>OW028590.1:28464062-29672500 GCA_932294275.1 Chloroclysta siterata | reverse complement strand
TATTGTATTGTATTGTATTGTATTGTATTGTATTGTATTGTATTGTATTGTATTGTATTGTATTGTATTGTATTGTATTGTATTGTATTGTATTGTATTGTATTGTATTGTATTGTATTGTATTGTATTGTATTGTATTGTATTGTATTGTATTGTATTGTATTGTATTGTATTGTATTGTATTGTATTGTATTGTATTGTATTGTATTGTATTGTATTGTATTGTATTGTATTGTATTGTATTGTATTGTATTGTATTGTATTGTATTGTATTGTATTGTATTGTATTGTATTGTATTGTATTGTATTGTATTGTATTGTATTGTATTGTATTGTATTGTATTGTATTGTATTGTATTGTATTGTATTGTATTGTATTGTATTGTATTGTATTGTATTGTATTGTATTGTATTGTATTGTATTGTATTGTATTGTATTGTATTGTATTGTATTGTATTGTATTGTATTGTATTGTATTGTATTGTATTGTATTGTATTGTATTGTATTGTATTGTATTGTGCCTTTATTTGTATGTAAAGGAATCTTATAAGTAAATTTAAAGCTATTTAAATTTACTTATATATACTTACCTATTACTTACTATATACAGGGTTACAGGAAAAGTCGTGCTAGATCCGTTAAGGGCGTGGAGTACCCATCATTCCTGACATATTTCACTATGAAACACCCTACCCTAAACTAAACCCTTTTCGAGATATTCGACTTTTAATTTTTTTATTGAAAATTGCCGATTTTTAGGCAATTAAATTTATTTTTGGTTGTTTTGTGTATCTTATTATTATTATTATTGCATTTTTACATGTGTAATTAGATGCTTTAGGACGTCAATCATTAAAATAGTGCATAAGTTAATTGAATAGACCGTAGTAGACAAGTGAAAGTTAAGAAATAAAAAAAAAATTAGAAAGTTTATTTTTCTCTAAGGGATATCTAAAAAAAATATTATGGCAATTCTTCGGCAGATGTTTTTAAAAATATCTACGTTTCATCAGCTATCTAACGAGGTATAACAATCTAGGGTTTGTATTACATTTCGTGGAAAAAAAGTAGTTGGGACGCTCCAGGTAGCAGTTCTAACGGTCCCGCGCCTATTGTCCTTCAAGTTCAGACACACCGTGAGAGCGAGACAAGTGACGATTTATGTAGGTATGAATGAAAGAAAAAATGTGTAGAGACCGGTTAGGGCTGGGAATACAACAGGGGGTATTGTTTTGGTTGTCAGTCTGCTTTTGTGCTTCGTACATAGTAGATGTGATATCGTTTTGCTCTTTTTCTCGACTTGGCTGTGATTCTGGACTATTTCTTCTGATTTGTGACTACTATACTTGTTAACCGGACTCTGATTTGTACCTGTGATACGGAAGTGTTGAAGATGACGTCCTACACACCTGAGGAATATGCTGATATGCTTATTTGTTACGGATACTGCGATTGTGTATCTGCGCAAGCTCGCAACGAATACGTAACTCGCTACCCCGGTCGTCGAGTGCCGGATGTGGCCGTTTTTGACAGAGTTTATCGAAGACTTCGAGAATCTGGCTCTGTTTTGAGACGTAATACAGACATGGGTAGACCACGAATTGACGACGAAGAACAGGACAATGAGATAGTGCAACGCTTTCGAGCGGATCCGACTACTTCCACTAATATTGTTGCCCGTGATCTGGGACTTTCGCAATGGAGAGTGTGGTTTACAGTGCATACTGCTGGCCTATACCCATACCATTACACGCCGGTACACGTTATTGAAGAAGGAGACCCCGCGAGAAGATTGGACTTTTGCAGATTTATGCTAAATGCTGACGTAGAAGACCCAGATTTTCTAAGAAATATCTTGTGGACGGATGAGTCCAAATTTGATAAAGATGGCATAACTAACTATCACAACGCCCATTACTGGGCCCCAAAAGCACTAAGGAATCCCAATAAGAAAAGAGTGAAGGGGTCCCAACGAAGATTCAGCGTGAATGTGTGGATGGGCATTATCTCCAATCATTTGATTGGACCTTACTTTCTACCGGATAATTTAAATGGGGAAAGCTACGAAAATTTCCTGAGAGCAGACTTGAGTGATTTGCTGGATGATCTGCCACTCAACCTGATCAGGGACATGTGGTTCCAACACGATGGCTGCCCTGCCCATTTCAGGAGAAGTGTCAGAGACTGGCTGGACACAAATTATCCAAACAAATGGATAGGACGAGGTGGGCCGTTGCCATGGCCAGCAAGAAGTCCGGACCTAACCCCCATGGATTTTCATGTGTGGGGGTGCATGAAAAGTCTTGTGTACAGCGAGCCGAATCCAGTTTCGTCTGTGGAAGACCTAAGAGAAAGGATTGTGGATGCAGCAAATAAAATGAGGACCACGTTGACCACTGGAGTAGTGAAGACTGGTCTCCGTAGAAGGATGCGACAATGTATCAGAAATAGAGGCGGCCATGTTGAACATGAACTGTAGAATAAGAAAAAGTTGTGTGAAAACCTTTAATAAATGACATTTCATGCTTACCTATTGTTTTACTTTTACTTTTTAGGGCTAAGTATAAATTTTCTTCTCCACTGTCGCCTATAAAACTAATTTTTTTTCAATGCAATTGAATAAAACCCTAGATTATTATACCTCGTTAGATAGCTGATGAAACGTAGATATTTTTAAAAACATCTGCCGAAGAATTGCCATAATATTTTTTTTAGATATCCCTTAGAGAAAAATAAACTTTCTAATTTTTTTTTTATTTCTTAACTTTCACTTGTCTACTACGGTCTATTCAATTAACTTATGCACTATTTTAATGATTGACGTCCTAAAGCATCTAATTACACATGTAAAAATGCAATAATAATAATAATAAGATACACAAAACAACCAAAAATAAATTTAATTGCCTAAAAATCGGCAATTTTCAATAAAAAAATTAAAAGTCGAATATCTCGAAAAGGGTTTAGTTTAGGGTAGGGTGTTTCATAGTGAAATATGTCAGGAATGATGGGTACTCCACGCCCTTAACGGATCTAGCACGACTTTTCCTGTAACCCTGTATATATACTTACCTATTATTTCTTTACACATCGATTCTATTTATTCTGCTTACTTACCTACTTACAATGGATTGCGAGGTACCTACTTGCGTGATAGCATCTAAATACACGTTTGTCGTAGGTAGGTAGGTATGTGATTACATTATTCCTTCATTACTTTAAAAACTCAGTGGTGTAGGTTATGAGTGTGTGCTTCCTCTATTAGAAGTTAGAATTTCGATGCGGATCGAATTAGACTCGCGGTCACTTTTTGCATTATACCGTACCGTACCGTTCCGTACCGTATTTTGCATTGCATTGCATTGCATTGCATTGCATTGCATTGCATTGCATTGCATTGCATTGCATTGCATTGCATTGCATTGCATTGCATTGCATTGCATTGCATTGCATTGCATTGCATTGCATTGCATTGCATTGCATTGCATTGTATTGTTTTGTACAATACAACAGATATAATAAACATGAACATACAAAAGTTTCATACCGATATCATGCGACAAATGAGAAGTAGGGTTTGTGACCCTGTTCCCCGGCCGCCTTCAGTTTTCGGCAATAATGCATTTCATAGAACCCAATAGTAGGTGAATGAAATTGAACATAACGTGCTCCTTTGTAAACCTGCACGGAGTTCGTCTCTCTATAGAAGAAGACTCGGAGACTCTATAGAAGAAGTAGAAGCATGTGGATACCGCACATAAATGCCAGCTACGAAGCATGAAAATGAACGTCAGTTAAAAACACAACAAGCTAACGACTCTCGTAAAGTTACAATATGCCGATGGGCTATTGAAACTGTGAATAGGAGGTTAAAATACCAGCAGCGCAAGTACCGATCTTTTTACGAACTATGCGATCGTCAAATTTTACATTTCTATTCGTGAAAACGGGTTTTAGCGATTGTTTGGCGATTTTGACGAAATTTGCATTGCATTGCATTGCATTGCTTTGCATTGCATTGCATTGCATTGCATTGCATTGCATTGCATTGCATTGCATTGCATTGCATTGCATTGTATTGTTTTGTACAATACAACAGATATAATAAACATGAACATACAAAAGTTTCATACCGATATCATGCGACAAATGAGAAGTAGGGTTTGTGACCCTGTTCCCCGGCCGCCTTCAGTTTTCGGCAATAATGCATTTCATAGAACCCAATAGTAGGTGAATGAAATTGAACATAACGTGCTCCTTTGTAAACCTGCACGGAGTTCGTCTCTCTATAGAAGAAGACTCGGAGACTCTATAGAAGAAGTAGAAGCATGTGGATACCGCACATAAATGCCAGCTACGAAGCATGAAAATGAACGTCAGTTAAAAACACAACAAGCTAACGACTCTCGTAAAGTTACAATATGCCGATGGGCTATTGAAACTGTGAATAGGAGGTTAAAATACCAGCAGCGCAAGTACCGATCTTTTTACGAACTATGCGATCGTCAAATTTTACATTTCTATTCGTGAAAACGGGTTTTAGCGATTGTTTGGCGATTTTGACGAAAGTCGTGATATTCGTTAAAATATAGCGAATTTCGCTAAAATGCGGGTATGGATGGTACTTTTGATTTAACGATAGTGTTGTCAAATAAGCGAATTAGACGAATCATTTTCACGAATCCATAGACTGTGTTCAAAACCGATAGTTTCCGAGTTGACATTTTACAATTATCGCGAAAATTGACGATCACATGCGATCGTCAAAAGATAGCGACCCCGAGTTCCGTACTCGCACAATTCGTCAAAATATCACGAATAGAAATGTCAAATTTGACGATCGCATAGTTCGTAAAAAGATCGGTACTTGCGGGGCAGTTCCGCAATTGCGTTCCCAAACCTTCAACAGAACGGCTACTCATTTATTAGACGAAATCAGAATTGTGGGTGCTTTACTCAATGCGTTTGGAAAACCATTGCAATGTAATATAATATATTATTGAAGTTTAGTGAGGCTTAGGCATACAGAAAAGGGTAAACATAATCAAATTTATAAGACAGCACACGCTACGCCTCAAACTAATAATACCTAATGCATAAATACAATCTATTACCTAAATCAGAGAAAAATAAAAAAAACATAATAGTAGGTACAGTACAGACATTGCAGACATGTTAGCAGCCGATGGGCAGAGCGACCGGGACATCGGGCCACTCACTTTTATCATCAACTAGTGGCTTCCCGCGGCTTCGCACGCGTTGAAGTGGTAAGCCATGATTGAGCCACAAACATCCAAACATCGTAACTTTCGCATTGATTTGTATATTATTATGGTAGGATTTTAAATAACTACGTGGGTATAAGAGATACCTATAGGCGTACATTACCTATATTAGGAAGGTAGTTATAGGTACTGAGTTTAGCACAAACATGACAAAGACAACCTTACACGGAAAATATGTACTTATTTGTTCCTAGTTTCTACCCCAAAAACAAACGAAACGAAACAGCTTCACGACTTTGATCCCCAGGCACGGTAGATACCCTCAGATCTCTTCGTACCAACTCAAGATTCCCGTTTTGAGAATGTCCCTTACAAACATTGACGCCTCGTTGTATCCTTTTTACTCGAGCGCAACGAAGGAGGTAACGTTTTAGGGGTTGTTTTCGAAAATCAAACTGTCGTTTTGTTATATATCCACAGAACACATTTTCTTTTAGTTTGAAGTTAATTACACTACGCGTAAAAAATCTCCCATACAAACCTTGAAACCTTGGCAGTATTTTACACCCTTTGCAAGGGTAGTTTTCAAATACTGAAAACGTGATTTTAAATTATTTATTGTGTAGTATATTCACTTCAAGTTTGAAATCAATCGCACTATGCGTTAAAATCTCCCATACTAACTTTTACAGTCATTTGCCCTTTGCAGGGGTAATTATCAAAAATTAAAAGTGTCATTCTTAATTATTTATTTCTTAGTATATTTAACCCAAGTTTTAAGTCAATCGCACCACGCGTAAAAAAACTCCCATACAAACTTTGACATCTTTTTGCACACTTGTTAAGGATAGTTTTAAAAAACTAAAAATGCCTTTCCTACTTTTTAGCCTCAAAGTACATGTACTCTAAGTTTCAAGTTTGTAGGTTCAAGGAATACTATTTTTCATGCAAACGTTTTCAACCCTTTTACACCCTTAGGGGTTGAATTTCCGAAAATCCCTTCTTAGTACACCCCTACGCCATAAGACCTATGTACTCTTCAAATTTCAAATCTCTAGGACCAGCGGTCAAAAAACTCCCATACAAACTTTGACATCCCTTTGCACACTTATTAAGGGTAGTTTTAAAAAACTAAAAATAGTTTTCTTTATTTTTAGCCTTGGAGTACATCTACTTCAAGTTTCAAGTTTGTAGATTCAAGGAATACAGTTTTTCATACCAACGTTTTCAAAAGGGTTGAAACCTTAAGGGTACACCCTTAGGGGTTGAATTTCCAAAAATCACTTCTTAGTACACCTCTACGTCATAAGACCTACGTACTCTTCAAAATTGAAGTCTCTAGGACCAGCGGTCAAAAAACTCCCATACAAACTTTTACATCCCTTATTAAGGGTAGTTTTTAAAAACTAAAAATGCCTTTTCTTTTTTTTTGTTTTGAAGTATATGTTTCAAGTTTCAAGTTTGTAGTTTGAAGGAATACTATTTTTCATACAAACGTTTTCATCCCTTTTTACACAACTAGGGGTTGAATTTTCAAAAATCCCTTCTTAGTACACCTCTACGTCATAAGACCTATGTACGCTTCAAATTTCAAGTCTCTAGGATCAGCGGTCTAAAAACTCCCATACAAACTTTTACATCCCTTTGCACACTTATTAAGGGTTGTTTTAAAAAACAAAAAATGCCTTTCCTATTTTTTGGCCACGAAGTATATGTACTCCAAGTTTCAAGTTTGTAGGTTCAAGGAATACTATTTTTCATACAAACGTTTTCATCCCTTTTTACACCCTTAGGGGATGAATTTCCAAAAATCCCTTAGTACACCTCTACGCCTTATGACCTATGTACTCCTCAAATTTCAAGTCTCTAGGACCAGCGGTTTACGATATTAGTTACAGCGTATTTTGTTTTTTATAATAAAGATACTGGTGTAGTACTTAAATTCAATACATTTTGCATACGTGGTCGCATTTAAAAAAAAATAACGCTATGACTCCATACTAACTTACCCAAAGCCCTTTGTGGCTGAAAACGGATTTTTTGGCATTTATCCGGATTCAATTAAAAATAAAAATAACTATAAGCTTCTAGCGCTAAACAGTACATTAAAAATAAAATTCATTATATAGGCTATCATAAAACATCATTAGGACAGGTATAATTTACCTGTATTGTATAATTTTTTTCGGATGCCCTAAGGTCGATGCCGCACTAAGTCGCACTAAGAGGCCGATATCCGGCACAAAGACCTTACCTAGGTTAAAAAATAAAATTGCCGACAAAAATTCCCTTACATCCATAAAAAAAACATAGATCGATAGATAAATACATGAGAAGCTAATAATAAAAGCCCGTTTTAAAAACACGATAGATTTTGCGTATGAATATACCTACGTAGCATCGTAGCATTTTTACGTGTATTACGTATTTGCTTTTTATTTATAGCGCCCTCTGTTAATTCGCTGCCAGTACTATTATGCTAACTAGCTAGCGGAGATCGAACTGGTTCACCACTCTTGTACCACATTTGTGTGTGGCGCTACTTTATCGGAGAATATATCGATCGGGCTAGCTCGGCTAGCGAAAATAACCGATCGCTCAAGGATTTCCTTAGTTCTCTCGACCTTAAATCCTGCCCCCAGGCACAGATAAGAGAATACCCCAGGTCCTTATAGCTTCCGGAAAAGGGGATGAGTGAAGAAGTTCCCGCAGAAGTATAAATCATCATCCACAATATATGAAAACAAAGGCCTGTTTACATATTTTATTGTATGTGGGACGGACGGTGTGAGATTTTACCTGATAGGTATACGCTGTTCTGTTGACTGACAGAACTACTGTGGGATTGTGCTCGGTGGGGTGGTTTATCATTCCAGTCCACGGTCAAGTTCAAGGATTCCAATCAAAATAGGTACATTGACACGGTCGGTCAGTTGAAATTCTCTTATCTGTGGTTGAAGTCGGATCAGTCAGTCAGTCAGTCAGTCAGTATCGTATAAGCGCGCGCGCATAGGGGTCGTGTTTGCCTTTTTGCTCCGAGACGCACAACTCGTAACCGCGATTGTAAACAAAATCAACTAAACAGAATTATTGATTTAAATACCTGTGTAGTGCCTTATTTTTTATGCCGTGAGTATAATCAATTCTTGTACGAAAAAACAGTGATATCCATAAAGGTACTCACGAAAAGCGAATTTGAGTGCTAAACTGTTTTGATTGATTGGTAAATTGACCTATCGGTATAGTAATTATTATAGCCGTTAATTTTTAAATGATCCTGGAATTCATTGGACGACCCGGCTAATAACAGGTGAGCACAGAGTACCTACTAGGTACACCTTACCAGCACCAGCACCATAGAATCAGCGAACACCTACAATATAGTTACCTTCCTACGTATCAACTAGGCTATGTTTACTCCCTATCCCTCCCAGGCTTAGATCAAGAATACAATAGATAGAGCATCAAATAATAATACCAAGAGTAAGAGAGACGCAATAATACAAATTATACCTATGAGTGAGAGAAATATAAAATAAATGTTTTGTCCCTTTCTGCGTATACGTTTTTGATTGTTTAGCACCAAGTTTGGTGCTAAACAAACCGCTTGGTGCTTGTGAGTTTACAGGTGTTTAGTGCCAAAGTTCTTTGAAAATAGTGTGTGCCTAGGTCCCAGTATACGTAGAGTTAAGTTTATAATGTGGTGCATTGTAGTATTTTAGGCTGTGATAATGATACAGCTCGGAAAACTGAAAATTAAGCTTCCTTCGGTAAGTAGCACTTTTATGTTCTATTTGTCAATTAAACTATAAAACGGAGAATGCACAGTGTCCACAATTAATCATTTAACGGTTGTGTTTACTTTCTATCGCATATCATAGTAGATTTCTAGAATTTAATTATTTTGTAAAATTGAGTATAGGTTACTATAAACCACACAAATGACATGGCTATTCAAACCGATACAGTTCTATAGAAACATAATTTGGCTGGGTTATACGATCTTTCGGGCTGCCAACAAAAACAAAATCTATTTGCCAAAAATGTTGGGAAACGAACAACTTTAGGGTGGATTCGACTCTGATATGTTAGGATAAGTTCAAATACACACAATAATCTAGAAAACAAATGACAATGTCGCAACTTATTATTACCTTATTCAAAGAAATAAGGTTTGTTTGACTTAAGTACATAATGAAAAAACATATAATATAGGTATAGGTAGTAGGTACATATATTTTAATTTTATTTAATTTATTTTTTTAGCTTTGCGTTACATTTTAATAATTTAAGTCTCCTCACGATTTTCATATGAGAAGTTGGTAGTTATTTTATGTCTGAGACCACCATCGCGTAGTATGATTAAATACCTACATATGCCTAATAATAACATGTTTGTTTTACAGATTTCCCAAAGATGCAACTACTTTGGGCTGGTGGGTTAACGCTACGGGTTACCAAGCTCCAGGTCACCAAGCTCCAAAATCAAAATCAAAACGGTCTTTATTCAGTACAATCACAAGGATCTCTTTGAAACGTCTTAAATTGGTACTAGGTGAATGTACCGCCAGTTCCTCGCGCGCGACCAAAGCCTAGAAGAACAGGCAAGAAACTTACGGACTAAAAAACTTTTGGGCTATTTCAACATAAACGGTATCTCCGCTTTTTTTTCTGGATATAAAAAGTATGTTCAAAAATCTTGCTTTAAAAAGTGAGAATTAAGAAAATATTCTCATCTGAAATTGTTATGTACAAACTATTAAATATTTATCGTCTAATAAATAAATACGTACTTACACGTGATATATTTTAATGTATTTATGACATATTCATAGTGATGTTCTGAGGATAGCTGTATTCATAATGCCATCACTTCGCGCTTCAGGGCAAAGTGGTGGCATTGCTCAGGCTTATGGTCAGCTCTAGCATAAGCTGGCTTCCTCCTGTTAAGATGTATTGTTTATACCTACTTAATTTAAAATTGAAGCACGCGTTATAAATTAACCTTTTGAATTACGGTTTCTGATGAGTAGGGATGTAGAATAAATAAATCAATGATAAATAAATAAATTGTTTTTTATTCATAAAAATTTTACCTAGCTGGTGCAGTAACATAGTTAAACTATTGGTAGGTGGTAGAATGTGAAGAATAGCACCACTAGCTCTGTCCCCCTCACTAGGAAAATCCAGGACTCTAGCTCGCGGGGCCTAGGGTTCTGATGTCAATGTCTAAAATGCCAGCTTAGTGCCAGTTCGCCCTGTTTTTTTTATTTTATTTTTTATAAATATTGGTGGACGCTCCACACAGCACTATATAGCCCCAAAATAAGCCAAATCACAACCACCCAGTCAGAGAACAAACGTCTAGTATCACATCATACAAATGTTTGTTCTCGGTAGGATTGAACCCACGGCCTACGGCGCAGAAGGCTACCAACTGAGCTGTGTAGGCTTTTTTCTAGCTCATTCCTTAGAAGATATTAAAATGGCGTAACCTAGAGGAGGGTACAAACTATTAAACTGCAGAAACTAGCTTTAATTAAACATAATTAAACAAACAACTGGAGCCGCGGCGACATCATAGCTTATGCTTGGTTGGGTGAAAATAGTAAGATGTGGCAACCCATAAATTGTATGTACTTGTTGTCCGTCTTGCTCGGGTATACGCTCGTAGGCAATCTATAGTATTATAAATCTATGCTCCCAGGTACCTAGGTAGATGAACCATTTATTTATAAATTAACTTTACTGAATTGTATTGTAATTAGTATTGAAAAAAACAAATAAAATTCCGGTCAGCAACGAACGTCTCAAACACGTAGCGAGATAGGTATGGGTTTTTATTTTTGCGGACGGACTTTCCATTATTGATGTATTCTCTTTGTTGCTTGCAGACCTAGCATTGAAATTAAACCATAGTAGGTAAGTATTTATGAACGTTAAATTATTGTTGGAATAAAATATGTATACCTACCTACCTCTACAAATAATAAATAATGGGGTGTAATCGATAGCGCAGCTCGTGCGGACGCCGGCGCCGGCGCTGCTATCCGATTGTCTCGCAGCGAGGCGCGCTATTATCGAGCCCCACTAAGTCTGACTTTTATTTTACTAATTCGTTTTTCGTAACATAAGGCTTTTTTTGTATGGAGATTCGATAAGCGCCTCTATCGGGCCGGGCGTACTGAGAGCTCACTAATCTACATACACAAAAGGCCCGACGTACCTATACAAAAAACTAAACTCAGACTTGGGGTAAGCACTGCACTGAACTCGACCTAGGTACTGTACCGTACTCGACTGCACTGTACTGAACTGCATCGGTGGTAGTGTAACACAGCACGTCCTCCAGCGTCAGATGATGACCATTATAGGATGAAGCCTAGGTCTACGTTTAGGTATTGCACATGATGGAGGTATTGTTTATTAGTGAAAGTCTTAGGCGAGTGTGGGAACCAGTAACACGATCCCGGATCGCGCTACCACAACCACCAGCCGCGCCGCCGCACCACTATCCAGTGTAACGATGGACAAGTTCGAGAAACAAGATCGAGTGAGCGAAGCGAGCTCTCTTACAAATAACTTGATGAACTGTACCTACCTACCTACTAAAATTTATTCTGTGGTTGTACTTAGTTCATGGTATTCTCTAATCTGTGGTACATGTGAACAATGATTGTACCTAGGTACGACAATAACGTTCGAACTGGTTATCTGATTTGTACCTATGGAATTCGGTGGGCAGGTTGCTGTATAGTGGCTTTTTCAGATATCGGGGTACAAAAGTGGTAAAATGAAAAAAAGTTACGCAAATTATGTTGTGGGGTGCTATTTTGATAA
This sequence comes from Chloroclysta siterata, assembly GCA_932294275.1. Taxonomy (NCBI): domain Eukaryota; kingdom Metazoa; phylum Arthropoda; class Insecta; order Lepidoptera; family Geometridae; genus Chloroclysta; species Chloroclysta siterata. The sequence continues at coordinate 29,660,433 of OW028590.1, read as the reverse complement.
TTATTAAAAGTAGGTATTAACTACCTACCTAGTATTTGTGTAGGTAATAATAATAATAGGTAGGGAATACCTAGTAACAATTATTGTCTATTATTTAATAACAACTTACAAGTTCCGAGGGTCAAGGCGCAAGGGTTGAGTATTAGGTAGGTAGGTAGGTACCTAGTTTTATAAAATAGGGATTAATAATTACGATGAATAATTATGTAAGGTATACAAGTATTTACAATATGTCTTCTTCTTCTTTTCGTGGCACTAGTTCTTTTGAAACAGTGTGGTGAAAAGGTAGGTAAGTGCGCCTCAAAGAGTTTTCTTTCGAGAGCACTGGACACGCACATGTCGACGTGGAATGTTTTACAATACGATGTTTTACAATAAGTACCTAGGTATAAAATATGAGCTGAAATTGGATATCTTTGCAAACGAACTTAGTCTAGAGATAGCTCAACTGATTCTCAGTGCCAGTGGGCAGCGTTCCCAAGACGCTGGCTGCAGCCTCGCTGCTCGCTGCGGCGGCACAAAAGAGTAGGAGCCTCCACGGTAATTTAATTTCATCATCTTGGGGTTAAACTATAGCAATCCGGTATCTGGGTTGAGGGTTGGGGGTGGAGGGGTCTCAAGTGGGGGCAGATAGGAAGTCCTTCCCTCGAGTCCTTTTGTCCAGGAGATGAAAAATAATAACTTCACTTTTTTAGCTGCATTTATGAAGCGACTTCAATTTTTCCAATACAATTCGCAGCTCAGGGTCCTGTTATTGTAGGACCAGCAATATACAGGACATTAATGTACAGCCTGATAATTGGAATCCATTAGAACTGTCCAAAACGATTGTGAGATATAATTCAGAGATGAGTCCAAATAAAAAAACCTTTTCTGGCACTTCGGCGGCCGCTGCCGTGGCACGCTTCGCTTGCCTCGTGCGAAGTTTATATGTTCTAACATGTCCGGGTCGTATCTATTTTAAACGCCCTATTAAAAACGATGCCTCGTCTTGTCTATCTACACTAATATTATAAAGAGAGAGATTTTTGTATTTTTGTATGTAACGAATAGGCTCAAAAACTACTGGTCCGATTTCAAAAATTCTTTCACCATTAGAATGCTACATTATCCCTGAGTAACATAGGCTATATTATATTTTCAAAAAAATCAGGGATCTTTACTAAAACTTCAATAATGTAACCCAAGGTGGAAAACAAAAACCTTACATCGCGTGCGCTGCGAAAACTATTGAAGATAGAACAAAATAATGTACTACGATTTTGTAGAACACGTCATCATCTACAAAAAATGTCGCGACAGCATATGTCTAACTATTATAGTTATGTCACAATAAGTGTTCTTTTATTATAAAAAAAATAATTGAAATGCCTCCGCTAGAAAAGGGTCTTTATTTGTACCTTGGTATTAATCCTTATCCAAATAAATCATTTCATAATTAAGACGGTTTCAATACCTATAGATTACTTCTTAAATTTTTCAAATCGGACATTTCATTCAAAAGATATGACGAAATTAAAAATGTTAACGGGTCCACGGGTCACGCGCGGGGTGCGATTTCACTAACTCAAGGAGAAGCGCGTGCAAATGTATGAAATAAGTAGACGCGAGGCTCGAACCCATGGTCTAAGTTTATCGTAAAATGTTCAAAAAATTTATGACCACCCAAGCAAAGCTGGGACAGGCCGCTAGTAAGATATAATTCAGAGATTAGTCTAAATAAAAAAAACCTTTTCTGGCACTTCGGCGGCACGCTTCGCTCGCCTCGTGCGTAGTTTATATGTTCTAATATAACCTAACATGTCGGTTCCGTATATTGTCATTCGGGAGAGTACTGTTTCTTGGGCCACAGCTAACGCTATTTACACGCTATAAGTACCTACGTATTCACAAAAAAAGTATAAAATAGGTAATAAATCAACTATCTGGTTCCCCTAATGATAGCTTTGCTTAGTTTAGGGCTAGGTAAAGCTGTGTGCAAAATGCACCAATATTTATTGAATTTATTTAGAGCTTTAAAAGCTGCCTAGGTCGTGAACATCGCGAGATCTCATTCGAGGCGAACACTTCTACCTTTGCAATGTCTTTCTTTATCTATTGCTGTATGATAGGTAGGTATGTATGTAGGGAAATATTATATCGATGATATAAGTTTCAATACGTTTACGTTCACATGAAAATGCATAATGTTTTCTACAAGCTTTTGAGCTTCTCGGCATGATACTCGCAGCAACACGCTCGCCGAGCGCTCTGCTGTCCTGCTGAGCCGCGCAGCCATCGCCCGACGCCTGACGCCCGGCATGATACTCGCAGCAACACGCTCGCCGAGCGCTGTGCTGTCCTGCTGAGCCGCGCAGCCATCGCCCGACGCCTGACGCCTGACGCCTGACGCCTGACGCCTGACGCGGCGCTCACCTCTGACCGCTGCGCTATAATTAGCCACCTCGACGACCACGTTCCGTCCAAGGGCGCATCCAGGGGGTCCTCCAGGGCCATGCCTTTTCCCCAAAAGCTGGATCTGTGATTTGGGTTACCTACGTACTGGCAGGCGTACAGCTAACATTTATTTTAGAAGGATCCAACTCTGGTCAGTAGGTTTTTTGACTCGATGACTAGTTTTATATAGCCCATGGGTGTAGCACGACAAGCCAGGGTACTAGTATTCTCTTATCTGTGGCCAGGGTAAGGCTATCGTGGCTCTGCGGACTCGACTAGTAATCAGGTAAAAAAATACTTATTTACTTTTCTAATTTATCGTGAAGTACACCACAGCTAGCAGTAATGTTTTCGCCGAAATATTCGTTTCTTAGTACTAGGTATTCAATAAACGATTCCAGCTAGTGTCTAGCTCTACTTCTTGTATTCCATGGCATCATGCCAGTGTCATACTCTCCACTAGGGCCTAGTTATTAAGTACACATATATTTGATGTTAAAACCATGAAAAGTTCGGTTCGCTCCGCTTCCCGGCTAAACCTAAGTATTTAGTATTTCTATAGTATTTTTTGCTGTAAAAACACGAAAATACAATACAATACAATACAAAATCATTTATTCATGCCACACATACACAGTTTATAAAAAATACAAGAATAGACAATAAAAGTAAGTAAGTGACACAAATTGCGCTACCGACCCGTGGTCCAACCGCTATGTCCAACTGTTTGTACCACGGGTAAGTGAAACTATCCATGGTCCAACTGTCAGAACAATTTTTTTATTGGCCGTCACTCAGTATAAATGCTATAGCAGCATACGCTACTAAAACGCTGCGCTGGTCTTCCGTGACACCAGTACGCGACAACGCAGCAACTGCGACACCCATGTCATCGTTACAGTAGGTACATTAAACTAGTAGTTCGCCCCGAACTGAGATCTCGTGATGCGACCCGACGAACGCATCAAAACTTTGAGTAGGTGGTAGTCAGAAGTAAGTCCAATCATTATGTTTGGACTTGCCTCTGACTACCGCCTACTAACTTGGTATGGTAACCAAGTTTCAACTCTATTGGCCTATTTATTGAAGAGTTCCGTTGAACAGACCTTGGCTCCATCATCAGACCTGGTCGTCGTCACCATTTTATGAGAACTGAGTACCTCCTTAATTTATTTCAAGAAAAAATTTTTAGAAAAAGCAAAGGACCTGGCGTCCAGTAGAAAAACCTTGATGTCAACGAAACTCTTAGAGATGGGAGCTCTTGGATCGCTGGTTATCTTAATTTAACTTTTTTTGTTTTATCTCAGAAACCGAGCGTCCCAAAAAAAAAGTAAAAATTGTTTTGGGATGTCCAAACAAAGCCCTTTCATATGACATGTAACTTTATTTTTTTATGTTACTTTTTTAATTTTGCCCCCTTAAAAAACCTCATATCTCAAAAACCCTTCATCCGATTTTACTCATATACTTACCAGTAAATTTCTCAAGTACAAGCTATCGGCTTATCAAATTTCATGCAGATCGGATCAATGGTTCTAAAGTTATCGCCAGACAAACATACATACATACATCTACACTTCTACATCTACACTAATATCTATCTACATCTACACTAATATTACTAGTAGTTCGCCCCGAACTGAGATCTCGTGATGCGACCCGACGAACGCACCAAAACTTTGAGAAGGTGGTAGTCAAAGGCAAGTCCAAACATTATGTTTGGACTTTTTTCTGACTACCGCCTTCTAACTTGGTATGGTAACCAAGTTTCAACCCTTTTGACCTATTTATTGAAGAGTTCCGTTGAACAGACCTTGGCTCCATCATCAGACCTGGTAGTTGTCACCATTTTATGAGAACTGAGTACTTCCTTAATTTATTTCAAGAAAAAAAAAATAAGAAAAATCAAAGTAACTGGACGACCAGTAGAAAAACCTTGATGCCAACGAAACTCTTAGAGATGGGAGCTCTTGGGTCGCTGGTTATCTTAATTTAACTTTTTTGTTGTATCTCAAAAACCGAGCGTCCCAGAAAAAAAGTAAAAATTGTTTTGGAATGTCCAAACTAAGCCCTTTCATATGACATGTATCTTGATTTTTTTATGTAACTTTTTTCATTTTTGACATCTCAAAAACCCTTCATCCGATTTTACTCATATACTTACCAGTAAATTTCTCAAGTACAAGCTGTCGTCTTATCAAATTTCATGCAGATCGGATCAACGGTTCTAAAGTTATCGCCAGACAAACATACATACATACATACATACATACATACATACATAAAATGCCAAATCGCCCAAGTTGAAACAAGAATCTTCGTTCGCTTCGCTCACTCGATCAATAAAGAGGAAACCTTTGTATTTTTGTATTTTTGTATTTTTGTATGTAACGAATAGGCTCAAAAACTACTGGTCCGATTTCAAAAATTCTTTCACCATTAGAATGCTACATTATCCCTGAGTAACATAGGCTATATTATATTTTCAAAAAAATCAGGGATCCTTACTAAAACTTCAATAATGTAACCCAAGGTGGAATACAAAAACCTTACATCGCGTGCGCTGCGAAAACTATTGATGATAGAACAAAATAATGTACTACGATTTTGTTGAACACGTCATCATCTACAAAAAATGTCGCGACAGCATATATCTAACTATTATAGTTATGTCACAATAAGTGTTCTTTTATTATAAAAAATTAATTGAAATGCCGCCGCCAGAAAAGGGTCTTTATTTGTACCTTGGTATTAATCCTTATCCAAATAAATCATTTCATAATTAAGACGGTTTCAATACCTATAGATTACTTCTTAAATTTTTCAAATCGGACATTCCATTCAAAAGATATGACGAAATTAAAAATGTTAACGGGTCCACGGGTCACGCTCGGGGTGCGATTTCATTCACTCAAGAAGAAGCGCGTGCAAATGTATGAAATAAGTAGACGCGAGGCTCGAACCCACGCTCTAAGTTTATCCTAAAATGTTCAAAAAATTTATGACCACCCATGCGAAGCTGGGACAGGCCGCTAGTACATACATAAAATGCCAAATCGCCCAAGTTGAAACTAAGATCTTCGTTCGCTTCGCTCACTCGATCAATTAAAAACTATAGAGAAAACTTTAGAGGCTCGCCATTTTGAGAGTCGCGAGGTCCCTTTTTTGACCTGGATTCCTCCTTCGTTCCCTCCTGTCCTGCCTTCCCACAACGCACACACCACTTTGAGGGAACAAGTCATCATTTTCTTTAAAAAACCTTGTTATTTTTTTTTGCACATGTTTTATCGTTTAGTTTACGAACCTAACTTTAGGACCAATTTCCATGGAATTGGTAGGTCGACATGTACCATCAAGTACATTGATATTAATTAATTAAATATTTATTATGAATTTCCTAAATGACAAGATAGGGTTTTAAGATATCACGGTCCAAAGGGTGTAAAAAATAAGCACCACACGCGGTGCCGCTGCCGCGCCGCCGCCGCAGCGCCGCGCCGGGGCGCAAACCGACCAGCCGCGATCAGATTACAGGCATCCTAGGTACCCAACCTGCCTACACTAGTCCAAGTGCCTAGCTAGGTTACGTAGGTACTCAGGCCATGTTGGGGTTTCATTGCTGAGCCGAGAGTCCAGCCGGAGTCCTTGCCTCCGCTCTGTTGTAGATACATCCGGTCCTTCGTATTCAACTTCCTACTAATATACCTATTATACATTTGAAAGTTATGATGTTTGGATGTTGTGGCTCATCATCACGCCCTTACCACTATTAGGACGAAACTTTGAAAAAATATAGTACAAAACCTTGATTGCATATTGCAGCATATTGCTTGCTTTTTGTTTTTTTTTTCTGAAAACTATATGGGTTCCTTACCGGACTCCAAACCATGAAAATGTAGAGTAGCGGTTGACTCGCTGACGGACGGAGCGTCCGCCAGCCAGGGTCTCTGATAGTACCTACCTTACCTACCTATAGTGGTCGGCTTGGAAGTTGACTTGGAAAGAGACTACTTTTCATCGCAATGTGCGGGGTGTGTTAACTGACTGACATTCATAGCTCACTCTGTGGTGAACTTTCTTTATCCAGTTACTACTCGGTATTGGATAACTGTCTGCGACACTCGCAGCGCGGCTGACGAGACGGCTGAGTCGTGCGTGGCGCGGTGACATGGTCCCGCAGTCCCGTCACTTGTCACGCCCCCGCCTGCCCGCTCCGCGCCGCGCCGGCCTATCTTAATCACTTATTCAATAAAGTTAGCGGTGCAATCGTGACTGCCTTTTTCTCATGATCTTTCGATTCAAGTTCTTGCATCTCGGTCGTCAATGTCACGAGTCGTCATCCGCTACAGAGGCGCATGCGCATCCATTGTGTGGTGATGCGGCTCGCCTTCCCCTCCCGCCGCAACTCCGAAGGCCTATTCATGAGATTCCACAAAAGCGGATAAGCTAGTACATAGGTATTTCTTGAGACGAGCGATTCAACCTTGACCAAGTCACAAAATTTACCGATGGAAGTTTTACGTTTGACTAAGTTTTGGATAAGTGTATGGAGTTATAACGAGTAACGATGTGCGACGAATAACGACAAATTTGGTTAAAATTGTATTTTCCAGACCGGACTATCACTTGTTTCTGGAATCAGCTGCCGTCTAGCCTGGTCTCTGGTCTTCGCTCACGTACCTACCTGCCTACCGCGCGCTCACAGGCCAGCCACGTCATGAGGATGCGAGGTAGGCTCAAGTAGACTATATTATTATATACTTTATTTTCATTTATTTTGTTTCGGATTTTTACTGTATATACTCTAACTCTTTTGAATAACTTATAGTCGACTAATGAATTTGACTTGTCGCATTTATTAATTTAACGAGAGGGGATGCCTAGCAGGAAGAGGGAGGTAGGTACGTCCTCCTATTAGAGTCCGTCGCGTCGTCCGCCTGATTTACAGTACAATAAGTACGGATTCGGGGTGCGGGTGCCGGTGCGGGCTAGTGGACGCTGCGACTCTCCCGAACTAGCAAAAAGCACGACGGCATTCCGCGAGGGCGCACCCCGCATCCCGCACCCCGCACCCCGCACGTCGCGCCCAACTGTGAGAGGACGAGTTGGTATGTCACGTCCGCAGAGCAGAGGTCGTCGGATGAAGCGAGAGCCGACAGCGCTCGTTATTGATCGAGTGAGCGAAGCGAACGAAGATCTTAGTTTCAACTTGGGCGATTTGGCATTTTATGTATGTATGTATGTATGTATGTATGTATGTATGTATGTATGTTTGTCTGGCCATAACTTTCGAACCGTTGATCCGATCTGCATGAAATTTGATAAGTCGATAGCTTGTACTTGAGAAATTTACTGGTAAGTATATGAGTAAAATCGGATGAAGGGTTATTAAGCTAAGGGGTTTTTTAAGGGGACAAAAATAAAAAAAGTGACATAAAAAAATCAAATTACATGTCATATGAAAGGGCTTTGTTTGGACATTCCAAAACAATTTTTACTTTTTTTCTGGGACGCTCGGTTTTTGAGATACAGCAAAAAAAGTTAAATTAAGATAACCAGCGATCCAAGAGCTCCCATCTCTAAGAGTTTCGTTGGCATCAAGGTTTTTCTACTGGTCGGCCAGTTATTTTGCTTTTTCTTATTTTTTTTTCTTGAAATAAATTAAGGAGGTACTCAGTTCTCATAAAATGGTGACAATGACCAGGTCTGATGATGGAGGCAAGGTCTGTTCAACGGAACTCTTCAATAAATAGGCCAATAGAGTTGAAACTTGGTTACCGTACCAAGTTAGTAGGCAGTAGTCAGAAAAAAGTCCAAACATAATGTTTGGACTTGCCTCTGACTACCACCTACTCAAAGTTTTGGTGCGTTCGTCGGGTCGCATCACGAGATCTCAGTTCGGGGCGAACTACTAGTGGATAATTTCAACAACACGGGTCGCGCATCTTCTTAAAATTTCGCCGAGTCACGACTTCTGATGAGTTGATCGAGCTGTATTTGAAAGGCGCTAATTGCGTCGTCGTCGTCGCGCTCTCACCTGTCGGCGTTGTGTCGGCAGGCAGGCGCTAGCGCGGCGTGGCGCGGCGGGCTGGCGGCGCGATGCGCGGGCATGTTGCTGCCGGACCAGACGTACGATGCGGCCGCTGCGCCGGCGCCGCCGCCCGCCGCCGCGAACCTCCGCATCCGCGCACGTCCTCATCCGCATCCGCATCCGCTGCACGCATTGTTTCGTGCACATCGCGTACGCCCGGATTTCTTTTGCTCGAACCGGGAACGGAGAGCGCAAGATACGCACACGTGAGCCTTGGGTTTATTTATTTTCATATGGAAGTTAAATTAAAACTGGTATGACGGGTATATTATGTAATATAATACTTACTTATAATTTATTATTATAGTATATTTATTTGGTCAGCAGCGTGCATGCAAGCGGCGAGGCGCGCTCGCACAGCCGCAGCCGCCGAACGCGCGGGACCCGGCCGCGCCCGCGCGTGCTCGCTAAACACAACGGTGAGTGCTTGCAACATAGTTATCCTTGGCTATTAATATGAAATGGGCAAGTGACGAAACGAATCCACGCCACGCTGCGAATGTAACAATTAGTGTTATGCTCAAAAATTCTCAAAGTCATTGTAATCTAAAAATCACACGATACGATACACGATACCTACCTACCTATGTGGCTCCTCAACATATTTTTAATGATAAACGGCGAGGGCGAGCGCGCTTCTATAATATATTATAGCCGCATCTGTTCTTTCACTTGACTCGGCACGCTGCTCCACCTCGTCGCTGCTGTAGAGATCCGTGTGAAACGCGCGAATCTCAATCGCTACATTGACGATCGCAGCCGCGGCAGGCAGCCAACTAATCGTAACGAATAGAATGCTGCGAGCAGTAGGTTAGTGTTCACTTCTTGTGGCCGAATGTTATGCAATAACCTAAGGTTTTTCCGGGGGGGCCAAACTGGTCTCTAATTCATGTTAATGTTTACCTATCCCGAACGAGCTGATAAATTACTAGAGCATAGAGATCTTATCTCTAATACTATAAGAATCAAAGTCCTGACTGACTGACTGACTGACTGACTGACTGACTGACTGACTGACTGACTGACATATAGACAACGCACAGCCTAAACCGCTGGTCCTAGAGACTTGAAATTTGAGGAGTACATAGGTCTTAAGGCGTAGAGGTGTACTAAGAAAGGATTTTTGGAAATTCAACCCCTAAGGGTGTTAAAAGGGATGAAAACGTTTGTATGAAAAATAGTATTCCTTGAACCTACAAACTTGAAACTTGGAGTACATGTACTTTAAAGCTAAAAAATAGGAAAGGCATTTTTAGTTTTTTTTAACTACCCTTAATAAGTGTGCAAAGGGATGTAAAAGTTTGTATGGGAGTTTTTTGACCGCTGGTCCTATAGAGACTTGAAATTTGAAGAGTACATAGGTATTATGACGTAGAGGTGTACTAAGAAGGAATTTTTGGAAATTCAACCCGTAAGGGTGTAAAAAGGGATGAAAACGTAGGTATGAAAAATTGTATTCCTTGAACTTACAAACTTGAAACTTGAAGTAGATGTACTCCAAAGCTAAAAAATAGGAAGGGCATTTTTAGTTTTTCAAAACTACCCTTAATAAGTGTGCAAAGGGATGTAAAAGTTTGTATGGGAGTTTTTTGACCGCTGGTCCTAGAGACTTGAAATTTGAAGAGTACTTAGGTATTATGACGTAGAGGTGTACTAAGAAGGAATTTTTGGAAATTCAACCCGTAAGGGTGTAAAAAGGGATGAAAACGTAGGTATGAAAAATTGTATTCCTTGAACCTACAAACTTGAAACTTGAAGTAGATGTACTCCAAAGCTAAAAAATAGGAAGGGCATTTTTAGTTTTTCAAAACTACCCTTAATAAGTGTGCAAAGGGATGTAAAAGTTTGTATGGGAGTTTTTTGACCGCTGGTCCTAGAGACTTGAAATTTGAAAAGTACATAGGTATTATGACGTAGAGGTGTACTAAAAAAGAATTTTTGGAAATTCAACCCCTAAGGGTATAAAAGGGGATGAAAACGTAGGTATGAAAAATTGTATTCCTTGAACCTACAAACTTGAAACTTGAAGTAGATGTACTCCAAAGCTAAAAAATAGAAAAAGCATTTTTAGTTTTTCAAAACTACCCTTAATAAGTGTGCAAAAGGATGTAAAAGTTTGTATGGGAGTTTTTTGACCGCTGGTCCTAGAGACTTGAAATTTGAAGAGTACATAGGTATTATGACGTAGAGGTGTACTAAGAAGAAATTTTTGGAAATTCAACCCCTAAGGGTGTAAAAAGGGATGTAAACGTAGGTATGAAAAATTGTATTCCTTGAACCTACAAACTTGAAACTTGAATGTACTCCAAAGCTAAAAAGTAGGAAAGGCATTTTTAGTTTTTCAAAAATACCCTTAATAAGTGTGCAAAGGGATGTAAAAGTTTGTGTGGGAGTTTTTTGACCGCTGGTCCTAGAGACTTGAAATTTGGAAAGTACATCGGTCTTATGGCGTAAAGGTGTACTAGGAAGGAATTTTTGGAAATTCATCCCCTAAGGGTGTAAAAAGGGTTGAAAATGTTGGTATGAAAAATTGTATTCCTTGAACCTACAAACTTGAAACTTGAAGTAGATGTACTCCAAAGCTAAAAAATAGGAAAGACATTTTTAGTTTTTTAAAACTACCCTTAATAAGTGTGCAAAGGGATGTAAAAGTTTGTATAGGAGTTTTTTGACCGCTGGCCTTAGAGACTTGAAATTTGAAGAGTACATAGGTCTTAAAGCGTAGAGGTGTACTAAGAAGGAATTTATTGAAATTCAAACTCTAAGGGTGTAAAAGGGTTGAAAACGTTGGTATGAAAAATTGTGTTCCTTGAACCTACAAACTTGAATCTTGGAGTACATGTAGGTACTCCAAGGCATAAAAATAGGATAGGCATTTTTAGTTTTTTAAAACTACCCTTAATAAGCGTGCAAAGGGATGTCAAAGTTTTAATGGGAGTTTTGTAACGCGTGGCGCGATTGACTTTAAACTTGGGTAGAAACTAGAAACAAATAAGTACATATTTTCCGTGTAAGGTTGTCTTTGTTGTATTTGTCATGTTTGTGCTAAGCTCAGTACCCATACCTACCTACCTAATATAGGTAATGTACGCCTCTAGGTATCTCTTATACCTACGTAGGTATTTAATATCCTACCCTAATATTATACAAATCAATGCGAAAGTTACGATGTTTGGATGTTTGTGGCTCAATCACGGCTTATCACTTCAACGCGTGCGAAGCCGCGGGAAGCCACTAGTATAATATAAGATCATCAAATAACGATTTACGTTTCAAAACGGGCGTTCATTAATTAGCTCGTGAATAGTGTCGGCCGACGAGCAACACAACATGACATAATATGTGTTTGCTCAAGCGAGCGGGGAGTCTTCGAGACCGTGCCTCAGTGCCGCTTGGAGACAACCGATGGCCGTCGGACGGTCTACGTAAGTACCTAGGTATAGAACCTATTACCACGTGCGGTACGGAACCTATTTTCCAACAAGCGTTTCTTCCGGTACAGAGCCATAGCCGGAATTTACTCAACTCTCGAGTAACTTATCTCTAATACTATAAGAATCAAAGTCCTGACTGACTGACTGACTGACTGACATATAGACAACGCACAGCCTAAACCGCTGGTCCTAGAGACTTGAAATTTGTGGAGTACACAGGTCTTAAGGCGTAGAGGTGTACTAAGAAGGGATTTTTGGAAATTCAACCCCTAAGGGTGTAAAAAGAGATGAAAACGTTTGTATGAAAAATTGTATTCCTTGAACCTACAAACTTGAAACTTGGAGTACATATACTTCAAGGCAAAAAAATAGGAAAGACATTTTTAGTTTTTTAAAACTACCCTTAATAAGTGTGCTAAGGGATGTAAAAGTTTGTATGGGAGTTTTTTTACCGCTGGTTTTAGGGACTTGAAATTTGAAGAGTACATAGGTCTTATGGCGTAGAGGTGTACTAAGAAGGGATTTGTGGAAATTCAACCCCTAAGGGTGTAAAAAGGGTTGAAAGCGTTGGTATGAAAAATTGTATTCCTTGAATCTACAAACTTGAAACTTGGAGTACTCCAAGGCTAAAAATAAGGAAAGGCATTTTTAGTTTTTTAAAACTACCCTTAATAAGTGTGCAAAGGGATGTCAAAGTTTGTATGGAAGTTTTTTAACGCGTGGTGCGATTGACTTTAAACTTGGGGTAAATAAACCCCACAATAAATAATTTAGAATCACGTTTTCAATATTTGAAAACTACCCCTGAAAAAGGTGCAATAGGCGGCTCACGGCTCACCACTTTCACGCGTGCGAAGCCGCGAGAAGCTGCTAGTATAATATATAGGTACTGAATGTGGATATAGAGACTAGTTATTCTGGAAGAGATAAGTGAGTGCGATAACATTTCTCAGCCGCGGACATAAACTAGAGCAGTGTTCCTACTGTGTGCATGTCGCGTCACGAGTCGCGTGAGAGCGGACCATTCAAAGTGTAGTGTACTACACTACACGCTCGCTGCGCCCTTACGTACGACAATTTACTTTAAAGATAAAGTAAAATACTTATAGACATAATTTAACTGTAGAAGAGCTCTTTGTGAAGGGCAAGTCCGGGGAAGTAGCCTTATTCTGTCGCCAAGCAGCAACGCTGTGTTGCGCTTTGAAGAGTGTGGTTGCCGGTGTAATTATAGGCAAATGAGGCTTAACATCTGTATGCCTCAAGTTGATGGACGCAGGGCAGTGCATCGTATGGCACGTTCCTATCGTGCGTGACTTACGAGGCAATGCTTTGTTATAGGTGATGTTTTCAACTTAACATCAGGTGGGCCGTCTGCTTGTTCTATCAACTAGTTGTATAAAAAAAAGCACAAAGCTTAAAAAAATAGTATTTACAGAAGAATTGTTTCAGCTAGCCGCTACTAGCTTTGGACCTACCTAATTTTAGAAAACTGAACAGTTTTACATACCTAACAGTTTAGAACAACATTTTTTTGCGACAGATAAGGATTGTTTCGTTACCATATTATAGGAGAGTCTACGCCTAGCTGATTGGGAACCTTCCTTATGCGTGGTCAAACACGCGCTTGGCCTATTTATTTCAATAATACATCATCTTGTGCATAAATAAGCCACGCTAATTGGATGCAGGATGCGATAAGTCTTGATTGAAAAATAAAAAGTGAACGCCTTTGGTAGAACACTTAGTGCAGGCAACTCCGGCAACGAACGATAAGCGAGCGTGAGTACTGTAGCCCTGTAGGTACCCTTACTACCTGAGGGCTTATTACGAGTTTAGTGCCGATCGTCGATCGTTACGATACACCGAATTTTCTATGAAAATAAATCAACGGCATCTAGCGTATTCTTTGAGAAACCGTTTTTTTTTCATAGAAAATTCGGTGTATCGTAACGATCGACGATCGGCACTCGATCGGAACTGAACTCGTAATAAGCCCTCTGTATACGATACGCTGGCTGGTGCGGTGCAGTCGGCGTGCGGAACCGCTCAATAAACAGCAGCAATCGATCTGCAAGTACTGCTGCAATTACGTTTAATTGCAGTGTGCAGTGCATGCTCGACTCGGTCCCACGTTCGTCACTTACAGGATTAGGAGTAGATGGCGAACCCTCCCCTCCCCGCGCCGCGCCTCCACTGGCCCCACGGCCGCGTTGTCAGAGGTCCGACTGCACTCACACCCTTTTTATGATGTCGTTTCGAATTGTCTGCAATCTCGAGCGGCTCTCAATAAGCCATAACGCTCGCTTCCCTAATAACACGTTTTTTATAGTCTTTAATTGTTTAGATTACCCGTTGACTAGGTAGGCGCTACGATGCCTACAGTTGCGCAGGGTAGGCGATGTAGGCATAAAGGCATCCAAAGAAATTGAAAATAAAATAGGTTTGTTCAAAACAAAAAGTTCCAAATTCAGGAGCCTCTCGTTGGTTTCCATGAAGGAAAAAGGGATAAATAATATGAATGACGGACTGACTTACAAACAACAAAAAAACAAATTTTGATGAGAAGGATGCATTTGTTCCTTTTTTTTAAATAAAATTTTCATCAAATTAAATTTTAGTTAAGTAGGTTAGGTACCTATTTGATTTATTTATTATTTATTATTATTTTTGATCAAAATCCACAGCTCTTTAAATACAATGTAAATACTTAGATTTCTAACAACGAACGAATAACGAATAGCCAATAACGAATTTACATTTTTAGAACAAGAAATATAGGTAACAAAAATCGACGACAGTTAAGTAGGTACCTACCTACCCCACAATAATAACGACATAATTAGATGATTGTTAACAAAAACAAAGGAATAATCTTTTAGTTTTTAAGTAAAACTTTACGGTAGGGTGTGTTGTGTTTGTTTGAGTGGGGTGTGTGTGTGTGAAACACAACGCAATTGACTCGCAATGAGTTTCATACGTTCAATTTAGTATTTAGTTTTAATATTAATCATAGGTGAATCGTGCCTCGCCCCCGGTGCTATATTAGATAGTGAAAGGAAGCAGAACTTCCATGCTTCATCGAACGTCGCAGTTCATCAACGGGTCACCCGCCGTATTGGTAGGCCCGGTCGGTCGGTCTATCGTCCTATTATTCTGGATTCGTATGGTCGCGCGCGACCCATACTTCGGGTACTACTGGCATACAGGAATCGTACCTTGTGTACCGTACCAACCTACAGAATACGTCGTTATACCTGTTACATTCGGTTCTGCTAACGGCCAGTTTCTGAAAGCCCGATCAAAACTAATCGGATGTCAAGTCACTTGCTATATCTATCTAATTCGATATAAAAGCTGAAATGGCGAGTGACTTGACATCTGATTAGTTTTGATCGAGCTTTCAGAAACCGGCCGTAAGTCTTCGATTGTTGATCGAAATGTTAAGTATTTAGAGCGAAGCGAAGATCTCTCAAAAAACTTGGACATCATTATTTTATATTTCCCTTTGACTTTGTTTGTTCAAATATTGGGGTCAAAAGAGCAAAATAATAATTACGTAAGCAATTACAAAGTGACCTACCGAGCTCACCGGTGACGGTGTTTGTATGGGACACCAGAGTAAAAAGATCGTTTGTAATGTAACACACGCGTTTTATTAACTTGTTAGGAGAGATGTGGTCGATCCGCGATGTTGATGTGGACTGTTGCGCCCGGTCGCCCGGTTGCCGCGCGATTCCCGGAAAATGCACACTTTGCACTATTGTACTGTGTGAATGTGAACCGTACAGTGTTCAAAAGCCCGAAGGTATGTTTTTAGCTTCTCGCAATGGATATTTTTGTCCTAAAAAGAGACCCCCTACTGTACCATCCCCAGGCTATTTCATTGGCATCAAGTGGCCGTGGCATCTTAAGAGCTGATTTTACAAAATCAAAATTCTATTGAATCAAAAGGATTACTTTGAATCGTCATACAGCGGCGAGTCTAGTACCCGGCGACCAAGCCCAGAAGAACTGCAACCATCGCCTGTTTCAGACAGTGACGCGATAAACCTGGAATAAGAACATACGCTTAATTCAGATTAAAATGCAGGAAACTTGGTTCATAAGTGACTTTTGATTACTGAATGTTTATATTACTTATATTATTACAAGCTGGTGCCCGCGTTTTCGTCTGCGCAGGATTAGTCACACAATATCTTGATAAATTGTAGCCTATGTGTTATTATGATGTAAAATTTCATTAAAATCCATTCAGTAGTTTTTACGCGAAAGAGTATTAGTAGAATTAAATGGTAGGATGCTGCAAGTAGGAATGAGTAAGTAATAATTGTCCCGCTTGCCGCGCGACACTCGTCGGATATCGCGTGCTCTGCTCGCGTTATGAATCTGCGTCGATCTAACTGTACCTCTTCAATCTTCCAGCTAAAATTTCAATTAGACAATGCCAGTGCGCGTTTTTACATTGTCAGTGGCGCGTGCGCGTCTCGAACCCGCTGTAGGTTCGAGGATACATTATTATCATATAACACAATACATAGGACCAAACTAATAACTGTGATAATAGTGATGCAGTGTCAACTGATGACAGCAGCAAGCCGCGAATTCTTCCAGTACTGAAGAGTTGAACGCGCAGCGTCCCTGGCCGGGCCGGGACGGGACGGGCGGTGGCGGGTGGCTCGACTGGGTGCTTTTTCGTTCAAATTTCGATCACCGATGAGTCTTGTGACAGGTTTGTTAACTGTATAGACTTGATGTTATCTTAAAGGGGTAAAAAAGGACAACTTTATCGTAGATTATTTTTGAATGGCTAAATGAATTTATTAAGAGAGCTTTATTTTTTATGACATTATTATATCTTTTATTAGCTTCCATAATATACTTTTTACTGTACCTTAAAGAGACTTTTTTTTACCAAAGTGTTTGTATTTGCAATGAATAACTTGAATAATGTATGATAAACCCGTGCACATTTAATTTAACATAGTGCATACGCAACAGTTGTTCTTGCGACACGGAGTCCCGCGGCGCGACGCGGCGGCGACAACATCGCGACGAAAGTTTCATTACTAGTTTGTTGGGGGGTTTTTGCGTCGACTGCCGCGACAGCCATCTGTTATGGAAAGCGACGATAAATAAGCAATAGCAGATAACGCGGCTCCATGACGCACTACTCACTTTTATGTCGCCAGTTTTTACATTCATTTTGTACTCCAATCGACTGGCAGAATAAGTAGTTGCCTACATTACATGATACCTTATATATCTACAACTTGTAACATAATACCGCTATAAGGCCAAAGACCAAGTGATCAGACCAAGCACTGGAATACTTTGACGTGTGCAAAGGTTGAATATATCGTTTTAGAAATTCCCATTATTATTATTATTGTTATTATTAAGAGCCCGTAGTCCCACTGCAGGGCAAAGGCCTCCCTTCCTTCTCTCCAATCTGTTCTGCTTTGGGCTATTGTAGACCACTCCTTAAGGTAGGTATCCAGTTCGTCCCTCCATCTTCGCCGCGGTCTGCCGCGAGGTCGTTTTCTGTCTTTAGGCGTCCAATCTGTGGTGGCTTTAGCCCATAACGCATCCGACATGCGGCAGACGTGGCCCCAATCCCACTTCAATTTACCCGCGTGCTTGCCGACATCTGCGATTTGTGTCTTGGAGCGCAGTAAACTATTGCGCACGCGGTCTTGAGTTTCACTCTTAGAATACTGCGCTCCATGGCTCGCTGGCAAACCCCGAGTTTCGACTTTTGATGTTCAGTCAAAGACCAGGTCTGGGCGCCGTAGGTGAGAATGGGGAGAATACATACGTCCATGAGCTTCCTTTTTAGTGATAGTGGGAGTGTACCTTTCATTAGGTGTTTCATTGCCCAGTATCCCTTCCAGGCGTTCTCAGTACGTCTAGTGACTTCGAGGTCTTGTAGTTCCTGGAAGGATACCTGTTGGCCTAGGTACAAGTAATCATCGACGTATTCCATCTCCACACCCCCAACCATCAGCTTGTGCTGTGTGCTGTTTCTCATCAGCTTGGTCTTTGATCTGTTCATGCTAAGTCCCACTTCGAGGCTTGCAGTGTTAAGGTCGTTCAGCATCGTTTCAAGTTCAGAAGCTGATGAGGAAAAGAGCACAATATCGTCGGCAAATCGGAGGTTAGTTAACCTCTTTTCATCAATAATAAGACCCTTCTCTCTCCAACTTGGTGTTAACATCTTGAAAACCTCTTCTAGGGAGGAATTGAAAAGTTTTGGCGACAATGGGTCTCCTTGTTTGACACCTTTCTGGATATGAAAGAATGGCCCTACGGTTTTTATTATGGTATTTTTATTGCTGCAGTACTACAGAGGTAAATTTCTTTTAAAAGGTTGATGTATGTATGAGGTATATCTTGATTGTTTAACGAATTGAAAATGGCAGAGTGCTTGATGCTGTCGAAGGCTTTGGAGTAATCGACGAAGGCTAAATAGAGTGGGAGCTTAAATTCTTGATGTTTTTCGATAACTTGATTAAGGGAGTGTAGGTGATCCGTGGTAGAGAGACCACGCCGAAACCCAGCTTGATCCGGTGGTTGATGCTGGTCCAATTGATCTGATATTCGGTTCTCTAATGTTTCAATAAAGTAAATTTCCTTGTACACGTGGGGCACTAAGCTTATCGGTAGGTAGTTTCCTATTTCTGCTTTGTCACCTTTTTTCTACACTAATATTATAAAGAGGAAAGATTTGTATTTTTGTTGTTTTGTATGTAACGAATAGGCTCAAAAACTACTGGTCCGATTTCAAAAATTCTTTCACCATTATAATGCTACATTATCCCTAATATAGGCTATACTATATTTTCAAAAAAATCAGGGATCCTTACTAAAACTCCAATAATGTAACCCAAGGTTGAAAACAAACCTTATATCGCATGCGCTGCGAAAACTATTGATGATAGAACAAAATAATGTACTATGATTTTGCAGAACACGTCATTATTTACAAAAAATGTCGCGACAGCATATGTCTAACTATTATAGTTATTATGTCACAATAAGTGTTCTTTTATTATAAAAAATTAATTGAAATGCCGCCGCTAGAAACGGGTCTTTATTTGTACTTTGGTATTAATCCTTATCCAAATAAATTTTATTTATTTTATATTCAAGACGGTTTCAATACCTATAGATTACTTCTTCAATTTTTCAAATCAGACATTCCATTCAAAAGATATGACGAAATTAAAATGTTAACGGGTCCACGGGTCACGCACGGGGTGCGATTTCACTCACTCAGGGAGAAGGGCGTGCAAATTTATGAAATAAGTAGACGCGAGGCTCGAACCCACGGTCTAAGTTTATCCTAAAATGTTCAAAAAATTTATGACCACCCATGCGAAGCTGGGACAGGCCGCTAGTATGTAATAAAGTAATGTTGGAGTGGCAAAAATTACTAGGAAATTTACCGGTCATAAGTCCATACTTATGTAAATTTCTTAGTAATTTTTAAAGTTGTAAAGGTTAGTAAGGTGTGGAAGTAAAATGGGTTCTCCTATTCTTAACGCTTCCGTTCTGACGCCATCTTCTCCTGGGCTTTTTCCATATTTCATACAATTAAGTGCGCGATGTACTTCGAGCCCAGAAAATGGCGTAATTTCTGCAGAATAAGAGTAGGTGCCCGAGCTGTTTTGATCCGATGAAGAGTCTGAGTATAGGTTCTTATAAAATTGTGTACATAGATCCAATATCTTAGCTTTGTCGCCGTACTTTTTGCCGTCACTATCCTTCATACTCGTTATTGATGTTATTACTGACTGTATGCCTCGCATGGCCATTTTAAGCGATTTATTTTTTTCTAGCGCAATTGTGACTAACTCTACGTTCGAATTTCTAATGTCTTTTCTAATACTACGTTTGACATCTATGTCTTTGGATTTTTATTCTGGGGTGTAAATAGTGAGTTTTTGTCTTTCATTTAGGAGTCGTTTGCTAATTTCATTTCAGTCACTTAATTTTCTAGTTTTAGATTTAGCTAGTTTGATCTTTTGACTAGCGGTCTGGATGCTTTTGAGTATGTGAGAGTATTGAGTTTGTGGATCTTCATAAATTATAGTGTTTAAAACATCGAAGCTATTTTGTAAGTCTACGCAGAACTGTTCTTTGTTGGATATTAACGTTGATTTGTCAAGTTGTTTAATAGAAATTCCCATACAAAAACAAAATTATTATTGTCTCAGAAATTGCAACACCCCTGATGCTGTTCAGGTACGTAAGTACCAAGGTCACGCACACACGGAACGGACAAACAGCGGATAGGGCAGTGAGTAGGGCTGCCTCATGGTGTGTTTAGTTTCATATTGGAGGAACGTTTAAGAGGCATTTTGATTTCATGAACGAAGAACTACGAAATACCAAACGTTGTTCGCCTCGACTTGAAGAATTTCTTGCTTCCGGGGCTATAGGGGTTTTTTTTTTTTTTTTTTTTTTTTTTTTTATTTATTGAAAAGACCAACAGCACAAAAAATAGTATAAAACAGAATATATCAAAAACATTAGAACAGCCAATTATAGGTCTCTCTAGGTTAAACTTAATAATAATCCTACAAAACAAAAATCAAAACAAAGATGTTAAAGTAAGTAGGTAAGATAAATGGTTCTCACGGCAGAGCTTTGTATGTTGGGGGAGAGGGGGGGGGGGAGATGTGCACGTGTGTTTTTGAGGGTTCTCCGGAAAACACAAGTCTCATAAGAGTCAGGGTTTCACAGGAGAACCCCCGTGTGTGTGTATGTGTGTGTGAGAGAGAGAGAGAGAGGGGTGAGTGAGGGTGCGTGTGTGTATGTATGAAAGCATGTAGTTTACATTAGAGGATTTAATAAATTTGTATTTGTGGTATCAAATACAAATACATAAGTATGAAATATTGGATTCAGATAATTATATGCAGATGTTTATGATAATATTATATTTGATATTGCTTTTTTAAATGAACTTTTGTATTATGTTAAACGTTTAAAGGTGATACTGATATAAAATTAGTAGATCATTAAATAAAGTACCCGCTTACTTACAATAATAATGGCTTTGTTTAAATATTTAGACAAAAGCGCGTTTAAACGAGGATTTATGCAAATCAAATTTTGATTTGACGACTAATGTCAAAAAAAAAATGCCATCGTATAATTTTTTAGGCTTTTAATAGGGATTCGTTTACTGACATTTTGGGAAGCAATATAGCTTTTTCATTTTTATTGTTTTTCTTGTGTTATTTTGAGTTGTGTTGTGTAATTTCGGTGGTATTTTAATACGGAATCTATTCAATTCAGTATACGATAAATAACAGAATAGCGGCTACGGTTCTTTTGTAACTAGTACATAGCGTAAGTCTAGTAGGTGAGGGAGCAGGGAAGTAGGCTGGTACCTGAGGTAACAGAACTATACCAAAAGCGCTTGCAGGGTTACAGGTCCCTGCAAGCGCTTTTGGTATAGTTCTGTTCAACAGCATAGATTCGGATGAATAACGCACGTTCCAATTATGAGAATGGAGTGTCTGCACCGTTGCATTTAACTGTTGTAACTGTGCGATCATTAACAATAGCAAGTCCTTCAGCGCGAGTTAATGGCTGTTATAATTGGCAGCCACAGCGGAAGACGGCGCGGGCGCAGCGTTACCGTAACGTTTGTCGTCGACGTTAGCTTCTTGGAATAGAAATCAATAAGAACTTGCCAAAGCAACTGACACATCCGTTAACCAAACGAAACATATTTAGGACTGAAAAAAAGAAATGATAAGAAAAATAAAACTACTGGAAGCTCTCTACTTTTTTTGGGGTACCAAGCAACAGGTAGAGGTACCTACGCATAATCGAGGAAACCATAGTCTGAAGGTCTTGTTGAATTTTCAGCAGCAGCCTTTTTTTTGGTATTTATGATATGGGCCTGTATCATCAATTACTGTGCTGCCTGAAATAAAATATTATTAATATTTTTATACTGTATCTAGGTTAGGTACGAATAAACTACTCTACGAATAAAATATCGATTATTATATTTAGTTTTCATTATGTAGATATACCTTTTTTGGTGTCTGTCTCTACTAGTGACGCCCTCTCTTGGTGAATAGTGTAGGCTACATGATGCCATGCTGGCTCACGCGTAGGCTTTCGCGCCTCGCTCGCTACATAACGCGATACTAGATAGCATTCATTGCGCGACTCACAACCGCGCTACTAGAGGGCGCTGCTTGCAAAAAGGTTTTACGGGAAAAGGTTTTAAGGTTTTACGGGTTTTTACGGGGTCTTTTGTTTGGTTAACATCATCAGCAGCCTGAAAGGTCCACTGAAACGTGGACCTTTCCTATCGCGATGCGTTGCGTCACATACCCGTTACTTGTTTACCATCGTGGTTCAACACATTTTTATGCAAATGTCTATAGTTTAGCAAATGTTAAAATATTATAGCAAATAGTTCGATATATTATTTTGATCTTTATCAATTCTGTTTGAGCCACATTACGATACCCCGCCGTGTCAGAGTCTTAGATATCAAATACTAGAGGTGTAAATAATAAACATAATAATATATTTGTGGACATTTCACACACCATTATCAAGTCCCAAACTGAGCAAAGCTTGCTATGGGAGGCATCCAGATCACTGATACAATACTTTACTCGTTTTTAGGGTTCCGTACACAAAGGGTAAATCGGGACCCTATTACTAGGACTCCGCTGTCCGTCTGTCTGTCTGTCTATCTGTCCGTCTGTCACCAGGCTGTATCTCATGAACCGTGCTATTAAGATAGTTGAAATTTTCACAGATGATGTATTTCTGTTGCCGCTATAACAATAAATACTACAACGGAGGAAAAGACAACCGAGTCTTAGTAATAGGGTCCCGTTCTACCCTTTGGGTACGGAACCCTAAAAAACATAATAAAACAAATATTTAAGGTGGGCTCCTATACAACAAACGCGACATTTTGCCGTTTTTATAGATAAAACCCTTAAGCGCGAGTCCGACTCGCACTTGGCCGGTTTTTTTATACATACATTTATAGTTCAGTATTCTCTTAAATGTGGTTCAATATACCTAACAATAGGATTTTTTTTTTATTTAAA
Source organism: Chloroclysta siterata (assembly GCA_932294275.1). NCBI lineage: Eukaryota > Metazoa > Arthropoda > Insecta > Lepidoptera > Geometridae > Chloroclysta > Chloroclysta siterata. The sequence goes on along the minus strand of OW028590.1, from coordinate 29,637,376 downwards.
TCGGTCATTGTACTAGGAACGGTCATTATGATATCAACAGCTACGATTTACGCGTACGTAGCAAATGACGTAGCACTCAAATTCGTAGTCAAAAGACATCAACGCGCTCGCTGCTGCTACGAGACTACGCGACGCGCGACTTATATTGGTAAAGTTTAGTCAGTAAATAATTTAAATTTAGCATTATTATCTCTAATACTATAAAACTCAAAGTCCTGACTGACTGACTGACTGACTGACATATAGACAACGCACAGCCTAAACCGCTGGTCCTAGAGACTTGAAATTTGAGGAGTACATAGGTCTTATGGCGTAGAAGTGCACTAAGAACGGATTTTTGGAAATTCAACCCCTAAGGGTGTCAAAAGAGATGAAAACGTTTGTATGAAAAATTGTATTCCTTGAACCTACAAACTTGAAACTTGGAGTACATGTACTTCAAAGCTAAAAAATAGGAATAGCATTTTTAGTTTTTTAAAACTACCCTTAATAAGTGTGCAAAGGGATGTAAAAGTTTGTATGGGAGTTTTTTGACCGCTGGTCCTAGAGACTTGAAATTTGAAGAGTACATAGCTCTTATGGTGTAGAGGTGAACTAAGAAGGGATTTTTGGAAATTCAACCCCTAAGGGTGAAAAAGGGATGAAAACGTTGGTATGAAAAATTGTATTCCTTGAACCTACAAACTTAAAACTTGAAGTAGATGTACTCCAAGGCTAAAAAATTGTAAAGACATTTTTAGTTTTTTAAAACTACCCTTAATAAGTGTGCAAAGGGATGTAAAAGTTTGTATGGGAGTTTTTTGACCGCTGGTCCTAGAGACTTGAAATTTGAAAAGTACATAGCTCTTATGGTGTAGAGGTGAACTAAGAAGGGATTTTTGGAAATTCAACCCCTAAGGGTGTAAAAAGGGATGAAAACGTTGGTATGAAAAATTGTATTCCTTGAACCTACAAACTTGAAACTTGAAGTAGATGTACTCCAAGGCTAAAAAATAGTAAAGACATTTTTAGTTTTTTAAAACTACCCTTAATAAGTGTGCAAAGGGATGTAAAAGTTTGTATGGGGGTTTTTTGACCGCTGGTCCTAGGACTTGAAATTTGAAAAGTACATAGCTCTTATGGTGTACTAAGAAGGGATTTTTGGAAATTCAACCCCTAAGGGTGTAAAAAGGGATGAAAGCGTTGGTATGAAAAATTGTATTCCTTGAACCTACAAACTTGAAACTTGAAGTAGATGTACTCCAAGGCTAAAAAATAGTAAAGGCATTTTTAGTTTTTTAAAACTACCCTTAATAAGTGTGCAAAGGGATGTAAAAGTTTGTATGGGGGTTCTTTTGACCGCTGGTCCTAGAGACTTGAAATTTGAAGAGTACATAGGTCTTATAGCGTAGATTTGTACCAAGAAGGGATTTTCGGAAATTCATCCCCTAAGGGTGTAAAAAGGGTTGAAAACGTTTGTATGAAAAATTGTATTCCTTGAATCTACAAACTTGAAACTTGAAGTAGATGTACTCCAAGACTAAAAAATAGGAAAGGCATTTTTAGTTTTTTATAACTACCCTTAATAAGTGTGCAAAGGGATGACAAAGTTTGTATGGGAGTTTTTTGACCGCTGGTCCTAGAGACTTGAAATTTGAAGAGTACATAGGTCTTATGGCGTAGAGGCGTACTAAGAAGGGATTTTTGGAAATTCAACCCTTAAGGGTATAAAAAGGGTTGAAAACGTTTACATGAAAAATAGTATTCCTTGAACCTACAAACTTGAAACTTGGAGTACATGTACTTTAAGGCTAAAAAATAGGAAAAGCATTTTTAGTTTTCTAAAACTACCCTTAATAAGTGTACAAAGGGATGTAAAAGTTTGTATGGGAGTTTTTTGACCGCTGGTCCTAGAGATTTGAAATTTGAAGAGTACATAGGTCTTATGGCGTAGAGGCGTACTAAGAAGGGAGTTTTGGAAATTCAACCCTTAAGGGTGTAAAAAGGGTTGAAAACGTTTGTATGAAAAATTGTATTCCTTGAATCTACAAACATGAAACTTGAAGTAGATGTACTCCAAGGCTAAAAAATAGGAAAGGCATTTTTAGTTTTTAAAACTACCCTTAATAAGTGTGCAAAGGGATGTCAAAGTTTGTATGGGAGTTTTTTAACGCGTGGTGCGATTGACTTAAAACTTGAATTAAATATACTAAGAAATAAGAACGTTACCCTCCTTCGTTGCGCTTGAGTAAAAAGGATACAACGAGGCGTCAATGTTTGTAAGGGACATTCTAAAAACGGGAATCTTGAGTTGGTACGAAGAGATCTGAGGGTATCTACCGTGCCTGGGGATCAAAGTCGTGAAGCTGTTTCGTTTCGTTTGTTTTTGGGGTAGAAACTAGAAAAAAATAAGTACATATTTTCCGTTGAAGGTTGTCTTTGTTGTATTTGTCATGTTTTAGCTAAGCTCAGTACCCATACCTACCTACCTAATATAGGTAATGTACGCCTATAGGTATCTCTTATACCTACGTAGGTATTTAAAATCCTACCCTAATAATATACAATTTAATGCGAAAGTTACGATGTTTGGATGTTTGTGGCTCAATCACGGCTCACCACTTCAACGCGTGCGAAGCCGCGGGAAGCCACTAGTTAAAGTATATTACACAAACCTATACTTTAAAAACAAACAGTTGTTTAGTATTACAGGTATACAGATGACCGGGAATAAGTAACACAACTTTATATTTTCTTTGGAATTTGACGTATTACCCTTACCTTTTTCTGTTATACCTACGCTTAACTAAATTCGATTGGCACCATTCTGAGCTTCAATATTGTATTAATACCTACATTGTAACAAGGATCATACAAAAGAGCGGTAGGAAAAGAACCAAGCCGTAAGTTGTTGCCTGTTTTTCTAGGCTTTGGTCGCGTGGAACTGGCACCTAGAGTCACCTAGGTTTAAGACGTTTCAAAGTGATCCTTGTGATTTTATTGAATAAATACCTTTTGACCTTTGACTTTGACTTATAAAATCAATCCTGGCATTATTTTTTTGAGATTTGTGTTGAAGAAATACATGAAAGAATTACTACAAAAAAAATCGCCGGGCTACCGTTACTAGAAACCTCAGCTCAATTCGTTGACTTGCGGGATTTGAGATGGAACCAAGATTTTGAATCTTTGTTTTCTCGAAAACAAACAATGGAAAATAGGTTTTATTGCTAGTTTCCATAAAATGTTTATCCAAATCCGATTTGTAACGTATCACACCCCGTGATTTAAACCCTTTTTTAGTCGAATCTAGAAATATTTATCGCTTACCTACTTAAAGTCGCTTGATACTGTCGAAACTTCAGTTTTGACAAACGTAGAATAAAATCATTTATATTATGTCATGTATAATCATGAACTAAAGATCGGTGCTGGCGGTGGTGGACAGTTAGCGCAGAATCCGACACGCGCGTGCAATAATGTATGCGGCGTGGGCACGACGCTGACACGACCCGGCGCTCGGGTCTGCGCCCGCGCATGTGCCGTCGCGTGTGAGCAGCTCATTTCAAGTCACTGCTGAATATTAGATTAGTTGGTATCCACCCGCACTCATATGAATGAAATGAACGCAGCTATTTATTAGGCATCGTGGAAGAGTGAAATAATGTTTCAAATATGTTTATTTAGTAATTAAAAATACCAGTTAGGTACTTAAAGTTAAGAACGATGATATCTAGAAGTATTACTGTAAACATAATATCAATAGTAATAGACATATTAACGTTATACGTTTGAACGTGGTGTTTGACGTTGCTAAGCCCGTTTTTTGTGCAGGTGTTGGCGCACAAGGGAGAGATTAGTGAACCTTGGACTGAATGGAAGCTTTGCTATAGTACTTTTTTATATCCTACTGATGTTAAGTAGTAATAGTCACCTATAACAAAGCATTGCCTCACAAGACACGCCCCAAAGGAATGTGTCCTATGATGCACTGCTCTGCGTCCATTGACTTGAGGCATACAGATGTTATTAAACCTGGTGTGCCTGTAATTTTCCAGCAACCACACCTTTTAAACCGAAAACCAGCAATGCTGCTTGGCGGAAACAGACATGGTGGTAGAATGTACTTCTCCGGATGAACCACACACGAAGAGCTCGACTACTCATCTACTACTCTTCCATGGAGGGCCTCTTATTACTCAATTACATAGGATTTTTCAGATGTAGGAATTAGAAGAAAAGGCTCATCAGAAATAACCGAAACAGTGTTTAGTTCGAGTGAGTACATTGTACGCTTTCGGCGCGAGCTTACAAATAAATACATAAACCAGTTTCCCCCCTCCCGCGTGCCCTTCTCTTCCCTCTCCGGCCCTCACCCGCCGCGCAGCCTCCGCCGCGTCACCTGCGACCTCTAGTAATGCCCGTTTAATGCACCGAATACACTAACTTTCGGAACATTCCTCAGCTGCTGTTCCGTATCTCGCGTGCATCATTCCAGAGATCGCGTTTAAATAGAATTCATTACTATACCATACAAAAACGCCACCAACTCGATGTACCTATGCACCTATGCATGACGTCGTTATTCGGGAACTTTATCATTTGTTGAATCTACCGACCATCTACGTCCTAAGATATGATCGAAAGGTCCGGACCGGGCAGAACTCGAAGGAGCTGGAAAATGATGGAACTCCTAGTAGAAAACTAGGTGTCACTCATGGCGGGTGCGGACGAGGCGCGCGGGAGGCGGGAGGGGGCGCGGAGGGGGCGGCGCTCGGTCGCGGGTCGCGGCCGGCAGTGCCGAGATGTCCGCGCGCGCGAGCGACCGCCTGCGCAGCCAGCAGCGGCGCGGCCGCGGACTGTGATGCGAGCGCGCCGCCCGCCATGGCCACGCTCGGCCTCTCCAAGGTGTTCATCCTCGACAAGTACTTTACCGAGCTGCAGAAGTTCTGGGAGACGGAGAAGAAGCTGCAAGGTGAGGGCGCGCGTCGGGACCGCCTTTGTCGTGCGAGATGCTCGAAAGCTCCGCGCTGTGTTTGTGTGAATGGCGACGGCGGGGTGCGTGGATGTGTGTGTCGTTCGTGAGGATCTGGCCCGAGCTCGCGGGACGAGCGCCTGCTGATTTGTGTGTCGATTGTTGTGGCGATGGCGGCGGAATGTCGGAGCTCTATAGTTTGTGAGCGAGCGCACGAACTGGAAACGAGCGGTCTAAGCCGCTCTTACTAAATATACGGATATTTAGAAAGGCTATGTACCTACCTACCTACGTAAGCTCTCCGGCTCTTTCTCTCTTCATCTAGTCCTTAATAACTTTAACCTATAATTTCTGACCATTAATAAAGACTGATCCACGCGTAGTTGGAACTTGGCCAATCTCTTTGGCCGTTCCTTTATACCGCTGGTTGTGATAATCATTATGCCCTGTATAGTAGTGCACCTGCCTCGATCTCTTACCTAGCTGGGTATAATGACTCGAGTTGAGTGATATAGGCAGCTAGGAGCGATGCGCACGCGCCGACCACGCTAATGTCTCTATGCGTTGTGAGATGAGAACACATTAACTTTTTGCTCTCACGTTAGAATGTTAATCGAGCAAAGCTGAGGAACCAGCATTGCATGGAATGGAACTACACGAAGGAAATCACCGGAAACAACTTACTACGTTTGTTTAGGCAATCGGAAACACGAAATATAGCCTAGGTAAATATTAAATATATCAAGGATCCGAATAATGCCATCCTTAGGGTTTTTTTAATGGACTCCTATGAAAATCAATTTATCAAAATTCTCTTACGTTACGGAAAATTTACTTCTATCAGTCCAGCTCATGTACGTAAGTTGTAAGATCTGATAAGGAAATAAACTAGCTTGGTGGCACCTTACCTGCTGTCCAAGATAACGGAATAAAAACAAAAACAGCAAGGGGCTTGTTGTGAGGCGAGTGAGCGAGGGATGTTATTCCCGTGCTCTCCGTTTTTTCAGCGTCCCGACTCCCGAGCCTGAGTGCCTGAGGCGGTGAGGCCCGACGGACGGAGCGGAGCCTGCAGCAGGTAGATCACTGCGTGTGTCGCGCGAAGCGACCGACATTCCGCGCAGGTGACTCCCACTGTAGAGGAGAATGTCGTGGTTATTCATAAGTTATGCGTCAAAGGCATGTAATAGGGATCTGTAAGGATGACAGCGTGGTGCAGCTGGCAAAAACGGACTTTTGACGGCTGTCTGTGTTCTGATCCACGAGCCCCCATTTCTTAGAATTTTGGTTGAGAATTGTATTTGCGTTTACCTACTTGATATTTAATAAATACAATAAGTACCTAGGTAATAATAGCAATAAAATGTCTAAGAGACAAGAGCTGTTCCATGGATTTATATCACGATTCAGCTCAATCGGTTGTTTTATTCTGAGTAGGTATAACAAAACATTTAAGAAACAAACCGATGGGGGGTTGAATCGGGCCACAGGTACCAAAGTGCCAACTATGTAATACCGTTATATAGTATACTAGCGGCCTGTCCCAGCTTCGCATGGGTGGTCATAAATTTTTTGAACATTTTAGGATAAACTTAGACCGTGGGTTCGAGCCTCGCGTCTACTAATTTCATACATTTGCACGTCCTTCTCCTTGAGTGAGTGAAATCGCACCCCGAGCGTTACCCGTGGACCCGTTAACATTTTTAATTTCGTCATATCTTTTGAATGGAATGTCCGATTTGAAAAATTTAAGAAGTAATCTATAGGTATTGAAACCGTCTTAATTATGAAATGATTTATTTGGATAAGGATTGATACCAAGGTACAAATAAACACCCTTTTCTAGCGGCGGCATTTCAATTATTTTTTTATAATAAAAGAACACTTATTGTGACATAACTATAATAGTTAGACATATGCTGTCGCGACATTTTTTGTAGATAATGATGTGTTCTGCAAAGTCGTAGTACATTATTTTGTTCTATCATCAATAGTTTTCGCAGCGTACGCGATGTAAGGTTTTCTTTTTCCACCTTGGGTTACATTATTGGAGTTTTAGTAAGGATCCTTGATTTTTTTGATAATATAATATAGCCTATGTTACTCAGGGATAATGTAGCATTCTAATGGTGAAAGAATTTTTGAAATCGGACCAGTAGTTTTTGAGCCTATTCGTTACATACAAAACAACAAAACAACAAAAATACAAATCTTTTCTCTTTATAATATTAGTGTAGATATAATATATAATATTATAAGTATGTATTTACAAAAAAAAAAAAAAAAAGTATATAAGTAGTATATCAGCTATCTGGTTCCCATATCACAAGCTTTGGCTTAGTTTGGGGCGAGATAGTGCTGTGTGGAATGTCCAACAATATTTATTTATTATTATTATTTATTATAGTAAGACAAACATGGCATATGATTGCCAAATACAATGTTTGGCCGATATAAAGCTGCTGAAAGGGTTTTTTTATTCGTTTATTCCCCGAAAATTGTACCGTAATGGTCTGAGGGAATGGAAAAGGAAATTGTCTCTCCCATGACACTACCATTCTCGATAGCTGTTGGAGTATGGACTCCAACAGCTGATCGTGGCAACAGCGGAAAATGACCGAGTTCACGGCCAATTTGTATGTATGGACATACAAATTGGCCGTGAACTCGGTCATTTTCCGTGGCTCTACTGTTATTAAAAATATTCACACATTCCAAAACGAAGAAGGATGCTTATAAGATAGGCTAGACCGTGATCACGAGATCGCTCGATTGATGACTCGATGATCGCTTATCGCTCATCGTGGCGAATTAGGCAGGTAGGACTTGTATTTGTCATCATCACCTCATACGCACATAATGAAACGAACTTCTAATATAATTTAGTAGGTTGAGATTGTAGATACTCTATTTTCATCTCAAGATTGTCACACACACGTCGCCGCGTCGCACACCACGACGGAATGTAATCTAACCGACTCTACCTGCATCTTCCCGATGAACACGAGTGCGAGTGCCGAGAATGCGATCGCATGTTATGTAAAGATATGTTGATGGTGTGCCGGAACTTGTGACGCGAGTGTTATGGTGGCCGGTCGCATAACGGCGAGCAATAGTAATAGATGGCCGCGGTAGGTGCCCGCGGCCCAAACCGCCGCCGCCGGCCGGGGGCAACGACATCGCCCGTCTAGCTCCGGAGGACTTTGTCAATGGTAACTTATCTACGTACTCACCTAAATATATTCCTAACATAAAAGGCGAATGAACGTCCTTGACCAAGACTTAAACGAATTCGTCCCCTAGTGCGACCCCAGAGGGCACTACCCCAAGCCCCATACATCTGAGCCCCAATGTACATAGCTCTCGTAAAACTCGACGGCCCTCACCGCTCAGTTGGATGCAGGACGAGTCCCTCACCACACCACCCGCCCTCCCTAGTCAACTACTTATTTATTTATTTTACTCTGCTTGTTACCCGCGACTTCGTCCGCACTCAACATTTCAATGTCAGACTATTTGGGAAGATATCGGTTTTTTTTTCAATTTAATAGCTATGAATTGCACAAAAACATTACAATGTGATATTCATAGTTCGGGTGCTACGTTCATACATTACGGCATTGAGGGTAGATAGAGGTAATCCGTACCGAGTAAGTGTCGTGTAATGGTGCGCGAGTGTGCAATGCGTGTGGTCGCACGCGGCTCGTACTTTTCTGCCAGTTTTCCTGTTTGGACTGGGATGCATCTCGCAGCCGCTTTCGCGACATTAACAGCTTCATTGATTTACTCGCATTGTGCAGCGGCAGTAGTGTAGTGTAGTGTAGGTGGCTCGGAGGGAGGGAAGGGAGCGGTGCGGTGCACCCTTCCCTCTGCTTACTCATGCGATGACTCAGCCGAACCGGGCTGAAGCCGCGCCTGTCTCTACACTTAGCTTGCACGAAGGTACATAGTACCTAGGTAAGGTTCCTACCTAAACTATTTAGATAGATAGATCGACGGTGAGAGGTAAATCTAGATGTTAAATCTGCGCTGCAATACGCCTTTTTCTAGCGCCAAGCAGCGTTGCTGTGTTTCAGTTTGAAAAGTGTGGTTGCCGGTGTAATTACAGGTCAAAGTCAAAGTCAAAAGGTATTTATTCAATAAAGATTTAATATAGTCCCAAAAGTTATTACCTGAGTGGTTTTTCCTTAAGTGTAGGTAAACACTATAAAACAAATAACATTTATTCAATAAAATAACAAGGATCACTTTGAAACGTCTTAAAGCTAAGTGACTCTAGGTGCCAGTTCAATATAATACAATATTGAAGTTTAGTGAGGCGTAGGCACATGAGTTCTAATTAGGGCATGAATACCGGAATCCCGTAAAACCGAAATACCGGGATTCCGGTAAGATTTTTTCGGTATTTCAATACCGGGATTGAAGGAAATCAATACCGGTATTGTCCGGTATTGAAATCGAATAATCAATATCGAATGTTGGCTGCAATTAGGCATATTTTATTAAAATAAAATAATAGAATTTATTATTCATTGATAACAATGTCAAAATTTAAATATTTAAAGTTAATTACTTGAGTTTTAGTCAACATGACCATTTCTTGAGCATCGGTCTCGTTTTTCTTTGAAAAGTGACAGGTAGTTTATCTGCTCAAGCAACGATTCGGTCTGAGCGACGTTTCAGAATATGCAAAACTCACGTGAACTCCAACCAAAGAATCGAGCAGCGTTCTAGAATCAAAGCTCTGCTTATGTCTATGCTTGAGGCTCGACTCAGACTCAAGTATTGTTTCTGAATATGGCCCTTAGTCTGTAAGGTATATATTTGATATGGACCATATATGTAATTTTGGAAATGTCTAAAAAAAATATTATTATTATTAGAATGCTACATTATCCCTGAGTAACATAGGCTATATTTATTACTTGAAAATATAGGGATCCCTTCTAAAACTTCAATAATGTAACTCATGGTGTAAAAAAATTGGCCATAAAATGTGTTTCATAGCTATACTATACTACTACTATATTACTACTATACTATACACTATAGAGGTACTATATGGACCCGTGTAGTCTGAAATAAAGAGATTATTATTATTATTATTATTATAGCATGCGCTGCGGAAACTAGAACACAAAAAAATTCTACAATATTAAAGAACTCATCAATATCTACAAAAAACTCAGCGATATCATATGTCTAACTATCGTAGTTATGTTACTATAACTCCTTTATATCATTTTAAAAGTTGATAGAAATGCCGACCAATTCTGTATCTCTTGGAAATGGAAAAAAAGGCAAAAGATATAACTCTGACCAAAAATAACTCAATATAATCTGCCTTACTGGGGTCAGCACTTCAGTAAACGTCCAGCGTCAATTCGTCCAAGCTGTATAAGGAATAATTGCTCGCGTCGCACGCTCTATCAAAATAATTGATTTTAATGTATTTAGCGGCCTAAGTATTTAAATATCTTATTGTATAACTATAAAAAAAAAAATTCCATGAATATTACAAGAAATGCGCGCCAGGCCTCGCCGGCCGACACTTGACTAAGGCCGGGGAGCAAAAGACTTCAACGCGCTCCGTCTACTATTTACACAAATCATTTAAATGTTGATTATTTCCTGTTTTATACATAATTATACTGTCCCTATTACAAACTAGTATAAAACAGAGAACATTCATGATGTAAGTTATTATATCCCAATAAAAAATAAATGTGATAAAAAGGCCAAGTTCGGTACCAACGACGTTCGGGGTTGACGGTGTCGCCGGCTAATCAGTTAAGATAATGAGTGCCAAGTTCCGTGGCAGGAATGTACCTACAACGGTCCCTCGGCAACGGTCCAAGCGGATACTGCATTTTTCATACCTTCAGCAAGACGATATGGTTAACTCAAGTTTCAAGTTTATTTATTTATTTCAGTAGCGCAAATTACATTTTATTAATCAAGGTTGGGGCCATCTTTTAAGTAAAAAATACTTGTGTCAGAAGACCCCGCTCTTCTATATCTATATTTTGGTTACAATGTTTTGTGCTCGTACTCATATATAAACTAAACAAAAAGAAACAAAAATAAATACTGAACTAAATAGAACTAATAACAAAATAATATGGCATCTAGCATATTTAATAAAATTCCCCTTTCACTTCGACTCCTGCCAAAAGATGTTTTTAAAAGAGAGTTGAATGATATTTTGGTTAGGAAGGCATATTACACATTAAGTGACTTTTTAGGTGACAGTGACATTCATTTTGTCCTACCCACATGACATTGTACTTAATTGATTTCGCTAATTTAGGTCTTGTTATAATTTTATTCTTATTTTTTTTAATTATTATTGTGATTGACATGATTTAAATTCCTCTATAAATTTATGTTTTGTATGCTAAAAAGCAGGATCTGGAGATTCTAAACCACACCCACCTACCATCTTATTATTTTATTGTAACCTGGATTCACAAACAATAAATGATTTATGATTTATGATTTATGAATATTTTAGTTTATACCCTTAGCATATCAGCTTTAGGTGAGAGTGTTGCGTGTATCTACGTGTACGTGATTGTGTGTGGGAGGGTGTGTTTGAATGTGAGGGAGGGTGTGTGTGTGTGTGTTTGAGTGCGAGGGAGAGGATGTGTGTGTGTGTTTTTGTCGAGGGGTGATATTATGTATGGCGGGTGTTTGAGACAGTGCGTGATTTTATCCTGTGGAGATTCCTCTGATTACACAGGTCTCTTGAGAGTCCAGGTTTCACAGAAGAATCCCAAGCAAGTTTGGTTGTAGAGCTGTGAGCTGTGAGTGTGTGTATAAAAGGTGTTGTAGTGTGTTTCGGTTTAGTGGATGTGAGTATGTTTCCTAGTGTGTGGTATTAATATGAGGAGGGTTATCGGGGGCGAGGGGTGTGTTAGTGTACCTAGAGAAAATTATTATTGTACTAAAGTGTGCAGAATATTTATGTTAGTCTATCATAAAGTATAGTACCTATCTAATGTAAGATGATAAAAGTGGGAATTCATTGATTTGCAAGGTATGGTAGACATATCAAGTTACATATTTCAGCAGTGCCTCAGTCTCGTCGTAAGTTTTAGTACGTATCAGTCATAGTAAGTTTTAGGGTGGATGTTTAAGTATCTATTAGCGAGATTGTATAAGTGTGCAGATTTTCTAATATACTGATTGCTGGCAAAAGTGGTTTTAGTAGCTTGTATGGTAGCAACCTTGTTACTTCGCCTTCGTTTCTGTGTGTTGTGATTAAAAGGTATTGTTTTATGCAATTTGAGAATGGCGTGAGTGATGTAAAGTTTTCTTACACTCAGTAGCTGGCTTGAAGTATAAAGCAACTCCGTCGGAAATCTGTAGGGCTTGGAATGCATAACCTTTATAAGTGCCCGCTGTGCCCTTTCAAGTTCAATAAATTTTGTCTTAGCAGCGCCACCCCAAATGGGGACACAGTATATTAACGTCGACTGAGCTAGTGCAATATATATTTTATTTATTAAAGGTTTAGGTGCTACAGTTCTCAGAATTTTAAATATCCATATCAGTTTTCTAATTCTCGTGCTCACAGTTTCGATCTGCTGATACCAAGACAGTCTTTGGTCTATCGTTATTCCTAAGTATTTCGTTGAGGATACTTTACTAATCTTGGGGCAATCACAGTCTTTGTCATGGTCATTTACAGATACGTTATGTAGTTTTAGGCAATAGTTATTATCAGGCTGTGATTGATTATTGATAGAGTAGCACATAAAGTTAGTTTTAAGAATGTTAAGAGTAAGTAAATTTGTTTTGAGCCATTGGGCAACAATCTCAAGTCCAGACTCGGCATCTCTTTGAACCTTACTCCATGTTGAGTTAGAAAAAACAAGGGCAGTGTCATCGGTGTATGAAAATATTTTCGCTTCGTTTATTTTAAGGTTACATAGACTGTTTATATATAAAAGAAATAAAGTAGGTCCCAAGACACTGCCTTGCGGGACTCCGTAGGTAATATTTATTACGTCACTAGTGTATTGGCCAATTTTAACCCGCTGTTTTCGTTCATATAGGTAGTCTTTAAACAGGGCTAGAGGTTTACCTCTAATGCCAATATTTTCAAGTTTTGTTATGAGGATTGGAACATAGACGGTGTCAAAGGCTTTTTTGAGATCCAAGTATACAGCTAAGCATTTTTTCCTACGATCCATTTGTTCAATGATATGCGAACTTAGTGCTGTAACCGCATCCTCAGTAGATCTGCCATTTCTAAACCCATATTGTGAGTCTGCTAATAGGTTAAATTTATTAAGGTAGTTAATTAGTCTTTTGTTTATAAGTTTTTCTATTATTTTTTATATGGATGTAAGAACAGAAATGGGTCTATAATTACTGACATCGTGTATGTCACCGTTCTTATAAACTGGGGTTACGATGGATTCCTTCAGCTGCAGAGGAAAAACTCCATGCTTAAAACAGAGATTAGCTAGGTGGGAGATAACTGGAACGACTTCACTTCTAGCGATCTTCAGAAATTTGGTTGGAATGTTATCCCAACCAGGAGCGGGCAGGGGTTTGACAAGATATGTTTAGGAAAATTAAAGAGTGGTCTGTGACAGTTGTGTTTAATACAGCAACTTGTGCAGTTTTGCGTTCTTCAAGTTTTAACATGAAGTGATCTAGACAGGTCGTTTCCCTAGTTGGAAATATGTGACCTGGCATGAGGCCATGCATGGCTAACATGTTGAGATAGTTCACTTGATTATTTCTGTCACTAGCCTGCTCAGTTTCTTTTGCGATTAGATTTATATTAATATCTCCAGTAATTATGATAGTCTTGTAAGACTTTATAGATTCCAAGTAAAGATTTAGGGAGTTGATAAACCTATCTGCATTAGCGTTTGAAGGAGAGCGGTATATGCCCAAGATCGCACAATTGAAAGTATCAACTTGTATACAGGATGCATGATCCAAATTAACTTCTTTGACATTCGTCACCATAATATCCTTTCTCACGTACGCTACAACTCCATCGTTTTGATTAAGATGGTGGGTTGTTGCATAAGAATTGCAATTGGCTAGTGATGGTAATGGTTTGTCAATGTTAAGTCGACATTCAGTTAAAATAAGTAGATCAGTGTTAAAGTTCAACAGGCTAAGATTTGCATTTAGATCTTCCAAATTACAATATACGCTTCTTATATTTTGCGAAAATATTTTTAAGTCATTGTCATTAATGTGTATACGTCGAGTTAGGTCTTCAATGTCACACTGAAAGGCAGATGCAATTTTAATGCTGTCTATTTCTTTCAGATTATTGATGGAACTATCCATAGTTAGTTTCTAGAAGTCGGCAGGTGTGCATAAGTTCATGGTAGGGATTTGAGATACATGATATTATTTGGCGGTTAATGTCATCTATTTCTTGACTTAGTATAAGCCTAGGGACAAAATGTACTGAGATGGTTAGTGGATGTAGTGTGTGATTTGGAGAGTTGGTGAGTGTAGTGTATGTGTAGAGTGATTTGTGTGTGTACACGCTTATGAACCTAAAGTTCAGGCAAATTGGATATGACAAGTAGTATTGATAACCTAAAGGTAGTATTATTACACTTACACTACCATACTTTAGTAAAGTATGGTAGTGCAAGGCATAGAGCACATATATTAGTATGAAATAAAAACGGTAATGATGATGACTGGCGTGCTGTAATAAGCATAGTCATCGCTCCTGAAGTAGGTGCTGGACTTGCACTTCGGTTTTGATCGAGATAACTGGAGAGTTCTCGTCTTTTCTGACGTACACTTTTCCGTACGCAGTCCAACAGAATTTATATTTTTTCGATTTGGCGAGATCTCGGGCCAGGAAGTGCAAGCGGGATCCCTTCGCTGTCAATTGCTCCGATACAAAAATCGGTGTATCTACCGACGTACGATAGCCAAGATGCAGGGCACAAAGTTTGGTCTTGTGTTTGATGTTAAAAGTCTTACTTGATTTTAAGATGTCAGTCTTCATTAGTGTTGAGGAGGTCTCCACAATAATCGGCGTATTGAGTGCACCCTCTTTTTTTCCACGCACTCGATAGATGTCCTTGATGTCACTTTTGCTAAGCTCACTGCCGACATTCTTTGATAAGCAAAGAACCATTTCAATGAGATCATCTTTTGATTCTGTGGATTTTTTCGGGACATTTTTTATTTCAAAATTTGCCTTGCGGCTTCCCATTTGTAAGTCCTCAATTTTATCCTCCAATAATATAATGTACTTTCCATCCTCCTGTACTTTGGTTTCCAACTTTTCGATTTTTTTTCTATAATCTTCATTTTGCGCTGTAAGAAGAGCAACTGAGGATTGGATGCAGCTATTACTCTGTTGTATTTCCCTCAGAATCTTCTTAAACTCCTTTTCTTGTACAAGTAACATGGCCCGCATTTCTTCCTTAAAATTACATAGCTCTGAGGTGTACTCGTTTGTCCTCTTTCTTTTGTAGCGCGTCATGGTAAAGTCAGGTGAAGTTTTGTCAAATTGACCAATTTGGCTTAGTTCCGAGTCCGAGACTGATCTATCGGCAATGTTCTCCATGATACAAGGCTAATAGTAATACGCGCCTTAATCGTAGTCTTACGCAATCGTGTCGTAGAAGCTAGTAGGCCCCGAGTTTGTTAGGTCTTCTATAAATTCGTCGTTGTTGTGCACGCTCCGTTTGGCGCAGTTGGTCAAGCGCTCGGCCGAGACGCCGCCGACCGCCAGTTCGAATCCGGCAAAACACAAAAAGCGACGCTCACCCAAATCGCTGTTCGCGAACTGTGGAGACTCCAAGGGCGCAGCACTAGCCCAAAACCAGCGAAGACTCGGGGCGCAGTCCCAACAATTTATTTGGCTTTATAAAATATTATCAACACGTCCGACAAGTACGAGAGCCGAGAGGCAAGAGGAGACAGTATAGCCACTTATCTCCACAGATTACGTTCTCATTGATGTTAGTTTCTGCTTAAATATGTGTGTGGTTCGCCCCGAACTGAGATTTCGTGATGTCTTACATTGATACCAAACACAATATCGCTTCACTCACTCAATTAACAATGCAGGGTTTCCCAAACTGTGCGTCGCGACGCCCGGGGGCGTCGCAGCATTATCCCAGGGGCGGCGTCTCGCAGCGTCGTCGTGAGACGATCCACATAGTCTGTGTTGATGCGACCGAGTCGAGTTAGCGCTCTTTTATTTATTATTACAACTCTCGTTGGTTGTCCAAAGGCAATGTACTTACACACGAATCACTAAATGAGTTTACACTTACCTACAGACAAAATAACACTAGTAGTTCGCCCCGAACTGAGATCTCGTGATGCGACCCGACGAACGCATCAAAACTTCGAGTAGGTAGTAGTCAGAGGCAAGTCCAAACATTATCTTTGGACTTTTTTCTGACTACCGCCTACTAACTTGGTATGGTTACCAAGTTTCAACTCTATTGGCCTATTTATTGAAGAGTTCCGTTGAACAGACCTTGGCCTTATCATCAGACCTAGTCGTCGTCACCATTTTATGAGAACTGAGTACCTCCTTAATTTATTTCAAGAATAAAAATAAGAAAATGCAAAGAAACTGGGTGACCAGTAGAAAAACCTTGATGTCAACGAAACTCTTAGAGATGGGAGCTCTTGGATCGCTGGTTATCTTATTTTAGCTTTTTTTGTTTTATCTCAAAAACCGAGCGTCCCAAAAAAAAGTAAAAATTGTTTTGGAATGTCCAAACAAAGCCCTTTCATATGACATGTAACTTTATTTTTTTTTGTAACTTTTTATATTTTTGCCCCCTTAAAAACCCTATATCTCAAAAACCCTCCATCCGATTTTACTCATAAACTTACCAGTAAATTTCTCAAGTACAAGCTACCGACATATCAAATTTCATGCAGATCGGATCAACGGTTCTAAAGTTATCGCCAGACAAACATACATACATACATACATACATAAAATGCCAAATCGCCCAAGTAAGATTTTCGTTCGCTTCGCTCACTCGATCAACAATGATATGTACCTAACTAGTAGTTCGCCCCGAACTGAGATCTCGTGATGCGACCCGACGAACGCATCAAAACTTTGAGTAGGTAGTAGTCAGAGGCAAGTCCAAACATTATCTTTGGACTTTTTTCTGACTACCGCCTACTAACTTGGTATGGTAACAAAGTTTCAACTCTATTGGCCTATTTATTGAAGAGTTCCGTTGAACAGACCTTGGCTCCATCATCAGACCTGGTCGTCGTCACCATTTTATGAAAACTGAGTACCTCCTTAATTTATTTCAAGAAAAAAAATACGAAAAAGCAAAGGAACTGGCCGACCAGTAGAAAAACCTTGATGTCAACGAAACTCTTAGAGATGGGAGCTCTTTGATCGGTGGTTATCTTAATTTAACTTTTTTTGCTTTATCTCAAAAACCGAGCGTCCCAAAAAAAAAGGAAAAATTGTTTTGGAATGTCCAAACAAAGCCCTTTTATATGACATGTAACTTGTTTCTTTTATGTAACATTTTTTATTTTTGCCCCCTTAAAAACCCCCATATCCCAAAAACCCTTCATCCGATTTTACTCATATACTTACCAGTAAATTTATCAACTACAAGCTATCGACATATCAAATTTCATGCAGATCGGATAAACGGTTCTAAAGTTATCGCCAGACAAACATACATACATAAAATGCCAAATCGCCCAAGTTGAAACTAAGATCTTCGTTCGCTTCGCTCACTCGATCAATGAGTAAAGAGCGAGAAAAATTGAGTTTTTCTGATAACTAGGCTCAAAATCAAAATCAAAATCAAAACGGTCTTTATTCAGTACAATCACAAGGATCACTTTGAAACGTCTTATATACTAGGTGAATCTATCGCCAGTTCCTCGCGACCAAAGCCTAGAAGAACGGGCAAGAAACTAACGGCTTGGTTCCTAGCGTTTTTTTGTATGATCCTTTTTACAATTTTATTATGGTACCTACTTAATTATTTAGTGTTTTTAATGAGTTGGAGCATAGATCAGTCCCAAGCTTTTTTGTCATCTATATAATCAGAAATTTTATAGTAAGCTTTTGTACAAAGTTTTCTTTTTATTATGTTTTTGAATTTGTTAATCGACAACTGGTGAATCTCACTTGGGACTTTGTTAAAGAAGCGTACACATTGTCCTGCAAACGATTTGCTTACTTTAGTGAGCCTAGTAGTGGGAACAACGAGCTTATCTTTATTTCTAGTGTTAACATTATGATGGTCACTCTTTTTGGCATATAAATTAATATTTTTTCTAACATACATTAAATTTTCGTATATGTACTGACAGGGTAAAGTCATTACATTTATTTCTTTAAACTTATTTCGTAACGATTCTCTGGGACCCATGTTATAAATTGCACGAACAGCCCTCTTCTGCAGCACAAATATGGTGTTAATATCTGCAGCACTCCCCCACAACAAAATGCCGTATGACATAATGCTATGAAAGTAGCTGAAATAGACAAGTCTTGCGGTGTCCACGTCTGTAAGAAGGCGGATCTTTTTGACTGCGTATGCTGCAGAGCTAAGTCTCTTCGACAATTTGCCTATGTGTGGGCCCCATTGAAGCTTATTATCTAAGGTTATGCCTAAAAATACGGTGGTATCTACGAGGTCTATTTTTTCATTTTTGATTTTTACATCAGCATTTATTTGTTGGACATTTGGTAGTACAAAGTGAATACATTTTGTTTTATTTTCATTAAGTAACAAGTTGTTTACATTAAACCAGTTTACGACTCTAGAGATTGCATTGTTTACATCGTCATAGTTAGTTTGTCGTCTTTTCAATTTGAATAAAAGTGAAGTGTCATCTGCAAACAGTACAATCTCGTGATCATCTACTACTTGAGGTAGATCATTAATGTAAATTAAAAACAAAAATGGCCCTAATATAGAACCTTGTGGTACACCCATTTTTACCACTGACCCCGGAGAGCGCTTTCCATTCACGTCAACACTTTGTATTCTGCCATTTAAGTAAGAAATGAGTAGGTCTAGAGCAACACCTCTAACACCATAGTGGTTCAGTTTTCTGACCAACGTTTCATGGTGCACACAATCGAATGCCTTGGAAAGGTCACAGAAAATGCCTAAGGCGTCTTGCGACTGTTCCCAGGTCTGAAAAATATATGTTATTAACTCAACACCAGCGTCGGTGGTTGAGCGACCCCTTGTAAATCCAAATTGTTTACTGTCAAGTAAGTTATTTATAGTAAAGTGCCTTTGTAACTGATTGAGTATAAGTTTTTCGAAAATTTTACTAAATGTAGGTAGTACTGATATCGGGCGATAGTTACTGGGGTCAGAATGACTACCTGATTTAAATAAGGGTGTTATTTTACTATGTTTCATAAGGTCAGGAAAAACGCCACAATCAATACATTGGTTGAATATAAAAGCTAGATCTGGTGCAATAATATCAATCACAGGTTTTACGGCAAAAACAGAAATGCCCCAGAGGTCCGTGGTTTTTTTTACATTTATCATTTTAAAAGCTTTGATGATATCATTAGTATTCACATAATCGAATTTAAACTGTTGTTTGAATTCTGATACGTTATCTTTTAACAATGACTCTGCGATTATGTGGGAAGAGCTTAAGGACTTTGTAGTGGAGACTGGAATGTCAGTGAAGAAGGTTTCAAATGCTTTGGCAACATCATCATCTTTGGTAATGATGGTGCCGCCAACATTCAAGTTGTATACGGTGTTCTGTGTCTTGACTCTTTCTGTCTGGCTAGAACTACAACTAGTAGGTATTTTTGGCCAGAGGGGCGTCGCAAAAATAATTCTAATTATCAAGGCGGCACAGTATAAATAAGTTTGGGAAGCCCTGTTAAAATTTATCTTTTGGAAATATAAACAATAAAAAACATTACATGTAACTTGTATTTAGCTGTGTGCAATGCGTAAAGAGCGAGCAGGTCCAGGAGGTGATATCTATACCTATCTTATGTTATGTCCTCTCTCGAGTTAGTGCGATGCTATCCGGCACGATTTGCCTCTCGCCGCTGCGTCGATTACATTTATTTGCTTACATCCGTATTTCCAAACTAGCGCTTATTACCGTTCAATAAGGTTGGGTTGGAGTGACTCGGCCAGGCGTAGTTACAGAGTCACATATGTCGAGAGATATAGAGATATGTCGAGAATATGCGCGTGACGATATTCGCGTGACGATCCTCTCATTCTGAGAACACTAAAATTTTATAGCTTGTGGTTATATTTATACACCTGTACTGTACCGTAGTTGGACTTACTCCAGTTTACGTGTAAGTCTACGTGTGTACAGTGTACGTGATAAGTAAACTGCGTGGTGATAGGTAACTGGAGTACCTACTCAGCCGATCGAACGAGCAAAGCGGTCTCGGTGGCAACCGCCCTTGTTTGGCGTTCCGTTTATTGTTTATGTATGTTTGTTCGAACATAATTTCGAACCGTTGTTGATCCGATATGCATTAAATTTGGTAAGTATAAAATAAATACAATAACTTCATACCTAGTTTAGGTAAGAACAGAGCTAGATCGAGGACATTGCGAAACATCTCTCAACTGGGAGAAAGCCGTTTGCTAATGCTTCGGTTCAATATTATTATGTGTACCTAGCTACCTAGGTATATTCTTTAGCCAAATAAACTTAGTAAAATTGTTTTAAAATAAAAATTTTATAATTATCAGAGTCTTAGAGCACTCGCACATTTTTACGTTTTTTCTAAACTGCAGGTTCTGGTTGAAATGGGCTTCATATGTCCCACTGCAGGTTACAGGCCTCCCCCAATTTCCTGAACTCTGAGCGATTTTGCTGTGATGGTCCGTCCTGGCTGATATTTGTCGTGCTTATCCCGTCATCTTGTTCGTAATCTGCCACGACCAAGTTTCTAACGCGGCGCGGGTGCCACTATGCTGTTAATTTTGTCCCAGTGCTTGGGTTTCCGTAACCGTGGATAATAGATGTTTTGATAGACCGCCTCTTTACATTATTCCATTGTTAGGTACGAGTGCCTCCTTGTCCGGCGATCGATACAGAGTGCGTCCGGCCGCGGGGCCGGTGGGCGACGAGATGAAAGTGCCGGTCCGCGTGACATCGCGTGCGCTTTATTGCTCAGTTCGGCGCGATTGCATGCTTGCCATTCGACATGCCGCCAGACCAACATCGACCACCTTTCTAACATAGGTAGTGATTGGTACCTATAGCTACCTTCTTACCATACCCTACTACAGCGAAGATAATTCTTCGTAATGTTTTCAGACGTACCTAATTGCAGATGACGTCTCCAGTCTATCTGGGTCTTTAATTGATCGAGTGAGCGAAGCGAACAAAGATCTTTAGTTTCAACTTGGGCGATTTGGCATTTTATGTATGTATGTATGAATGTATGTATGTATGTATGTATGTATGTATGTATGTATGTATGTATGTATGTATGTTTGTCTGGCCATAACTTTCGAACCATTGATCCGATCTGCATGAAATTTGAAAAGTTGATAGCTTGTACTTGAGAAATTTACTGGTAAGTATATGACTAAAATCGGATGAATGGTTACTGAGATATGGGGTTTTTTAAGGGGCCAAAAATAAAAAAAGTTACATAAAAAAATCAAGTTACATGTCATATGAAAGGGCTTTCTTTGGACATTTCAAAACAATTTTTACTTTTTCCTCCCATCTAGCTCCCATCTCTAAGAGTTTCGTTGGTATCAAGGTTTTTCTACTGGACGGCCAGTTCCTTTGCTTCTTATTACCTCCAAATGGGGCTTGTAGGTAAGTAATTAGTGCTCTAGGGTAATAATGTAGCTAGAAAAGCCCTAGGGCGGTAAGTAATTAAAAAAAAACACTTCATTCTTTCAAAAAGTTCGCGTACATCTAACCATCATACTGGCAATAGACATCATGCATTCAGCCCAATGACCAAAGAGGTCGCTTTGCTATTCAGCCTTGTCTTCGTGTGAGTATAATAAATCTCTTCGGTGATTGGAACTTTTACTCAATAAGCACATTCCAAATTCAAATCAGTACTTTACCGCCCTTGGGATCAAAGTGCTATTTTGCTCCCTGTTTTCGAAGAGCAAACTATCTCTTTTCGAATTAATGTGATAAAAAAAAAAAAAAGTTCTTTACTTGATTCTTTTTCATGAAAAAAGGCGGAAATATAAAACTTTTACTTTAAATATTGTTTATTCTTGTAATGCCGTTTTTTTTCTACTTACCTCACAATCGAGATGTAAAGCAGAATAGTTAGCTTGGGCGGAAGCACCAATTGCACCCTCGAACTATAGGCGCCCTCGCTGCGCTCGTGCGCCTAAATATCTCGGGCTGCAATTGATGCCTTACAGCCCTTGGCTACTAATCTACTATTATTGGGCTATTATAATATCGCTTAGACTGTATGATATTACCTCCATGTAATATCGTTAATATCTATTAATACCTGACAATTTATTAGGTAACTTGTCAAAAGTATGCCATCCAATCATAAGATCGCTACAAACGTATCTGCTGGTAACATAAATCATGGTTTGGTAGAGGTTGTGTTTGTCAACGTGTAAGAACCTCATTAGTTACCAACGTTAGAGTCAGCTCAGCTATATTTAAGGAATGATTCACAAATCACAATGTTTCTACCTAGGTAGGTAGGTAAGTGTAGAACCGTCCAGTACATAGGTTACAATCGAGCCGTGCTGTAATTTGTTCAAGGCAAATGCTGAAAGCGAAAGTGTATTTCCAGGCCGCGATACTACATCCGGCTCTACGTTGATGAATGTCGATCGCGGAATTTGAAAACGCATTGTGGCATTTGCGACGCCATCGATACGTGACCGTAGTAATGACGTCACACGGCATCGTCTGTCGCAGATATGTTGGCATGTTTACATATCTGCCCTCCATAGGTTGTAATATAGCTCACTGATTATCATTAATGAGCGAGCGCGTGTGGTGCAGGCGCGGGCACGCTACGCTCACTTCGAAAGTAAAAGCTCTAGGCATGCTGCGCTCGACGCCGGTCGGCGCCGCCCCGTGTCGGTCGCTGTCGCAGTTTTTTTGCGGCTCGCACAATGTATACACTACACATACCAACACTAGCTCGCGATCCCATTCATAACGAGCGCGATAAAAGCGCAAACAATGATGGAAAACGATCTCGCTTTCCTTTATTAATGTGACACACAAGGGTAACGTCATTCATTCAAAAAATATATTTACTTACCAAAGTAATTTTGCTTTTAGTTTAGATGATTCCCGTTTGAGTTTTGACGATAGGTACCGGTTTTAATAGTAGTAGAGTTTTTTGTGAAGAGCGCATCCGGGAATCCTTACCTTACCGCTATGCCTATTTCTGCCGTCATCCGGGAACTTGGGATTGGAAGTGGCTCTGCAGCATGCGTGTACCTACGCAAGTCTAATACTTATTTAATACTTTATGATTCGGATGGTATAATAAACAAATGAATCCTCTTGTCACAAGTCACATTGCGGCATTTTCAGAATAGCTACATACTCCGACAGTGTAATAATAATGTAGGTACAAGGTACAAGGAGCGCGCGCGGGATGCATGCACCGCGAGACGCGCGCCTTGCGGTGCGAGCGGAAATGCCGCGCGCGCCATCTCTCACCTTCACATTCGTCACGTCGCCAATCGACGCGCTTCGCAAAGCTATGATCGTTCTTCTATTCTTTATCCACCGGTTGGAATGGCAATGAGGTAAAAAACTGAATTTTCATTCAGCTGATCTGTCTGACTCATCTAATTCGAGCTATGTGTAAGTATCTTACTCATTTAATTATTTTAAGTATGGAGATAAACCTGCTTTCACCTTCGGTGTGTGAGGAATTTCTTTTGTTAGGAAATACTCATTATTTCCGGGACTGCTTCAAAAGAAGCTACCATTACTTACTGCTGCATACTGCCAAAGCTACTGTGAAGCTTTGAAAGTATGGAGCCGCTCTCGGCACCAATATAATTATTAAACCTGGGCCTCATATTTTCGTGTCAGCTACATCGCGTATCGGATTAGAAACGGGCGCATGCACCGTTAGCTTTCGGCAGAATGTGGCCTAGAGCCGTCGGAATTTCCTTCAGTGCAACCGGTTCAGGGGCAGCAACACAGGATGTAGGCACCTACCAACCTAGTCACTATACTTCACAAGCTATGGTAATCCCTTCAGAATCCCACAGGTTTATTGCTCATTTAATTGGCCTATTAACAGCTTTCAACGGAAGAGTCGCATTACGCTCTGTCACGCAGACGCCATACATATACTAAAAAAAAAACATACATATGCTAGGTAAAAGAAAGAAAGAAAGAAAGAAAACTCATTTATTCATCCACCACCGTAAAAAATAAAATTAAAATAAAAAAAACTAAAAATAACATAAATAAAACAGATACTAAAACGTAATAAACATAATAAAACGGTTTACTGGTTGTATACAAACTAAAAAGATAAGAATATATATATTATATATATATATATATCTCTATTTATGTAACATTCAGTGGTGGTGAATGGGCCAACAGCTCAGCATATGCTACTATATGTTGCCATACAGTAGCGCTGGTCTTCTGCTGCGACCCGGTATTGGCCTCACGGACGTCCAGGCTTAAGTTTGGCTCGCCGTATATCATAACATTACATAAACATTCATAGTGGTCCTTGTGATTGTACTGAATAAAGACCGTTTTGATTTTGGTTTTGACTACATTTCAGATTTTTTAGATTAACTCAAACATATTTATTATATAACAAAAAACTCAAATTCATCAAACAAAATATTATTAAAACCGTACACTACAAAACAATTGTAGCGTGTTACGTATATACGTACCTAGCTACATTCATACTTATTGTTTACACTCGACCCTTGTAAAGCTCAGGCGACTGAAAAATGTTATTCAGTCTGTCGCTAGCATTAGCCGCAAGAGTTTGTGGTTCCTTAATTATAACTTTGCACTATTGTAACTGTATTAATCGTTTCGTGTAAAATAAACGAACATCTTAAAGTTAAATAAATCTTATTATTTAGTAAATATTTCCGCTAAATTGGTGACCCCGACGTGATCCATTTTTACGGGTTTATATTCACGTATTATGTGATAACCAGTAAAAGTGGATAAACGAAACGCGATAGTGCAAGTGACTATTTTTATTAACTAAATTAAATTCAGTGGTTTGTGCCTTAAAGTAGTTTCACAATGACTACCACCCCTGCTCACACCAAGCTCGACACGCAGCTTGGACCGGAGGATGCGGCGATGCGGCTCCTACGGCGCAGACGGACCAGGCGCAGCCATCTAGTGACAGACTCATCACCGCTGTCACCATAATGACAGACTCATCACCGCTGTCACCATAACGGCAGACTCATCACCGCCGTCACCATCAGTATAAAGTACGGCCACCACTATTTTTTTACTATTATACATATTATGCTGCAAATGAATCGCCAATACCTACACATGGAGTGAACACAGTAACTCTAGGTCATGGCCTACGGCGCCCAATGCGCTGGACCTTCATTCGGGCAGATACATTATATACCTACTTATATGCTGCAAATGGAACGCCAATATATACATATGGAGTGAATACCAGTAACTCCAGATCTTGGCCTAAAGCGCCCAATGCGCTGGACTTTCATTATGGCAGATGTACTTACCTACAACGGTCAATTATCGGAGCAGATTTCCTAGCCAAAAACCAACTAGATATTAGTTGATATAAACGGCAGTAAACTAAAAGATAAGTTGACCGACCTTAACAGAAATACGCAAGTGATTTTAGAAGACGATTTTCCTACCATAAAAGTCGTCAATATCACAGATAAATATCACACTACTATTGCGGTATCCCGATAAAACTAAACCAGAATCGTTAAAAGCGATTCCCAAACATAATGTGCAACTATATTTGCACAAAGGGAACACCCGTATACAAATAACCACTTGCCTGATATCTTCGCCTACGAGCTATTATACAAAAGCCAAATCGAAGATACAGAACTAAAACTAAATATCATGCCTTACTCAGAACGAGAATTAATCAACAATACAAGCTCGTTACCTACGGCATTCCGAGAACAAGCTCTATCGTGTACCTACACATGGACTAAGCCACGCGCAGGAGTAACTGCAACACGACGCCTTATTGCTCAACGTTATCTTTGGCCCGGCATGAACAATGTTGTCGCCAAGTTCGTAAGAAAACGCTTAAAGTGTCAAAAATGCAGGTCCCAAGGCATACAATAACACGATTGGGAGAGTTTGAAAACTCAAATCGGACCACTGATACCATCGGAGGATTACACATATTGCTTCACTATTATTCTCGAAACGTCGCTATTTCGCTAGATAGGCTTAAACCAGCTTACGCTATAAACTACACACCTAGCAATGCGACACCTGAAACAATGGTTTCTCAGAGTCCAACAACGTTTGAAACAACAGCACCATTAAGTGCGCCACTTCTAACACTTCAGCAATCGAAGTTAATCGATCCGCCGAAATCTGATGTGAGAACAACAACACCAGTCATAACGAGATCCGGTCGCACGGTTAAGAAGACTGTACGGTTTGATATTTGACTCTTAAGTGTGTCAAGTATATACTTACTGATAGCGAACAACGAACGCAGTCATCAGCACAGCAGTCATCACTCACTCAGACCAAAGGGACTATGGTACTTACCTATTTACAGCAAATCAACACTTCAGCACCATGAGAACAAACGTATTCAAGTGTAAAGAGTGAATAAAATTATAATAAGTGCAGTGCGCGTTAATCGTGTCGTATCGTATAAAGATCTTTGTTCTAAAAATAGACTCACGCATTCCGGAATGTCAGTCACAGCGTACGTCATTACTACCATGAACTTTAAACCACTTCATTTTATTTTTTATACGGCACTGCCACAAATACGGGAGTTTCAGTAGTTATAGCAGGTGGCAGTTACCCTTAATTATTATATAATAACTATCCTAAAACTTTTAAAGTCGAGCCTGGCTATACAGGTGTACGCAAATTTTTGATGTATAACTTAATTAAGTATTTAGTTATTAACAAATTTTAAGTTTTGTTTTATTTAATATACTTATGTACCTACCTATATATTTAAAAACATTTAAAAAAAATCTTATATTGAACTTTGTTGTTAGATTAGGAATTACATATACCTTCCTACTTATATTTTCAATAATTTACCTACTTTATTTTTATGATGTAATTTACTAATGAATTTTAATGTCATTTCATATTTACATTTTCAAGTAATTTTATATAATTTTGTTTTTTTTTATGAGGGATGTAGATGTAGCGTGTTACGTATATACGTACCTAGCTACATTCATACTTATTGTTTACACTCGACCCTTGTAAAGCTCAGGCGACTGAAAAATGTTATTCAGTCTGTCGCTAGCATTAGCCGCAAGAGTTTGTGGTTCCTTAATTATAACTTTGCACTATTGTAACTGTATTAATCGTTTCGTGTAAAATAAACGAACATCTTAAAGTTAAATAAATCTTATTATTTAGTAAATATTTCCGCTAAACAATAATGAATACCTACAACTAATGAGCAGATAGCGGAGAGGAAGAAGAGCGGGGTTCCACTATGCCAGCCAGGGTTGGTTGATTTGTTTTTTTTAAATATGCAGTTTAAGTTTAAACTTAAATAAGTCCACATTTATTGCTCTACATATTGGTAGGTAGGTAAAGGTATATAACCAACGATACGACTAGATATTATAACCGGGAATAAGTTAATTAATATCCACAGCATCACGCTAAGGAGTCGTTTGCGTGCCACCTGTTGTGTTCACTTGGAAAGTAATCCGGCTATCACGGAATTCGGGGGCGTGTTTTGCCATGAGAGCTCTCTCGAAATGCAGGCAGATACGCGGGGGTGAGGCACGCTGTGAGGGAAGGGAGCCGTGTCCTTCGATGGTGGAGCAATAAAAAGGTTTTTGACGCTGTCCGTGACGCTGGCGGGCCCGCGCCGCACGCGGGGCGAGGGGAGGTGCGGTGCGGGGAGCCGCTGGGACAACCGGTTTCCCCCCTCGTCTCGACCCTGCCTCGCCCGCACCCACCACAACCTATAATAATACAATCAGGTGATCATTCCGTCTCCATGTTCGTTAACTTCCAATTTCGTAAAGTACCTGCTTCTACCATTCTTTAATGGTTCTGTTGCGTCAACCGACCGTAGTTTACTAAAGTACCTTACTGACCCAAATTAGTTATACCTAGGTATTTCGTCAAATTCATTTCGTTGCTTGACCACCACATCCATGTGGTCAAGCAACTCATAGAAAAGAGCAAAGAATATAATATGCCCTTATATTGCTGCTTTGTAGACTATTGCAAGGCCTTTGACTCCCTGGAACATGAAAAAATATGGGAAGCTCTCAGAAATCAAGGGATTGAAGACAAGTACACTAGGATAATTAGAAACATCTACAGGAAATCCACTGCAAGCGTCAAACTAGAAAGAGAAGGGAAGACTATAAAAATAGAAAGAGGAGTGCGCCAAGGTGATCCTTTATCTCCTAAGCTTTTTTCAGCAGTCCTTGAAGAAATATTTCGTCAGCTAGATTGGGAATCATACGGCCTAAATATAAATGGAGAGAAACTGACACATCTAAGATTTGCTGACGACCTGATCATTCTGTCCTACACGCCTGGAGAACTCACTTGCATGATACAAGACTTAGATAAGGAAAGCGGCAAAGTAGGGCTTTCAATGAATACCCTTAAAACTAAAGTTATGACCAACAGTAAACCAGAACCAATATCACTAAATGGGAATCCAATAGAGTATGTTGAGGAATATACATATCTCGGACAAGTTATTTCACCAATCAATCTAACTACAAAAGAAATAGAAACAAGAATAGGGAATGCTTGGAAGAGATACTGGACATTCAAAGAAGTAATGAAAAACAAAGAGGTCAGTGTTAAAATTAAAACGAAACTCTACAACACATGCATTCTTCCGGTGTTAACATACGGATGCCAAACATGGGCTCTCACTAAAGCCCATAACAAAAAACTGGAGGTCTGCCAGAGGTCTATGGAGAGAAGTATGCTGAGCATAAGAAAATCGGACAAAGTCAGGAACATAAAGATAAGAGACACAACAAAAATAGAAAATGTTACCCTAATAGTAAGGAAAAACAAATGGAGATGGACAGGTCACACATTAAGAGGAACTGAAAGGTGGAGCAAAATTATAACTAATTGGCAACCAAGGAACCGAAAGAGGAAATGTGGGAGACCGTTTAAGAGGTGGGAAGATGATTTTAAAGTTATTGCTGGCAAGTTATGGCTGAGAACTGCCAGCTATAGAAATGAGTGGAAAAAGTTGGAAGAGGCCTATGTCAAACTAGGGCAAACAGATGGGTTAATAGTGTTAGATTAAGTTAGTATTAAGAAAAACTGTGTAAACATCTGAATAAAGGCTATTATTATTATTATTATTATTATTATTATTTCGTCAAATTGCGTCGTCGTTAACAGCTTCTACCTACTAGGTAACGGTTTCTACAGAAAAACATAAACAGCTTCACGACCTCCCCAGGCACAGTAGGCAATCTCCTCAGATCTCTTAGTGCCAAGCTCCAACTCTCAGGATCGTTCGAGTTCGTCTAAGGGGGCGAGCAGTCTATGCCTTTTGCAGTAGTTGGTATTTCATAAGTAACAGGTTGCAAGCCTAGCAGTACTCGTTCGTCGATGCTCGCTAATCGGTACTTTCATGTTCAGACGCGTCGTCGTCCAACGAGGCGGTGCACCTGCAGCGGCGGCTGCTGAGCCTCAGCTCGGAGCTGGTGACGCTCCGCAACCACCTGCACGTGGGCGGCGCCGCCCCCGCCCCCGCGGCCCCCGCGGGCCCCGCCGCCGCCACCGAGCCCCCTGCGGCCCCCCCGGCGGCCCCCGCGCCCGCGCCGACGCCCCCGCAGCCCGCGGTGCCGCCGCGCGCGCCGCATCTGCTGCCGCCGCCGCACCTCACCTTACCAGCACCTCCAGGTATTCCCACGATGGCTGAAATTGCTTTCGTCCTTTGAACACCTCGAGACAAAATGTAGGACACTTCTGGTATCGGTAGGCAACCTTCAAAGTTTTACGTTACCGTTTCCAGAGCCGCGATGGCGCAATGCGCCGCTGACGACGGCGACGCCGGCGGCGGCTGGTGGAGCGGGCGCCGCGCCGCTGTGCGCGCCGCTGTCCGCTCCGCTGTCCGCGCCGCTTTCCGCCGACGTGGACGACCTCATACACTTGCGAGGTCCACTCACTGAAGATGCCGTGGTGCGTGCGCTGCAGGCACGCTTCTACCATAACAAGTTTTATGTGAGTTAATTATAGGAATAAAAAATATTTATTGTCAAGTTCACCAACTTCTGATGCTGACTGCACTTGTACTATTGCTTCACGTCATATGAGTTTTGTATACTTAGCCTATCTGATGTAGGTATACCAGTAAGGTTTATGACAAAACGAAGTACCAACTTAGGTATGTAACATACTACTCTGTCAAGAAAGTACCGGGAATTGATCAATAATACACAAAATATTAGTTATTCATCCAAATTGATTTTATTGCCTTCAAAGTATGCTCCTTCAGAAACGATACACTTACCTACGTTAACGAATAATCCAATCATCAAAATATTTTTTAACGCTTTTTCTGGAACTGAGTTCAGTTCTCGTCGCGAATTTTCCTTTATGTCTTCTCCCAAATGAAAACGGTTCCCACGAAGCAGTAATTTGAGTTTAGGATAAAGAAAAAAGTCGGCTAGAGCCACATCAGAGGGCTTATTACGAGTTTAGTGCCGATCGTCGATCGTTACGATAGCTTGTGCTTGAGAAATTTACTGGTAAGAGTATATGTTAAAAACGAATGACGGGTTATTAAGATAATAATATGGAGTTTTATAGGGGACAAAAATAAAAAAAAGTTACATAAAAAAATCAAGTTACATGTCATATGAAAGGGCATTGTTTGGACATTCCAAAACAATTTTTTTTTTTCTGGGACGCTCGGTTTTTGAGATACAACAAAAAAGATAATTAGCGACCCAAGAGCTAAGAGTTTTGTTGACATCAAATTTTTCTATTGGTCGGCCAGTTCCTTTGCTTTTTCTTATTTTTTTTTCTTGAAATAAATTAATAAGGTATTCAGTTCTCATAAAATGGTGACAACGACCAGGTCTGATGATGGAGTCAAGGTCTGTTCAACGGAACTCTTCAATAAATAGGCCAATAGAGTTGAAACTTGGTAACCATACCAAGTTAGTAAGCGGTAGTCAGAAAAAAGTCCAAACATAATGTGTGGACCTGCATCTGACTACCACCTACTCAAAGGTTTGGTTCGTTGGGTCGCATCACGAGATCTCAGTTCGGGACGAACCACTAGTACTATATTATGTCTGATGTGCGAGAAGTGAGGTGTAGTGGGACCTATGAAACCCTAAAAGCATTGCATTTACGTCGGTGTGTACATAAGTATATTGTATTGTAACATATTGGCAGGCAAGGCGTGCTTTATCCGCCTCGGTTCCGCTAAATGCGACAAAGCGTTGTTCGAGTTAAGGATGTGTCATCATCATACACAAAAACCGCCGGCGACAGGTACCAGAGATGCGCAGGCGCAGGTAGCTACCCGATCTATCTTTGTCCATTTTGGAACAAAGAAATAAAAAAAATGATTGTCGTTCTAGTTGTTATGTATGTTGTTAAGGAAAAAAATATTATTTAATTCATGGAATTTATTTAGATAAATTACCTACTGACTTGTGTGACTTGACTAATGCAAACTGGAAAACGAAGGGTATTGTAATTTCAAGCAAAACGAAAAGGAAGAAATATATACATTACATGTTCAACAAAACACAAGAGCACTTAGAAAAATATACAAAATATTGTAAAACCATGAAAAAAATTATAAGGACATCAAAAAAACTAATCAATATTAGATATATAAAAAATAGCACTAACAAAGTAAAAGCGACATGGGGAATCATTAAACAATATACAACACCAAACAATTACATAAGACCTACGTTAAAAAATATAGAGATAAACAACATAGAAATAAATGACCCTGTTAATATAGCCAACTCATTTAATGACTATTTCATTAATTTAAATAAAACAAATTCTCAAAATACTACTTTGTCAACATTACAAGAACCACAAAAAAATTATAAAAGCATGTTTATGTCCCCTGTAGATGCTGCAGAAATAAAAGAAATTGTAAGGAGTATAAAAAATAAAAAGAGTGCAGGTCACGATAATATTCCAATTCAAATCATTAAAGTAAGTATAGAATACATAATTGATCCTTTAGTTTATATCATAAATCTATCTTTGGCAAATGGTTGTTTTCCAGACGATCTTAAAAAAGGTTTAATAAAACCGCTTCATAAAAAAGGCCCAAAAACCGATATGGGCAATTATAGGCCAATTGCTCTACTACCAAGTATATCAAAAATCTTTGAAAAAGTAGTATATAAAAGGTTAATTTCATTTATAGACTATAATCAAATTCTAAGCTCTAATCAATTTGGATTTCAAAAGGATAAAAATACCACATTAGCTATATTTAAGATGTTGAAGCAAGTCTGGGAAGAGATCAATAGTAAATCTTATGGGGTGGCTCTCTTTTTGGATATGTCAAAAGCCTTTGACTGTGTAAGGCATGATATATTACTAAGCAAATTAGAAAGAATAGGTGTACGAGGAGTGGCACTCTCTCTTATTGCCTCCTACTTAAGCAACCGAAGCCAATCAACCATTATAGATACTTATAACAAAAAAACAAAAACAATAGAAATAATACAATCAAAATTTGAAAAAATATTACTAGGAGTGCCTCAAGGTTATTATTTTATTTTTATTACGTTATTATTTCTATTGTACATAAACGATTTGCCTGAAGTCACTACACACATGTGTGTCATGTTTGCTGATGATGCAACTATTTTCATTCCTCAGGGAAAAAGAACTGCTTCTGAATTCGAAACTGAAATAAATATTACTCTAAGCTCCATTGTAAGCTGGCTTGAAAACTTAAATTTAAAAGTAAATATAAATAAAACTAATATGTTACGTTTTCAAAACTATAAAACTGCTCCAATTAATATAAAAATTGTATGTAAAAGCAACGAAGTTAAAGAAATAAATAGCACAAATTTTCTAGGTATAACAATAGATTCATATTTAAACTGGAAGGACCATATATGTAAAATTAATAAAAAAATCTCAAAATATTGCTATGCACTAGCTGTTCTTAGCTCCATATCTTCTAAAAATATCGCAAAACAGGCTTACTACGGATTTGTTTATCCTCAGTTAAGTTATGGGATTATTTTCTGGGGTAATTCTGTAGATATCCAATCGGCTTTTCTTATGCAGAAGAAAAGCTTGCGTTCTATCTACAAAGTCAAAGTCAAAGTCAAAGTCAAAATGTATTTATTCAATAAAATCACAAGAATCACTTTGAAACGTCTTAAAGCTAGGTGACTCTAGGTGCCAGTTCTACGCGACCAAAGCCTAGAAGAACAGGCAACAAACTTACGGCTTGGTTCTTTTGTATGATCCTTTTACAATGTAATAATATAATATATTATTGAAGTTTAGTGAGGCGTAGGCATACAGAAAAAGGTAAACATAATCAAATTTATAAGACAGCACACGCTACGCCTCAAACTAATATTACCTAATGCATAAATACAATCTATTAAATCAGAGAAAAAAAAAAAAAAAACACACAATAGTAGGTACAGTACAGACATTGCAGACATGTTAGCTGCCGATGGGCAGAGCGACCGGGACATCGGGCCACGCATTTTTATCAACAATATAGCTATCTAAAGTATAATAAGCTTTCCTTATTAGATTATTCTTAATGTACACTTTAAATTTTCTAATAGGAAGCCCAGTGGCACTTTCTGGAAGTTTATTATAGAAGCGAATACCGTTCCCCATAAACGAGCCATTTACCTTTTGAAGTCGAAATTTAGGTATACATAATTTGTTTTTATTTCTAGTGTTAACGTTATGTGCATCACTCTTTTTCTTAAAGCTATCTATGTGTTTATGAGTGTATAATAGATTTTCATAAATATACTGTGAAATGACTGTGAGAATATTAATTTCTTTAAATCGCTCCCTTAATGAGTCACGTGGTTTCATTTTATAAATGGCACGTATCGCCCGTTTTTGAAGTACAAATATACTTTGTATATCAGCAGCTTTCCCCCAGAGCAAAATACCATAAGACATTACACTATGGAAGTAGCTAAAATATACTAGTCTAGCTGTAGCTTCATCTGTAAGCCATCTTATTGTGCGAACTGCGTATGCAGCCGAACTCAGTCTACCAGCAAGTGATTTGATGTGTGGACCCCACTGCAATTTTGCATCAATATTAAGTCCTAAAAAAATAGTAGAATTGACAAGGGTAAGTGATTCACCATTTAATTCAATATTGGTTGGTCGTTGAACCACATTTGGCAAAGTAAATTTAATGCATTTCGTTTTCCCAGCATTGAGCAAAAGATTATTAACAGTAAACCAGTTAAGTACTTGCGACAGAGATGCATTAACGTCATCGAAGTTAGTCTTCAATCTGTCGACTTTAAAAATTAAAGAGGTATCGTCAGCAAATAGAACTATTTCACATAAATCTTTTACAAAAGGTGGAAGGTCATTTACGTAAACTAGAAATAAGAAAGGACCCAATATCGAACCCTGAGGCACCCCTATATCAATGACCGATCCAGAAGACCTCTCACCGCCAACATCAACTTTTTGGATTCTATTGGTTAAGTAAGACTGTATAAGATCAATAGCCCGGTTTAGGATGCCGTAGTGTTTAAGTTTAGATAATAAAGTGGCATGACTTACACAGTCAAAAGCTTTGGACAGATCGCAGAATACCCTGATCGCATCTTGTGAGTGTTCCCAAGCATCATGTATGTGCTTCAGGAGCGTCGAGCCGGCATCAGTCGTTGATCGACCTTTAGTAAATCCAAATTGATGACCATGAAGTATGCCGTTGACGTTAAAATGTGATATTAACTGATTAAGAACAACTTTTTCAAAAATTTTACTTAACGTAGGTAGTACCGAAATAGGCCTGTAGTTGGCAGGATCTTGTTCATTTCCAGACTTGTACAGGGGAATGAGTTTACTGTGTTTCATTAAATCAGGGAAAACGCCCTCATCAACACATCTATTAAAAATGTATGCTACACATGGTGCAATATCAGTTATAATAGCGCCTAATACTTTTGTAGACATTCCCCATAGATCTTCAGTATTTTTAATATTTAAGGATTTCAATGTTTTGACAACATTATCAGCATTAATAAATTTAAAACTGAAGATATTATTACATTTTTGAACGCTAGACTCTAATAGTGTTGTCGCTTCAGCAGCTGAGGAATTTAAGGATGAAGTCACAACTTTAGGTATACTGGAGAAAAAACTATCAAACGCGTTGGCGACTTCAATATTTTTTGTAAAAACATTATTGTTTACTTTTAAATTTATCTGTTTATTACCGAGCTTCGATTTGCCTGTTTCGTTATTGACTACCTTCCAAGTTGCTTTAATTTTATTTGTCGATTTTTCAATTTTATTTCTTATATGCAATGATTTTGCCGCGTGACATACTTTTTTGAAAATTTTTGAGTAGTTTTTTGTGTGTAAAATAAACGTTGGGTCATTCAGCATTGACTCCCTAGCAGCGTATAGGTCATATAATTTATTCCTACTTTTATAAATACCTGGAGTTGCCCAGTCAGCGAACTTGACACTTACACTAGTTTTACATGTTTTAAGTTTAAAAGTATCATTATGTTCTTCATTTATTAAATTTGTCAATTTTATAAAAAGATCATTTGGGTCAGTCAAGTATGGTAAAAGGGACACTTTCAGTTCAACATTGTTCTGAAACATTTTAGTACGGCTATCTGTGATAGGCCGATAGGTGAAGACCTCTACTGATATTTTATTAGCAAACCTAGCGCTATGACCGTAATGATCGGAACTAAAATGCTTAACTACAGACTTACAAATTGGATCATGACTGCAAAAGATGTTGTCTAGACAGGTGGCTGTTGTTAGCGTCACTCTTGTTGGGTCTTTAAACAAGCAGTGTAGATCAAAACATTTAAACAAATTTAAAAATCTCTCAGATAGTGGATGAACCGGAATATCTATATTAAAATCACCGCAGACTATTAAAGTTTTTTTACTATCGAAGGTCTTAAGCAAAACCTCTTCCATAGTGGATTCATACAACGCGAAGTCCGCGTCTGGGGGACGGTATACACTCACAACGATGTGCCGCTCCAGCTCCACACATGACAGCTCAATAGTCCTCTCAATACTGAGATTTGCAATGTCTTTACGTTCCCTGCATTTCAAGTTATTATTTACAATAATTAAAGAACCGCCATGTATAGCGTTCTTGCGTCTAAAAGAGCTCAATACGCTGTATTTATTATAAAAAGGGAGCAACTCTAGTTCTAATATCCAGTGTTCTGTAATACACATGATATCTATATTGAAACAATTCAAAAATAATTCTAACTCTAATACTTTGCTGGGAAGGCCTTGCATATTTTGGTGTACAACATGTAAAGTGCCAGGCTTTTCCATTGTCGAAGAAACTAGTTTAAATGTTGGGCAATAGGCCCTACTGCTTGTAAGCCCTCATTAGTACTGCTACTAACTACGGGCTTGTCTACGGACTGTGTTATAGTACTTATAACAGGATCAAAAATATTAAATGCTAACAATTTAGCAATAGTTATTTTACTATGTTTACATAAGGACATAGTACCTCTAGTCAATATAAAATTACTAATAAAATTATTAGTGTCGAAATACAAAACGTCACTATGACGACATGTCAAATTATATAACACTAGTGGCTTCCCGCGGCTTCGCACGCGTTGAAGTGGAGAGACGTGATTGAGCCACAAACATCCAAATATCGTAACTTTCGCATTGATTTGTATATTATTAGGGTAGGATTTTAAATACCTACGTAGGTAAAGTAATTATCAAAAGTTAAAAGCGTCATTATTAATTATTTATTTCTTAGTATATTTACCTCAAGTTTTAAGTCAATCGCACCACGCGTTAAAAAACTCCCATACAAACTTTGAAATCCCATAAAAATGCATTTCCTATTATTTTGGCTTGCAGTATATGTACTCCAAGTTTCAAGTTTGTAGGTTCAAGGAATAACATTTTTCACACAAACATTTTCATCCCTTTTTACACCCTTAGGGGTTGAATTTCCAAAAATCCCTTCTTGGTACACCTCTACGCTATAAGACCTATGTACTCTTCAAATTTCAAGTCTCTAGGACCAGCGGTCAAAAAACTTCCATACGAACTTTTACATCCCTTTGCACACTTATTAAGGGTAGTTTTAAAAAACTAAAAATGCATTTCCTATTTTTTTGCTTTGAAGTATATGTACTCCAAGTTTCAAGTTTGTAGGTTCAAAGAATACCATTTTTGATACAAACGTTTTCATCCCTTTTTACACCCCTAGGGGTTGAATTTCCAAATATCCCTTTTTAGTACACCTCTACGCTATAAGACCTATGTACTCTTTAAATTTCAAGTCTCTAGGACCAGCGGTCAAAAAACTTCCATACGAACTTTTACATCCCTTTCCCTAATAATAGTTTTAAAAAACTAAAAATACAGTTCCTATTTTTTTGCTTTGAAGTAGGTATATGTACTCCAAGTTTCAAGTTTGTAGGTTCAAAGAATTCAATTTTTCATACAAACGTTTTCATCCCTTTTTACACCCCTAGGGGTTTAATTTCCAAAAATCCCTTCTTAGTACACCTCTACGCTATAATACCTATGTACTCTTCAAATTTCAAGTCTCTAGGACCAGCGGTCAAAAAACTTCCATCCGAACTTTTACATCCCTTTGCACACTTAATAAGGGTAGTTTAAAAAAACTAAAAATTCAGTTCCTATTTTTTTGCTTTGAAGTATATGTACTCCAAGTTTCAAGTTTGTAGGTTCAAAGAATACAATTTTTCATACAAACGTTTTCATCCCTTTTTTCACCCTTAGGGGTTGAATTTCCAAAAATCCCTTCTTATTACACCTCTACCCTATAAGACCTATGTACTCTTCAAATTTCAAGTCTCTAGGACCAGCGGTCAAAAAACTCCCATACGAACTTTTACATCCCTTTGCACACTTATTAAGGGTAGTTTTAAAAAACTAAAAATGCATTTCTTATTTTTTTGCTTTGAAGTATATGTACTCCAAGTTTCAAGTTTGTAGGTTCAAAGAATACCATTTTTCATACAAAAGTTTTCATCCCTTTTTACACCCTTAGGGGTTGAATTTCCAAAAATCCTTTCTTAGTACACCTCTACGCCGTAAGACCTATGTACTCCTCAAATTTCAAGTCTCTAGGACCAGCGGTTTAGGCTGTACGTTGTCTATATGTCAGTCAGTCAGTCAGTCAGTCAGTCAGTCAGTCAGTCAGTCAGTCAGGACTTTGATTCTTATAGTATTAGAGATTAAATTTAGTTTAAAAACATTCTTATTTTCTAGTACACTCAGTGAGTTAGAATAGGGGAACGCACATAAAATTAGTTTTCCTAGTCCTAATTCTAACTTTTCTAACAAAGCTTCCACCAGCTGAATTAATTCTGAGTGCTTGATTCCAGTGCTCTCACCTAATTGCACGATCAAAGTGGTGTTTTTGTCAAGGCAACTGTCACTATTGATGCTGTTTATGAAATAGCTAATGGGAGCATCTGGGAGGCAGTTGTTTGTTACTACCTGACCTAGTTGATCGCTAAGTAGCAGTCCCATCCCTATTCCTATCTTGTCAGAGTATATAACAGTCTTCCGGGTCTCTAAACAAGAACTGTCTAGTCTAACCAGGGACTGTGTTACACATACTGAAATGGACTCAGTGGTCACAGCACCTGTCAGCGGCACAAGTGGTGAAGGTGACGCCACCTGTTCTATCACTTTTTCCGTAACCAATGCTGTGCCAGAGAGCAGCTGTTCATACATGGGTGGATCTGTCTGTGAGCTACTATAACATACTTGTACATATGTACTGTCATCACTAACTAATTCCGACATATTTTGCTCCGCTTTTTTATATTTATCTGTTATATCATGAAGTGATCTTTCTAACTGCATACAATATGAGAAGTACAGAATCTCTTCGTAATATTTTTGTAAATGAAAAGTTACTCACGCTTACCTGCATTTAAGTATATATTGGAAATATGTTTATTTGTTAAAAAAAATACTGAGTATTTCTTTGACAAAAAATCTACCAGAGCCGATTCCTTAAGAATGAAACATAAATATAATATATGTATACCTCAGATTAACAACACCATGTATAAAAAAAGTGCATTTGTTGCAGCTATCAAAATTTACAATAGTTTACCCGATAAAATTAAACCTCTTCAAGGAAATATATTCAAAAATCATTTGAGAAAATGGTTAGTCTCGAATGCATTTTATAACTTAAACGAATATTATGAACGATAAAATAGAAGCTCTATAATATCTAGATCTCGGTTTCTTATAGTTCATTATACCTACCTACTTGCAAGAAATTGGGAGTACATATTAGTGGGTATTAAAATGTTTTAGTTGGTTCTTGGGTGAAAACTTTAGAATATAACAATGCGTGTTTGTTGTACGTCCGGAACGGACAAACTGTTAAAACTGTACATAACCATAGCTTTAAGATCTTTTTTGTACTACAGTTATACAATAAATAATTTCCGATTTCTGATTTCTGACTGCCTACGAACCGTTGTGGTTGGGTGAACTGGAACTGGATTGAAAACTTACGGGTTATGTTGGGTCAATATAACGATTCGTTATTATACGGTCCGAGCCATTATTGTCGGACACGTACCTACAACGCGTATACCTAACACGTTTGAATAATTTTAACGGCATCATCATACTATATTTGATCACTACAAGAAACGCGAAACAAAGTGCGGACCGATTGCATACATTTACGGGAAGAAAGATTCGAGCATTTCAAGTCTTCTTAAAGCAGATCTTCACAATGTCGTCGGTCCATCGGGTGTACGTCTTACGTTTCGGCACAGATGATGTGTTGTGTGAGTTTCAGGTTGTGGTCGCCATTTCGAAAAACTTTATCGGTCACTTTAGGATTCATTATCATCGTCGGAATCTTTGTGCCGTGCTCTGTTCAAAATTATATGCAATAATTTAACCCAGTAGGTACCTATTATGTATCAAAATGAGTATTATTGTCAAATCATAAACCGCTTTCCAAGTTCCGAGCCGGCCGAGAGATGCCTCAATCTTTGACGCTGATTTTGGGATCTGCGGAGTTGGCCTCGGTTCTTCCCAGCTTAGCTCTCCCGATAAGCCGATTAAACATGTAACCGCATCCATAAGCGATAGAACGTACACAAATGTTCCAGACAATGATCGGGCCCATAGTGGTGGGCGTGAACCCGTACACGGACACGTGCAACGCGCTGACGCTGTCGGCGGCGCGCGCGCAGCGGCCCGAGCTGGCGCGCCTCGTGGCCGACGCCGTGCGCCACCAGGCGGACACCGGCTACCCGCAGGCCATCATCCTGTCCGGTACGTACACGGACACGTGCCCGCGGCGGCTCGAGCGCGCCTCGTGGCCGACGCCGTGCGCCACCAGGCGGACACCGGCTACCCGCAGGCCATCATCCTGTCCGGTACGTACACGGACACGTGCCCGCGGCGGCTCGAGCGCGCCTCGTGGCCGACGCCGTGCGCCACCAGGCGGACACCGGCTACCCGCAGGCCATCATCCTGTCCGGTACGTACACGGACACGTGCCCGCGGCGGCTCGAGCGCGCCTCGTGGCCGACGCCGTGCGCCACCAGGCGGACACCGGCTACCCGCAGGCCATCATCCTGTCCGGTACGTACACGGACACGTGCCCGCGGCGGCTCGAGCGCGCCTCGTGGCCGACGCCGTGCGCCACCAGGCGGACACCGGCTACCCGCAGGCCATCATCCTGTCCGGTACGTACACGGACACGTGCCCGCGGCGGCTCGAGCGCGCCTCGTGGCCGACGCCGTGCGCCACCAGGCGGACACCGGCTACCCGCAGGCCATCATCCTGTCCGGTACGTACACGGACACGTGCCCGCGGCGGCTCGAGCGCGCCTCGTGGCCGACGCCGTGCGCCACCAGGCGGACACCGGCTACCCGCAGGCCATCATCCTGTCCGGTACGTACACGGACACGTGCCCGCGGCGGCTCGAGCGCGCCTCGTGGCCGACGCCGTGCGCCACCAGGCGGACACCGGCTACCCGCAGGCCATCATCCTGTCCGGTACGTACACGGACACGTGCCCGCGGCGGCTCGAGCGCGCCTCGTGGCCGACGCCGTGCGCCACCAGGCGGACACCGGCTACCCGCAGGCCATCATCCTGTCCGGTACGTACACGGACACGTGCCCGCGGCGGCTCGAGCGCGCCTCGCCAGCTTGCGCCATCGCCAGGATCTTTTAAAAAGTAGTAGAGCTCTTTGTGAAGGGCTCGTCCGGGGAAGTACTACCACCACGCCTTTTTCTGCCGCCAAACAGCGCTGGGTTTCGATTTGAAGAGTTGCCGGGGTAATTAAAGGCACATGAGGCTTAACATCTGTATGCCTCAATTTGACTTGCGAGACAATGCTTTGTTATAGGTGATGGTTACCACTTCAGGTGGGCCATCTGCTTGTTCCATCAGCTAGTTGTATAAAAAAAAAAACTCACCACTCCCGACTCTGTAGCCTGCGTCGGGACTCAGCACCGACACATCAGGGGGGGTATTTTGATTTCCTCGGTATCGGATTCGTTACGGAAAGTAATTTTTTGAATTTGGAATTCAATATAATAGAAAACGCGATATGTTTCTGTACGGTTTTGAAATTACTTACGTACTTAGGTGAAATATGAAATAGTTTAGCATTTTACATTAAAAACATTGCATTTTTAACCATTTTAGTCACTTGTTTACCATTTATGAACCATCTACAGTTTTATTTAATTTTGATTGTTTTATATTCGACTTTGTGATTTAAGTAAGTATAGGTAGGTATAAACACGCACAATTTTTGGCGGGAATTTCTTTTATTCGCGCCAACAATATTTTTGGTAGAAGTGAACTAAAACGATGATGAATAGTATGGGTTTAGAAGCTAAATGAGTTTTTTGAAATTATTATTTTTCAGTGTGTTATTATTATTTATAGTTTATTGACGACAGGTAGGTGACTTACGAGGCAATACTTTGTTATAGGTGATGGTTACCACTTAACATCCGGTGGGCCATCTGCTTGTTCCATCAGCTAGTTGTAGAAAAAAAACCCGAAAAGCAATCTAAGCAATAAGTATTTATTTTTGGTGATGAATCCTCTCGATTCAATACTTAGTAAATAGGAGTTACCTACATACATTCACATTTTTTCCACTTTCACGGAAAGGTTTCCGCCACTATAGCCGTCGGAATAGCTGTCGGAAAGTCACTCGTTATCTTTTCGAATCCTAATGTCAAAAGCTTTGTCTGAAATGTCAAAATCGCGTTCCGACAAGGCTTTTCAGGAGCCATTGTATTCCAAATTCAGAAAATGACTTTCCGTAACGAATCCGATACCGAGGAAATCAAAATACCCGCCCTGATCTCGCGTTCACATTCAATTAAACTTACAAAGTGTATAAGATCGACAACATGCTATCGAAACGTAATAGACAATGCGATTTCGTGTAGCGTAACCTAGGATAATTTATCTTTCCGTATGAATCTTTGAAAACTTTCTGTTTCTAATGTAGAAAAATAATGCTCTCGATGCGATTCGCTACAAACGCAACGCGATCGGTTCTAGTTCAGTCCGTCCGAACGGTAGGTAAGTAAC
This sequence comes from Chloroclysta siterata, assembly GCA_932294275.1. Taxonomy (NCBI): domain Eukaryota; kingdom Metazoa; phylum Arthropoda; class Insecta; order Lepidoptera; family Geometridae; genus Chloroclysta; species Chloroclysta siterata. The sequence goes on along the minus strand of OW028590.1, from coordinate 29,594,448 downwards.
GTTCGGTGATGTGGATGTATATTGTGTTCGTGCAGGAGTGTCCGGGTCCGGCAAGACGTACGCGTCCATGGTGCTGCTGCGGCGGCTGTTCGACGTGGCGGGCGGCGGGCCCGAGACCGACGCCTTCAAGCACCTCGCCGCCGCCTTCACCGTGCTGCGCGCGCTCGGCACCGCCGCCACGCCCGCCAACTCCAGCTCCAGCCGCATCGTGAGTCGCATCCCGCGCTGCAGCGCCCGCTCCCGCGCTGCACTCGCTCAACCGCACGATCGCGTTGCAGGGGCACTTCATCGAGGTGCAGGTGACGGACGGCGCCCTGTACCGCACTAAGATCCACTGCTACTTCCTGGAGCAGACGCGCGTCGTGCGCCCGCCGCCCGCGGAGCGCAACTACCACATCTTCTACCAGATGCTGGCCGGCCTGGCGCCCGACGAGCGCGCGACGCTGCATCTCGACGGATACTCGCCGCAGGACCTCAGGTGCGCGCATCCCGTCGACGACGATCGATCGCGGACGACTCCGGATCGACGATCGTTCTCTCGATTCACCGACGAGAGTCGGATTCGCCTCCGATCGCGTCGTCGAACACTCGCGAGCGCCCGATCGGACCGCGACCGAGTCCGGAAGCCGTCACGAGAGTCGGTCCGTCCCCCAGGTACCTGGCGTCCCCGCATCCGCGGCGGCCGGAGCCGGAGGACGCGGCGCGCTTCCGGGCGTGGAAGACCTGCCTCGTGATCCTCGGCATCCCGTTCCTGGACGTGGTGCGCGTGCTCGCCGCCGTGCTGCTGCTCGGCAACGTGCAGTTCGCGGCCGGAGCCGACGGCGGCGCCGAGCCCGCCGGCGAGGGCGAGCTGGCGGCCGCCGCGGCGCTGCTCGGCGTGCCGGCGCCGCAGCTGCTGCGCGGGCTGGCGGGGCGCGCGCGCGCGGGGGGCGCGGGGGGCGCGGGGGGCGCCGTGCGCGCGCCCGCCACGCCCGCGGCGGCGGCGCAGGCGCGCGACGCGCTCGCCAAGGCGCTGTACTGCCGCACGGTGGCCACGATCGTGCGGCGCGCCAACTCGCTGAAGCGGCTCGGCTCGACGCGCGGCACGCTGTCGTCGGACTCGAGCGAGTCGGTGCACCAGCAGGACGCGGCGTCGCTGCGGCGCGCGGCGGCGGCGGACGCGGGCCGCGGCCGCGCGCGCTCGCTGGCGGCGCTCAACGACGCCGTGCGCCACGCCACGGACGGCTTCGTCGGCATCCTCGACATGTTCGGCTTCGAGGACGCGGCGCCGAGCCGGCTCGAGCAGCTGTGCGCGAACCTCTGCGCGGAAACGATGCAGCACTTCTACAACACGCACGTCTTCAAGTCCTCGGCGGAGTCCTGCCGCGAGGAGGTCGGTCGACGGCGACGTTCGCCGTCCGAAATAACCTACGCGCGGGCGTTGCGGACATGCGATAAGTGCGGTCTCTGCGCAGGGGGTGCGCGGCGCGCCGGAGCTGGACTACGTGGACAACGTGCCGTGCATCGACCTGGTGTCGTCGCTGCGCGGGGGGCTGCTGAACGCGCTGGACCAGGAGTGCGCCGCGCGCGGGGACGCCGACTCCTACGTCGCCAGGATCAAGCACGCGCACAGGTACGACGCGCCGCAGGGAACACGGTGACTCGCAGCACGTTCTATGTTTATACCTCTACTTAGGGGGGTTGGTAGAAAATGCTTTGTGCATTTGTACCTACCGAATACGAAAATGTGTAATGTCGCAGAGCGGTGCGATCGCGTCATCATCGTCCTGCCCTTATCATCATCGTACATCTTTGGCCTGCCTCTCCTTCTAAAACCATCCACATCCATTACCAACACTCTTCTCGCAATGACTTTCTTCCCTCCTCATGACATGCCCATACCACGCTAGCCTATTGCACCTCAACTTATCCATCGATATACTCATTCCTTATTTTATCAATTCTTGTCACACCGCACATCTATCTCGACATTCGTATTTCTGCTGCAGGCACTCTTCTCTCATCCGTCCCTTCGGGTTGCCCAACACTCAGATCCATACAGTACGACAGGTCTCATGATCGTCTTGCAAACTTTCCCCTTAACAGCATGCACCAGGGTGCTTCTTCCTGTATGCCCGATGTTAGTGCATCCATAATCAGGAGAAACAAATTAATGCCGATCCCTCCGAACTCGTCGGTGTCGCCAGCTTCCGACCGAACGTGTGTGCTGGCTCCGCTGTACATAGCTCTAACCAACCGTACCTACATACTTCCCAGGCACACCTTTCTCATTCCACGCCCACCGCAGAACCTCTCGGGGAACCTTATCAGATGTACCTTCTTCGGGGTACCTTCTAGGTCCACGAATGGTGTTCGTGGACCTAGAAGGTACCCCGTGCAAGTTTTTGTATACACGTCCATATTTTTGGCACAATTCGCACAAAAAAGCGGTGCGATCGTGTAGCGATCGTAATACGTTCGTATATTTGTGAACGTCAGCAAGTGTATAACGATTGTCGTCCAGAGGGCACCCGCGGCTGGCGGAGGCGCGGCCCGCGTCGTCTCGGCGCTTCGCGGTGCGCCACTACGCCGGCGAGGTGGCGTACGACGCCGCAGACTTCCTGGAGGCCAACCGCGACGCCGTGCCCGCGGCGCTGCTGCTGGCCTTCGACTCGCGCACCTGCGAGTTCGGCTTCGCCACGCACCTGTTCGGCGCCGAGCTGAAGGCGCGCCCGGCGCCCGCCGCCGGCGCTGACGGTGAGCCCTAGCGACCGCAAGACTCCGCAAGTGCAGGCTCGGCGCTCGAACGAGTGGTATCTGATGCCGCTCGCAGCCTACGCCGACGGAGATAGACCATACGGCCATGTGCCGAGCCGGGGATGCGTACGTAGGACCTATTACATATTCAGCGATAGCATTCGACGTAATGAAGTCGTCCGTTCCGTGATCCAGGAGGAGGCTACTTCCGAGCGTCCCCGACGGCCGCCCCGGACTCGACGTTCACGCAGGACTTCCACACGCGGCTCGACAACCTGCTGCGCACGCTGGTGCACGCGCGCCCGCACTTCGTGCGCTGCCTGCGCGCCAACTGCGCCGAGACCCCGATGCTGTTCGAGCGCGCGACCGTCGCCAAACAGGTACCCGACCTTCGACTCGGCGGAGCGGTCTCCGCCGGTCGCCGGACCCGGGGGCGCTCGGTCGACGCGTCGTAACGATCCGATTCGACGTCGCAGGTCCGAGCGCTGCAGATCCTCGAGACGACCCAACTGATGGCGAGCGGGTACCCGCACCGGATGCGGTTCCGGGCGTTCGGCACGCGATACCGCGCGCTGTGGCCGCGCGCCACGCGGGCGGCGGCCGGGCGCGCCGAGGAGGCGGGCGGCGGGGGCGCGGGGGGCGCCGCGTGCGCCGGCGTGCTGCGCGGCGTGGCGGCGGCGGCGGCGCCCCCCGCGCCCGCGTCGCCCGCCGTCGTGGCCTGGGCGCTCGGCAAGCGGCACGTGTTCCTCAGCGAGGGTATGCGCCAGGTGCTCGAGCGCATGCGCCGCGCGCGCCGCCACGCCGCCGCCGACGCCATCCAGCGCGCCTGGCGCCGGCACCGCGCCGCGCGCCGCGCGCCGCCCGCGCCCGCGCCCGCGCCGGCGCCCGCGCCGCGCCCGCGCCCGGCGCCGATCGCCGGCACGCCGCCGCCGGAGCCCGCGGACGGCAAGTGCGACGCGGGCGCGGTGAAGCGCGCGTGCTCGCTGTTCGGGCTGGACCTGGAGCGGCCGCCGCCGCTGCCGCCGCCGCGCGCCTACATCGTGGCGGGCGGCGTGAAGCTCGGCTACCCGCAGCAGCGCGTCGTGAGCGCCGGCTGGCTGGAGGAGCGGCCCGCGCCGGCCGGCTCGGCGCCGGCGCGCCTGCGCCCCGGGGACGCGGTGCTGGTGGTGGGCGCCGCGCGCCGCGGACACGTCGCCGTGCAGGTACGCCGTCGATCCTGATCCCGTTCGATGGGAGTTCGTCGAACTCGTCCGCGTCGGGCCCGCGATACCCACTGAGATCGTTTGTCCGTGCAGGTCGGCAGCCGCACGGTGTGCGTGCCGCACCACGTGCTGGCGCCCCCGCGCGCCCCCCGCCCGCAGCCGCCGCCGCCGGCGCCCCCGCCGCCGCCCGCTCCCTCCGCCGTCGCATGACGCCATCGTCCGGACCACGATGATGATCTCGCATTTGGACCGCATGTGGTGCCGTCGGCTTACCGGATGAACCACTTTCCCAAAAATACGCGAAAAAAATATTGTAAAAACGACGCCGAAAACATTTTTAGTTGCGAAATGTCTGAATAGTGCCGTATTATTTTATTAATGTAAATATTAGATGTAATGTATATAAGGCACGATCTACAAAATATTTTATTAAATTATACGACCATTACATTGTAAGCCCATCTATGTATTGAATGTGTAGGTATGTTTAAGTTCATGGACAATAATAACATAGGTAGAAAGCATAGTGCTAAAAAACACGTTACTGAAACAAATTAACTTATTTATTCCATTGTTTGGTTGCTTTTCTTACAAATTCAAATGAGCTTGCTCACGTTACTTTCGACAAATGTATAGACATATTAGATTTTTTTTAAAGAATCTTTCAAGCTGCAATAGAAATGTACAAAATAGATTACTTACATTAGTCTTACTGAAAATTAATGGATTACCATGAGTGTTGTGCAAACGGTGCTATACATATGTATATCCGATGTTTGATCAGCATCGAAATTGAATGATCACACATGCTTGAAAACTTATATTTGAAAATGTTTTACCCAGGGGCCTTATGCTCACTTCGAGTGAGATTATCACACGGTAGAGATGACGCCATATCTCGTTCGATAACGATTTATCCCTATTTTCACCATCCTACTCCCCAATTATCTCATTCAAAGTTCATGCGAGACGCAACGTCAACGAGTTATTGAACGAGATATGACGTCATCTCCACCGTGAGAAAATCTCGCTCGAAGTGAGCATAAGGCCCCTGGTACCTACTTGTCTACTTGTTCACTGTTTTCATTGAGTTTGTAATTTGGAATCATTTGACTTGCATAGAACAAAAACGAAATGATATTTATTGGTAATTTGATATCGAGTTGTCCGAATCGATAGCGTGATCTAGACCTAGCCTAAATTCAATCGCTCGGAAAAATTATACTAACAAATAGAAGCTCACGTTGTATTGGTTCTCGAATTAATTTTACTTACTCGCCTTATCTCCAAAACTCTGTTAAAAAAGGGGTTACCATTTAAAGGGCTAAGGTTAGATTTCACCATGCTCTGTTAGTAATCAAGTATTAACAGACCGTTAAATCTTACCTTAGCTGTCAAACGCGTAAATTTTGACATATTGAACGGCCCTTTAATCCTTTGTTAATCTAACAGAGTATGGTGAAACCGGCCCTTAGTGTTTAATATTCATTGATTTTAACCCGTTTGGATCTCCGATATCTTAATAATACCTTTATCAAATCTTGATACCTCGTGTGTTCATAAGTCTTGAGACACAGTAAAACTAAAATATTTTTGGAGCTAAGTTGAGTATTCATTTTTTGGATATTAAAATTAAAACTACTGACATCTAGATCTGTATTTAAAAATAAATCATTCAAAATGGCCGCCTTTGCATTCAATGCAGGCCTTCAAACGCGTGCGCCATTTCAATGGGAATCCGTTTCGATTCTTTAATAAGAGCTCGCTTGAGAGAATCCAGGTTTGAGTGAGACTTTCTGCATGCCCTCAGCTCCAATTCCGTCCATAAAGAATAATCCAAAGGATTCAAGTCAGGGCTTGACGAGGGCCAATCTTCGCTCCGAATGAAGCCTGGCAAATTGGCCTCCAGCCAACGTTGGGTAGTCTAAGCTTTATGGGAGGGAGCAGAGTCCTGTTGGAAAACCCAGTATTTTCCAGCGAATAGCGTATCATTTAATGGTTTAACCACCGCTTCCAATATGTCGGTTTGGTAATTTTGTGCCTTCACCTTGACGCCTTGCTGGCAAAAATAAAGCGAAGTGACCCCCTCGTAGGAAACACCCCACCAAACCATCACACTTGCTGGATGATGAGTACGCTGGACATTGCGTACAGATGGCTGGACGTCCTTTGAACTTCTGGCGTAAACCTTATTGTTCTGCCGGTTAAACTTTTCTTCCACCGTGAAGATCTTTTCATCGGTAAACAGGATATTTTTTGGATCGTGTCTCTTCAATAGGTTCCGACATCGTTCCAGTCGCAATTTACGAAGACGCTCGTTTAAATAATGCACTTTCCTTCGACTGTAGGCCTTTAGTTTAAGATCATATTTAAGTATCCTGTTCACCGATATTCGCGAAATGTTGGTCTGCAGAGCTAATTTCTTTTGAGTCCGGCAAGGGTTGCGACGAATTCGCTCTCTGATTACTTTGATGTTGGCGGGCGTCCTTACAGACCGCGGGCGGCCACATCTTCCACGGTCTTCTAAAGAGCCGGTCTCCTTGTACCTCTTTATGGTATAATACACAAAGTTCCGACTACATCCCAAACTTTGGATTTCACTAAAAACTTGCATTGGTTTTTTTCCTGCTTGAAACAGTGAAATTACAGTCGCACGCAAATCTTTTGTTGGCGCCATTTTCACGGAGAATGAAACAAATATTTAAATGTATATTTTTTCTGATTCAAAACATTCGAAATTTAAAATTTTAAAAGTTTAAAAAAGGTTGCATGAATTACTTTCTTTTTAAATTAATTAAATAAGTTCGTCTCAAAACTTATGAACACACGAGGTAGTTCGATAAGAAGCTCTCTTTTTGTGCTTTAACTTTGTGTTTTGTGCAAAAAATTATTAATAAATATATAAGATTTGTGATATAAAATTCCCTACGGATTGAATTAAAGGTTCAAAAGTAATGTTAGTACAAACTTACAACGGCGATCCATTCCATCAAAGTTGTACGAGAAGAACATCGATCATTAACTTCGATGTTAATCTATCAATCATGTAGTCAGCATATTATTATAGTAAGAGAGCGTAAATAACGCATTATACTTTTGGACAATTCTCAATATCCGGCTCGAAGAACCTAATCCTATATCTACACTTGGACATTTCCATAAAATGCAATAAATGAACTTGAATTAACAATAATAATATCATTGAATTCAATAAATAGTACATTCGTATCGAAAAGGTTTCTTAAATTATGGTTCTCATGATTTTTAGGGTTTATTTTCGAACAAAAAAGAATTTTTTTATGAGTTAAGTTTTAATCAAATTATTTTCAATTAGCGACGAAAACCTACATAATAAGTACCTCATTAAAAAGGTAAAGGCGCCCTGACTGTTCAGTATTCAAAAAAATGATGGAACGCGCGAGTGCGCGCACGCAAGCTTGCCAACATGAGTCTGACTACGATATTATAGTTATATTTCATATATTTATATGAATTATCGCATAGGTTTTGTAAAATAGGATAAGTTTCATAATAAAACATTATTATAAAATACTCACAATTTAATTTCATTCAACAAAGTAAAATTGTACACTTTGTGGACACTGGAATGTGGAGCGAAACCCGGTGCAGGCGCACAGCTTTTGAAGAAATAAACCGTTTTAACAGGAACGAGTGTGAGTTCGACCGTCTAGTCCACAGTTCACGACCAACGACTTCGATAACTACAACATTAAGTCTCACAAACAAATTGTACTAAAATCACAAGAGAGCACAGTTTTAGAAAAGTCTGCATTGAACACATTGAGATAACTCGTATGAGTCGGCAGTGGTTACAAGGTACGGTATAAGGTTTAAAATATAATATTATCTAGGTACTAACGACTATCTACACCTAGCTATCAAATTATAGTTATTACTGTAACACGTGAACAAACACATCCAACTTTGTGAGACAGAGCATGTTCAAAAGATCATAGAAATAGAAAAAATACTATAGATTGTAAACCAAGTAATTATTCGGTACCGTCAGTGAAAAAAGTAGGCATAGAATTATTTCTGGTTTGCTGTTTGAATATTTCACCAGCTAACTTTTGATCAAACTCTGTCTTTTTTTTTGTTAAATCATTAGTTTGCATTGAATAACTGAGATTGTTAATTTATTTTTATCGTAGACTGTACTTAAATGTAATTTTTTACCACATTCAAAATAAGCGATACACTCACAACAATATTAAAAGCAATAACTATTATTACCGATGAGGATGGAAATATCAAAACAACCTTAACTTGTCAATTTTACATTTATCAATTACAACAATTAGAACTTAATAAAAATGGAACAGGATCGAACGATAAGCAATTCTACAATATTTATGAGCCGTCCGCCAACACCGAGAGCCAAGCCAAAAGTGTGGAGCGCGGCCGGTGTGCTCCGCCACGCCGTGTTGCCGGCCGCGACCGCCCGACGACGCCGCTTGGCGCCTACCCTCGCTGGGTATTTCTAACACGGCCTCTCCTGACCGCGAGGCGTCCTCGACCGCTTGATTCGGGATGAGCACCTCCTCAGATTCTGGGAGGTCATCAGAAGGTTGATCATCTTCTGGAAAAGAACATTTCGTTACCAATAGGTACTGAAAATGTAACACAGTTGAAGAGCTAAGTCAGTTCCGCAATACGATCATAAGCGTGCACTCAAACGATCGCAAGCAAAAAAGATTTCACTCAAGAAGCAATTTCATATAAACGAAATTCGTCTGTTAGTACAAATAATAAACTTGAAGAAACTTTGAAGAAAGCTTTTGTAAATCTGAAGTTTGAAGCTAATAAAGTCTAAAAGCAAATCTTTTTGGATTTTTCTCCACAAGTCAAGAGTGACTTCAAAATAATAATAAAATGAAATGATAATTTTTCTCACACTATCAGAGACTGAAAGCAAACTACTTTGTATTTCTACAAGTCAAAGTGACTCAAAAATAGTAATAAAAAAATCAATGCGTCTTTATACTAAAGCTGAAATAGACAAGAAGTCTGTAAGTAGGAAAACAGCTTTCAAAAATAACAGCCCTTGAGTAAAAAGGACTTTATAGAAAAAGACACTACATTGCAATTAATTGGATTTCGAACTCCCACTACTTGCAATATAATCAAATAAGTTCAAAATAACATGACGGCATGTTATTTTCGTGACATAACTCACATCGACTATTTATATTTCACAATAGCCTACTAGAGCTACTCACTAAGTAACATAGAACACATTAGTAGTTCCTTCATACGAATGAATGACCTGTCCAATGCAATCTATTTACAAATAATGAATGAGTGACACAGCTTACGCCATTCACAAAGTAACATAGAACACGTTATAGTAACTTGCATCTCATGCGAAAGCTACTTGCAACGCTATCTATTTACAAAAAAAAAGTGACACAGCTTGCGCCATTCACAAAGAAAGTGACCTAGCTTGCGCCATTCACAAAGTGACATAGAACACGTTTGATACTTGTCAGTATCCAACGATATCCACTCACAAAGAAAGTGACCTAGAACACGTTTGATACTCGTCAGTATCCAACGATATCCATTCACAAAGAAAGTGACCTAGCTTGCGCCATTCACAAAGTGACATAGAACACGTTTGATACTTGTCAGTATCCAACGATATCCACTCACAAAGAAAGTGACCTAGAACACGTTTGATACTCGTCAGTATCCAACGATATCCATTCACAAAGAAAGTGACCTAGCTTGCGCTATTCACAAAGAAAGCTTCTCCTGTTACGCCTCGGCAAAGACGTGTCGCCGCGAGCGAAGGCCCCCAAGGCCTCGAGTCGCCACAGGCGAAGGCCACCACGGCCTCGCATCGCTGTAGGTGTAGGCCACCAAGGCCTCGCATCGCCGCAGGCGAAGGCCACCTAGGCCTCGCGTCGCCGCAGGCGAAGGCCACACGGCCTCGCGTTGTCGCAAGCGAAGGCCACAAGGCCTCGCGTCGCTGCAGGCGAAGGCCACCTAGGCCTCGCGTTGCCGCAGGCGAAGGCCACCAAGGCTTCGCGTCGTTGCAATCGAAGGCCACCTAGGCCTGGCGTCGCCGCACGCGAAGGCCACAAGACCTCGCATCGTTGAAAGCGAAGGCCACCAAGGCCTCGCGTCACTGCAGGCGAAGGCCAACAAGGCCTCATGTCGCCGCAGGTGAAGGCCACCAAGGCCTCGTGTCGCTGCAGGCGAAGGCCCACAAGGCCTCGCGCTGCTCCACGCAAGCGTCGCGTGCCGTGTATCGGCACAGACGCTGCAGGCGAAGGCCCCCTAGGCCTCGCGTTGCCGCAGGCGAAGGCCACCAAGGCCTCGCGCTGCTCCACGCAAGCGTCGCGTGCCGTGTCTCGGCACAGACGCTGCAGGCGAAGACCACGCAAGCGTCGCGTGCCGTGTGTCGGCACAGACGCTGCAGGCGAAGGCTCCTAAGGCCTCGCGTCGTTGCAAGCGAAGGCCACCTAGGCCTCGCGTCACCACAGGCGAAGGCCACCAAGGCCTCGCGTCGTTGCAAGCGAAGGCCACCAAGGCCTCGCGCTGCTCCACGAAAGCGTCACGTGCCGTGTCCCGGCACAGACGCTGGAGGCGAAGGCTCCTAAGGCCTCGCGTTGCCGCAGGCGAAGGCCACACGGCCTCGCGTTGTCGCAGGCGAAGGCCACCAAGGCCTCGCGTTGTCGAAGGTGAAGGCCACCAAGGCCTCGCGTCGCTGCAGGCGAAGGCCACCTAGGCCTCACGTCGCCGCAGGCGAAGATCACCAAGGCCTCGTGTCGCCACAGGCGAAGGCCACCAAGGCCTCGCGTCGCCGCAGGCGAAGGCCACCTAAGCCTCGCGTCGCCGCAGGTGAAGGCCACCTAGGCCTTGCGTCGCCGTAGGCGAAGGCCACCAAGGCCTCGTGTCACCACAGGCGAAGGCCACCAAGGCCTCGCGCCACTGCAGGCGAAGGCTCCTAAGGCCTCGCGTTGCCGCAGGCGAAGGCCACCAAGGCCTCGTGTCGCTCTGCACATGCGTCGCGTGCCGTGTCCCGGCACAGACGCTGCAGGCGAAGGCCCACAAGGCCTCGCGCTGTCGCAGGCAACGGCCTCGCGTTGCCGCAGGCGAAGGCCACCTAGGCCTCGCGCCGCTCCACGCATGCGTCGCGTGCCGTGTCCCGGCACAGACGCTGCAGGCGAAGGCCCCCTAGGCCTCGCGCTGCTCCACACAAGCGTCACGTGCCGTGTCCTGGCACAGACGCTGCAGGCAAAGGCCCACAAGGCCTCGCGCTGCTCCACGCAAGCGTCGCGTGCCGTGTGTCGGCACAGACGCTGCAGGCGAAGGCCCCCTAGGCCTCGCGCTGCTCCACGCAAGCGTCGCGTGCCGTGTCCCGGCACAGACGCTGCAGGCGAAGGCCCCAAGGCCTCGCGCTGCTCCACGCAAGCGTCGCGTGTCGTCTCGGTACAGACGCGTCGCTGCGAGAACTGCGAGAGCGCACCTGCTGTGGTGAAGGTTTGCGTGGTAGCTTCTAGAAAATAAGAATAAAAGTTCAAACATTTTAAGCAAACGTCAGTTGTTTTATCTCCTCTCACCAATATGTTGACTTTTAATAAGAAACTTAGTCATCAGAACTGCACTGCACGTATCAGCCATACGAACCTAGGTTACGAACAATGTAATCTTTTACCTCCATAATGCTGCTCGATACTCAGCCGCAAATAAAAACACAAAGTTACACTCGTTCGGCTTACCTGACCGTTTACTAAATGATCGCATAACATGAGAAGCTAAAAACACTTTTTAGCATTGGAAGCGTAGGGACTTGAACTCAAATTTGAAATTGGTCCAAGTTCGGTAGTAGGTAACTTAATCATGTAGCCACGTGTGCGCATCGCCCTTCGGGCAGCTACCAATGCGTGACAGGCTGATCATGATCCACCTCAACGCTCCAAACATCAAAATTATGGATGCAAGGATCAAAGTTTTGATATGTAGTAATGGTTAGATCTTACTTGAATCAAAGGTGCTAGCAATCTTTTCCGCTACATCATTGACGACAGGCTCCTGAGAAATTTGTTCTGCCGTAACCTCTGCAGCAGGGGAATGTATAATCACACTGGGCGTGTGATTGGCAGCTGTAGGGTTCGGCACTCGTGTGGCGGACATGGCGGTACGAGTATGGGTATTTATGAACATGAGACAACAGAACAGACAGACGATCCTCGATCGCATTCAGATCAGTTCAGTAGAACTATCCCGGTAGCTAGATGAGGCGTCGAAATGCCTTTTACGAGAGCTACTACGGTGACGTGAACGATAATGACCTTTCGTCTTTTTAATATAAGATCGTTCTGCCATTTTTCAATCAGTAAAGGTACTTACGAATTTTTCACAAAGCACAGAAACTTTCTACAAAATTTAAATGCACGACACTAAATACCTCAAAAGCAAAATTTATACGAATCAACTGCGTAGACACACAAAATTACAAGGGAAAATAATTATCGGATGCCATTAGCGCCAGGCGTCGCAGTGGTCCCACGTCTGATATTAACGATGAGGATGGAAATATCAAAACAACCTTAACTTGTCAATTTTACATTTATCAATTACAACAATTAGAACTTAATAAAAATGGAACAGGATCGAACGATAAGCAATTCTACAATATTTATGAGCCGTCCGCCAACACCGAGAGCCAAGCCAAAAGTGTGGAGCGCGGCCGGTGTGCTCCGCCACGCCGTGTTGCCGGCCGCGACCGCCCGACGACGCCGCTTGGCGCCTACCCTCGCTGGGTATTTCTAACACTATATTATAAACTATCTATGTACTCAAACTCATCAAAAAGGTATATCTCCGCTTTAACAACTGTAATTTTCATAACCGAGTTAGCAAAACCCAAGGTTTAAACAGATTTTAAAGCTACACTTTATCTACACTAATTTATCTCAATAAAACGATCAATATTTGAAACTTTGTTAATAATGTAAAATACAATTTTAGCGATATTATATAAAAATCTTGCTTGATACATCAATAGAATGCGGCTCCGCCAAAACGATTATACAATAGTACCTACCTAGCTAGGTCCCGCAGTCCGAATCATATGTAGAGTACATCATAACAAACACATTATCTATAACTGTACAATTACATGCTTCGTTGGAATATCACATAGCGATTTAATAAAATATCTGAATTGAATACACCAATGTCACTAATACGTGCACACATTTTAGCTTTCAACAATTTAGAAAAATACTCTTTCAGTTATAAAGTGATAGTTCATCTCAACGAATGTGTCTGAAATGTACCCACAGGAGGCATTTGTTTAGCGTCGCCTCGTGTGGACGGAACCTGGTGCGCGTATGAGGCTTAATGACTGTTTCTACGTCTCTGAGACGTCCTACCAATCTCGAACTTGACTCGTCAAAAACCGTGATGGAATTATTTTCATTTGAAGAGTAGTGTTACTCAGAGACGGTGAAACATGTCTATAATCTCTCGGTTGCTTTGTCAAGGATCCACCCAAAAACTAGGATGTGCATACAAACATTGTTTCTGGAATGTTGACAGTGTAGCCAACTCGAGGCAATCCTTTGTGAATGCAAGCCTGTAGGTAAACATCACACGCATCCTGCCAAGGAACAACATTATACAGGTACATAATACATTTGATACCGCAAAAGCTCCATTTACATATAGAAGAATATATAATTATATAAAATAGAGGTAGACGAGACACAATCCGCCGAGAGGCGATAGACTAAGGAAAATTTGGCAACACTCGAGTATACTTTCAATACTACAACATATAAAATACAATACTAAAAGTCATTAACAGTTACATAATTACATATTTAATATGCTTTATAAATGCAGATATTGTGATAATACTGTGATAAATATCTATGTTTATAACTCTAAGATAGAACAGTAGATATTATGTATCGAACTATTGTTATTATATAGTTTACTAACTCTACTAGTTACATCGAGAGGCGAACTTACAACGCTGCTCTAGATAGCTACTCTCTAGCTAGGCCATCAATCCGCCTTCACCTAAGCTTTTGCATTACTAATTCTCGCCTTTGCATGATGCTGCGAGTCATCAGGAAGGTCGCAAACTCCTTTAATAGTGTAACGGTCCAGTTATGGCTACCCGATTCGAATAAATGATTGTCTACAGGCCATAATTAGTTATTTAGTGCGGCGCCATTGGGAAGCGAATGAAGAATGATGACTATAGTGCGTGTAAATTCGCCAACGGATATTTCACCTTGATTGGCAACACAACGTGAACACACAATCCGATCACGCGACGATCAGGACAATTACACTAAATATAAACAAATTATTTCTAAGACATCATGTAAAAAGATCAAAAAAACCTCAGCTAACGTTACATGAGGAAGGCATTCCCTCGCTGCAGCCGCTAGCCGGCGCCGGCGCTGGCGCGAGTGTTGCTTGGCTCGGGGCGGTGGCCCTCTACTGACAAGCTACATCAATACCTACAATGTATAATTCATTGTCATTACCAAAAATGTTCAATTATTGGTAAACTCAATATTTTCGTGTAAGTTTTTATTTAAGCAGCTGTTTTGTAAGTGTTTCTTTTTTGCCTGTATAGATGGCACCACTCAAACTTTCGTTATTATTCAAGCAAGTTAGTTGATAATAATGCAAATTAATAATAAACTAAACAATTTTTAATACAAAGAACTGTTCTTAAAAGCACTAACTAAGGCAGAATGTTTCTGTCCGAAAATCCTTCTGCTAACTTTTATTATATTTGAGCCTCAGTTGGTCTGAGAAAGCTTACCGAAGCCTTAACCGCATCCTAGAACCGGTACTTGAGCAGTTCTTGATATTTTTTATTTTATTTGATCGCTAAGTATAAAATTACACGTGTTTATTTGCTCTACGTTCTAGAACAGGCTTTTTATGATAATCGCATTATATGCAGGTCACATAACAACGAATGTTAAACATTATTTACTAATATAAATATCGATCGAGCTACTCGAATAGAAGATATCGAAACACGAAGGTTATTGCGCGATTTGAACACATGCGTTAAGGCAGTGCTACGTAGACGTATCCCTCGGGAGAGTGACGTAGTTACATAACTAGATATACATAGAGATGATCGCAACACTATTAATAGTGGAACATGTTGCTCGACGCATCTGTCGATTAGAGATCAATAAAAATATAATTGAGATGCGCGAAGGCGAAGGCAGCAATGCCGGTGTTCAGTTTCGGCTTTGAGCATCCACACCATCACAGCTATTTATAATATAGTTTGTAGCAGCTCTCGTAACGTACCGGCCTAGTGGTCCGTGCGTAGCAACTGGCGCGTAGTCTGTGGCGCGGCGCGAGGGGCGAGTGCCGGTCCTCGAGCTGGTGCCGAGTGCCAGCGTGACTGACGCAACCTGCAGGTACGAACAACTGGCACCGACTCGATCCGCGATACTAAAATAGCATCTATATTGTAATAGTTGCATAGCGCCGACAATTAATTAATTTACAGGCTAGACGTAGCTGCATCCGGCCTAAAATGGCCGCAAAAATATTCTGTTGACTTTTCAAGCCTTACAAAAGATTTCACGATAGCCGAATCGTTGCGTCGGCGCATTCAGAAGGCGCCATTCCGGATAACATTCGAAGCCACCTCTTGCGAACGTTTCGACGAGACGGCTCTAAAAACACATTGCTCGACGACATCGAATCGAGCGGTCGGCCGCGAAGCGGTCCGCGTTCACAAAGTCCCGACTGAACACAATCGCACATGGGGTAGGCTGCGGCTAGTCCCGGGCGATGGGCGTGCTGCAGGCGGCCGAGGGCGCGCGCCGCTCCGGCGGGGAGCCCTCCCCGCCGCCCTCCGCGCCCGCGCCCGCGCCCGCGCCCGCGCCCGCTACCGCCTCCGCGTCCGCGTCCGCCGCGGCGTCGCCACTCGCGCCGCACATCGACGTGAACACGCTGCTGGCCGACACCTCGCTCACGCAGCGACGCTGCTCCGCTGGAAACACGGATTTATTCACATAATTATAGGTACTGTTGATAAAACGAGATAGCTCGAGCGCTAAAGACATCTATTGATCAAGTATTTATGCCCAAAAGCCACCGTTACATCGGTACACGGGATCATCACTACGACGATAGTAAACATGAATAACGTAGGCACCTTGTATACATTCTGGAATCAGTATACGCTCAATTAACGCACGACGTGATTATAAAACCGTCTAATTATATATTACAGCCAATACGTGTAATGATATATTACAGGCTACATAATCAGAACAACATCCTACTCGTTATCTAACTCGATGCTACTGTTTCTGGATTAACAGCCGGTAACAATGCAGACTTCAGCTAACATCCTAATCCCGGTACTAACATATTTACTTCAGCCCTAAACAAAATAGTTTCATTACTCCAGCCTACAACGTCCCAGCTACCCTCGGAAGTAGAGGGGTGAGACCCCACCCGTGCTCGTCGCTGTGAGGTGCGCCCCCCACATGTACCTACTACACAGGATTAGGCTCACCCGCCTGCCTTGTGGTTACGGCATTCGTTCCGACACCCAAATCACCTTAGGTAGGTACTCAGTCGGCTCACGGCTCTAACTAGAACTGGGGTAACGACTAGGCTTTGTGTCGTACCAACGAGTATTCATAATCGAAGTTATCAATCAGTACAGTCGCCAGTAACATATTTACAGATTTATTTTGGTAATCTCCTACTTTCTACTAAACGTGAGCGCAAATTAATTTTCAAAGTTATGAAATGGAGGTACCCATCTTTGTGCAAGCGACTGTAGGTCCCTCACCATTTTGATTGGTATGGGTGGATCATCGCGATAGTTCATTACTAAGTTCAAAGACACTTTTAACTTAACACAGACACTATTCATAAAGCCATTAAGTATAAGTAGATACCTGCTAATTAATCGAGTGAACGAAGCGAACGAAGATCTTAGTTTCAACTTGGGCGATTTGGCATTTTATGTATGTATGTATGTATGTAGGTATGTTTGTCTGGTCTTAACTTTCGAAAAGTCGATAGCTTGTACTTGAGAAATTTACTGGTAAGTTTAAGAGTAAAATCGGATGAAGGGTTATTACGATATGGGGTTTTTAAAGGGACAAAAAAAAATACTTAAAAAAATCAAGTTACATGTCATATGAAAGGGCTTTATTTGGACATTCCAAAACAAATTTTACTTTTTTTCTGGGATGCTCGGTTTTTGAGATACAACAAAAAAGTTAAATTAAGATAACCAGCGATCCAAGAGCTCCCATCTCTAAGAGTTTCGTTGACATCAAGGTTTTTCTACTGGTCAGCCAGTTCCTTTACTTTTTCTTATTTTTTTTCTTGAAATAAAAAAAATAAGACTGCCTAAGAAGCCTCTGACTACCACCTGCTCAAAGTTTTGGTGCGTTCGTCGGGTCGCATCACGAGATCTTAGTTCGGGGCGAACCACTAGTACCTATCAATAAATTCCATTCTTATAGAGCTTTCATTAGAATTGTATATTGAAGGGACACGTTCGGTGAACATTGCGTAATGTTCCTAAGGAACGATGATTGACATGACAACAAAAAGCGTAATTCGCCGTGCCACAGAATAAATAATAATCCTAACATAAAATCCCACGCGCACACCGCGCGCGCTGCGCTAACTAATGGCACTACACTACGCGACATACGTCCCGTGCCGCTATGAGACCTGATGTCACGTGCCTTACATTCATGCCAAACACAATGTTTGGACTGAACTCTGACCACCCTCTATTTACTACTTTCTCAAATGCAACCTCTCGAACTACCAAATTTCATGCAGATCAGATCAACGGTTAGAAAGTTATGAATTATGATAGAACAACTATAATGTCAAATCACCCAAGTTGTCACAAGATCAAAAATGCATATCTTCTGTGCGACGGCGAACGGGCATGGTGGGGCGTGGTGGGGCATGGTAATTGGACGTCTAAGAGACTCGCGGTCGACTGTGGCCTTTTCAACATCACAGGATGACCGCAGAGCATAGTCGCAATCTTCTCAACAAATTGCGGCATCGATCAGATAAGACTACAAGACTAATATGTTGCTGTCTTATAAATTTGATTATGTTTACCTTTTTCTGTATGCCTACGCCTCACTTAACTTCAATAATATATTATATTACATTGTAAAAGGATCATACAAAAGAACGGTAGGAACCAAGCCGTAAGTTTGTTGCCTGTTCTTCTAGGCTTTGGTCGCGTGGAACTGGCACCTAGAGTCACCTAGCTTTAAGACGTTTCAAAGTGATCCTTGTGATTTTATTGAATAAATACCTATTGACTTTGACTTTGACTTTGATATTAATGGCTAGCAGCCTGTCCCAGCTTCGCATGGGTGGATATAATTTTTTTAACATTTTAGGATAAACTTAGACCGTAGGTTCGAGTCTCGCGTCTACTTAATTCATACATTTGTACGCCCTTCTCCCTGAGTTAATGAGAACGTGCCCCGTGGCCCCGCGCGTTCCATAATATTTTGAAAGCGAACTAAAATTTTTAAATTCGTAATACCTTTTGAATGGAATGTCCGATTTCAATAATTCAAAAAGTTATCTACAGGTATTGAAACAATCTTGAATATAAAATTATTTATTTGGATAAACAGATTGGAGAGAAGGAAGGGAGGCCTTTGCCCTGCAGTGGGACACTACGGGCTCTTAATAATAATAATAATAATATTTGGATAAGGATTAATACCAAGGTACAAATAAAGAGCCTTTTCTAGCGGCAGCATTTCAATTATTTTTTTATAATAAAAGAACACTTATTGTTACATAACTATAATAGTTAGACATATGCTGTCGCGACATTTTTACGTGCTTTTAGATGATGACGTGTTCTGCAAAGTCGTAGTAAATTATTTTGTTCTATCATCAATAGTTTTCACAGCGCACGCGATGTAAGGATTATTTTTTCCACCTTGGGTTACATTATTGGAGTTTAGTAAGGATCCCTGACTTTTTTGAAAATATTATATAGCCTATGTTACTCAGGGATAATGTAGCATTCTAATGGTGAAAGAATTTTTCAAAATCGGACCAGTAGTTTTTGAGCCTATTCGTTACATACAAAACAACAAAAATACAAATCTTTCCTCTTTATTGTATTAGTATAGATGTAGATTTATCCATAGGTAAGCAGTTTCATATTGTTGGACCCCTTGCACCAGGCCCCGGGCGGCGCCGGCGGCCCTCTCGTAGGTACTGGACGTGAAGTCGCGTGCCGCGCGGCCGCGCCGCAAGCAGGGATGCCTACGGTGCGGAACCACTATATAGGACAATCGTGCGACTCATTTACTGCATAAGCTGTGGACCGCAGCTTCGACTTTACATAAGTCCTGATGACATACATTGCAAGTCTGCCTTAATACGGATAAAACAACGCAGCTTCTACCCATGTTTGCCAACAATTCCTGACAAGAAAATCATCAGCACCGACATCAGGCATATATTTTCGGAACATTACGGATACTAATAACACTGACGAAATACGTCTCAATTCATATTCAGTTAGCAAGTTGTTAGCATGCCAAAAACATTTATATCTTTTGATCTCTCGGAACTGACTGTCATTTAAAAGAGCAATAAATTCTCGTCAATTTTTTGAATGTTTAGGACGCCACCCCCACGATGTCGCGATGTGGGGTGATCGGTCAAAGAACTCACGTCGCGTGTGCGGAAGAGATTCCCTAAGGCGCTTAGCAACCGCCGAGAAGCCATACACAATGCACCTCCACTACTCTATACTATGAACGAGCTATACATCGTAATACCCACTATTTATAACCCATACCTAAAAGTTGCTGACATTTAAATTATTTGATGAAAAGTGATAAATTTTTAATCTAAAACCCAGTAGATCAAAGAAAAGCCTAATGTTAGTAAGTAACGTAGTAAGAACATAGTTTTGCCTGTCACAGACGTGAACGAATAATAAACAACACAGATCCAATGCTGTAACACAAATGAAAAGTTACGACTGCCTATTAATAGTGAAGGAAAATCTTTAAGCTATTTGCGTCTTGGTTCCCATCGAACGCCTATATGTACCTACTCGTAATTCCACATCGTATCCTACTAATATTTAATATATTAATATTAAGAGACGTGAGACGTTTAGACGTATGGATGTTTTTGTCTCAATCACACCCGAACCTTACATTTTTTTTTTATAGTACTAGCTGATGTCCCGCACGATAGGAACGTGCCTCAAGATTCACTGCCCGGCGTCCATCAACTTGAGGCAGATGTTAAGCCTCATGTGCCTGTAATTACACCGGCAACCACTCTCTTACCGGGATCGGGGCAGAAACCCCAAGCGATCAATAAAAGAAAAAGGCCTTTGAACGTTAATGTCAGCAATCACAGGTAATGCACGAGCGAAGCCGAGGGCGGTAGCTGATTGTCATAATTTTAATAAAAACCACATAAAGATTTAACTACGGGTTTCTTGGGTTTAACCCTAAAGTAAATAATAAGGGACAGCTTTTATGAATGGGGGTCCGTATCGAGCAGACCTACACATTTTACTGTAGTTCTGTTAAAGAACTTTCCAGATATAATCAACCCATTGATCTCGCTCGGCTGGAATTTTTAATGCGTGAAACAAATGGCCCTTTGATCTTTATTAGATTGTGACGATATTTTAAATAGAGCTCGGCTGCGTGCGACCTACACGGAATCCTTTCACCACGCGGGTTCCTTTGAAATCATTCACCATTTTGTGAAGAGCGCATTTATTTCAAAGATCTAATTAAACTTCTAGAAAGTCTACTTTATAGAGAACCGACTGAATGAAACTGTTAAATTCATGGAGCCCCTGGTTTGGTAGAGTTCTTACCGATCATGTTGTGCAGGTTGTCGATGACTGTCTCCGTGTTGTAGGTGGCGTCCACGGCGCGGTGCAGGAAGGCCGTCCACGAACTGAGCTCTGCTTCCTGCAAACAAGAGATTCCTACTAGTTATACTCCTAGTCTGATACTCCATACTAATACTCTCCTATACATCCATACATCCATAATGCCAATCTGATATTTGGGAAACATTACGCATGTTTCCTACTACAGTTTTACCAATATAATTTATGCTAACCACCACCTTGCTTGCTGTAACCACAGCGAGCCATAAAGTGTTGTGCAAATACTCATTCCGCAAAATGTGGTTTCATATCTCGCCACGGCGGATATTATAGACAGAGCTTCCGCTGCGAGTGAATGCACCAACACCCGATACAGGATGATTTTACGATACCCGACACGCCGTCGTGTACGCATGCTCCAGCACGAAACCATGGCTCGGGTATACTTTTATTTAATGTAATCGTTCGAGGGTCCTTCAGAAGGTGCAGTCGCGGATCGATAAACTGAGGGTTATTGTAGTCGAGTGAAGTCACGACAGGCCATTATCAATTTTTTGCCGACAGCAAAACACTAACAGCTTTTCAGTGGAGCAACACCGCGGCGAATCGGTGCGGAGTAGAGCGAGTTTATTTAAACAGCTAGTTATCGGATTCGTTCCGGAATTTAATGACGAGATAACAAGTTTGCGGATGTAAAAATAAAATTGATTACGGTTCAAGGTAAATGTCTGGACATCGACGGCTGATGAGAATGAAAAGCTCAATTTCCCTGAAAGCACAACGCCGCGCCGTTGCGAGGAAAGTTCCTTACTTCCTAGTAACATGGATGGACGCAGCGTATAAATAGAGATGATGGCGGTCAGGGTCGCGGCCGGCGCGCGGTCGCTGCACTATTTTAGACAAGTACGAGAGCCGCCCACGCGCCGCCGTGACGCCATACGCAACGATGAGCGCAGGGGAACTTTATAATGCCAACCCCCGGCTAGGTTTTACACTCGGCTGTTGTAGACGAGACAAAAAGTTTAAAATACTGATACAGAGTATAAAATAAAAAATATCCGAGTGGTTTATTTGTAAATTTTATATTATAATGAATATTTTCCAAGAAATCTGGAGAAGATAATCGATACACGCTGTTAAAAGAGTTATGTCAAAAGTCATTTTGCATTCCAAACATTACTCCTAGTATACCACCCATCTAAATAGTCGTTAGTTCACGGCATGAATTAGATTAGATCATCAAACACACTGAGGAGCTCGTTTGTGTATTTGGAACAGCTTCATATTCTGTGCGATACAATTTTTATATAGGAGCATTACTCTCGCATGATTAGGTAGTTGTTGTGGTGCGGAAGCCAGGAGCCGTAGAGATGTGTGATGGGCAGATATAGAGATGACGGCAGCCGCCGCTGGATGACGGCGCGGTGACGCCGAGCCCTGACCTGCGCCTCATTCTCCCGACATGTTAATTACATTACTCTGCTCCGCCGGGATTTAGTAATGAGATCGGGTCCACAGACCCCCACACACGTTAATTACATTAACAAAGATATATTTTGAAGGTCAAGCATTGTGCTTCCATGACATTAAAATGCTCCTATAATGTGAACAATACGTGCTTAACAGTATATTGTCAGCTAGAGACCGAATGAATAGGTAACTACAGGGTAGCTAGCTTTCACTGTGTGAAAAGAAATGCTTATTAATTATCGATGGTGGATCCTATTGTTGTCTGGTGGCGATGCTGGCGCCTCGCTAGCGGCGCGGGGCAGGTAGGTATTATTTATGGTCAATAAATCGAGTTCCCATACGATCGACCTACTATACCAGTTTTATGTGGGTCGCGTTCTGAAACAACCGCAGGGAGATCGAAATCGAAATAATGTGACTTGACTAACACTCACTGTTTCTGCAAGGTGGTTTATATCAAAACCAAATATATTGCAGAACAATCGACGATAGGTAGGATTTGTTTATATAATCCTACCTATCTTCGATTGTTCATACACCTACCAAAATTGACATGGTCGACATGGTTCAAGATGACAGTCAAGCATAGGGAAACCTTGAAATACTAATGTGAAGTGAAGCTAATGAAGAGACTATATTTATGGGATGCCGCTCGCGCGCCCTTGCGCGTTGAATGAGGGAACAATGGCAACAAGCCGGGAACACAAATTATTCATGAACTATTTGTTTCACATCTGCAGTGACCTGGATTATGTCCCCTTGTTATGGAGCTGGATAGTAAAACGGCAAACTAATGACTACAGCTGAACAGCTAGCAATATTCAATAAACTCTATAATATACTTATTTACCTACTTTTACTACTATTATCCTACTTTTTACCTTGGAAATTAGCATTGTAAAATAAATTCTCTACATCTCTACCTTGAATGTGAAAGACTATAAAAACTAGTAGTTACTTATAAGAAAAGTTTACCAGCTCTTTCCATATTTGGAGCAGTGTTTCAGGAGGATCTAGGTCAAGATGTGAATATTTATGGCACGTGTTTCACGAGGAAAAGTAAGATGGAGTTGGGTAGTTTGATAAAAAACCTATCTTATGAGAAAAAGGAGTAAATTAAAATAAGTAGGTTAAAAGATATATGTAGTTTTTATTTATAGCTAAACCGCAATGATACGAAAGACGATCCTTGTGGTGCGACGAGCGTCTGTACAGTTGAGACAATGAGATAATATGATTCCCGCTGTGCTTGCATTATTTGTAAATATTCGGCCCTAAGTGTAGTGGTATTATAGTATTTGTAGTATATGATACCCCGACACAAGAAATTCTAGTGTGGAGTCCTATGTATGTACTCGTATAGTAATTTGCTACTATTTTGTATCTGGCCTTTTCAGTCCTCTGTAAATAAATAGTCGTGTTACGGGAGAGCAGAGCCCACATTGACCTTCATTCAGTGCGTAAATGTCACTGCTGGAGGGTTTGCGCCTTGCGCCTTGACCCGTGATATCCGGGTCAATCCATACCCACCTCTTTTGTTACTCCACAATATTTTCAACGTTCGCACTGAAATGCAACCTCCAGAAGCTGCAGAAGATCGCTAGCTTTTGTAGCTGTAGGTAGAGTCATGTTAAAACTCACGACGAATTAATATGCTTAATAAAGTATAGTGTATGTATGAATGTATTTATTTACCTAGCATGAGTCGAGCAACGCTGATTCAGTGGGAGCGACCCCACCTTTTGTTCTTAAGGCCTTGGGTTCTAATCCGGTCATACCGCAATGAATTTTTATTCGAATAAATATTGATTTACTGCAAGATACGTAAATATTTTATACCGGCGGCCGACAGGAAAAAAAATTATATCCACCCATGCGAAGCCGTTGTCACAGCTTCGCATGGGTGGATATAATTTTTTTAACATTTTAGGATAAACTTAGACCGTAGGTTCGAGTCTCGCGTCTACTTATTTCATACATTTGCACGCCCTTCTCCCTGAGTGAGTGAGAACGCGCCCCGTGGCTCTTCGCGTTCCATAATATTTTTAAAGCGAACTAAAATTTTTAAATTCGTAATATCTTTTGAATGGAATGTCCGATTTCAATAATTCAAAAAGTAATCTACTGGTATTGAAACAATCTTGAATATAAAATTATTTATTTGGATAAGGATTAATACCAAGGTACAAATAAAGAGCCTTTTCTAGCGGCGGCGGCATTTCAATTAAATTGTTATAATAAAAGAACACTTATTGTAACATAACTTTAATAGTTAGACATATGCCGGGCATCAGCCGGGGTAGGAAACACAAACTTTTTGCCGTGCCCTCGTGTCGTACAGCTGCACGCAGCAACTCGCCATTCCCTCGCACCCTCGCCGCGCTTAAAAATCTTCTCGAGACTAACAAGGATTGTGATTTGTTTGTGGATGTATGGAGTGAGATTCTAGCTGTAAGTCTAAAGTACTGTGAATGTGATATTTAACTTAATTTATTTTTATTACTTAATTTGAATACCTATTATTTATTTATATAGTTTTTTGCTGTGTTCATTAAATATTATTTTTTATTTTTGTCATTATTGTAAATCAATGTTTGTGATTGTTGAATTAATTCATATAATAATTGTAAATTAGTGTAATTCGAATATCCCGTACTAATTAATTAAAATAAATAAATAAATAAATATGCTGTCACGACATTTTTTGTAGATGATGACGTGTTCTGCAATGTCGTAGTACATTATTTTGTTCTATCATCAATAGTTTTCGCAGTGCACGCGATGTAGGGATTATTTTTTCCACCTTGAGTTACATAATTGGAGTTTTAGTAAGGATCCCTAACTTTTTTGAAAATATTATATAGCCTATGTTACTCAGGGATAATGTAGCATTCTAATGGTGAAAGAATTTTTGAAATCGGACCAGTAGTTTTTGAGCCTATTCGTTACATACAAAAATACAAATCTTTCCTCTTTATGATCTCAAAGTGATCCTTGTGATTGTACTGAATCAAGACCGTTTTGATTTTGATTTTTGATTTTATAATATTAGTGTAGATGTAGATAGTGTAGAAGTGTAGATGTAGATTTTGACGTACGTCTGACTAATCCCCTTTTGAAATCCTAAAGAGTTAAAGAGTGTAGTTGGTGCAATATATACATATACCGTGTCTGAAGGTTAAAGTTCTGAGTCTACCAAACTCCCATTACAAAAACCGAACGTAAAAAGCTTTTAAAAAGCTGGGTCATCCGCTTCTCTTCCAAATACTTAAAGTACACAAGGCAGTAAACACAAGCAATTGATTTCTCAGAAGTTGAACTGCGCCTGAGCATTAACGGCGAAGATTCGACACTCGTTTATAAACAAGTACCTACACTTTCTTTGTTCTCTCAACTGGCTTTTATGAGCTTTAACGATTTCACAAGAGGTGTAAAAAGGGATTTCCTCTTTACGACATGATTCAATTGAACTGATTACTCAAGGTTTAATGGAAAATACTCGACTATTCTTTCGCCATGGTGATGCTGGCATACGATAGGACCCCTCCATCACCTCCCGCGAATGCCGTAAGAGGCGACTTAGGGAACGCAACAGGTAGAAGGGCTGCAGCATCTCCCGAGTGCATTACAGCAATACTGCGGTCTCCAATCCGCGTGCGTGCGTCCGAGCGTTGGTTGTGACTACGGCAAACCCGCCAAATATGCTGCGTTGTTCAGACTGGTGATTATTCAGATGGTGATTATGCACACTCCAGCAGCTTTGAAGAGTGGTGTATGGACGTTTGAGACTTTAGAGGTTCAGTTTGTCTCACTAGTTATGTTATAGTATCTCCCCTCTATGTGCTGCGAAATATCCAAACCAGCAGTCCAACCGCCCGTAAAGCAAGCCGATGAAGGCATCAGGTGGTTGGCATTGAGTAGAAAACGACTGTGTTATCATCACGCATGCATTTGAATGGAGCGTGTTTGATGCACATGTGTCACGATGAGGCTATTAGATGACTGGACATTTGCGACTTTCCCAAATGGCATGAGCATGAACGAATCAGAATTTAGCCACACGACATGTTTAGTTTTGCAACGCGTTAAATTATCAGATATCGCAATTTGATGGAAAGTTTCAGAACATGACCGATATTTTGTAGTCCTCTATTATGGTGACATGACACCTATGAAACCTTCTGTTGACTATTAGGTATAATGCCAAAAGTGAACAGTCAGACCTTTATACACATTTTTTATTTGAACAAAGTGTAAAATTAAAAAACAATAAACAGTAGGTAGAAGAGAATAAAAATAACAGCATGTGAAAAAAAAAAATATAATGTAGGTAAATAGATATGTACCTTAGAGCCCAGGACGTCATTTTGGATGGAGTGGGTTTCCTTGAGAGCATTAGCAGTACCTACTCACATACATTTTTCGAACAACAAAATCCATAGGTGGGTACACGTTTGAATATTTTTTTTTATACTACCAAGTAAGCAAACAATTTGAATTTAGAATAGAAAATAATATAAATTTATTAGACAACAAACACACAGAAGTACATACCGCAATACACAGCATACAGACAAGTAAAAGTATAGGCAGTAGAAAAAAAAAATGAGCCTACGACCTTAGGATCAGGTGGATTTGCTATCATTTGACCACCAGGGTTCTCAATAATGCCTATATAATAGCAAAACTATTTCAAACCTCAGCAAACATATATTATTTAACAACCGATTGTTTTGATAACTGGACATTTTGACTACTTGGAATTTTATACTGACATTTTGATCTTTGGACTAATGCCCCCGGAGTCTGAATTTATTTCCGGGATTCTCATGTGCATAAAGCACCACTACATACAAAACATATCGCCTGTGTAGGACCTGCTCAAAACTATCAAAGTGGACTAGGTAGACTTGACATATCAAGGATCTTGCTAGATAAAGCCAATCAAACTAGAACCAGAACAATAATATTACCTAATGTTGATTTGGGCTATAAAAAGCCGTGGCATACTCAACTAGCGCCCATTAAACACCTACCGGCTACCGTGCATCATGTCATCCATGCCTCTTGCTCAGCTTTCCGAACGTTATGTCACCTCAATAAATCAAGACATGCGACACTTCCAAATTAAACGAACCCCACTCGCCACGACGCCGACGACGAGGTGGTTTTTTCCAGAATTTATTTTTTCAGGAACTTCCAAGTTAACCTTTATCAGGGTTTTTTAGGTATCTACAACTTTTGAAAACAACAATCACTCTCAATGCCTGCAAACAATATAGACCTAATAAAAACCGTGCTACATAATAAACCAAATCGATAGTTTTTATCGTAATCAGATTGCCTATCTCGAGTGTGATCGCTCACGCGCGTCGTTATAATGCAGACAACCCGATGGAAGGTTATCTCTACCACCTATGGTCGTACTCATCATTCGTCTGTGAAGTTATGCTGCATTGTATATGATGACGAGTCTAGTAACGTAAGTAACGAGATTGGACAGGTTTTGTTGTGATGATGAACCCAGACGCCCACGTTATAAAAATGTCCATCGTGCATAAAAAAAAAACAATAGTATTATATCGCTTACGTTACTTAATTGATTTTTAATGGCGAGATTTACCATAAAAAGATTTCCTTCCAGCAAACCTCTCAGGCTATTTAGGAATTTCCTGTGGCTTCGCTATGTTTTCGCTGGCTTTTTTTTTTAGTTATAAAGTTACTTTTTACAGCGTGTAACGGCCGATCGTACTCTTACGTCGCGGATTAGAAACTTGTCCTTGCAGGGATTACGGAAGCGGTCGTGACAAGGGCCGGTCGGACGCGGCCGCAGGTACCCGCCAATCGAAACCAATATCGAACGGCTAGACACTTTCCAGCCATTGCAATACTACAGCCATAGAATTAGAATGAAACCTACATCCAGATACTTTGCACTACCTACATCAGAAAAGATCCAAATAATCAATCAAATGAATTCGACCCGGTTGAAAGGTCCTCGATCAATCAGTGCTAAATTATTGTGACATTGCGCGCTATACAGATCAAAGTTGATTGATGCTGTATACATCACATCCACGCTGCATTTGATTGATGCAATGATATAAGAACTGAGGAATCAGGGATAGATTGTAACTACTTCGAACTATTGCCTGACCACCCGTGTAGAGAACTTAAGAAATAAACATAAATACAAGATTGTTATTTCACAAATCAATAATACTATGTATCAAAAAAGCGCCTACATCTCTGCCATAAAAATTTATAACCATTTACCTACAGATCTGAAACAGCTCGAAGGAAATTTATTTAAAAATAATTTAAGAAAGTGGCTTATCTATATATATATTAATATGTAATTTGAAGGAGTATTTTGATCTCATCTAGTGCCTCAGATTTATTGTGATCTCAGAGTTTTGTTAAGTTTTTACTTTGTTACCTTAAATTTTATTAGTAGGTAGGTAATTTATAGAAATATTGTACGTCCGAAAGGATAGACTGTCGACTCTGACCCTGTAGGCCTGTGCTCTGCCTGCGCTAAGCAGAAGAAGCAAAACTATTTAAATCGATTAGGTACCAGGTTGGTAGACAAGGTGAGTGGAAGCTGTGGCCGGCCCCAAGGGCTGGCATGCCGTGTACTGATTCCGAGGCTCGCAGGCGGCGCGGCACCCACGCAGCCGTCCTGCGCTTTCACTCTCATTACCGATCGCAGCCGCCATTAGAAAGCGTTTCCATTTACATGCAAATCCCCCTATTACCAGCACTTATCTATTGTCTCGCGACGACCGCAATTGTTACATTTTTTCATTGCGTTATGATTCACGGTTCACGCCTAGGGTTGCCAGATACGGGCTTATTATTTCCTGGACATTTCTGAGGTTACAAACGGAGTTGGAGTTTTTAGAGTCCAAATCCAACTACAAATGTTTGCTGTTGGACGGGCAATACAAAAAATATTACAAAAATACTAGTTTGGTACTTAAAGGAAAAAACAAACGACTTTTAAAACATATTATTTTTTTATAAAATCTATAGGTAGATATTAATTAACATACTGTAATTGTATTCATACCATACACAATCACATATGTATTAGAATTTTTAGTTCCAAATATAAATTAAGCTACTCTTTAAATAAAAATCGTCTCGGCTCGTCCGAGGTACGAGTATGCGCGCCGCCCCTTGGTGTCGTTACTTTTTTGGAAAAAAACTAGTGATCATGAATTTCGGGACAGTAAAGTGTAATTACTGGACACGGGACCACACGTCAAATTCCGGGACTTTCCCGGAAATCCCGGCCATCTGGCAACCCTATTCACGCCTCCGCGAGCGAAAACAAACCACCTCTACATTACGCATGGTATCATATACACAATGAGCGAAATTTTAATAACGGTGAGTCCTTTCTGCCTTGCGAGGATTAGTACATCCATGCCGGATACACTGGATACTCTGTACTTCATTCAATCTCGGTTTTAAAACACAAATAATTAACAAGTATTTGTAAAGGAGGTCAACAAACGCCTGATAACCCAATTTACAACGTTATCACTGTCAGACACACTTTCTCCAGTATCCGTTGCGATCGTGTTTACCTGATAACAAAGGATCACGCGTTGTCAACTAATCCGTCGATAATAATACTATAGATTGTTCCATTTATTTTTACAATCAATTTGAAAGAAAAAAAAACTAATCGAATCGAGCAGATCAGTTTTTACATAATTATGCCCACAAACAGGCTTCGATCGAAACAGAATTAAACAAGTTGTAATTTGATAATAATGGTATTCTCCAATCATAAGTCGATAGATGGAATCAAATACACTCTATAGGTACTTCTGAAAGCTATTGACCATCCGCCAGCCAGCAGTGCCCGTTTGTTCAGTGGTAGCAGTAGAGTAGGCCAAAATTAAATAATGGTCACGTCGCGACAGCTTCAGTAGTAGTGGGAATGCATGGTTTAAGACAGACAATATAATGAAGCCACGGTCCATAAGTCGTTTATAAATGAGCTTATGACAGGACACGAGATACAACCTTATATTAACTTTGATTGAACTGTTCAATAAAAAACTGGCCACAACTTCCTAGAACTACAACAACCTATTCATTCGTGAAGCTGATTATTTTCGGCTTAAAATTGGACAAGTGCGTTAACGCCACGCATTGTTACCACGAATGTTAGCAAAGTCCGCAAGGCTTACAGTATAAGGGCTATAGAATAAGAAGGACCTGTAAGTAATTTTCTCAAAAAAATTAATTTCTTTTTAATATTCTGCGAATAAAACTGAAACAACTCCGACAAAGTAGAGACGAACATGGCGAAATTATAACGGTTCTTTTTTAAAGTACGGAACTCTAAAAATGCATTAGGTTCTTAGTTCCATCGTGCAGTCAAAAAATAAGTTGGCTTATTAGTTTTTACGAGCATAGTGGCTTTTCCATGTCGTGGTGCGGCACGTGTGGTCAAGTAGTTAGCATAGCACGCGATAGGTTGCTTGAACTTTCCCCAATAGATACCTAACCCTCCGTTGCAGTAGGTACCTAATTCTGTTATTACTTGGAGTATTCGCACCATGGTCCTCAGACTATCGTCAACGACCTCAGTCACGCAACTTGATAATGTGGCCAGAAAATAGCTGTTGATAGATAGGTCCCAAAAGATCGCAACAAATATAAAGAATAATAAACTCTCGATGAATTTCTAAATGACAAACAACTTGTTAATATCACTTTGCCGCCTCAGTATCTTGTTAATATCTTATTGGAGCTTAAATAAGATTAAAAAACGTTTTTTCATAGTTTTCAGTATTTTGAAGTCGGAATTTTTTGCTAAAAAGTTGCCCAAGCTTCGCAAAACAGAAGTGACCATGATTCAATTGAAAGGTACTCGTATGACAATAGGCAACTTACGCGCCAGAGAAGGGTCGTCGACACGCAGACGCGACGCAGCAGTTGGCACTTGGCAGTCGCTGGCCGCTTGGCGCGTGATGAAGCAATAAACGAGCTTAATGGCGTTTTAAAGCACGCACAGAGGGACATTTAACGATACACAAAGGAGCTGAGTAGCGAAAGAATGTGAAAAGTCCTTATATTATTCACCAGGATCCCTAATTACATTCCTCAGCACTCAAGCTCTCACAATGCTGACCTGCCGTATTTCGGGGACTGATCTGCATTTTGCGGATAGGAACGTTCATGTACGTTATGCGATACTATTTTTATAAAGGTAGATTGGTAAGAAGACAGGAAATTGATTTTTTTATCTATTTGAATCTGAGGTCAGTCTTCAAACAATGAGCAGGTTTGTTGGGGTAGTTAAGCTTAGGAATTTGCGCTCCGTCAACCTCCGTCAACAGTCAACCAAAGTGCTTTCCCAAGTATTTTACAGAGTTGGTAGGAGCATGATAATATATCCTTTCTTAAATCAACTGGCCACCTGATTACCTGTGACATAGAGAGATTACGTTACAAAACGGAATGCATCCGTGCGTAAAATGTAAGCTCATTTTACAGATAATAACAGACCGTGACAGACGGACATGTCGACAACAACAGTTACGAATATTTTATTGGGATGAAAGGAATCTCTAACTTTCGACGAGCGCTCGATTACAACTTAATTTCGGATGTTAACGGGATCGCGATGACTTCGCCGTATGAGAACCTCAATCATCCAACACTCATCAAGATAACAACAATTATTAAAAATGCTGGTTATTTCGTGGTAACTATAAGGGCTCGTACACAAAACTGCGATGCGACGTCGCATCGCAAAAATCTGCGAGCTCGTTGTGGACTTTTCCCGTGGAAGTTCCTGCGATGCGACGTCATATCGCATCGCATCGCAGTTTTGTGTACGAGCCCTTAAGCTACTGTTAATAAGGGTACGACTAATTCGTTAATCATATTCATGCGAAGGATTTACTGCATGTTACAGCAACATTCATAGGCTAGGTAACTCATGTATAGGCGCACCACCGCAACATTACGGTTACAATGAGTGAGATGTTTTAATCGGATAATACATGAGAGCCGGCCATTAACGCATTAGGGTCATAATTGGGGTCGCGCAGCGTTCCTGCCAAGTGGATAATATCTCGTAATTGCCGACGTGTGATTTCACGGGAGCGTGCGACACGCGGCAAAGCGCCGCCGCCGCCCCGCCGTCGCGCCGGACGCCGACACATCACCTTTAGCCTTCAACCATCTCATAAACCTGATTGTTATTGAGGATATTACCGGGACTACCTATCCGAGTAGGTACCTGCCGGTCTACTAATCACTGACATCAACCGATATAACTGAACTTATTGCGACACATGCTACAATAAAGTTATGGTTACATCATGCGACCTCAGTCGACCATGGGTGATCGACTGAGGGTGAAATTGAAATCGTACCAATAATTCCCGACCAATACAAACTTTCACTTAACGATACTAAACAACAATCTCACGCTCCAATCGAAAAGATAAAGCTTGGAGAAATCATCGGAATCATTGGAAAGCATCTCGTATATGAACAGTAAGTTCTTGGAATCAATTCGGCCTTTTCCACCTGAAAGCCGTGTTAAATTGAAAGTCGTGAATCATCCGTTAATGAGTCAAAGGCCAGAGGTATTGTCTGAGCGGTCAAGTACGCGAACGCGGTTCCGGGTGAATTAGAGATGATCGGCTGTTGCCTATTTCGGATCTATGCATCATGGACAAAGACAAACACTCTGTGGTTCACTAGTTTTCATTAGGTTATTGCCCAGAATATAATAGTTCACGCACAGTGTAATAGGTAGATAGGGTTAGGTGTAGATATATAAGCCGCAAGCTACGAGCTGGTTCCCACTATTTTTGAACAAAGTTGGCTAAAGTTGAACATTAAATTTATATTTGCCGGGTTACCGACCTACGACCAAAAAACAAGTAAGAAAAGAAGACAGAGCAATAAATAATCATTGACCCATTTGGCCAATACCGTGGGTAACCAGCTTTAACAGCTCATTCTCCTTTCAGACGACAGTTAATTAAGTGTGAGCGAATTGACCGTTGTTGAGTCAACGGCGGAGGCTGCGAAATTGACCCTGATAGTGGAATACGCGAACAAACGAAGAAGATCAGGTGATAGCGTAATGAGTTGCCGACAACCGGGTCAGCGAACCAGACCACCGACCTTTGATTATTACTCTGTAGGTGAATGAATACTAATCACACTCATGTTCTCGATTAATGCGGTGTGTGGCGTGAGAGGGTAACACAATATTACAATAATTACGCGATTGCAGAGTAAAACATATTTATGTACCTAAATGGAATAACGAGAAACCATACAAAATTTTGTCAATGCCTCTTTTACTAGTTATTTCGTGGGTATCTATCTATGCCCAAAGCCACCCTCGGCACTTGAGGTCGCCGCGGAATTATGTGAGGCCACATCACAGGTATTTAAACCAATTTACATGAAACAGGAAATGTATGGTAAGCAAGCAGCGAGAGTGAGAGAGTGGCCGCAAATACCACGCGAGCGATCGTGACGAGCCTTCACATTTGAGGGTAGGCAAATAATTACACTTCGCAATTTCAAGGTGTGATTGATTGCTAAATTTACAATCATAAAATAATGCGAATTCAAGAACAATTAGGTAGTTACGAGAATTCAAAACATAGTCCTTATTTTCGACCGAAATTTGTATCGAAACTATACAAGATACTAACCAGCTAGATTGACGGTGTATTTGACAATGTAACCGAATGTCGCTAATGGGTAATGAATTAGTTTATGGACCTAGGCCCGCAATTAGCGCAACAATACAGGTACCTACTATCAATGTTAATGTGACCGAAGGCTCAATTACCATTTGGAGTAATTAAAAGTTTGCTTTAGTACCTGCGACCTCGACACGTTACATACCGTTATTTCGTATTCGTATCTTTGAGTAAATAATTTGTAGTTTTATGAAAATCAAAGACAATTTGTTTACGTAAGTTACTTAACAACAAATTATTAGCTCCAAGCTTGTTAATGTGTCAAAACTCATGAGTCAAAATAATCAATTTTAACCATCCTATTCCAAAGTTAACTAAGCTCAATGTCATTTCATGAACAAATCAGGTAACACAACAGATAAGCAATTAGACAATAAGTTAACTTTAATAGCGAGTGTAGCGCAAGTATACGACGACGCTTGTTAGCATTCGAACAGCCTATTGAGTGTATTGAGTAATAAACGAAATGTCAATGCCTCCTCAAACAAAGCGCAAACGCGTCCAAAGAATGTCTTCAAACAACTCGACACTGACCTTGAATATTATGAAAACGAATAGAACGTATATCCTAACCGTCGTAAATTCTTTCATTTGCATAAGGAGATGGAAAACCCAAATACGGTTATATAATTCACCAATTCAAATATTCCATTTACTATAACTCGCTCGTTGTTTGTTTTTGAATGTCAAATCGTAGTGGTGGTATGTACGGTTCATAATTGATTACAGCTCGAGTGTTCAAGGCCCTGACCCTCGCAGAAGGGTTCCGAAATCAGATTGGCATAAAGCATTCATGAGCGGGCCAACAGGTGCTCAGAATGCCCCTGGAAACACTTTCCCCGATACAAATACAACGCAAAAACTTTTTGACGTTAACCCAGTTAAGTTCTACTTTTCGTTTGATGACAATTATTTTTAAGAGACTATTAAAAGTCAAATCAAATAAAATTATATTCAAAAAATAAAGGAAATGTTATGTTACGTTTTGAAATATCTCCGGCCGGACCAGTCGCGAATCGCGGAGACATAAAATAAATGAGCGTTAATAACGCGGATCACATTACCGATGCTGACTCCAGGGCCAGGCGGATGTGATGGACACATAAAAATTCTATAAAATGATGCGCAGGAAAAAGCTAATTTCGCAGCAAGGATAATGCAACGCATGAGTCGTTCCGTTGTAAGATCATAAAATTTTATATTTACAGGAAAAATTATAAAACAAAATCGGCAGAGCTGTGCAACTGACTGAAATGATAGGAAGCCTTCACACCGAGTCATGAATGATACCTACGCTACGTAAATAAAGGAACCTATCGTTTTTACATCAATCAGAATAATTGCGAGCCCTTGGTTTGTGGGAAGTAATTTGTGTTATTCTGAAAATGACAAGGCAATGTTAATGACCGGCAAAAACTATACTAAATCACACGGTAATTCTTCATAGTAGGACAAGCCAGTTCATAATTATTGTGAGGGTTTTTGTATAAATAAAATAACAACTCTGAGTCAAGTTAGCTTTTTGCGGGTTGTGCTTATGAGCCTTGAAAACAACTAACAAGCCCGTACGGAAAATGCTTTTTCTTTTCAAATAATAATATAGAAATACAGCCTGGTACAATAGCTATTCGTTTATATTGGTGTAAATGAAATAAAATGATTTGCTGCGGTGAGAGAATTTTATATAGAACTAGCGGCCTGTCCCAGCTTCGCATGGGTGGTCATAAATTTTTTGAACATTTTAGGATAAACTTAGACCGTGGGTTCGAGCCTCGCATCTACTTATTTCATACATTTGCACGCGCTTCTCCTTGAGTGAGTGAAATCGCACCCCGCGCGTGAACCGTGGACCCGTAAACATTTTTAATTTCGTCATATCTTTTGAATGGAATGTCCGATTTGAAAAATTTAAGAAGTAATCTATAGGTATTGAAACCGTCTTAATTATGAAATGATTTATTTGGATAAGGATTAATACCAAGGTACAAATAAAGACCCTTTTCTAGCGGAGGCATTTCAATTATTTTTTTATAATAAAAGAACACTTATTGTGACATAACTATAATAGTTAGACATATGCTGTCGCGACATTTTTTGTAGATGATAACGTGTTCTACAAAATCGTAGTACATTATTTTGTTCTATCTTCAATAGTTTTCGCAGCGCACGCGATGTAAGGTTTTTTGTTTTCCACCTTGGGTTACATTATTGAAGTTTTAGTAAGGATCCCTGATTATTTTGAAAATATAATATAGCCTATGTTACTCAGGGATAATGTAGCATTCTAATGGTGAAAGAATTTTTGAAATCGGACCAGTAGTTTTTGAGCCTATTCGTTACATACAAAAATACAAAAATACAAAAATACAAAAATACAAAGTTTACCTCTTTATAATATTAGTGTAGAATACAATAACTTAACAATACAATTACTAACCACGGACATCCTTACGCAATCAAAGGATAAACAAAATTTTAATAGTGGGAACTTTACACAAGGGCAAGAGATTCACTTTTAAACAATAGACACTTACCTACATCCAGTCGCCTAGTAGCTGTTAAAAAAAACTATTCATTGCACAAAAATGTTTCAATTCAATTGCCATGAGAAGGAATGTTCTCAGCGAGTGCAAAAGTTCCTACGATCTTTCTGAAAAGTAAAGTAGGAGACTTGCAGCTTGAACTTGATGTAAATTGATACTCTACAGTACGGTACGGTTCTAGTCGACACTACTGTGCTAATTATATGAGTTACTAGCGGCCTGTCCCAGCTTCGCATGGGTGGATATACATTTTCTGAACATTTTAGGATAAACTAAGACCGTAGGTTCGAGTCTGGCTTCTACTTATTTCATACATTTGCACGCCCTTCTTCCTGAGTGAGTGAGAACGCGCCCCGTGGAACCACGCGTTCGCTAATAATATTTTTAAGAGAACTAAATTTTTTAATTTTGTAATATCTTTTGAATGGAATGGCCGATTTGAAAAATTCAAGAAGTAATCTATAGGTATTGAAATAGTCTTGAATACAAAATGATTTATTTGGATAAGGATTAATATAAAGGTATGGATAACATGGTCTGATTTTGATCGGCATTTCCATCAACTTTAATTATGTAAAAAAGAAGTTATAGTACCACAACTACGATAGTTAGACATAGGTATCGCTGACTTTTTTGTAGATATTGATATGTTCTTTAATATTGTAGAATATTTTTGTGTTCTATCGTCAATAGTTTTCGCAGCGCATGCGATGAAAGACATATTATGGCCAATTTTTTTACACCTTGGGTTACATTATTGAAGTTTTAGAAGGGATCCCTAATTTTTTCTAGTAATAAATATAGCCTTTGTTACTCAGGGATAATGTAGCATTCTAATGGTGAAAGAATTGTTTAAATCGGACCAGTAGTTTTTGAGCCTATTCGTTACATATAAAAATACAAATCTTTCCTCTTTATAATATTAGTGTAGATCGACACCGTCGTTGTCACATCGTCAGCCTGTAGAAGTCCCCTGATGACAGCAGTATTAGCGTTCAGTAATTAGGAGATTCTGTTGGCATTCCATAGTCGACTCTTACGACTTCCAGGTGATGGAGGAATTTTATTCAATGCCGGGAGCACCACGGCCTTGTCACCGATCTCTTCATTCGTTGCAATCTTACATAATCAGAATTCATTTAGTGCAACTCGATTATCTACGTGATTCACTTACTATACATATTCGTATCCCGATGGAAACACAACGCGAAAAAAGAGCTGCTCTACGAAACTCTACTAGGAAATGTTGAACTAAAACTAGGCCAAGCAGACAGCGCGGTACACAATTTTAATGTTTTTTATACCTAATGTAAATATAATGTTAATTTTAATATTTATTCTTCTACGATACACAGAGGTTTTAAAAAAATATTAGATACATAGTATACATTTACCATTTATAATTAAAATTCAAATTACGTAGGGTAGGTAGGTAGGTAGTTCAAATCCTTAGCTTTGCTGTCCGTCGATTTTCGGCTTCATACATGGGCATCTTACTTTCAAAGCCACAGTTACAAGACGGATTTCGCGAGTGTTTCCTCATTCATATACTCGTATTTGCTTTTTATGGCCTAAGACGCAATACATACAAGCTACACTATAACAATGCAAAGCTTTGTTACAGTTCAAGTAGATTGCCTTGCAAGTACCAACATACGCTATTGTCTAATGATTGGAGGAAACCAAAGTGCATTGCACTTGTTGCATGCTTTCGATACTCAGCGGTTATCAGAGAATCTCTGCTGGATCGTAGCGGCGCGGTGCCGAGTGAGCTCATCGAAATCAACCGATTCTCGTATCTATCTATGACGATCGATGGAGGATTTCATTAAAAGTACCGTGAAGTCTCCCTACGTCATCATCACTGATGTCATAATCAATGAATACTACATCAAAAATATGGATTACTAAGAAAATCACTGTACTCATCGGTTTTCCGAGGTTTTGGGGGCAGGAAAACTAGCACAGGCAAAACTAGTAGATACGAGTACAGTCGGCTGCACTAGAATGTTTACTATTCGTTAGTGGTAATGTAGCAGGATTGTACGTACACTACCCAGTATTGAATGCTACGATAGCGAGCTACTCATATAGGCTATAGACCACCGATATACAATTGCTTGACTAGATTAAGACCTACTTAGATAATCTGGGTAGTTAGTACCCATATAAAGCGTTTGACACAAGAGGCACCAGTAATATGCAACTGCTTAGAGTAACACCTACTTACAACAAGTCACTACCGTGCCGTGCCGTACCGTCAAAGGCTTCCACTTTACGCACTCCATTATGTTACTTACTACACAATCTAAAGCCATGTTTACATGATAGTACCAGGCGCCTGCTGTGCAATATAATTTTCGAAGTTTTTTAGGAATATTTCTTACTAGCGGCCTGTCCCAGCTTCGCATGGGTGGTCATAAATTTTTTGAACATTTAAGGATAAACTTAGACCGTGGGTTTGAGCCTCGCATCTACATAAATTTGCACGTATTCTCCTTGAGTGAGTGAAATCGCACCGACCCGTGGACCCGTTAACATTTTTAATTTCGCCATATCTTTTGAATGGAATGTCCGATTTGAAAAATTTAAGAAGTAATCTATAGGTATTGAAACCGTCTTAATTATGAAATGATTTATTTGGATAAGGATTAATACCAAAGTACAAATAAAGACCCTTTTCTAGCAGCGGCATTTCAATTATTTTTTTATAATAAAAGAACACTTATTGTGACATAACTATAATAGTTAGACATATGCTGTCTCGACATTTTTTGTAGATGATGACGTGTTCTACAAAATCGTAGTACATTATTTTGTTCCATCATCAATAGTTTTCGCAGCGCACGCGATGTAAGGATTATTTTTTCCACCTTCCACATTATTGAAGTTTTAGAAGGGATCTCTAATTTTTTACAATAATAAATATAGCCTATGTTACTCAGGGATAATGTAGCATTCTAAAGGTGAAAGAATTTTTGAAATCGGACCAGTAGTTTTTGAGCCTATTCGTTACATACAAAAAAACCAAAAATACAAACATACAAAAATACAAATCTTACCTCTTTATAATATTAGTGTAGATTAGTGTAGATGAAGTGAGTGAGTTTGAATCTAACTGAGAGTAAAGGGAAATTTATAATTAATGCATGAAACACTATATGTATAATTGTCATATTCACATATCAAAACTATTATTTTTTGCTTATTCGATTGTTATCTGTTTTGTGAATTTAAATAAATAAAGTAACTTAAGTTCTCGGATATTAAAGACGAAGCGTGGGACTCCCGCCTGCACGATGGATCGACGACATTGGGAAGATAGCGGAAAGTCGGTGGATGGAGAGGCCTCAGATTCGTTCTTCCTGGAAATGTATAGGGGCGCCCATGTCCAGCAACGGACATCAGGTCAATAATGATGAGCGGCAGTTTGCCGCCATGTAAATGAAGGGTCTTTCGGCGAGCCCAGCATTCTTCTAACGAACAGAGTAGCGTCCAGCAAATAAGTTGAACTCTGCGGACGAATGACACACAATGGGCCGTCGCAGCAGTGTAGTAGCAGAGTCGGGTATGCAGCGGCCGCTACATACCCGACACATACCGCACCGGTGCTAGAGGGAGAGCTCACCATTTTGGCGAGCATGGTGTCCATCTGCGGCTGGTGCGTCGCCGTGAGCAGGTGCCGGATGCGCGCCGCGTTGGCGACGCACTGCGCCATGCAGCGCTGCAGCGCCGCCGCCTGCCGCACCAGCGCCGCGCTCAGCGGGACCTCGCCCCCCGCAGCGCCCCCCGCGCTGCCCGCGCCGCGCAGCACGCCCTCCAGCACGTGCGCGTGCTGCGACACGTAGTCCAGGCAGCGCCGCAGCTCCACCGCCTCGCGCCGCTGACGATCTACACACACCAATCAGCTCATGATATGCCGTACTCGAGCCTCTCCACCTGGAGGGAACACCGAGTTCTGATTCATATCGATTTCACCCAAAGTGGTGCTAGTATTAGTATTGATTCAGTGAGAGTGTATCTTTAAAACAATTTGGGCCAATTGACAATGTAGGCCGATAGGTAGTTTTATGTTTGTAATTTGTAGTGATATGTGCAAGTATAACATTCAAACTGATAATCCGATTCATGTAATTTTTTTTGTTGACTGTTTGGGCTATGGTATAATATCCTAAAATTATGTGCAATGCAGTGTCATATGAAAAAGTTTTGTGAAAATTCCAAAACCATCTCTATTTTTATTCTAGGCCCAAGTTATTAAGATTGTATGAAAACATTAAATCTATTTATTTCTTTATTATTGATGACCAATGCTATGGAGTGCAGTAAGAAGTAAGAACTCTGCTTAACAGAAAAAAGAATCCTAATAATAATAAGTCGACTTGAAAAAGAGAATTGTAAGCAACTGACTTAATTCTCACTTAATCCTACCTTGTGTGAAGGCTTTAAGGCAAACAATAAATATTTAATTTCATTTCATTAATTTAATGTATATATACAGACAATCAACTGTCTTAGCCTTATCTTTATAATTTTGGAAAATGATTTATACCGGCATTCCAACATTGATACTTAAAACTTATTTCACCATGCTCTGTTAGTTACTAATCAAGGAATAACAGGCTGTTAAATTTAAAATTTTGACCCTTTAATCCTTTGTTAATCTAACAGAGCATGGTGAAATCAGCTCTTAATCTTATATTTTTTTTATAACATTTAATTATGAAGATCCGAGAAAAACAAGATGCATTCTGCAGCCTCAAAAGGAATTTCATTAAAAGGTGAAGGGTATGCATGGCGATTATTGGACCTTGTTTGAATATTTTGTTTAAAAAAAATACTTTGGATAGCAAGAATAAATAAGGAAAATACTTACTGGGACTCAAGGTCAATGCACCTAGCAGTTATCCTATACTGATATGTTAAAAATGTCGAGGTTCTGTAATTTACACAATACCAATCCGAAAATATTTACAAATCGATAATATATAACGTTATACTTTATTCAAACAAGACAAATGCGCGGCAATAGCCTCATAACTTCCAAGTTCATGCTACTAACCATGAAAATCATAAATCCTCTGCGTTCTCCTCAGATACTTCTCTTCCTGAAGCTGCCTCTCAGCCTGGGCTTGCCTGTCCCGAGCCTCCAGCACCTCCATAAACGAGGAAAACAGAGATTTTCTCTCATTTGTGTTTGTAACGGTTTCTTGCATACTGTCAAAAATACGATATATCGAAGGACAAAACCACAAGGGCAAGAGATATGCCTTGGAATAATTAAAAAAGCTACGGTTTGTGTAATAATAACATTTAAAATACCAATTTTTCGTAAAATAATATTCGAAAGAGTTTAAATTTTAGAACACCCACTCCTGCCTGTTCACCAAGACAACTGACAGGAAACTGGCTGACTGACTGCTTGTGCTGAGTGAGTGTCTGACTGAATATTATTGTTCTGTGGACTGAATGCATAGACTGGACACAGGGAGGGGAGGAGGGACTGGCTTGTGGTTGTTGGCATGTGTGACGTGACGCTGTGATTATGCTGATGACTGTGACGGTTGACGGTTGGTTGCTGGTTGGACAGGCAAGACGTTATTGAACCCAGTTACGTAATGATCATGGAGGAAAAGTGATTTGAATTTTGAATGTGGATATTGAGTAAAAGTTGAGTAAAATAAAAATTAAAAACACGCGAAACGCGCATTTTACCTTTGTTCATAATTGTTTACTCAAATTCAGATTCTACTTAGTTTTATGAAAATAAACAAAAGTTCAATGAATACATGATTATGACTTTGACTAAGTATACATAAGTTGCACTTACTTATTTTCTCATAGAGAGTGCTAAAAAGTAGAGTGCCCGCCTCGGGAACAACACTATTTTAAGCCCTAGTACTTTGAATCCCTCGCTACGCTTAGGATTCGAGTAGAGTAGAGAGTAGAACCTTGAACGTAGCGAGGGATTCAAAGTACGTCGCTCGAGGTTAAATAATTTGGGCACCGTGTGGCACACTCTGCTTTTCATCCACCTATCTATATGAGAAAAATCAATACGAGATGCTTTTAGTAGTGACTAATTTTTATTTACAAATTTATATTTCTCTTGACTTGTTTGACAGTAAATTGTTTAAGACAGTTTCTGCGTTTAATTATACACTTTCCGTTAATATTTCACTTTCACTACTAGAACTCATCTTTTATTCAATTTGTGTGAATTATATTTAAATTTACTGTAATTTATGATAAAAAATTATAAAAAAAAGAAGTTCCCGCGTTTTTTTCGGCAGCAAGCTCGCTCTTTTGGCTCGCTCTTTTCGAATTGCGTTCAAACTTTTTAATTTATATAGTGTTGTGTTCATGGAGGTACTATATACTGGAGGGAGCGATAAGACTTACATCCTTTTTCAACTGTGTATCAAACATTGATCATCTATCTTTGTTCTTCCCATGTAGCCTAGCTACGAGTAAAAGAAAAGAAGATGTAACTTCACTCACTCCATCTCACTCACTCACTGTCTGCGTAAATCGTGGCCGTCAGTTGATGCAATGTTTTGATCTTGTTTTGACGTTTTTGAAAAACTCGCAGCAACATTGCGATGCAGCGAAAGAAATTATGAAAATTTTTAAAGAATTATTATTGTCTAGGCAAAATATATTTGAAAAGGTGAAAGTATGTCTTGTGAAGCTGTGTTTTGTGTATCAAAAACAACAAAAGCAGGAGTTAAAGACCCGGAATTGTCATTTGATACGTAATATTCTTTTTCTATTTTCATGCAAAAAAAATACGTTTTTTCTCCCATAAAGACTGTAGGAATTACATTTTATTAGTACTAGTCATATTTTCCTATGTGAAAATGATGTAATAATAATAATATAATATAATAAAAAGCTTTATTTGAACCTTACAAAACTAATTATAAACTTAAACATTACTTGTTTTTCAACATAAAACGATAACTATAATATAATATTGAATATATATGATGTAAACCCATTAATTATTGCAAAATAAAATGCATTGTTTTAGTCTTCTGTTCTAGAGATGTACTTCCACCGACCAATTTAGCTTTATCGATAATATGTAAGTTTCCGTTTTTTATATGAAATATCTAATGCGGTGGGTCAGACCGGCTGTTCTGTTGTAGTTTCAATTTTTCACACCATAAAGGCGTCTCGCGAGGGATCAATTTTTGTTAAATTTTACATTATTTTTTTAGGTTCTTAAATGCCCAGAATGAAGACGGGAGTGGATAAAAGCTGTTAGGCGTGAAAACTGATAGCCTACAAAATGTTCTTATGCATGGACGAAATGGCCATAAGAAATTGTATCGAGTGGGATGGACATCGCTCTCACGGTTAGGGCAATGTGGGAAACATTATTGACGATGATAGTGTTCCAGTGTCTATAATGGTTTTGGGCTTTCGCAATAAAAGTCAGCAACCAGTTAAAATTAAAAAGTTGGATTCCAATTAAAACGACTTTTTCATCCATTTCTTATTCTATCGATAGGTTAGTCAATGTTGTCCCTTCTCTAGTCACTCACGCGAATACATACAAACTAACAAAAAACGGACACGCCGAAAAACCGTAACACTACGTCTATATGATACTTAGTCTAAGGTTGTGTTATAATTCAAAAGTCATTTCTTCATTGTTATTGTGCGCAGGAATTACCTATTTTACGCGCACCTAACGAGGAACGAAGAACCTCTTTCCGAATAAATGAAATGAAAATTAATATTAATACTTTTCTTTCAAAAAAGGGGAAATGATCATTAATTGTTAAAATATTTTCGCAGAAATATTTTTTATTGCATGCAATCTTATAGCGATGAGTATCAAAATTTCAAATTATTTTTTAATCTGTGAGTGATTGAAGTAT
This sequence comes from Chloroclysta siterata, assembly GCA_932294275.1. Classification (NCBI taxonomy): domain Eukaryota; kingdom Metazoa; phylum Arthropoda; class Insecta; order Lepidoptera; family Geometridae; genus Chloroclysta; species Chloroclysta siterata. Next base: position 29,549,922 of record OW028590.1, on the reverse strand, counting down.
AGTATGTTTGGCCGCCAGCTGTCAAAAAAAAAGTGTACTCTACCTACGGTGCTGGAAGTAAAGTTTTAATTTAGAAGATTTTCTATATTATTGATCAAAATGGCAAGAGAAAGCAGTGCTGGATTCGATAGACACATTACGATTTTCTCTCCAGAAGGCAGACTGTACCAAGTCGGTAAGTTTTTGCATGATTTGCGAAAAGTTGACCAAGTGGTAACCAACACAGTAGATACCTCTTGTTTTCTCTAATTTTCCAAGCAAGTACTGTTTTTAGATTAACGACAAATAAGTACTGAACTACTATGTAATTAAAAAATGTCAAGAGCCTAACAACTAAATATCTAGGAATGCATCATCGCTTGCAGACCTAACCAATTACTTACCTACTTCGGCATTTCTCATTTCCTGAATATCAGCTAGAATATAACATTTTAATTGCAGAATATGCATTGAAAGCCATCAACCAAGGCGGGCTGACGTCGGTGGCGCTGCGCGGGACGGACACGGCGGTGGTGGCGGCGCAGCGCAAGGTGCCGGACCGCCTGCTGGACCCGGCCTCCGTCACGCACCTCTTCCGCCTCACCGGCCGCATCGGCTCCGTCATGACTGGCATGATCGGTGAGCTTTCATTATAAATTATTTTTAAATCCAAACATTCAGTAGGCTTAGGGGAATAAACTATAGATATCTATAGACAGCCTTCACAGCTCAGTTGGTAGTAGCTCTGCCTTCTGCGCTGTAGGCCGTGGGTTTGATCCCCACCGAGAACAAAAATTTGTGTGATGAACATAGATGTTTGTTCTCTGTTTGGGTGTTATTTATTATTATAAGTATGTATTTACAAAAAAAAAGTATTTATGTATTATATCAGCTATCTCGTTCCCATATTACAAACTCTGGCTTAGTTTGGTGCTAGATAGTGCTGTTTGGAAAGTCCACCAATGTTTATATTTTTTTATAAATCTGGTACCTATATTCAGGGGGTGAAGGTAGATGCGGGGGTGGAAGGGAAGTCTTCCTCCTTTTCCAGGAGATGTATAATAATTTTTAAATTAATATTTATTTTGTAAAATTTTCTTCCTAAATTATAGTATTCCAAGATATAATTCAGAGATTAGTCTAAATATAAAAAACCATTTGTGGCACTTCGGTGGATGCTGGATGTCTATCCAAGTCTTCTACAATATCTTAGAAAAGCTCTATTGGCAATTTTTGATACATTTGTCCTTGACTGACTGTGGTAAGAAGCCAAATATATAAAACTAGTGGCTTCCCGCGGCTTCGCACGCGTTGAAGTGGTGAGCGGTGATTGAGCCGCAAACATCCAAACATCGTAACTTTCGCATTGATTTGTATATTATTAGGGTAGGATTTTAAATACCTACGTAGGTATAAGAGATACCTATAGGCGTACATTACCTATATTAGGTAGGTAGGTATAGGTACTGAGTTTAGCACAAACATGACAAATACAACAAAGACAACCTTACACGGAAAATATGTACTTATTTGTTCCTAGTTTCTACCCCAAAAACAAACGAAACGAAACAGCTTCACGACTTTGATCCCCATGCAGGCACGGTAGATACCCTCAGATCTCTTTGTTCCAACTCAAGATTCCCGTTTTTAGAATGCCCTTTACAAACATTGACGCCTCGTTGTATCCTTTTTACTCGAGCGCAACGAAGAAAGTTAACGTTTTAGAGGTTGTTTTCGAAAATCAAACTGTTGTGGCGGCTAGCCACACACAGGTACTTGCAATCGGGCTGACGCGAAGGGTTTGTATGTAGCGTCGCCAGTCGTCCCTCCCCGCTCATTAGATTCAGACATGTGATACCTACTTAAAAAAAACTAAAAGTGCCTTTCCTATTTTTTTAGCCTTGGAGTACATGTACTTCAAGTTTCAAGTTTGTAAATTCAAAGAATACAATTTTTCATACCAACGCTTTCAACCCGTTTTACACCCTTAGAGGTTGAATTTCCAAAAATCCCTTCTTAGTAAACCTCTACGCCATAAGACCTACGTACTCTTCAAATTTCAAGTCTCTAGGACCAGCGGTCAAAAAACTCCCATACAAACTTTTACATCCCTTTGCAAACTTATTAAGGGTAGTTTTAAAAAACTAAAAATGCTTTTCCTATTTTTTTGCCTTGAAGTATGTGTACTCCAAGTTTCAAGTTTGTAGATTCAAGGAATATAATTTTTCATACCAACGTTTTCAACCCTTTTAACACCCTTAGGGGTTGAATTTCCAAAAACCCCTTCTTAGTACACCTCTACGCCATAAGACCTATGTACTCTTAAAATTTCAAGTCTCTAGGACCAGCGGTCAAAAAACTCCCATATAAACTTTTACATCCCTTTGCACACTTATTAAGGGTAGTTTTCAAAAACTAAAAATGCCTTTCCTATTTTTTTGCCTTGAAGTATGTGTACTCCAAGTTTCAAGTTTGTAGGTTTAAGGAATACTATTTTTCATACAAACGTTTTCATCCCTTTTTACACCCTTAGGGGTTGAATTTCCAAAAATCCCTTCTTAGTCCACCTCTACGCCATAAGACCTATGTACTCTTAAAATTTCAAGTCTCTAGGACCTGCGGTCTAAAAACTCCCATACAAACTTTAACATCCCTTTGCACACTTATTAAGGGTAGTTTTCAAAAACTAAAAATGCCTTTCCTATTTTTTTGCCTTGCCTACTCCAAGTTTCAAGTTTGTAGATTCAAGGAATACTATTTTTCATACAAACGTTTTCATCCCTTTTTACACCCTTAGGGGTTGAATTTCCAAAAATCCCTTCTTAGTCCACCTTTACGCCATAAGACCTATGTACTCTTAAAATTTCAAGTCTCTAGGACCAGCGGTCAAAAAACTCCTATACAAACTTTTACATCCCTTTGCACACTTATTAAGGGTAGTTTTCAAAAACTAAAAATGCCTTTCCTATTTTTTTGCCTAGAAGTATGTGTACTCTAAGTTTCATGTTTGTAGGTTCAAGGAATACTATTTTTCATACAAACGTTTTCATCCCTTTTTACACCCTTAGGGGTTGAATTTCCAAAAATCCTTTCTTAGTACACCTCTACGCCATAAGACCTATGTACTCCTTAAATTTCAAGTCTCTAGGACCAGCCGTTTAGGCTGTGCGTTGTCTATATGTCAGTCAGTCAGTCAGTCAGTCAGTCAGTCAGGACTTTGATTCTTATAGTATTAGAGATAAGTGACATTGATATTTTTGACCGAATGCAGTAAGAAGTGTACCTAATCAAAAATAATAAAAATAACACTGTAATTAAAAATATTTGAATTGGAATTCATTTGAGACTAAATGAATTAAACTTTATAGAGAATTGTTATCCATAGCCGACAGCAAGTCCCAAGTGCAGCGAGCGAGGTATGAGGCTGCCAACTGGCAGTACAAGTACGGCTGCGAGATCCCGGTCCACATCCTGTGTCGCCGCATTGCCGACATCTCACAAGTCTACACACAGAATGCTGAGATGAGACCTCTTGGATGCAGTGAGTACCTACATTACCAGCTAATTAACTGAATGTAGATGAGTGATATTTATAAATCACAATTAATTTTCCAGGCATGATGCTGATTGCTTATGATGATGAGAGTGGTCCGTGTGTGTACAAGACCGACCCATCTGGCTACTACTGCTCATACAAGGCGGTGGCAGCTGGAGCTAAGGCTACAGATGCTAATGCATACTTGGAAAAGAAGGTTTGTGCTATTTAATATTTTCTTGTTAAGGCATTAAAAAGTAAAGCTAAGAAACTCTTATTGTCGATTTATATGAATTACTATAACTAGCTTGTTATATTTACTTTGTCATCTTCGTTTATGGAGCCTGGAGGTATGAAGCACAAGGACCTTTAATGTAGAGTAAAGAAAGAAAGGTTGCTATTTATATTGGCTCATAAAATGAATGCTTAAAGGCACTAGAGGGGTTCGGTCCGTGCACGGGTATGCAGAGGTCAGCTGACGAACGAATTAAGATTTAAAGCATGTTAAGGCTTCCGTCGCCTCACCTGTTATACCACCAATGAGAAACGATATCTGGGTTCTTCACATGGCATGAGATATGCCCAGTGACACAACCAAAGAATATACATAAGTATTGTCCTAACATTAACATAATTGTCAGCTGAAGAAGCGGCCGGAGCTGAGCGCCGACGAGGGCGTGCAGCTGGCCATCTCGTGCCTGTCGCACGTGCTCAGCGTGGACTTCAAGTCCTCCGAGATCGAGGTCGGCGTCGTCTCCAAGGAACACCCCGACTTCAAGTAAGTGGATATACATTTTTTTTAAAACGAGTTTTGTATACGTTTTCTGTTTATTACATGTATGCATTTTCCATAAAGCTTTTCTGACAGCACGACGAACAGCGATAGCGAATATTGATTCGCCTGCGAGCATCTAGATAATTGACTCGCCGGCCGTCGTCGATCGACTGGCCCCGTTGGACAAATTGTAAACGACTCATTATGCCGCTACTAGCAATAGTTATTCGTCAGATGATAATATAAAATTCATAAAACAATCTTACTTAGAAGTGTTCTGACGAAAAACGAACAATGATTGAATATATTGATGATAAACGTTGTCACAATGACTGTATGTTTATGCATGTTACGATGTTGGTTGCAGGGTTTTGAGCGAGACCGAGATCGACAGACACTTGACTGCCATAGCAGAAAAGGATTAACATCATCATCGTCTACTTATAAATTTATTCAATAAAGTTACAACTTTTACAATCGATGTCTATTTCTTTACACATCTCTAAACTCATACGTCTATGCCACATCAGCATTTAAATTATTGATCGAGTGAGCGAAGCGAACGAAGAAAAAAACTATTTTTAAATTTTTTCTAGGACGCCCGGTTTTCGAGATACAACAAAAAAGTAAAATTAAAATAACCAACGATCTAAGAGCTCCCATCTCTAAGAGTTTCGTCGACATCAAGGTTTTTCTACTGGTCGGCCAGTTCCTTTGCTTTCACCTGGTCTGATGATGGGGCCAAGGTCTATTCAACGGAACTCTTCAATAAATAAGCCAATTCAGTTGAAACTTGGTTACCATACTTAGTAAGTGGTAGTCAGAAACAAGTCGAACCACAATGTTTGGACTTGCCTCTGACTACCACCTACTTTAATTTTCGGCCCCTTTGATCCGATCTGCACGAAACTTGGTAGGTCGATAGATTGTATTTTATATTAATTTATATTGGTATATAAAGGACAGGTTTATTCTGGGTCTGGTCTATGTACCGCACATAGAAAAATTTGAAAAAAATTAAAGATTACCATTCAAATGCAATTTTATTAAAAATGTAGGTTAATAAAGTGTTCATCACTAAATGTTGATGTTCGAATTTCTTACTATGTGCACATTTTTAGAGCCGCCATGACAGTCTATAATTGACGTTTGATATGACGCATTGCATTTTTTAATTTTTTGACAGATTTGTTGCTTTTTTTGACGGTAATGACTTTCCTCTCAAGCTTGACTTAAACAACAGTTATCAAAATGACATTCACGCATGTCAGTCCGCCATATTTTTAGTGCATTGTGTTGCTCTCTTTGACTAATAAAATCTTGATGAGCAAGAAAACGAAGTAAAAATAAAGCAAATTAAACCCGACCCCGGCTCCATATATTGATGAAACAACGCCTTTAATCAGACAAGGGGTTATTGAGATAGGTATGAGGTTTTCAAAGGGAGCAAACAATAATTGTTACACAAATATACCAAGTGAGGTGTTGTATGAAAGGGTTTGGTTCGTACGTCCCAATACCTACAAATTTTATTTTTATTCTATAACGTATTAATGATTTTTGAGATAAGATACAATTGGTTACGCCAAATAGGTAGGGGGTAGTCGGAGGCCAAATATCGTGTTCGGTATCAATGTAAGACCGGAGCGAACCACTAGTCTATAGGTTTAAATAGGAGTACCTAAAACAGTGGTCTAACGGTATCGTTGAATAACTTGGGCATTTCTGTGACGCGCTCGGCGAAGTCGGGCAAAGTGCAGCAGAAGACGAGTCCGGCGACGGGCCGCTCGTAGTTCCGGTGGCGCGTGAGGTGGTGCAGCCACGTGGCGGCGCCGCACGCGCTCTCGCAGAACACGGCCTCGCGGATCTCGCTCACCGTCACCAGCGGGTCGTTCAGTAGCACCAGCGCCAGCCCGCGGTTCTCGCGCCGCGCGTGCACGACCGTCCAGATGTACCGCGGCACCGGGAACCGCCGCCCCGCCTTCAGGTACAGCTCCGTCCGAGGGGTGCCCGTGTTCAACGCCACCACGCCGTGCGTGCCCGCGTACACGTCGAGCTCGACGACGCCGCGATTCCGCTTCATGAGCTCGGCGACGTCTAGGTGCAGGTGGCGCAGGTTCCCCTCGACGACGCTCCGCCACGACGCGACCCGGTTCGACACGAACTCGGTCACCCGCCCGTTGCGGTCGTCGAAGTAGCTCCCGGCGAGGAGCTCGCCGGACGTCAGCGACTGCTCCGCGAAGCAGTAGCGGTCGTGCTTGAGCAGCTCGCGCAGCCTCCGGTCGAGGCGGACGTCGTCCGAGTAGAGCCGCTCCGCGTCGCGGCGGGTCTTCGCGTCGAACATGTGCTCGAAGTTGCCGAGCAGGCTGAGCGGCGCGGCGCGCTCGGCGTGCGGCGGCAAGGCGAGCGCGTCGCGCGGCGCGTTGCACGCGCGCAGGCGCACGGCCAGCGCGCGCTCCGCGTCCCAGCACACGGTGGCGAGGTGCCGCACGCCGCGCGACCCCACCTCGCGCATCCGGTATGCGCGCCCTTGCAGCGGGGATCCGCAGTGCTCCACCTGCGAGTCGAACGAATAGGTAACTCGTTACGTACGAACATCCATCGGTTCGCATGTAGGTACGAAACTTATCGTCGGTGAGTCCTCACCTCATGCATGACATCTTCGAAGACGTTCTCCTGGCAGCCGAGGTCCAAAATGTGTCTGAGGGTGCGATCCTTCGCGAGGCGGTACTTGCCGCCCTCGCAGACGGCGACCAGCACGTCGGCCAGCGGGTCCAGCAGGAACTTGCCGCCCGCGCAGGCCAGCGTCAGCGCGGCGCCGGCCGGCACGCGGACGGATCCGTTGGCGGCGCGGTGCGACGTCACCACGGGCATGTTGTCGGGCACGCACTCCGCACATTCTAGCTCAATTATGCATGGCGCTACGAAACGGAAGATACGAGTGTAAAATGGTTTATGAGAAGTTGAGATACCTATATATGGCCAGTATTTCATTATGTAAGTACCCTAAAGTTTCCTTTCGTATACCTACCGAGCTTCATTGGTACCTATAGGTACATCATCATGGTCTTGTATTGAGGGAGATCTTGAACTCGTACCTAGGATTGAAGGTTTACGGTAGATAGGGGATCGTTATTGTCTAGATCACCCCGCCTTAAATTTTCAACATGCCAGGCCTACCTGAGTAGGTTATACATTTTTAATCTATGCTGTATGTACTTACGATCAGCAAAATTCGCCACTTGAAACCAAATAAATACAGACACAACTCGTAGAATCCGCATGTTTGGGTTCGTCGATAGTCTGTCCTCTCTCCACACGGCACACGGCGCGGGACAGCGCGGCTACTGAGCGGTCGCGCAGCGAGCGGAGATAGCGGTGGCCCCTGACTTCCAGCCAGATAACGGGAAGGACACTTTTGTAACAACAATCATTGTTTGTCCCTTTTGTACTTAGGCAAGGTTCATTTGAATACTTCCTAGAACCAACTCATTATTTTCTTAGAATTATTAGATCTTCATAAAATGGCATGGCGGCCTACACAGCAAGTATGGTAAAACACCATGTACCTACCCGTACGTGGTGTTTTATGAAAAATAAAAGTCAATTTACGATTAAGTCGTTTATTATGAACATAATATACAATGCAGATGTTTATTTATAAAAGCAAGTAAAAACCGACGAGACACATACACCATACCTACAATAAAAAAATTATAAGTAGGTAATTTATTGTAGAGTAACTATAAAGTTATACTACAAAAGTAAATATTTCCTATGGTTTGTGACATTCTCGCTAAACCATGAGGAGCAGAGTCGGCTCATCGTTCAGCAAGGAGTGGACCACAAGCCCCCCGACCTCTTAGCGATGCTCTAACGCTAACGACCTCATAATTATGTTAAAATTTGAACATGTGCGAGTGTCATCGACCTCGATAACCTACTGACTAGTAAAAATACGTTCTAGGTCTGGCCTAGTACATTGTCTTATCGACACCGATGATATTCGCCTGCATCATTCTAGAGAATAAGGTTACAATAATGTATGATGAGCAACACATAAATGCGCAATCGATGCAGCAGAGTGCGATGCACCTCTATTCATTATTGCTACCAGAGGCCTCAGCCAAGTTGCATTCGCTTCAAACTCTAAGACGGAACAAAGAGAAAGCAAGTCAAATTATACCGTAAAGCTTGTAAAAAGTAACACTTCGTTATGTTTGGACGCTACGCATTCGTATTTGGTTTATTTCATGAAATCGAATCCTCGTGATATTATTTCGATAGGCGTCGTTCCCATACATATTCGATTAGTAACGTCATAGACAGTAGAATGCGACTTGGCTACAGGCGCTGGTCTTGGAGGATATGTTGAGGTGCTAACACTTACAGCCATACGAGGACAATAAAGAAACTCTTAAATACACCCATTAAGTAATTCATGCGATAAGTAACCGTAAGCAAAGTTGAAATGAATCAAAATAGAATTACATAATAAATAAGAAGTTTGAATAATATAAAACAACCTTGAAAATATACCACTATATTACTCAAGAATTGAAGACAGTAACAATGTCCACATTCATGGATATGAACCTTTATAAATACCAACCTAACGATACAAAATAATAAAGGCAACGAATAAGATTCCTTGAGAAAATTGAATTACCTACATTACGTACGTATGTGACAGTCAGAGTCAATAAAACACGTAATACCTTTAAATAATTACAACGAAATAGACGTGTGAACACGAAATGCAAGCAAAGCACCTGACACTAACTCTACGATAAGAATAACATTGCTCTTATATTATATGATGAAACAATAAAGGACGATAAACAACTTGTCCGCTGAATGACGAACGACGTGAACCGCATAGAACAAAAATGATTAGGAAAATACATTCTGCGCAGCTTAGTCACGTGGTCAGAGGAAAACTTGTTTGCCGCTAACTTTAAGCCAAGTTCACCAACATATAACAGAGTTCTACTCAACTAATATTTTCATGCATAGGTATGGCCCATTTATAGCTTGGTGTTCTGGGGACCCTATAAGCGCTCTCTACACTTCACGGGATAACAAATAATTGACTATCAGTAAAACACTAAGGGCCTGTTTCACCATCCCTGAGTAACGCTATCAGCTATCAGGCAAAATATTTCCATGTTTGTTTAGAACGAGTCTTAAGTACCTACAGTCGGAAATATTTTTATGTGACGGATAGCGTCAATCCAGAGATGTTGAAACCGGTACTAACTCGAAAATTGCTTCAGTTGCTATCGGTAAGTATAATTATTTTGAAAAGTATGTTTATTGCACTTAAATAATCATCAGACTTGTTTAGTCTCAATCTTTAGAAGTAGGTAGGTATAGTTAATAATAACGCAACCAAGGTCGACCATGCGGCACTCTTATCATAGTAAACAAATAAAAAAAATAATGTATAACTTTAACAGTTTGGGCGAAAACTAAACATTTTAGCAATTTGTTCAAAACATAGCGAGAACTAAATACATTTTAACAATCAGATGTGCGTTCGTCATAATAATGCTGAAAGTATGTGAATGCATTGTTCAAAATTAAGACATTATAACTACAGCAAAAAATAGCCAAATAAAGTAACAAAACTCCTATGTTCACAAATGGATTCGATATCAATGATTACATAAGTTTTAAAAATATTAGGTACCAACCTAAGTTTGAGACTTACACCAATTAATCAGATTTATCTACTTACACCTCGTTTACATACTGCGACAAGACGACAGTTCCGTTATTAGTATACATCTACCGAAGCCAATCATTGAAATAAATAAATAATTGCAGAAATAATTGTTTGAATTAAATAACGCGATCCCAGCTTTCAGGAAGTTGCATTTACATTTTTGAGGTAAAACACAAGTCGTCCAGTCGCGTTATACAGAAATAAATCATTATACCGTATTAATGATTCTCTCATTAATTACATTTGGTTCTCCTCCACACGTATCTTTATAGAAAATTGACCTTCGCAACCATACTGGGCGAAGGTAAACTATAATCTTATCCTTATTTGGACTCATAAATGTGTCAAAAACTCTTACATTGAAACTACCAAATACTGGGCCCAACACTATATCTAGACTTGTTGGATCTGTAAATGTTATAAGTGTGGAGGAGAGAAAAAAATACAAAATAGTTTTATGTAATTAATGCCTCTTACACTGCGTCCGAATCACCTAAAATGAAGTTTTTAACACAATATCATGAGAGGAGTTAGCGTGATTTTGAAGCGCTACCACAGCATCAAGTGGTCTATAAGTTTGATGTTTGCTGTTGTAGTCTCGATACATTGAGATCTCAATTCTAAGGACGTCACACAAACGAAATAAACATAAAATGCCAAATCGCCTAAGTAAACTCAGAGATTTTCGTTCGCTTCGCTCACTCCATCAATTTATTATTATCTTAGAGCATAATATTTAGACATATCGCTCACCATACAAATCAATGGAAAATCCCGCACAGAATGACGTTTAACATAGTATACATAGTTTTACATAGTATCTTCGTCATGTTTACCGCTGTCACATCACGCTAACTTTCCCAGTGACAACAATGTCTGCCGACCCTGAGCACTACTGCCCTACAGCTCACTCTTCATCAACGTCTTTGTTACTCTGCTTCAGTGCTGATGCAGCTCTTAAAAGAGCCTCATACGAGACCACTGACTGTGGGTACTTATGAGAACCCATCTAAAAGACGTATAACGGTGCTGACCGTTATGGATGCTAGGATGATACCAAAGCAGAGTGACCGAGAACAAACCATGATGCGACGAACGAACTTTAGCACGAGCCTCGTTAACGCGTCTCTCTAGTTTTACACCTACCTACATACACGCTACCCCACGGATTCCGGACGATCAAGATTATTTTTATAGTCACGAGGAGCGAAGGTTTAATAGAGGTTTAATCATAAAAATAAATACAGTTTTAAGGATCCAATTTTGATATCCGAATGCTTGGGGTGCGATCGTACGTAGGTATAGCGCTCGCCAAATAATTAGAATCTGCAGTTTTTAGGTCCGATTAGTCGAGGAGGATCGATGGGAGTGGCGACGCTAACCTCGCTCGGCCGGCGCCGGCGCCTAGGTGCAGCAGGCGCAGGCGGGCCGGCGCCGGCGCCTAGGTGCAGCAGGCGCGCGCGGGCGGCGCGCGCGAGGGCCGGCGCTCCACGGCGATCCGCGCCAGGTCGGCGTCGGCGTCGCGGCCCGCCGTCTTGTCGAGGATGGCCTCCGCCAGCTCGGAGAACGCGCGGTCGATGTTGATGTTCGCCTTCGCGGACGTCTCCATGAAGCGGATGCTGTGCTCGCGCGCTATCTGTTCACCATCAACTATCATTAACAGTAATCCTACTCATGTCGTACATGTGCGAGGGCGCTCGCGATGGATATCGTGAGTTGGCCGTGAAAGCATTCTATGATACACCTACTGTGCTATCATAGTACTTCTTGGTGGGAATTGAGCTCACAAACTGCAGCGGGAAGCATGAGCTACTGTTAACGGAGCTGTAAAGCCAGTCTTCTTTTTGTATCACAGTATAACATGGACTTATTCAATTTGTGTCATCTAATAATACATTATGATAATAATACCTGAGGTTTGATTGTTGACCAAATGCAAATTATTCACTTCCTTTGACCTGTGTGAGACAGTGTATGTTCTTACACACTCTTAGATCACATAATGTGTGGATTTTTAGGTAATTAATATCCGTAAACCCTTTGGCTTCTAGTGAAAGTCTAGAAGCAGAGCAAGTCAAAAGGCACCCAATTACCCCATGCATTATAGTTAAGTGAAGCTTTAAATTTACTATTGTATCAGTGAATTGTCTCTTGAATAACCATGTAAATGTATACCTATATCAAAATGTTTTAGTCAAGTAAAAGTTAAAAATGAGTATGTTTCAATAATAATGAGGACTGATAGTGAGGCAATCTCTTCCCGTTCAATAGGTCAAGTGAGGAATGAACAATGTCCCCTAAAGTCTATCTATTTAATTTAAATCATTAATAAAACACCTACCTACATACCTCTACAACAAACTATTTTATGCATCTATTTAGGTATTTAAACTTGTTTTTAGTCTGTCAAATAATTATAAATAGTACAATGTAGGGATACTTACTGCTTCTCCGCGCTCCTTGCTGACTACTCTCTTTTCCTCCATGTCACATTTGTTGCCAAGAATCATTTTCTCAACATCTTCATTTGCATGCTGAAATTAGAAAAAACTAAATTATGAGCTTGACAATTCTATATGATGGTTTAGTGTATTACTGCTTATTTCTTTTTTTTCTTTGCGCATTCTAAGAATGTACTACAAAAAAAAAGTATTTTAACAGTTATCTAGTTTTAAAGTGCGAGCTATAGTGCTGTGTGTTAATGTCTCCAAATATTTATTTATAGCTAGTTAGTATGTATCATGTATAGTTGAGATGGTTAGTCATAGGGAAAACAGAGATCAGTGCCTTACAGATTCATGGACGAAACCACGTAATATTATATCAATGAACAGCTCTGTATCACACAATTAGCACTTCTCTGCACAAACCTCATCTATATTTCGTAACCACTTGACTATATCATCAAATGTCTTTTCATTGGTGATGTCGTAGACGAGCATGATGCCCATGGCACCTCGGTAGTACGACGTGGTGATGGTATGGAACCGCTCCTGGCCTGCGGTATCCCATATCTGCAGCTTTATCTTCTTACCACGGAGTTCGACCGTCTTTATTTTAAAGTCGATGCCTACAACCAATACATTTTGAGCACTTTATACACTTACTCGCCGCAGACAAATTGCACTTCTGAAAAACTCGAGCACAAATTTTACATGTATATCAAAAAGATAAATTGACAAAATACAAAGGTGTTTCCTACCGATTGTGGAAATAAACGTCGTTGTAAAATGATTATCAGAGAATCTGAACAATATGCAGGTCTTTCCGACGCCAGAGTCTCCGATGAGCAGCAGTTTGAACAACAAGTCGTAGGTTTTCTTTGCCATTTTAGTGAAAATTAAATCTTTACTCGGCTAAAATCACGATCCTAGAATCACCAGATTTCTGAAAATATGTGATGTGACAGACAGACAGACTGGCTGGACAGTCTACAGCGTGACTGCCGACATTCATGACATGAGCATGACATAATTTGACAGTTTGACATACACACAGAAAGAAAAACAGATTGGTCTTTATCTTGATCTAAGGTCTTTAACCTATCCTACTCGTCTTGAGTATTAATGTTCTGTGATCCTACTACTACTTACTCTTTCACGTAAAAACTACTGAATGGATTTTAATGAAACTTTACCATAATATAGCTTATACATCAGAATAACACATAGGCTACAATTTATAAAGATATTATGTGCATTGTCCAAAATATGACGATAAGTGTCAAGTAAGTAGGAAAAAATCTACCATCTGCGAGCTATTCTGGCGTGCGTTGCCAAAACCGCTAGAGTTACACTTAATGTACTACGCCACGCTAATTTAAGCTACTCGAAATACTAATCCTGCGTGCGCAGACGAAGTCGCGGGCACCAATTAAGTCGGTCGTCCTCGAATGAAGTTGAATGCGAGGTGCATGTGTGTGAACTAGTGTGAAGTTACTGTCTTGTAGACATGAGTCGGATATATCAAAACGTAACTTATATCGGATATGGGTTAGATATCATACCATATCGATATTCATATCAACATATCCGATATCATAAAAACTATTCAAAACCTAAACTGTTACTTATTAAAGACACGAACAAAACGAAAACTTCACAAACCAAACGATATGTAACAAACACCAATTGATATTCGCTACCTCCCTTTCTAAGAATGAATTGTTTTACTGGTAAAAAAGAGATGAAGCGAATATGACGTAACCATAGCCAAATAGTTTGCGTTTGTCGTTTCGTTGTTAGTTTGCCATAACTAAATATCATGATAACGTTTGCAACCCATACGGCTGATATCGATATCAGAAAACCGTTTTCTATATCGATATGCAAACTGTATATCGGTTAGATAACCGTTTGCGGGAAAAAACGAAAACGCCCATGTCTACTGTCTTGATTAAAAACTTTTAAATTATTTCACTTGACACTGGCAATAGTGGCAATATTGTCTGCTGTGTTATCTGTCAAACAAAATGACGGGAAGAAAGGTGCCGTAAATAAATATGCGACGAAGACTGTTGGTTGGTTGTCAGTGTGACCATTTGTGGCAGATTTCTGCCATTTTGGCAGATTTGGATCCAAAATTTTAGCTGTGGCATATTATGCTGACGATTTACAAATGTGGCAGATTTTGGCAGATTTCAAAGGTTAAAATGAAAATCATGCTAATTTTAAATTACATTACATCATATATAAGTAATAAAAATTTAAATAAGGTTAATATATAAAAACTAGTGGTTTGGTAGTGCCGCGAGCTGCGCGCAGCTCGCGGAGGTGTGGTTTTCCTATTTTAGATAATACATAAAAAATAATTAAATAAAATGGCAAAAAAACATTAAATAAAATGGCAAAAAAACAAACCTCTACTTTGGATTTCAATGTTACTGTAATTTTATTTTTCTACCGATCTGTAATATGTGTATGTGGTAGATATAGATAATTAATATGAAATAAACATTTGTTCTGTTATTAGAAACAAACTTCTTATGCCAGTTTTATATGTTCTTAATGACTTAATGCTGCATCATTCAACATTTCGTTATTTTGTAGTGTTTTCAAAAGTTTGATTTTAATTTGATTGGATTGAAGTTGTTGCAAGCAGTCCAGGCAATATAATACCGCAATAAATTAAAGGCTGGCGAAAATTTTGAAGCCAATGTTGATTAGGTGTATTTTTGTTGTATGTTTAACGTAGTTATAAAGTTGATTAAAAAAATATATGAAAATACGTTTTTTTCGCATATTTTTGGCATATTTTTGGCATTTTTTAACGTCGAGTGTGACAGAATTTGGCAGATTTTTGGGTCCGTGTGTGGCAGATTCGCCATTTTTGAGATGGTCACACTGTTGGTTGTGGTTGTGGTCTCATCCAGGCGGCGTCGACATTGGTCGACGGGCCCGGTACCTCCCAAAATACCTACTGGGGCTAAACAAAACAGGGACAGCTGTAGCTCTGTCTTGCTCATTTAAGTTGCTAGCTCCCTAGCATCGTTGAACTGCACGAAAATTGTGCAGTTTATTTCAAGTTACAATAATTGTTAATAAATTAAAAAAATATTATACTCAATCTAAAAATAAACTGCACAATCATCTGTAGTAATGAATTTTTATTCCTATTAATTGAGATTGTGTAGGAAGTTTGCATCCCAATCAAATCATCATACAGTGTTTCCAGCATAAGTTGGGAATTTTACCCTTGACTATACGAGTAAAATAATTATCTAAACCGAGAACGTGTCAAACAAATCATGACACTGTGCTATGCAAAACGTAAGCAAGCATGCATTTATAAAAAAAAAATACTCAGAATTGTGACAACAGCCATAAATCAAGAAGTCTAGTCAACAAAGTTTACATGACTTGGTTCCCCTTGAGGATCCACTTCAGTTTCTGATCACTGCTCTAGATCGTGGATCATAATGAGAAGCACCTTCTCTCAAGTTATTGTCAAGTCATTTTATTTATTTTATTTTATTCGGGACCCTTAGAGGTCCTTAACTATCTGCTTATTCCTTTCTTTTCATGAATGCAAACCCCTTCAACGCCCTAATAAATGGTCTTCCACGTAATATACCACACTATTACTATGTAAGGCGAAATAAGGAGTTCCATCTAGACCAGTGGTTCCCAAAGTTATTTGTAACACTTTAAGAAAATGGGACTTTACAGGGGCAATCCAAAATTTCACTTTATGGGGCTGACAACTATGAAACAACTTCTCGCTCGCACGTTTCGACATGTTGAAAGATATAAAATCACTAAACTAATTTTAGAAAAATCGCAATCAACCATTTTGTGTGCAATCACATTGCACACAGTTTAGTAAAAATTTCATTTTGATCGATACAAGTTTTCCTACTTAAAAGTTTGCTTATGTACGGAAACTAGTAAACCAAACTTTTGAGTAGGAAAACATGTATCGATAAAAATGAAATTTTTACTTAACTGTGTGCAATGTGATTACACACAAGATGGTTGATTGCGATTTTTCGAAAATGAGTTTAGTGATTTTATATCTTTCAACATATCGAAACGTGCGAGCGAGAAGTTGTTTGATAGTTGTCAGCCCCTTAACTGTGTATCCTGGCGCATAGTATGTAGGCCTATTGTCGGCTCGCGGCCCTCTTGACGAGTCTTCACACCCCCAAGAGGGGGCACCCCCCAGTTTGGTAACCCCAGATCTAGACGCACGGCAATACGTCCGCTAAGTTCGGAAACACGCCCCCATCCGTGTGTCAAAGTCAAATATATTTATTTTCAGTTAAATCATATGGATCCCTTTTAAATGTATTACACCTAGGTGAGTCTAGGTGCCAGTTCTAGGCGACCAAACCTACAGGGATCAAACTACGGCTTGGTCCCTACCGTTTTTTTGTGTTATCCTTATACAATATATTTCAAATAAAAATAGCAGTGAAGTTTCAGTGTGGTGCCAGTCCAACATAATGAGAACACTGTTTCGAAAGAAACTAGTGACACGACAAGAGAAGAGACTTAGTGAGACGTGGGCAACACCTGAAAAACTTTCGAGGCCTACATGCCTGTAATTTTCAGTGTATTTGATCCCTTACTTACGGTGCGTTTCGATAATCGAAACATGCAACTGCCTAGTTGTTTGTACAAACAACTCGAAATCCATGGAAATTGGCACCCGTTCGCTGATAACATCCCTTTTACGACGACGCGCCGCGCCGCCCAACCATCTACGTAGGTTATTGTTTGTAATTGAAGTTGGCTCCTTTTTGACATTCATGTTTTTTATCAATATTAATTAAGTATAAAAAAATGTATTTGGCTAACTGGGGTAAAATAGAATTGTGTGTTGGTAACACTGTAAGTCTGTAATTGCCACTTTTCTGTTCAAATTTCAAAAATGTTCGTTGGTGATATTATTTTTGTGGAAGAAGTTTATTTGCGCTAAATAAACTTTATTTTCGGTTTTCCTATACCTACTTATCGTTGAGTTGAGCGCCTGTTCCTCCGATTTATCTATAGTGTGAAATACGTGTGTTGTGTGAGAAAGAGACTCGTGGTTGAGACAGTGACTCTATTTTAACGTTAGGGCTTCGCCCTCCATTCCTCCTATAGTGTAATCCGTGTGGTGAGATAAGAGACTCGTGGTTGGGATAGTGGCTTTCTAGACAACGTTCAAAGATGAAAGAAAACCAAAGGAAGTGTGTCAAGTGTGGGGCTTCACCATGTGAAAAGCCTGATACCATATTGCATCGCTTTCCTAAGCCGGGAAAATTTAACATAAATCGGTAAGTAGCCTGCTGAAAGCAACGTGCTAATCACTCCTAAAATTTGACGTAGTAATTCGAAAAGTTTCACTTAGTTTTTACTTTCAATAACACGAAAACGATCCAAGCAAAATTGCAATGCAAAATTATTTTATAAAGATACAGTACCAACCCCCGTGCAACAGGTCCCACAAAACTGCTTGGTATAAAATACATACAAATCAGGCACGTTTTAACTTTCAGGTGTGAATTGTGGGCAAAGTATTGCTTTCCTCATGGTTCTTGGACTTCACAAGAATTCCTGTCAAAACTCCACTCCGAACATAGAATGCTGTGCAGTAAACATTTTGAAAAGAAATGGTTTATTGATACTGCTGGTACTAGGCTATTTAGAGCTGCAGTACCAGATGCTGAGTGTGACAAGGTCAGTGTGTTTTTTCCATATAAATATAATCTCATTGATAATCCCTGACACTTATTATGTGTATGTATGTTTGTCTGGCCACTTACAAAATTTCTCAAGTACAAACTATTAACTTACCAAATTTCATGCAAATTGGATCAACAATTCGAAAGTTATGGCCTGTTAAACATATACAAAGATACAATGCCAATTTGCCCGAGATCTTCATTCTATTCACTCACTCGATCAATCAGAAGTGAATCCTCGAAGGGGAAAAAGTTGTTTGTTTTTGAAATGATAATAAGGCACACATTTTCTAAAAAGTACTTGTTTTGTGTATTTCAGGTGTTGACAAACCCTGTGTTGGGTACATTTGAGCCTGAGGGTGGCCAGAAACCAACAGAAGATGGCAAACAGAAAACCTACAATTTGGTATGTAATTGTTTCTTTTCTCTAATTTCGAAATTTACACATAACCAAGGCTGGCACAAGCATGAGCAGCAGGCCTAGCACGGGCAGAGGAAAAGTTGTCTTTCCACCGTTTTTATCTAGTTGACAGTAGAAATAGTTCTCTTTATTTCTACTGACAAGTAGATAAAAATGGTGGAAAGACAACTTTTCCTCTGTCCATGCTAGGCCTGCAGAGAGGGCATATTAAAGAGAAGGCCTATACCCAGGAGTGGGTGCACAACGGCTGAATATAGACAGATAGATTTAATTTATGAATATTATTTATACTTATGTCTTTATTGACATTATGCATATACTTAGACTACTTGTAATATTCTATAATTATTATCTTACAGTTTGTCAGTGGTCTACATTTATTGGTACTAGGTACTTAGTAAAGTTGTTGACTTGTACCCCAGCACTAGTACTGCACAAGCACACAATGTAGTTTTATATTAAACCAATTAGTATGTGTGTGTCTGTGTATGCATGGCATTGGTTTTGTTTTTTTTTGTCTTATACATTCAATTTAACACCCAGACAGAGAACAAACATCTTTTATTAGCAGTCATATAGTAAAATGTTGTTCCATTGTAGAGCCTAAACTACTTGTTTGACTTGGATGAATGAGGTCATGACAGCCCTCACAGCTCAGTTGATAGTAGCTCTACCTTCAGCGCTGGAGGGTGTGGGTTCGATCCCCACAGAGAACAAGTATTTAAATATTTAGCGTAAAAAAAAGGCAGTAAAAATGATTTAAATTGTGTGTAGGCAATGATTATAACACTTATTATATATTTTCTAACCTCGTTTGTTAATTCCAGGTTTCAAGTGCAATTGAATCTGAGGCTGGTCCATCTCAACCTTTATTGCAAAATGTAGACCTTATAAATCAGAACACCAAAGGATCATTGGTAATTCAGGATCCAAAAGGAGATGCCATAAAAACAAAAATGTTGATAAAGTTAAAGAGGAGCATAAGAAAAGTATACAGACTTCAAGGTAAAATAAAAAAACTCAAGAGTAAATCATATATAAATGAATTGGCTAACAGTGATGTGATGCAAGAGATTATGAAACTCAAAATTTCACCTACAGCAGCTCTATTACTGCAAGAAGAATTGAAAAATTACAAAAGGATAAAAACGGCACGAAGGTGGAACATGGAGTGCAAAATAATAGCATTGAGGCTATATAAACGCTCACCCACCTGCTACAAACTTTTAAGAAAAATGATATGCCTACCTGCACCTAGTACATTAAAATGTTTACTGGGTAAATTTCAGTTTGGCGTAGGAATAAGTGAAAAAATATTTGAAGTTATTAAGAAAAAAACATTGAAAACTGAAAAATCTGACAATGAATATGTACTCATGTGGGACGAAATGTCCATCAAGAAAAATTTATGTTATAATCCAAAAGATGACAGTATTGAAGGCTACCAAGATCATGCACTTCAAGGGAGATCTCCCCAAGTAGCATCATATGCACTAGTGTTTATGATAGCAGGCATAAGAAAAAAAGTAAAACAACCTGTAGCATTTTATTTATCTGCTGGGTCTGTTACTGCAGATAGACTGAATGTATTGGTGAAAGAGGTTGGTATAATATCCTAAATAATTACAAATTTAACAGAAAGTTACTTTAACTTTACAAAATTATTATTAGTACTACTATTTAGTATTATTAGTATTATTACTAGTACATATCGAAGTATAGGTAATTAAAATATGATATTCTGAATCTGTTCTCTATTTCCAGGTTTTGAAACACTGCTTTGCAGCTAACATATCAATATCGGCCACAGTATGTGACATGGATGGAGTGAACAAAAGAACCTTATGCAAACTGGGTGCAACGGCAGAACTGCCCGTCATCAACTTTGAGGACCATGAAGTTGTTACTCTATTTGACACCCGACATTTATTAAAGTGCTTTAGAAATATGTTTCTAAAGTATGATATTGAATGTCCTGTGTCCACGCCTGAGAATGGAACTGGTAAGACTGAATGAATCTATACTAATATTATAAAGCTGAAGAGTGATTGTTTGGTTGAATGTGCTAATCTCAGGAACTACTGTTCCGAATTGATAATTAAAAAAATTAAAAAAATATTATTGGTGGACTTTCCACACAGCACTATCTAGCCCAAACTAAGCCAAAGCTTGTAATATGTGAACCAGATAGCTGATATAATACATATAATATACTTTTTTTTGTAAATACATACTTATATTGTTATATAACACCCAAACAGAGAACAAACATCTATGCTCATCACACAAATTTTTGTTCTCGGTGGGGATTGAACCCACGGCCTACAGCGCAGAAGGTAGAGCTACTACCAACTGAGCTGTGAAGGCTGTCAAATTATTTTTGTGTTGGATAGTCCATTAGTATAACACCGGAGAGAATAATATTACACATTGTTATAATATTTTAATAAAAAAATTACAGGAGTTGCTAAATGGAGTCACATCCAACATTTTTATGAGCTGGACAACAACAATCCGAATTTCGTATATGCGCCTGCCCTAAAGCAAGATCATTTGAACCCTAATACAAAACAAAAAATGAAGGTAAAACTTGCTGCGCAAGTTTTTAGTCACACAGTAGCTGCTGGAATGTATGCTAAAATTTCAAAAGGTGAGTTCTGCTAATGATAAATACTTTGGGATGTAATGTATGAGTACACCACCGTGAGGTAGCATTCGATGTTGACGAAGTCATCATGTTGAACCACTCTTACAAGTCAAAAGTAGGCTATGATCCAGCAATAATAACTATTACTACAATATGGTTTTATCCACCTATCTATACTCACTGATGTTCTTCTCTCTGTATGATGCGCCCTGTCCGTCATTCGACAGACAATTTAGCCAGTGTCAAGTGAAATAATTTTAGTCAAGTCAAGTTATAGACAAGTCTGCAGTAATTTTCAAGCCTTGAAGAAAATGGTGATGGTTTTTTTCAACATCTTTGAGAAACATTTTCGTTCAAATCAGGATAGCACAACATACCTAATACACTTTTCTATCCAACTGCTCACACTTTGTGCTTAAGACCTCATGTAATGTTGGTTAGAATACCAATAGAAATGAAAATACACAACAGAACTCAAAATAACACTAGAAAAACAATTTAAATGAAAATGCTATGTTGCTTCCCATAATGACAGAAAATGAATCCTAATTGATGTTATTTATTCTTTCAGGAGAACTATCAACTTCAGCAACCACAACAGCACAAGTTTTAAAAAAAATGGATGATCTATTTGATAGTGTCAATGCTTACACACCAGACAGAAGAAGAGGCAAGCCATTAGCTACCAACATCCAAAATAGTACAGGTCACATACAGCTATTTGGACAAATGAAAGATTTTTTTTACAAAATGAAGTTTCTGGGGTGCAGAACACCACCCCCTTCACAACAAGGATGGATATGGACCATAAATGGAATCGAACAAGTATGGAAAAATATAACAAAAAAACATAGAAACATAAAAAGTCTAGCCACAAGAAGGCTTCAACAAGACCCACTTGAGAATTTGTTCGGGTGCATAAGAGGCAACTGTGGGTCCAATGCGAACCCAACAGCTGGACAGTTTGTGGCAGGATTAAAAACAGCTGTCCTCAGCAATCTGTCGCATATTGTAATAGGAAACTGTGAGAATGATGAAAATGCGGTCATGATAAGCAATTTTAAAACGCTGATAGCACCAGACTTAAGCACAAGCAATATTACAGAAATGGAAAGAGAAATCCAACAGAATATAAATTACTCATACAATGATAATTTAAGCGAAGGAAATGATGGAGAGATAGATGCTTGTGCTTATGTGTGTGGTTTCATTCTGAAAAATATGCCAAATAAAAAATGTCAGGCTTGCAAAACAATATTATTAGCCGAAACTGAACTTCCAGAAAACACATTCACTGAATTTAAAGAATACAATGAAAACAAAAAATCCTTGATGTATGCAAGTAAAGAGTTGGTAGCATGTGTTGAAGGTAGTGCCACAATAGTAAATAATTTTTTAAACAAGGAGGCATATAAGAAGAATTTGAGGAAAAACGTTGCAGATATCTTGACCGCATCTATTGATTACAGTTTCCTTAAAAATTGTGATGCACATGAACAAGCAAATGTAAAATATTTAATAAAAAGCGTATTTTTCATTTGTGTTAAAAGATTTTGCACACTCAAAAACCGCCAGTTTGCTGAGGAACATTCAAAAGCAGCTCTGAAAAGAAAATTTGATATTCTGCAACACAAATAGAAAAAAAACATGAATATTTTGTGTGTAAAAAAACATCTCATAGACCTAATGTAGGTACAGTGTTAATTTGAAGTTTGACAGTATGATTTACAAATAATATATTAGATATGATTTTTCAGAGTAATGCGATTTACAAATATTATATTAGTACAATAAAGTTTAATATTTCCACATAATGCCCAATTTTAAATGAACACTGATTTATTTTAATGTAGGTTATTAGATTACACATTACAAATAATAAAAGAATCAATAAACTTATGTACGTACAAAATGTTTTTTTTTTCTTATTTTAACCGTTTTCATGCTGGATAACTACAGATTGCTCTAACAGTTTCTGCTGTTTGGCTTATCTTTTTGTCAAATGTTGACCTGATGACTACTGAATTAAGATTTTACATTCATAGTATGATCTTAATATTGGTTGTTACTCAGGTTGTTAGGCCAATGACAGAAAGATGAGCCAAACAGCAGGAAACTGTTAAAGCAATCTGTAGCTATATAGAATTTAATTTCCTGTCAGGCCAGCTCGAAATTTACCGCTGAAATTGCTTGAAATTACCGCCAAATATTTTTAAAATGGTGCCACCTATTACAAGGTGAATTAACGCCATCTATTAAAACAGCCCCCAAACATGATCAAACGAAATTATTTTGTCCTGCCTTTTTTGTACGCCGTCAATGTTCTTCTCGTGAGTAATAGTATTCTGTGGTCTCATCTCAGTTGTGGTCGTGTGGGGCGTGCGTCGTGCAAGGTTTCTCTCTTTCTTTTCTCTGCTGCGCGCGTCTATTGATTTGAATTTTGATAAAACTGAATTAACATTCTTTGTGCGGGGTGTGTGTGAGTGAGATTCTCACTGTGTTTAGTTTAGTTATATCCTGACCCAAAGTTGTGTGAATTGGTGAAATATGTGAAGCGCATCGCTCTTGGAAAGATAATAAATAGCTATTGAAATGCATCGTCGTGGCGGGAAACGTATCCGGATGGATGATCCTCCGCCGGAGTACGTGAACCCGATGACGCCGGCGACCCCGATGACCGATTACGGTGGGCAGTCGGTGCATGAGCCGGATACGCCAGCAACACCTAACTACTCGGGGTTCAACGTCGGCGCCGTCGCCAACTCGACGGCCGTGGTGGTGGAGCCGCCGCGAGATGACGCCGAGGAGTCAAGACATTCGGAACCTAACACTCCCTATCCGGAAGAGGAGGAGCCGCGTTCGCCATCACCGACACCCACGAAACGTGTGACTCGCAGCAGAGGTCGGCGCGGAGACGCGGCGTACCCGGGCCGCCTGGCGGAGTCCCCGCCGCCGCCGCCTATGCGCAAGCGCGGCCGAGGCGGCGGTCGCGGACGAGGCCGCGGCCGCGGCGCCGCCTTGCCGCCTGCCTACTCGCCACCGCCGGTGTTGCTGCCCGGAGATGATGAGAACAGTCTCTACAATATACTGAGATTCAACAAGATTTCAATAAATGTAAGATGATTATAGTATTGATGGAATAAATTGTCAATGAGAACCTGATTATATTGAATTTAATCTATGTTGGACCAAGACCATTCTTGGATATCTACCATGCCTGGGGGGAAGTTGGGAAACTATTTCAGCTTATTTTTGGAGATGGTTATTATATAAGACATGCTCTGCTACTTATAAATATATGATGAAATGAAATGTATTTATTTGCCTGAAGTATGGTACATAAATAAGGTCTTAGGTCTAATAGATCTCACACACTTCGTCATTGACCGACATTTGTTTTTTTTTTTACTATGACATAATCTTTGCAAACCTATGCATGATTACATGACTGCTTGAATTCTTTAATATGTACAGACAGTAGTAGACACATGGATAGAAGAGTACAAGACCCACCGTGAGGTGGCCCTGGTGCAGCTGATGCAGTTCTTCATCAATTCCTCGGGGTGTCGTGGGAAGGTCACCCCTGATATGGCTCAAATGGAACACACTCAAATTATCAAGAAGATGACGCAGGAGTTTGATGAGGTATGGTACTTCTTATTTTCTTTCCATCCTAAAGCAATGTATAAATGAAGCTCCAAGTATATTCTTTATCCTGTTCAGCTCTTTAGATTATTTAAAAGACAAAATATAAAAAAACTATTCTATTCCATTCTATATTTAACAATAATGCATGCTGTTCGCCGACGACATCGTACTTATCGGAGAAGACGCAACTGAGGTCCAGAGCAGGCTGGTAAAATGGCAGGGGAAATTGGAGAGTGTCGGATTGAAGATAAGCAGGACCAAGACAGAGCATCTGTTTTGTGACTTCGGTGGTCCCTCCAGTTTCGCTACGATTGCCTTAGATGGTGTATCCCTACCAGTCTGCTCCGATTTTCGGTACCTTGGTTCAGTAGTACAGAATGATGGTGAGATTGATAGGGATGTAAAGAACAGAATAAATGCAGGATGGATGAAATGGAGACAGGTCACAGGAACAACGTGCGATCCACGAATGCCCCTCAAACTAAAGGGGAAAATTTACAAATCGATCATACGACCTGTCGTTTTGTATGGATCTGAGTGCTGGGCCACATGTAGCAGAGATGAGAATGTTGAGATGGATGTGTGGTGTGAGAATGGATAAGATAAGGAATGAGTTTATTAGGGGCAGTTTGAAAGTGGCGCCAGTGACTGAAAAGATGAGGAGTAATAGGTTAGCGTGGTATGGGCATGTTATGCGAAGGGAAGAATGTCATGTAACGAGAAGAATGCTAGGGATGAATGTGGATGGATATAGGAGTAGAGGTAGGCCAAAGAAAAGATGGATGGAATGTGTGAAAGAGGACATGAGTAAGAAAGGAGTGACTGCTGAGATGACGGCTGATAGAGGAGAGTGGAGGGAAAAAACCTGTTGTGCCGACCCCACATGAAGTGGGATAAGGGCAGGAAAATGATGAAATGATGAACAACATTCATGTTTTTGCAGGAAAGTGGAGAATATCCTCTGATAATGTCAGGTCACACCTGGAAGAAGTTCCGGGCTACCTTTTGTGAATTTATTCAGACCCTTGTCAAGATGTGCCAGTACTCCATCATCTATGACC
This sequence comes from Chloroclysta siterata, assembly GCA_932294275.1. Lineage (NCBI taxonomy): Eukaryota > Metazoa > Arthropoda > Insecta > Lepidoptera > Geometridae > Chloroclysta > Chloroclysta siterata. The sequence goes on along the minus strand of OW028590.1, from coordinate 29,523,961 downwards.
AGTTCCTGATGGACAACATCATCTCACTGCTCACAGGGCTGTCAGATTCACAAGTCAGAGCCTTTAGGCATACCGCTACATTGGCAGGTGAGATATTTGATAAATTCTGTATAACAGTTGTTACTATTAACCTGGTTTTTAAGGGGTGCAAAAGTGTTTCTTATGTTGTTTTTCCTGAGTATAGGCAGTTTTACACAACATTTTATTTGAATCATAGTTTTGTCATAATAATACAATATTGAAGCTCCAGGGTGGTCATTCAATCCTTTAGTGCTTTTGAAGTAGTTCAACAAACTGCTGTTATTTTGGAATAGCTATTTGAAATATATGAGTGAAGTGAAGTATTTGAAATGTAAGAGTTGTGGAATCTCCAGTGATGAAGCTGATGACGGCGCTGGTGGACGTGGCGCTGCTGACCAGCATCAACTGCGACAACTGTCTGCGGCAGTACGAGGCGGAGCGGCTCAAGGCGCGCGACAAGCGGGCCTCGGAGCGGCTCGAGGTGCTGGTGGCCAAGCGGCAGGAGCTCGAGGAGAACATGGAGGAGATCAAGAACATGCTCTCCTACATGTTCAAGTCTGTGTTCGTGCACCGATACAGGTGGGTGGGATCCAAGTCCTGTGGATCTTTGCTTTCCACAGTCTTCTCAGCTAGCTTAGCTGACGAGAAGCTTAATTGTCAGATTTATTCTTTTTAAGAGCACACTATGTTGATTAATCCGGTCCGTATCAGAAGGACAATCTAGCATAACGCCCTTGTGGGATGAACGACATCAAAGTAAAATGACCTACTAGTAAAACCTCTGGAAATTATTCCGTCATATGGGTATTATCCCTACAAATTATAACACCATAATAAAAAAATTACTACTTTGCTATATGTCTATGACATTACGTACATTCACGTGCAATCATAATTCAAAATTTGATATGAGTATTATGTGGGTAAGTAGGTACACAAATAACAAGATTTATGAAACAAAATATTTTAGTAATTTTTTTTTTCATGTGAGATAAATATTATAGAGGTATTTAGTTTTTATTTTGCACAAAATAATTATAATATGTAGTTAGTTAACAATACTTGGTCATCCGTAGAATAAAATATTAATGATGGCATGAAATAAAATTTGTTCAAATTGTGGTTTGATTTTTAGGGTTCATTTTCTGTGCCAGTGTACCAATCCTTTACCTGACAAGACGATTTGTCATTTTAAACATTTTACGGTTCTGACGCATAATGACCAATGATTGACAAAAAATATTCGCTTTATGACAAAAACGCATAATAGCACATAAGCATTTGGACCTAAACTCGGAACGACGCATACGCGAAATGACCTATCCGTATACCAATATGCACAATGAAACATTCGCGAAATGACACACTTGTAGATTGATTGTTTGTTGATTACCTAGGTAATTGGTACTCTGACCACAAAATACGTAAGTACTGGTCACTTGAAAGTTTATCTATGAAATATTTCTACTTATGACGCTTAAAGTCATACATAATTCAATCTAACAGTACGAAATCAGTCAAATGTCGTGAAAAAAATATTTAAAAGCTTTTTAGTATTATATTTATAACGATTTATTATTTATAATTTCTACAGCTTGACAGCCTTCATAGCTCGGTTGGTAGTAGCTCTGCCTTCTGCGCCGTAGGTCGTGGGTTCGATTCTCACCGAGAACAAACATTTTGTGTGATGAACATAGTTTGTTCTCTGTCTGGGTGTTATTATAAATAAGATCGGATTGGCTGGTCGGATATAATTTTATACTACAGATCGCGCTATCGATGCAACATGTTATTGCGAATTGTTTATGTTGAAAACGTTTAGGCAGTCGGTGTCATGAAAATGACGAATATAAAATTTGACAGAAATTTACAAAAAAATTACAGAAATTTGTCTAAGTATTGGTCAAAACTGTGGGTCAAAATGCGTATTAGTCATTGCTCATAGTGCGTTTTAGTCGTTTGGCGTATGCGTCATTCTGCGTATTGAAATTTGGCTTAATATGTCATTATGCGTATTGGTCATTCTGAGAATTGGACATTTCGCGTTTATGTGTTTGGTCAATATGAGAATTCTGAATTATTGGTCATTATGCGTCAGAACCCATTTTACTTGTAAGGCGTTTTTTATTGTAGACGTTTTACATTTTACTTTGATGTCGTTGATCCCACAACGGCGTTATACTAGATTGTCCTTCTGATACGGACCGGATTAATCTGCACTGATATTATAATGAGGAAAGATTTGTTGTTTTGTATGTGTATGTAACGAATCAACTCAATAACTACTGGTCTGATTTAAAAAATTATTTCATCATTAGAATGCTACATTAACCCTGAGTAACATAATAGGTCATATTTAAGTGTTTAAAAAAAAAGTGTCCACCAGTGCGAAGCAGGGACGAGCCGTAGTGGTATATATGATAGTACTCAGTGTTGTTACTAAACATTTGCAGGGACACGTTGCCAGAAATAAGATCGATAACCATGATAGAGATTGGCAGCTGGATGGAGAAGTTTCCGGCGCACTTCCTGGACGATCTCTATCTCAAATACATCGGGTGGACTCTGCACGACAAGGTAGCCTTTCGCTCTTTACTACCGATTAACCTGTAAAATATTTAGTTCATTATAAGTATAATAGCCTCGTAGGTGGGCAAGTAACAGAGAGGATACCGAGAAACGAAAACAGAGGCAGAGGTCGACCAGAGAAAAGGTGGGAAGACATATTCATTGAGAAAGCGGGGACATACTAGATGTCAAAGGCTAGAAACAGAGCACTGTGGAAGGAAATGGGGGAGAAACTACAGAGAAATGTTAGAAATAAATCTCTTTTTGCTCCACCGCCGAGGATTTATGGATTACCATCCTAGTATCGCACAAAGACAGACCAAATTAAGTTCCTTAAGTATCTCTGCTATCGTCTGCGAATACCATACCCTTCAGACAATTATATTGGCCTTTGTAAGCAATTTCACCTTCTACCTCTTTCCAAAAGACGTGAAATAGCAGATCTTGTATATCTCTTAAAAATTACTAATAATATAATTGACTGTCCTGACCTTACAAGCAAGATTAAGCTCAGTGTTCCGTATAAGCTAACCAGATTCAATTTCCCACTTCATGTTCCTATAGTATCTACCAACTACAGACAAAACTCATACCTGTGGCGAGCAAGCGACCACTTCAACAAGCTAAGCAAGAGAATTGACCTTGACCTCTTCTGCACCAGTGCTCCCTCAGCCAGATCGCGGCTGAGCAGAGAATTCTTTATGGCAGATGATTAGCGACCATTACCCCTAGTTGTTACCTCTTTCTTCGATCAAAGTTTATAATACGTTTTCTTTTTTGTTATTATTATCACTTTTTCTACCACTTAAGTACCTACTTGAATTATATAAAGTTAATATAATTAGTCTGCACTACCTAGGTGTGTCTACATATACTCATTGTGTATGTAACATGCCTACCCGTGACGTGAGAACCTCTAATTGGCTCTCTATATCTAAATAAGTGTTTATTTGTAAATTTAAAAGCTGTTGGTTCTCCAATAAATAAATAAATAAATAAATAAGTTTATTTTTAGAAGTTTTAGGTATTAGAATATTTAGTTTTTAAGAAAATACTGCATTGAATAAGCGTGTTAATTTAGTAGTAGAAATAAAGGCTCATTTTATTTTATTTATTTTATTAGGTGGGCGAGGTCCGTCTCCGCTGCCTGCAAGCGCTGACGCCGCTGTACTCGTGCGACGACCTGCGCGGGAAACTGGAGCTGTTCACCTCCAAGTTCAAGGATCGGATAGTGTCCATGTCCTTGGACAAGGAGACCGATGTGGCCGTGCACGCCGTGAAGCTAGTCATCGCGATACTCAAGTTAGTCCCGCTTTATATTCGATTCATGCATCGCAAAATGTAACATCGACAGCCATCAGATGAAGGAGTGAGACAAGTGTGCAGTGGAGAAGTGTGCGCGAGTGGTGTATCGTGCGTGGGGTCCCGTGTTGCAGGATGCACCCGGACGTGCTGACGGACAAGGACTGCGAGAACGTGTACGAGCTGGTGTACTCGTCGTGGCGCGGCGTGGCGGCCGCCGCCGGCGAGTTCCTCAACGTGCGCCTCTTCCAGCCGCCCGCCGCGCCGCCGCCGCCGCTGCGCTCGCGCCGCGGCAAGCTGCGCCTCGACAACACGCCGCTCGTGCGCGACCTCGTGCAGTTCTTCATAGAGTCCGAGGTAACGCAGCCCCCGCAGCCCCCGCAGCCCCCGCAGCCCCGCCGCGCCGCGGCAAGCTGCGCCTCGACAACACGCCGCTCGTGCGCGACCTCGTGCAGTTCTTCATAGAGTCCGAGGTAACGCAGCCCCCGCAGCCCCCGCAGCCCCCGCAGCCCCGCCGCGCCGCGGCAAGCTGCGCCTCGACAACACGCCGCTCGTGCGCGACCTCGTGCAGTTCTTCATAGAGTCCGAGGTAACGCAGCCCCCGCAGCCCCCGCAGCCCCCGCAGCCCCGCCGCGCCGCGGCAAGCTGCGCCTCGACAACACGCCGCTCGTGCGCGACCTCGTGCAGTTCTTCATAGAGTCCGAGGTAACGCAGCCCCCGCAGCCCCCGCAGCCCCCGCAGCCCCGCCGCGCCGCGGCAAGCTGCGCCTCGACAACACGCCGCTCGTGCGCGACCTCGTGCAGTTCTTCATAGAGTCCGAGGTAACGCAGCCCCCGCAGCCCCCGCAGCCCCCGCAGCCCCGCCGCGCCGCGGCAAGCTGCGCCTCGACAACACGCCGCTCGTGCGCGACCTCGTGCAGTTCTTCATAGAGTCCGAGGTAACGCAGCCCCCGCAGCCCCCGCAGCCCCCGCAGCCCCGCCGCGCCGCGGCAAGCTGCGCCTCGACAACACGCCGCTCGTGCGCGACCTCGTGCAGTTCTTCATAGAGTCCGAGGTAACGCAGCCCCCGCAGCCCCCGCAGCCCCCGCAGCCCCGCCGCGCCGCGGCAAGCTGCGCCTCGACAACACGCCGCTCGTGCGCGACCTCGTGCAGTTCTTCATAGAGTCCGAGGTAACGCAGCCCCCTCAGCCCCCGCAGCCCCCGCAGCCCCCGCAGCCCCGCCGCGCCGCGGCAAGCTGCGCCTCGACAACACGCCGCTCGTGCGCGACCTCGTGCAGTTCTTCATAGAGTCCGAGGTAACGCAGCCCCCGCAGCCCCCGCAGCCCCCGCAGCCCCCGCAGCCCCGCCGCGCCGCGGCAAGCTGCGCCTCGACAACACGCCGCTCGTGCGCGACCTCGTGCAGTTCTTCATAGAGTCCGAGGTAACGCAGCCCCCGCAGCCCCCGCAGCCCCCGCAGCCCCCGCAGCCCCGCCGCGCCGCGGCAAGCTGCGCCTCGACAACACGCCGCTCGTGCGCGACCTCGTGCAGTTCTTCATAGAGTCCGAGGTAACGCAGCCCCCGCAGCCCCCGCAGCCCCCGCAGCCCCGCCGCGCCGCGGCAAGCTGCGCCTCGACAACACGCCGCTCGTGCGCGACCTCGTGCAGTTCTTCATAGAGTCCGAGGTAACGCAGCCCCCGCAGCCCCCGCAGCCCCCGCAGCCCCCGCAGCCCCGCCGCGCCGCGGCAAGCTGCGCCTCGACAACACGCCGCTCGTGCGCGACCTCGTGCAGTTCTTCATAGAGTCCGAGGTAACGCAGCCCCCGCAGCCCCCGCAGCCCCCGCAGCCCCCGCAGCCCCGCCGCGCCGCGGCAAGCTGCGCCTCGACAACACGCCGCTCGTGCGCGACCTCGTGCAGTTCTTCATAGAGTCCGAGGTAACGCAGCCCCCGCAGCCCCCGCAGCCCCCGCAGCCCCGCCGCGCCGCGGCAAGCTGCGCCTCGACAACACGCCGCTCGTGCGCGACCTCGTGCAGTTCTTCATAGAGTCCGAGGTAACGCAGCCCCCTCAGCCCCCGCAGCCCCCGCAGCCCCCGCAGCCCCGCCGCGCCGCGGCAAGCTGCGCCTCGACAACACGCCGCTCGTGCGCGACCTCGTGCAGTTCTTCATAGAGTCCGAGGTAACGCAGCCCCCGCAGCCCCCGCAGCCCCCGCAGCCCCCGCAGCCCCGCCGCGCCGCGGCAAGCTGCGCCTCGACAACACGCCGCTCGTGCGCGACCTCGTGCAGTTCTTCATAGAGTCCGAGGTAACGCAGCCCCCGCAGCCCCCGCAGCCCCCGCAGCCCCGCCGCGCCGCGGCAAGCTGCGCCTCGACAACACGCCGCTCGTGCGCGACCTCGTGCAGTTCTTCATAGAGTCCGAGGTAACGCAGCCCCCGCAGCCCCCGCAGCCCCCGCAGCCCCGCCGCGCCGCGGCAAGCTGCGCCTCGACAACACGCCGCTCGTGCGCGACCTCGTGCAGTTCTTCATAGAGTCCGAGGTAACGCAGCCCCCGCAGCCCCCGCAGCCCCCGCAGCCCCGCCGCGCCGCGGCAAGCTGCGCCTCGACAACACGCCGCTCGTGCGCGACCTCGTGCAGTTCTTCATAGAGTCCGAGGTAACGCAGCCCCCGCAGCCCCCGCAGCCCCCGCAGCCCCGCCGCGCCGCGGCAAGCTGCGCCTCGACAACACGCCGCTCGTGCGCGACCTCGTGCAGTTCTTCATAGAGTCCGAGGTAACGCAGCCCCCGCAGCCCCCGCAGCCCCCGCAGCCCCCGCAGCCCCGCCGCGCCGCGGCAAGCTGCGCCTCGACAACACGCCGCTCGTGCGCGACCTCGTGCAGTTCTTCATAGAGTCCGAGGTAACGCAGCCCCCGCAGCCCCCTTTAATTTTTCAAACATCATTATATTCCATTTAAATGATATAGGGTATGTTATAATAAGACAGTGTTTATGTTTGCATGTGTAGCTGCACGAGCACGGCGCGTACCTGGTGGACTCGCTGATCGAGTCCAACCCCATGATGAAGGACTGGGAGTGCATGACGGACCTGCTGCTGGAGGAGGCGGGGCCCGGGGAGGAGGCGCTCGACAACCGACAGGTACGCGATGCAGTCAATGCAACTAATCAATTCATTACTAGTCGAAAAATCCTCTACTAAAAACCAAGTAACTGTTTGAAATCTGAACCATAGCAACTATTTGGCCAATATAGTTTTACATTCTTAGCAGCAAATCTTAGTACAAGTACAACTTAGTAGTAAAGCTCTTTGTGAAGAGCTCGTTCGGGACGTCCTACCACCACGTCTTTTTCTGCCGCCCAGCAGCGTTGCTGTGTTTCGGTTTGAAGAGTGTGGTTGCCGGTGTAATTACAAGCACATGACAGGCTTAACATCTGTATGCCTCAAGTTGATGGACGCAGGGCAGTGCATCGTAGGGCACGTTCCTATCGTGCGTGACGAGCCAATGCTTCGTTATAGGTGATGGTTACCTGATGTTAAGTGTAACATCAGGTGGGCCATCTGCTCGTTCCATCAGCTAGTTGTATAAAAAAAAACTTTCGATTTACCGTTCGAAAGTTATACTTGGACAAGCACGTCGATTCGTCAAGGTCGTTTTAGAGATCTATTCTCACAAATTATTATCGGAGGGAGGAAAGGGGTAGAAGTTTCTCGGAGGTGTTCCGTCGGTGTATAATATGTCGGTACCGACATCTCGCAGGAGTCGTCGCTGATAGAGCTGATGGTGTGCTGCGTGCGGCAGGCCAGCACCGGCGAGCCGCCCGTGGGCCGCGGCCCGCTGCGCAAGCACCACTCCGCCGTCTCCAAGGAGCAGGGCAAGCTGCAGGCGAAGGTGAGCCCAGGCGGCTCCGTGCCGGGCGCACCGAGTCGACTGGACACTTTGTGATGGCTTAACCTGATGTAAATGGATGTCGTAAGAGAGCATCCCAGCTGGGAATGTGCAGCGGCATCTCCCGAGTACGTAACACCGACCCTGCGGTCTCCGAGCCGCCGCAGCGAGGGTTATGATTACGGTACTCGCCCCTAAATATGGGGAAGGCCCATGTCCAGCATTGGATTTATTAAAGCTGATAACTTACAAATTCGACAGCAGGCAGTTTCGTTTTGCCGTCTCGAATCCTTGTTCTTATTAGAAACTGAACGATATGTAATGCATGCAGGTGGTGAGCGACGACCGCGCTAAGATGACGGCGCACTTCATCACGACGCTGCCGGCGCTGCTGGAGAAGTTCGGCGCGGACCCGGAGAAGCTCACCAACCTCGTCTCCATCCCGCAGTACATGGACCTGGAGCTGTACACCACGCAGCGGCAGGAGGCGGTATGTCGCATCATTATAATTATACTAGCTGGTGCCTGCGACTTCGTCTGCGCAGATGGTAGATTTTTTCCTACTTACTTGACACTTATCGTCATATTTTGGACAATTCACACAATATCTTTATAAATTGTAGCCTATGTGTTATTCTGATGTATAAGCTATATTATTGTAAAGTTTCATTAAAATCCATTCAGTAGTTTTTACGTGAAAGAGTAACAAAATCCATCCATCCATACTTACAAACTTTCGCGCTTATAATATTGTAGGATCAACCTCTCGATTGATGGAGGATGCCCGCCCCCCTCTGTTATTTGGTCATTCAAATGCATGCGCTAATGTATGGTTGGACGTGCAGATATTATGTTATGTAGTTATGAAAACGAAGGGATACAGCTGTAGGTCATATGCAAATAATTGGTAGGTTTATGTTAAAGTTTATCATAAATCATAAAAAAACCGGTTACCGGACAGTCGACCTGCCCGGTCGATTCAAACACCGACCGATGAGAACAGAAATGGGCCCGTAGGAGGACAGAGAGCCTCGTCGATAGCCGGTTATAGCGTCGGATCGTATTGCAGAACCTGACCCTGCTGCTGAACAAGATCCGCGACATAGTGAGCGTGCAGACGGAGGCGGAGGGCGTCGAGACGTGCGGGCGCACGCTGGAGGCGCTGTGCGGCGAGCACGCGGGCGTCTACACGCGCTGCAACGTGGCGCGCGCCACCATCACCGACATGTGCGTCAACCGGTACAAGGAGGCCATCGACGAGTACCGCACGCTCATCGAGGGGGTGAGTACGGCACGCGCCACTAACTAATGCACTGCCGCTAAGGCTACGTCAGCTGGTGTGCGTACACTCCCGGACAGGAGGACGGAATTAGTGCAATGTCTCAAGTTAGGATGAAGTATAGTTTAGTGAATGCGATGTGTTGTGTGCGTATGCGCAGGGCGAGACGCCGGACGCGGACGAGGTGTTCAACGTGGTGAACTCGCTGCGCAAGGTGTCCATCATGTACATGTGCCACAACCTCAACGACACCAACATCTGGGACTCGCTGTTCGACGACCTGCCCAAGTGCCTCGACCAGAACCACTCGCAGATGCCCACGCAGGTAATTATACTAAACTGTCTAACACTCTGCACGTTGTCTCCAGGGGATTCTCCCAGCGAATAATCCTTCCCAAACTTGACTTGTGATCTAGAATAGGGCTGTCTGAGATGCCAAAATATGTTACAACTGTCGGGCCTTTTATGTACACTAATATTACAAAGAGGAAAAATTTGTATTTTTGTATGTTACGAATAAACTCAAAAACTACTTGTAAAAATTCTTTCACCGTCTGAATGCTACATTATCCATGAGTAACATAGGCTATATTTATTACTAGATAAAATAAGGGATCCCAGCTAAAACTTCAACAATTTATTTAACTCAAGGTGTAAAAAAATTAACCATAAAATGTCTTTCATCGCATGCGCTGCGCTGTGGAAACTATTGATTTTTATTTTATACAACTAGCTAATGAAACAAGCAGATGGCCCACCTGATGTTAAGTGGTAACCATCACCTATAGCAAAGCAATTGCCTTGTAAGTCACGCACGACTATTGTAGTTATGTAACTATAACATCATTTTTAAAGTTGATAGAAACGCTGACCAAAGTCAGACCATGTTATCCATACCTTTATATTAATAACTAGCGGCCTGTCCCAGCTTCGCATGGGTGGTCATAAATTTTTTGAACATTTTATGATAAACTTAAACCGTGGGTTCGAGCCTCGCGTCTACTTATTTCATACATTTGCACGCGCTTCTCCTTGAGTGAGTGAAATCGCACCCCGCGCGAGACCCGTGGACCCGTTAACATTTTTAATTTCGTCATATCTTTTGAATGGAATGTCCGATTTGAAAAATTTAAGAAGTAATCTATAGGTATTGAAACCGTCTTAATTATGAAATGATTTATTTGGATAAGGATTAATACCAAGGTACAAATAAAGACCCTTTTCTAGCGGAGGCATTTCAATTAATTTTTTATAATAAAAGAACACTGTGTGTATTGTGACATAACTATAATAGTTAGACATATGCTGTCGCGACATTTTTTGTAGATGATAACGTGTTCTACAAAATCGTAGTTCATTATTTTGTTCTATCTTCAATAGTTTTCGCAGCGCACGCGATGTAAGGTTTTTTGTTTTCCACCTTGGGTTACATTATTGAAGTTTTAGTAAGGATCCCTGATTATTTTGAAAATATAATATAGCCTATGTTACTCAGGGATAATGTAGCATTCTAATGGTGAAAGAATTTTTGAAATCGGACCAGTAGTTTTTGAGCCTATTCGTTACATACAAAAATACAAAAATACAAAAATACAAAGTTTACCTCTTTATAATATTAGTGTAGATAATCCAAATAAATCTTTACATATTCCATACTGTTTCCAATACCTGTAGAATACTTCTTGAATTTTTCAAATCCGACATTCAATTCAGAAGATATTACGATTCAAAAATGTCAATCTTAACAAAAAATTAAATCGAACGCGCCGTGCGTCCATTAAGCGCAGCGGACAACACGGCCACGCGAGAGATGGGCATGCAATTCTATGAAGTAGGTAGCCGCGAGGTTCAAAAGCGCGGTCTATGTTTATCCTAAAATGTTGAAAAAAATAATGTCCACGAGAGCGAAGCTGGGACAGGCCGCTAGTACTAAATAATATCAGTCTTCGAGGATTCTCGAGGACAGCCGATCGATACATCGTCAGGCGTCTACAGATCCGCCGGTCTGGGCACTCGGTGAATGTGTAGCCACGATCCGCAGGCGCTGGTGTACGTGGTCCGCGCGTGCTTCTACTCGGTGGTGTGGTCGCTGCACGCGCTGGAGGAGCGCATCGCCACCAGCGGCAACCCCGCCGCCGTCGAGGCCGAGACCGCGGCGCTGCGCGCGCGCCTGCACGCCTACTGCGACGTCTGCCGCAGCATCGTCGACGCCGGCATCACGCCGGACCTCAAGGAGGAGGTCAGCATGCGCGCTGCTGCTCACACGCGCGCTCGCTCACATCGATGTACTACAAGTGTGTGTGTGTGCAGGCGTACACGTCGCTGTGCGACCTGCTGATAGTGTTCGCGGAGCAGGTGTGCGCGAGTGCGCCGGCGCTGCGCTCGCTGGTGTACGAGCCGGACGCGCCGCTCGCCGACATGCTCAACCGGTTCATACAGGAGTTCGTCTTCGTGCATCACAACTACGGTATGTACAACAATATACTCCTTCATAATTGTACACTCACGTTTTATAAACGAGCACACCGACACCTGTTTCACCATCTCTGAGCAATGCTATCCGTTTATAAGGGCTCTACACTGGAATCTTCAGAAACAAAGATGGCAATACTTTTATCTGACGACTTTAATAGCGTTACTAGGAGAGTGTGAAACAGGCCCTACAGGACCTTTTTTTATTGTGGGTCTTTGTGGCACTGGTCTTTGTACGCCATATAGAAAAATTGGAAAAAAATAAGTGATTACCGTAGAAGTGCAATTTCTTTAATTTGTAGGCAAATAAAGTTGTCACCTTAATGTTTATCTAGTCGAATTTTTCAATTTGTGAACACTTCCGGAGACGCCATGACTGTTATGTAATTGACGGACGTTTGACATGACGCATTTAATTTTGCATCGCTTTGACAGTTTTATATTTTTGTTGTTGCTGTCGTTGCGTGCGCGTTTTTCGTATTTACTTTTTTGTAACGTCGAAACTTTTTTAAACGAACTCGCAAAGTCTCGATACAAAAAAGACAAAAAAGACGTAACGAAAAACTAAAAACAAAACTCAGACTTGGCACTGGTACTGGAATCGATACTGTTGTCAAAATGACATTTCACGCATGTCAGTTCGCCATATTTTTAGTGCATTGTGTTGCTCTTCTTGATCAAGAAAATCTTGATGGGCAAGAAAACTAAGTAAAAATAAAGCGTATAAGCAGTTAAAACAGTTACTATATTGCTAAGTGATAATTATATAATACTGTACACAGACCCGACCCGGCTCCATATATTGATGAAACATCTCCTTTATCAGCCGTTTTTCCTGATGGAGCATACTTAGCCGAAAGTCAAAAGCATTTATGCAATTAACATTATCTTAAACCTAGGTGAATCTAGGTGCCAGTTCTGCGCGACCAAGCCTAGAAGAACAGTCAAGAAACTGACAATTTGGTCGGTTCCGCTTATTGTTTGATGCTTTTACAAAATAATAATTTTAATGAAGCTCAGAGCTAACACAGATTTTATGGTCAGACCGAGTTGGAAAGTTTTTCGTTATTTTTGTGAGTACAGCCGCCCAAAATGTATTTATACGTTTTCCTAAAGTAGTTTTTATTAAATGGCATGGTTGACATAACACATGAGTTCGAAATATTCTACACAATGCTATTTAAATATCTGGTCAACTGGACAGTGGTGTACATGGTAAAAAAAAAATGTATTTAAGGATTTTCTATGGTTTCATAATGTATGGCTCGAAGATTGCATTGTACTTATCATGTTAATTTGATAAAACATTTGGTTTTGTCTGTTTTTATAATTGGGATCTTGTGATTATTATGTTTTGTAATATAATAATGTAGCAAGTGGCAATTGGTGGTCTCTGCCTACCCCTATGGGAAACAGGCGTGATTTTATGTATGTATGTATATGTATAATAATGTCCGGTGTGGTGCACATTTGTAAAATTGGGATTTTGTAAATTGGCTGTAAAATAGGGAATGGTGCAACCTTTGGTTCTGATTAATTAAAGTCTGAAAAAATATGCATTATTTCCGTTGTTCTGCAGTAAAGGTGTTTGTGTGGTTTTAATGGCAATTATATGCACAAATGCACCTTAACTGACAAATTAAGTGAATTTAATAATTTATTTGGAAATGAAATGATTGAAACGGGTAACGGCTGTCAAGTTGGTTTTTAAAATATTTAGTCAAAGATATATTTGGAAATGTCGAGGGCTACTGTACATTTCTAACAATAACTTAGGTCTTACAAAATGGCATCGTTAATTATTTCCTCTCACTCGCACACTACTGTAATCAATAATGGAGAGCGAGAGGTAATGATAGCGGCGCTTTTTATTAGGTTTGTTTCTTTGTTGGCGTAGCAGGTCAACTAATTATTTTATTCTCTAGGTTAAATGATAAATGGGGAGAACATCAGTCACTTTTGGGTATGGTATATTATGTAGGTGGAGGGCTAGTAACATTCTAAGGGGTTTTTGTGAGGGCCTACAATGTTATGGCAAAACAGATAGCATTTGTACTGGAATTCATAGTCGGGAGTGAACAGTCCCTTTATGAATAATTCAATATAATAGAGGTAATGTTGGCTATGAACAACTTTCTTTATGACGGAATTGATTGGATGACGAAATTCAGGAAGTCAAATATTTATTTATTTATAGGCTTCCAGTAAGTAATGCACTGAAATAGTTTTACAATGATGGTGCCTTTCCTGTGCTTACTGCTTTAAAATAATATTTGAAATGATCAACATACAGTCAAATTGGAGGTTTCTTTAGGTTTAGGTTTAATTAGCCACACATAGCATGAATCATCATGTAGCTATGTATTCCGAGTGCGAGGCGACAGTTCGACTCCCGACTATGACTATGAGGTCGCGCGTCCCCGCGTCAGAGCTCCCGCAGGAACTCGACTCGGCGTAGGCTCGGGTAGGGTAGGGTAGTACATTGTACTGTCGGTTAGCGAGAGGTATCGCGGGCCGCGGCGGCGATGCGTTGCGATGCGATGCGATAACGGCGCGGTATGTTTGGTTGCATGTCGGCGCGCGGCACCGGCGCTGCGTGGGGACGGTAAGCGCTAGACGACACACCGCCGGCGATTTTACCTTAGTAATGTCACGCCACGCTCCCGCCACGCCACGCCGACGCCTCGCGCCGACTGACCCGACGCGCCCGGCGGCCTCGATACCGCGCCTCGGCACGCGGCACTGCGTTACACTCGTCTCTCGTTGCTTAGCGAACTCTTTCTCTTCCGTCGAGTAGGTTCGCGTCAGTCGGCGGCGGCGGAACACTCTTCGGCATCCAATAAACTACATTACCTTGAAGTGAAACTCCCGCGGGAGCGATATGCGCGCCGCTTGTTCGCGAGCGGCGACCGGCGCCGGTATCTGCGCCGACAGTGACAGTTTCACTTCGCCGTAGTGCGGTTTAGGAAATGGTCGTCGGTGTGTCGTTAGGCGGGCGTCGCGAGGATAATGCATATTTTTGTCTCGACTCTTTGCGACAGCTCACTGTCCACATTATTATCGTCGTAACAAGACTCGTTGAACATTACTAAGGGAAAATTTGTAGCGTCTGCTTGCGATTCGATACCGGTGGGGATTTTGAATTAGAAAGTATGAATCGTAATTTTACTCGTACTATGTAGGTTGAACTGAAATGAAATGTATTTATTCGCTCGAAGTATGGTTAGATTACATTGTTCTTAATAATTTTGTTATATTTTGAGTGTCACATACTTCATCGGAGACCGACATGCAAAATGTTTAATATTAGCTTATAATATATTCTTCCATAAAATTTTATTCCGTTTTCTATGTGGCCTGGAATTTTATACATTTAAAAAGCTATAACCCTAGACAATAATAACAAATTCTCTCTATTCTATATAGATGAATTATAAAAAGTACCTATGTACAGTAATGTGAGTAGGCTGTCATGGTCGGTATCGAATCGCATCTACGACATATTAACACTGGAGTTATGTGGTTTTGAGCATGTCTTGTGCAGTATTCTTTTTGGTTGCCATCATTGCCATTGTTGCCATCGATATTATTTCTTTCTCTACACTTCTGCTGCCACTCCAATAACGTGGGCATATGGCTTGTACTAATTTCTCAAAGCGTTTTCTGCGACTAATCGTTCAATAGTCGGTCATTAGAGGGTCTAGTGTGGGCAGTTGCTTCTAAAGTGTAGCCTAAACTCCGGAGATTTCAGATATAATAGATTTTTTTATTTTGTGTTGGCCTGCTCTGTGTTTAAATAGACGAGGAGTCAAGGGCACTGACTGATACGGCGCCTCCAGTTATCTGGCAGGTGGCAAGTCTTGTTTGTGTACACGATTACACGCCCGATAATTGTAAGTTGCTCTAATCTCGCACTAAGCCCTCATAATCAGCTTGTTTCGTAGAGAGTAGCGCTGCATGACTCACGGCCTCCCTCCAGTGAGTCACACGCGAGAGGGGGCAATCTCTTGTGGTGTCATATATTATAGAGATTGTTCGGTGACGAATCTACGGCTATCTTATAATCTACACTAATATTATAAAGAGAAAAGATTTGTATTTTTGTTGTTTTGTTGTTTTGTTGTTTTGTATGTAACGAATAGGCTCAAAAACTCCTGGTCCGATTTCAAAAATTCTTTCACCATTAGAATGCTACATTATCCCTGAGTAACATAGGCTATATTATATTTTCAAAAAAATCAGGGATCCTTACTAAAACTCCAATAATGTAACCCAAGGTGGAAAAAGAAAACCTTACATCGCGTGCGCTGCGAAAACTATTGATGATAGAACAAAATAATGTACTACGACTTTGCAGAATACATTATTATCTACAAAAAATGTCGCGACAGCATATGTCTAACTATTATAGTTATGTCACAATAAGTGTTCTTTTATTATAAATATTTAATTGAAATGCCGCCGCTAGAAAAGGGTGTTTATTTGTACCTTGGTATTAATCCTTATCAAAATAAATCATTTCATAATTAAAACGGTTTCAATACCTATAGATTACTTTTTAAATTTTTCAAATCGGACATTCCATTCAAAAGATATGACGAAATTAAAAATGTTAACGGGTCCACGGGTCACGCTCGGGGTGCGATTTCACTCACTGAAGGAGAAGGACGTGCAAATGTATGAAATTAGTAGACGCGAGGCTCGAACTTAGACTGTGGGGGTCTAAGTTTATCCTAAAATGTTCAAAAAATTTATGACCACCCATGCGAAGCTGGGACAGGCCGCTAGTCGATAATAAAGTCGTGAATCTGTAGTGCGTCATAAAGCAGATTGTGTACGAAAATAAGAATGTTTGTCTTTCTCTTAAATTCGAATGAAAAGCTGCCAACTGAGCTCGGTCAGTTGTATTTTCGTATCACATATCCAAACGAAGTCGCGGGCGCAAGTTAAGGCAGTATATGTCGGCGTGTGCCGCGCGAGTCACGAGTCGAGTCACACGTACGGTAGCTAAAATGACATCACGATCAATTCTCTGAAAATTATTACATTGGGCCTTAATACCGATGCAATAAAATGTAATTAAATCTCAAAAATATTGCTACTTCCAAAAATGTACATCACAAGAGATTCGGGGCTTCGTAGCGTTTTCCGTGATCGCTTCCTCGGATGAGGGCTACATCGCGCGGGCTTGCAGATGGACAAGACGAGAGACGCATCGAGGAGCTGCACAAGCGGCGCAACTTCCTGGCCGCCTACTGCAAGCTCATCGTGTACAACGTGGCGCCCATCCGCCGCGCCGCAGACGTCTTCAAGCACTACATCAAGGTGACGCATACATACATCTAACAACGCAAACAAGTATTCAATTAAACAATACATTGTGGAGCCAATAAATAATGTCCAAAGTAAAGTTTGCAAAATAGAAAAAGTGGACCGGATTAAAAAAATACACTTTATTTTTAAATACGTTTATCTTTGAATTGGAGCCGCTAAAGAAAAGTAAGTATGGACAAATGCATAACTAAACAAAAGTTTCGAACTGAGCTATTGACGGGTCTCTGGAGTCTCTAGTTACGGAGTTCCATGGGCTCCATGGACCAGAGATAACTTTGATTCGAGGCCATTTATTTTGGAACAAGAGCCAAACAAAAAAAAGTAATGCCCTACAAATGAACAACTAAATGGCTACAAAAACTTAGGCTAACGACCGATTCTCTCAGGTTCTCAGTTACAAAGATCCAGGGTGCTCTAGGAACCTAATATCCGACGTCAATTCAATACCTAGCAGCAATTAGTTTTGGATCAAAAGCATGATCGTCGTAGGGAGCGCGCTAGAGAATATGGAGAGTAAAAGACTAGACGTTGGAACGGTCCGTTTATTACCGATGAATCATCTATAAACAAACATTCAGTGGAACGTTGTAATCGCTTCAGTGCTACAACGACTACGGCGACATAATAAAGGCGACGCTGAGCAAGGCGCGCGAGATCAACAAGCTGAACTGCGCGCTCACCATGCAGCTGGCTATGCAGGCGCTGTTCTCGGACCTGCAGCGCCAGCACCGCGCCGTGCACCGCCAGCTGCCGGACTTCCAGGAGCTGAAGGTACTCTATCACAGGCGCTGTTCTCGGACCTGCAGCGCCAGCACCGCGCCGTGCACCGCCAGCTGCCGGACTTCCAGGAGCTGAAGGTACTCTATCACAGGCGCTGTTCTCGGACCTGCAGCGCCAGCACCGCGCCGTGCACCGCCAGCTGCCGGACTTCCAGGAGCTGAAGGTACTCTATCACAGGCGCTGTTCTCGGACCTGCAGCGCCAGCACCGCGCCGTGCACCGCCAGCTGCCGGACTTCCAGGAGCTGAAGGTACTCTATCACAGGCGCTGTTCTCGGACCTGCAGCGCCAGCACCGCGCCGTGCACCGCCAGCTGCCGGACTTCCAGGAGCTGAAGGTACTCTATCACAGGCGCTGTTCTCGGACCTGCAGCGCCAGCACCGCGCCGTGCACCGCCAGCTGCCGGACTTCCAGGAGCTGAAGGTACTCTATCACAGGCGCTGTTCTCGGACCTGCAGCGCCAGCACCGCGCCGTGCACCGCCAGCTGCCGGACTTCCAGGAGCTGAAGGTACTCTATCACAGGCGCTGTTCTCGGACCTGCAGCGCCAGCACCGCGCCGTGCACCGCCAGCTGCCGGACTTCCAGGAGCTGAAGGTACTCTATCACAGGCGCTGTTCTCGGACCTGCAGCGCCAGCACCGCGCCGTGCACCGCCAGCTGCCGGACTTCCAGGAGCTGAAGGTACTCTATCACAGGCGCTGTTCTCGGACCTGCAGCGCCAGCACCGCGCCGTGCACCGCCAGCTGCCGGACTTCCAGGAGCTGAAGGTACTCTATCACAGGCGCTGTTCTCGGACCTGCAGCGCCAGCACCGCGCCGTGCACCGCCAGCTGCCGGACTTCCAGGAGCTGAAGGTACTCTATCACAGGCGCTGTTCTCGGACCTGCAGCGCCAGCACCGCGCCGTGCACCGCCAGCTGCCGGACTTCCAGGAGCTGAAGGTACTCTATCACAGGCGCTGTTCTCGGACCTGCAGCGCCAGCACCGCGCCGTGCACCGCCAGCTGCCGGACTTCCAGGAGCTGAAGGTACTCTATCACAGGCGCTGTTCTCGGACCTGCAGCGCCAGCACCGCGCCGTGCACCGCCAGCTGCCGGACTTCCAGGAGCTGAAGGTACTCTATCACAGGCGCTGTTCTCGGACCTGCAGCGCCAGCACCGCGCCGTGCACCGCCAGCTGCCGGACTTCCAGGAGCTGAAGGTACTCTATCACAGGCGCTGTTCTCGGACCTGCAGCGCCAGCACCGCGCCGTGCACCGCCAGCTGCCGGACTTCCAGGAGCTGAAGGTACTCTATCACAGGCGCTGTTCTCGGACCTGCAGCGCCAGCACCGCGCCGTGCACCGCCAGCTGCCGGACTTCCAGGAGCTGAAGGTACTCTATCACAGGCGCTGTTCTCGGACCTGCAGCGCCAGCACCGCGCCGTGCACCGCCAGCTGCCGGACTTCCAGGAGCTGAAGGTACTCTATCGCAACCGTACCCTTTCAGATATGGCCGCGGTACTTTACAGTCCTAACTGGGGATAGCTAAACTAAAACGTAATGTCCATTAAACCGATCTAGTCCAAATTACCCACATCGACAGTACATATCGGTGTAAGGGAGGGTAGACGACTGCCGCATGACGCTATGCAAGTTTCCTGCCACGCGTTTCTATATCGCAGCGTCAGCGCATTCTGTATGGCGACCGCTACATACGCCATCGATCCACAAATCTTATTCATCAGCACTAAAGCAACACCGGACGAAATAACTGGAAGCGGTCAGCATTTGGTACGTTTGCTACACGATGCGCGAGCTGGTTAAACAATGTGTCTTTTGAATTGCGATCTTATCATGGGATCACCAAGGCTATGCCCCGGTCTACGGAGGGATCTATCGACGGGAGGGTCGATGGGATAATCGGGCATCGTAGAGACGATAGGGTTCGGGGGGAAGCCGAGTCATAGGATCGCCTAGAGGCGAGCCTAATGAAATCGGCAATCGACTCGAGACCTAGATCGATATCGTGAGTGCGTGCGTGCGCAGGAGCTGGCGAAGCGGTTCAGCGTGATGTTCGGGCTGGACGCGGTGAAGAACCGCGAGGCGCTGACGGCGCTGCACCGCGCCGGCATCGCCTTCGCCGCGCTGGACGCCGCGCCCGACGCGCCGCCGCGCAACCTGCTGTTCCTGGAGCCGCTCGCGGAGTTCTCCGCCAAGCTGCTGCGCCAGGACAAGCGGCAAGTGCTCAAGGTACCGCGTGCACGTCTACTGTGCTTTACCATGTTCGACGGGTCGGCTTGAGGCATCGCGCGCGCCCTTCTTTCTGTCGTGTCGCAACTTTCCTTCGGAACGCTGCGGTGGAAAGATTATAAGCGCGCCTCGAAGAGCACTTGACATATGTTTTAGTTTTTTTTTTTTTAATATTTTTTTAATTCTACGACATGCCGGTATCCTCACGATGATTTCCTTCACCGTCGTCTATCATCCCAGCCCATCAAATGGACCGTAAAATACAGTAAATTACGTAAACTTAAGAATAAAATTTAGTGCGCTATCTTTTTTTAACACGCACTAATGATATTACAATCGAGCCATAATGACGGCTAACTTAACAATTGGTCGCCGGCGCCGGTCTAAAACTTTTGTTAAAGTCGACGGGTCGACTCTTTCGTTGGGAAATTGCTTTAATACCATAGAGTAATTTAATTTCAACTCATTGCATCGAGTAGGCTCATGTTAGGTGATATCACGGAGCAACAACGATAGCTTTTGCCCTACCAAATTACGTATAGGACATTTATTATTGAGAATACCTGCCGTACTGATTTGGGTTGTTTTCGAATCCCATTAGCTACTAACTAAAAGTGGTGTAGTTGAATAAATATATATAAATTAATTAATATTGGTGGACTTTCCTTACAACGCTATCTAGCCCCAAACTAAGCGAAGCTTGTAATATGGGAACCAGATAGTTGATATAATACTTAAATACTTTTTTTTTTAATATACTTATAATATATAACTAATAACACCCAGACCACCACCACAGAGAACAAACATCTACGTTCGTCACAAAAAAAATTGTTCTCGGTCGGGATCGAACCCACGGCCTACAGCGGGGAAGGCGAAGCTAACGCCAACCGAGCCGGGAAGGCTATCAAGTAGTACCGAAGAATAGGTAGCGGTAACACCGCTAGGTAACGCTAGGTATGTATGCGAGTTCCGCGTTGTCAGTTCCTGGAGTCGCGCATCGCGCACAGCGTGTCGTGGGGCGAGGAGTGGGCGCCCTTCCTGCAGTACCGCAACTCGCTGCTCACGGACGCGCCCGACGAGCGGCCCGCGCCGCGCCGCCACTACGCCAGGAGGAACCGTGAGTCAACGCACCTACACACACGCACCCTTACACACACATAAATACAACTCGCTGCTCACGGACGCGCCCGACGAGCGGCCCGCGCCGCGCCGCCACTACGCCAGGAGGAACCGTGAGTCAACGCACCTACACACACGCACCCTTACACACACATAAATACAACTCGCTGCTCACGGACGCGCCCGACGAGCGGCCCGCGCCGCGCCGCCACTACGCCAGGAGGAACCGTGAGTCAACGCACCTACACACACGCACCCTTACACACACATAAATACAACTCGCTGCTCACGGACGCGCCCGACGAGCGGCCCGCGCCGCGCCGCCACTACGCCAGGAGGAACCGTGAGTCAACGCACCTACACACACGCACCCTTACACACACATAAATACAACTCGCTGCTCACGGACGCGCCCGACGAGCGGCCCGCGCCGCGCCGCCACTACGCCAGGAGGAACCGTGAGTCAACGCACCTACACACACGCACCCTTACACACACATAAATACAACTCGCTGCTCACGGACGCGCCCGACGAGCGGCCCGCGCCGCGCCGCCACTACGCCAGGAGGAACCGTGAGTGCACGCACACACCCTGACACACGCATAGATACACCCCGCAACAACATGACGATGCATTCATAGACACATCATATGAATGTCGGAGCGATGGACGCAGTGCAATCGAGCCAGAGTAGTACCTCGCCTTACAAAGTTCCATTGGTACCACCCTGGAGCTCCATTATTATATTATGTATTTTGTAATTGTAAAAGAAAACAGAAACAAGGATCATACCAAAAAACTATAATAACAGAGCGGTTAATGCATAGCCTGTTCTTTATGGTGAATACAAGAGCTAATGTGACTCTCGCTCTTGAAGAACTTGAATCGAAATGAAATTTTTGATTTATATCTTTCAACATGTCGAAACTTGCGAGCGAGATCGAGAGTCACATTAGCTCTTGTGTTCGCCTTCACACTTCTTTCGTTTGGATGTAGTAGTAACTGGACTGTATTGCAGGTCAAAACGAAGAAGAAGTGGAGGGAGAAGAGAACGCGGAATCCGACCAGGAGCACCCGGGGTGAGGAGCACGCCTCAGTACTGTACTAGAGTAGAGTAGTTAGCGTAGTGTACTGTAACCTATAGGTAGCCTTCTACAACTCAACGGGAACACTATTTTTCTAATACTGTATGTTTTTAAATATAAATGTATTCCATATGTTTCCAATGTTTATAAATGTATTCCATATTTGTCTTGAAGAATACGGTGGCGGTGTCTACAAAAACTACCGGAAACGTTTTCGTTCAAATCGGGATATACCTTTATAATACGTTCATGTCGCTGTCTGATGTCATTGCTACAAATTTAGGCTTCGTTCATTTAATAGATAATAAGAGTGCCTTGAGGGAACACTGAATGAAGCCATTTTTAGACAATAATTATGAATGAGACGCGAGTGTACATCTATGACAAAGTTTCATTGAAAATTGACTATTATCTTTAGTTTCGGTTTACGTTTGAGTTGAGTTCTAGACAATGGAATGTTGCTGCCAAACCGTATGTATTACAACCAAATAACTTAATTACTATACAGTTTAATTTTTGTCAGTGACTGAAATAAAGTTTTATTATAATTATTACTAACCTTCGTTTGTCCGTGTCAAGATTAATTACTTATAACGAAAACAGCATTTTAATTGATAAATTGATAACTGGAAAAACGCATTGGACAAGTCACTCATCGTTTTGAAATGCAAATGAATAACAGTGCGCCAGCGCAATGAACTAGTGATTAATGAAAACCATTCAAAATGTATTTCAAAAGTCGATTTATTAATTAATTTATTTCATTTAAATAAGGTACGCAGACCAATATGCAAGAATACAATTAAAATTAAAATACAATATTAATCCGTTCAGTCAAGCTTACAAATAGTGTCAGATGAAGTTATTAAAATTTAATCTAAATAAACCTGAATAAAAAATATTCTATAGATACGGAGGATCACAATTCAAATTAGACTCAATTATTCGATTTCGCAAAACCTCAAACATTCTAACATTTTTGTTTTCCAGTTATCTACAAATGTATCGCAGTGTGGGTTGCTTTTCAGTAGCTCGTCGACAGCGGTGAGGGTTCTGGCTAGGGCATCGGAACCGGGTTTTCCCGGAACCGAAAGAACCGGGAAAACCAGGCTCTAGAGGCTACAAAAATAACCGGTCCTCAAAATATGAACCCGGTTTTCGGTTCTTTCGCTTGTTTTAAAAACTACTACTACTGCTTGGAGCCTTATGCTCACTTCGAGCGAGATTATCTCACGGTAGAGATGACGTCATATCTAGTTCGATAACTATTTATCCCCATTCTCACCATCGTACTCCCCAATTTTCTCATTCAAAGTTCATGCGAGACGCAACGTCAACGAGTTCTTGAACGAGATATGACGTCATCTCCACCGTGAGATAATCTCGCTCGAAGTGAGCATAAGGCCCCTGGCTAGGGGGGAGTTCGCGACGTACCGTACGACTAGAGGCTACTCGGCTACTTATGAATTAAATCATAAGTAACTACTAGTAGTAAAAATGCAGCCGTCTTGCGTCGTATGCTTATTTATGTTGTCACATCCGGTTCGATATAAAATTATAGTATTGCGAGTAATAATGAAATGGACTGCAACACGGTTTTATAAATTGACATGTTGATTATATTCATATCAATTGATATTGGTCCTATCTTCGACCTGTGTATAGTAATTAGTGGTTATTACATGTATAACATACAATGTGTTGTTACAATATGTTTATTATAAGTATGATTATTTATTAAGTATTGTCTCGTAGTGATTTGAATGAAAGTGCAGAAGTACAGCATTCGGTTGATGACACGTTTCAATAAAGTAACGAATCTAATAAAACCGGCACTACTAATCATGCCCTCTCACTCGCGCTATGGTAAACACCCTTAGTGTGCGAGTGAGAGGTAATGATTAGCAGCGCTTATATAGATTGGTTTATGAAACGGCTTCTACAATCATTTTCAAACTCCATTCTATGTTTACGATTACATTTTAGCGATCAATTTGTTAAATTTATTAAAAAGTAGATGATGCTGTACTTCAATCAATTAAATACAATCTGTTAGTTATTTGGGATATATTTGAATTAGTTTATAAGGTAAAATATATTTTTATAATAAATTGAACTTATTATTATGTGTATTTTATTATTTATATTGGACACCCCACACAGTAACGTAACCTCTACACGCGTCATAGTATAAATTCAAGTTTTTCAGGTAAACTATCAGAGGTTTAGTAATAATGTGGTGAAATGAAACCTTCGAAAGAGATGTAAACATCCGTTATTTTCTTACAAATCATTGAGAACAGTCCTGTTTCATAATCCCTGTCATGTACTAATCATAATCATAATCATATAATCATAATCATAATCTTTATTATTCTTTTGACATTTCACATGTACTTAGATACGTCAAAACAAAATAATCAATACAAAAATAATTCAAATTAATAATAACAAAATATTAAGAAATACAATAAAATAAAATAAGTACAAAAGTACGTAAATTTAAAAAACAATAATAAAATAGCACTATTCAATAGGAATGGAAAATTAATAGGTAAGTCACTCACATAATTGATCACAAAATATAAATTGATCAGCCAGAGCTTCGTCAATTTTATAATAACTTTTAGATAGCAGTTTATCTTTAACAATATTAAAAAATTCTATGTCTCCTGTCACTGTCGCATTCATGTCGACGAAGAGGGATGCCAAAGGTCTTATCGGTCATAAAATCTAAAACTCTAACTCTAAAATCATCAGTTCTAAAAGTGACAAGTGCTTGAAAGGAGCCTCTTTGAGGCGCACTTAAAATCCTTTTACAACACTGTTTCGAAAGAATTAGTGACAGGACAAGAAGAAGAAGTCACATAGGTCATATTAACTAGTGGAACCCTTCGCGACCGCATGAGTAACACACCTCATGACTATGACTATATTATTAAAGGGGCTGACAACTATCAAACAACTTCTCGCTCGCACGTTTCGACAAGTTGAAAGATATAAAATCACTAAACTCATTTTCGAAAAATCGCAATCAACCATTTTGTGTGCAATCACATTGCATACAGTTTAGTAAAAATTTCATTTTGATCGATACATGTTTTCCTACTCAAAAGTTTGCTTTAGGTACTAGTTTTCGTACATAAGCAAACTTTTAAGTAGGAAAACTTGTATCGATAATGTGATTACACACAAAATGGTTGATTGCGGTTTTTTTTTTTTATACTAAATTAGTGTAAAAATGAGTTTAGTGATTTTATATCTTTCAACATGTCGAAACGTGCGAGCGTGAAGTTGTTTGATAGTTGTCAGCCCTTTAACGTGATGAACAATTAAAATAAAATAAACATGTATGTGACGTCTGTCCAAATAATGGATCGGGTCGCTGCCACTGCCACTGCTGACGCAAGGAACGGCAAACAGAACCATGGTGATTCGCGCTTTGAGGTTTGAAGGGTGACGCCTGAGCTGACCTCGGCATTGGGTTGCTTGTTATTAAGTTTTATGAAGCATGCAGGCACAGCTGCCTTGCTGTAAGCTAAATAGTAAGAAGGAATCTATGCGTTGATGATAATAGCTACAGCCCTTTTAGTATCCAAATTAAAATTATGAACATTTTAAATGTCAAAAGATGATGTAAATAAATGATATTAAATCCTTTAAAACTTAACCAAGGGATACTTTATATTAACTGGTTCTAACTATGTTATAAAACTATAAGATACCTACTGGTATATTTAAAAAAATATGATCAAAGTTTTGATTCCGATTACCATTTTGGTTTCGCGGCGGCGGCTGGGTATTGTAGTAGTGTGTAGTATTTTAGTAGTTTTGATGCTAGAAGTAGTACAGCTAATATTAAAGTAAATCATGATCGGACAAAGTTTTAAAATAAATTGTTAGAACCGTTTCGTGAACAATTTCTCAAGTTCTGATGCTCACTGTACTAATACTTGCTATGTGCCTATTAGATTAGTTTGTATTTGAACTTCCAAATTCGTATTTAGCATCGCTTTGAATAATAAAGATGCAACTGTTGTCGTGCCAATTACATATCACACTTTATCGTCGGCTCTCATTCGCATTGAATCAACAGTTCAATTTAAGATGGCGCAGGCTATCGAAGCGATCGGCGTTCCGAGTGATCCGCTTCGAACACCGATCTCATGCGATTCCATCGAATGAAAACCTTTCTCACTCGGACTTTATGCAGCTTCGTAGTAGATCGGATCTCATCGAACGAGTGGCTAATGGTGTCGGGTGCACGCAGCGGGCGGCGGCGCGTGCGGCTCAGCGTGCGGCACCGGCGCGCCCCCCTGCCGCGGCGCCGCACCGCGCCCCCCTCCCCCGCGCCCTCCCCCGCGCCCTCCATCCGCACGCCCTCCTCCCCCTCGTCGGGCGCGCGGCCCCCGAGCTCCGCCTCGTCTCGGGGCGTCGCAGTCGCCGGGAGAGGCCGCGATCCGAAACGGAAGATCAGCGATCTCTCGACCTCGAGCTCCTCGACCGAATCGGGGCGCGGGAGTCCCTCGCCGGCCGCCGCACGCGCCGCGAGGACTCCGAGAGCCAGGCGCGCGCGGGGCGGCGCCCGCGCACGTAAGGTGCGGAAGGTGGGTTCGTCCCCGGAGCGCGGCGAGGGTCCGAGCTCCCACGCGCATCCGCCTAAGTGAGTATCGTTATCTTATTAGATCTAGATTCTATTGAAAACGAGTATATATAGAGAATATATTGTTTTGGAGTTGGTGATCCGCCCCTCGGAATTGACGTAATTTAACCGCTCACAAAATTATTCTCATTGAACTGACTATTTTTTATTTTTGGTTCTTGGCCGAATACGTAAATTACAGAACTGACATTGTATTTGCTATTGCGGTAGAAATAAATCTATGTAGAATATAATGAATCACCGTAATTATGTTTAAAGTTAAAATGGACAATTTCCAAAATGAACGCATTCTCTAATAGCTACCGATTGGAAAGTACGGTGGCGTAAACACGAACGAATTTTGATATTTCTAGCGTACCTATCTAAGCTATATTCGACCTTATTTTGTTGTTATGGATACGTACGATACGTTTACGCGACGAACGTCATATTCGTACGTGATTAGGGCACAGGTAATTGTGGTAGGTATTCTTTACGTTTGTTACATTTACACAATCGTATCTAAAACCACAAGTACGTGGACTCCCAACATGTATGACGTGACCTGCCTTACGTTATTAGTTTGTAAGCACTTTAGACCCTAACGTATATACTACCTAGGTTAAGGGCTGGTTTCACCATGCTCTGTTAGTTACTAATCAAGGATTAACAGGCCGTTAAATCTAACCTTAGATGTCAAACGCGTACATTTTGACATATTTAACGGCCCTTTAATCCTTTGTTAATTTAACAGAGCATGGTGAAATCAGCTCTAATACTTACTACAATAAACCTAACCAACATCCTGGAACCTAGGTTTTTTAACGAAAAAAATTAAGGAACAAGCTAACGGCCCACCCTATGTTGAACGGCTACCTCCGCCTATAACAATGCATCAGGCACCTCACAGAGCACGTTCACCGAGGACGTAGCTTATGGCATAGCACTGCGTCCATCACTTGGATATCTAAGGTGTTAGGGCTCATACGAGTATACTCTTCAAATCGGCACACATCAATGCTCGCATCACTGCTCGCAGACAAATGTAGCTATTGTGGTACTACTGTACGACGAATTCTTTCACAAACAGCTGTACTAGTACCTGAACGGATATTATACCCCGTTTACGCTCAGCTCATGTACGGACATGAGCACATTTCCACGGGGAAATGTGCAGAAACATGCGCTATGAATGCGAGAATGTAAACGGGCCACTTCCATGTCCACTCGCGTTGCCGCTCGCGTTGCCCGTGTTGTGAATACACATTACCGGCGACGCTGCCGCAGACATATGGACGGCATCATTTCCATCCGCGCGAATGGCAGCGCGAATGTGGAAGGGGAAAGCTGCTGATTTACAAAGTATATTTGTACTTCAAAAACGGGCGATACGTGCCATTTATAAAATGAAACCACGCGAATCATTGAGGGAGCGATTTAAAGAAATTAATATTCTCACAGTAATTTCACAGTATATTTATGAAAATCTATTATACACTCATAAACACATAGATAGCTTTAAGAAAAAGAGTGATGCACATAACATTAACACTAGAAATAAAAACAAATTATGTATTCCTAAATTTCGACTCCAAAAGGTAAATGGCTCGTTTATGGGGAACGGTATTCGCTTCTATAATAAACTTCCAGAAAGTGCCACTGGGCTTCCTATTAGAAAATTTAAAGTGTACATTAAGAATAATCTAATAAGGAAAGCTTATTATACTTTAGATAGCTATATTGTTGATAAAAATGCGTGGCCCGATGTCCCGGTCGCTCTGCCCATCGGCAGCTAACATGTCTGCAATGTCTGTACTGTACCTACTATTGTGTGTTTTTTTTATTTTTCTCTGATTTAATAGATTGTATTTATGCATTAGGTATTATTAGTTTGAGGCGTAGCGTGTGCTGTCTTATAAATTTGATTATGTTTACCTTTTTCTGTATGCCTACGCCTCACTTAACTTCAATAATATATTATATTACATTGTAAAAGGATCATACAAAAGAACGGTAGGAACCAAGCCGTAAGTTTGTTGCCTGTTCTTCTAGGCTTTGGTCGCGTGGAACTGGCACCTAGAGTCACCTAGCTTTAAGACGTTTCAAAGTGATCCTTGTGATTTTATTGAATAAATACCTATTGACTTTGACTTTGACTTAAACGCAGTAGTAGAAGTGATGAATGTCCTCCGCTCAGGTCGGCGAGCAGCGCGTCCTCGAGTGCGGCGCCTCGTGACGGCGGAGGTGCACCCGCAACCGCTCACGTAACTATACTACTTTTACACCTGTCCCACAAGTCCGGAGTTTCCCTATTTTGTTCCCTATTTTGGCCGCCCGTGTTTGTATGCAGACGCGATAAGCCCTATCGGGCGTGCTGTGAACTCGCGTACAAAACATCCAAAACTATTTTTCCTTAGAAAAAGATATTCATATTGATGGGTACTTTAGCCCCCTGAAGTTTTCAGGAGTGGTAGTTTTACACCTTGTATAAATAAATAAAATATTGGTGACCATTTTCACACAGAGCTTTCTAGCTCCAAACTAAGCAAAGCTTGTGCTATGGGAAATGTGGGGATCGAACCCACGACTGAAGCTAAATGTAGAGAGCCACCGACTGAGCTGTAAGGCTAGTTTGTGTCTGTATATTTGTCCAAACATAACTTTCGAACCGTCTATCCGATCTGCGTTACATTTGGTTGGTCAATAAGTCTGTAAGATGAGTAAAACCCGTCAATGAGTTTGTCAAGAGAGTTAGGCAACAGTGGAAGTCTTTTATACGTCACTTTATTTCTAATGTGTACTCGTACATATCTATAGATATAATGTTATTTGTCGTAAAATAAATATTTTCTCTATTTGTTTCAACAAATTTTGCAGTAATTGATTCCATATATGACAGGTAGCAAGCCCGTCGCAGCTGCTAAAATACTAACTGAATACGAATACGTATTTTAGCTGCTGCGATGTATTTTTTACCGATTGAGTGCAATAAAATTAATGTATTTACCTAAAATAAATTGGTGATTTGTTGGTCATTTTGTGAATTGTTTCCAGGAGCAGTGGAAGCGCTGACTTGTCTTTCACTTCGCCTGTGACTAAACACGCTATGGCTTAAGCAAGTGTCGTTAAGCTTAAGCTGTAGAGCCAATTGTATAACTTAGCTTTGACGCTATAGCATACCTCAAATCTTATGTTATAGTACATGTTAAAAATATCTTTGGTATTATTCATTATCAGCGTATGTAGACAAATTGTGGAAGCGAATGATAACGTATTTGAAGCCGTCAAGAACGAAAGGATATTTTTAAGGATATAAAAGGTTTTGTTCTACGTTTCGTAGATAGAATTTAAATTAAGAGTTGTTTGTTTGTTTTTTATTTAAAGTTTATGTTACCTACTCCTACTAACTGGAAGTTTTTTATATTTTGTCTTTAAATTAAACAATGTAGGACTAACCATACTGATTTAAGTAGTTAAATACCATTGATACATGGAACAAGTTAATTTTAATGTGGGTATGGTTTATTATTGCCTACTTAAACCAAACCAAACGTTTGGTTTATTGTTAATAAGGACTGACTAACCATTTTGTTGTTTGATTTAGAAAGGACAGTTTATTTTTGTTAATGAAAGTTTTTCTTTATTTTAATGTTTTCTAGCATTTTTATTGTTACTTACACAAGGTGTATTTTTGTATGATTATACTTTTCTATTCCCTATAATTAATTGGTTTTATTTTACCGATAACCGCCACGACACCCAACATAGTTTCTTATCTATACCTACTAATATGGGCGAGTGGAATTAAACCCACCGTTCGAGCCGACACGTCAATATGTTCACCAACTGCGCCATCAGTTCATTAAATAAAATCAAAATGTACACAGCTATCATAATTTATTAATTACGAAACAAATATGTAAAGAACGTGTTACACACATGGATACTTAAGAAAACAAGTTTTAATAATAAGGATAATACCAGACGTCACAAGATATAAGACATTAATGCAATATCGCACGTGTCTAAAATACCTTGTATATTAATTACGTGAAGATATGTGACGTTCCGTTACACATGTGCAAGGCGTCAACCCACTTACGTCTCGGACCACAGAACGTGTTTGTAGTTCATTGATCACCTTGGGCTGTTGGGGTAGGTACCTATGACGCTATAACGCTGATGAGTAGGTGCTAGGAAGAGGTACAGGTAGGTGATAGGCGTTCTAGCGATAGCGAAAACTATTACACCTACTAATATAAAACTCAAATATCCATCATAATCATTTATTTATTGTTTTATGTTGTGAAAATAGGTCTTAGCGGGAGGGCATTAGAATCTACAACTGGCCGTGACTATATTTTTTTTAATAATTAGTATGATAGTTTTAAAACTGAGTCTTATAATAAAGCGTAAGAAATCTAATCACGATGCAAAGTCCAAGTGAGAAAAAAACGAGTGAAACTTCAGCCAACGTGTCGTCGGCTCTCAATAAAGGTAAATCATAAAACATTTAAGACTATTATGTAATTAAATGATTATAACAGTATTAAAGCCAAGAGGAAAAATAATAATTAAAACGACACATAATTGTACAGCAAGACATTCCCACGCGTTACCGATTCCAATGACGTATGACGTATACAAACTACAAAATAAAGTCCAACACGCCACGAGGATTCTTACGAGGCAAGGAAATCGAATTGGCTGTTGACAAAACAAATTTCAGTAACAACGGGAATTTGCCGCGGTTTGCGTAATTTGTACCGATCTTTACTCGGGGTTTCAGGAGGACGTGTGTTTAGCAGTTTGATAAATCCGTGTTTTTAC
This sequence comes from Chloroclysta siterata, assembly GCA_932294275.1. NCBI lineage: Eukaryota > Metazoa > Arthropoda > Insecta > Lepidoptera > Geometridae > Chloroclysta > Chloroclysta siterata. The sequence goes on along the minus strand of OW028590.1, from coordinate 29,492,449 downwards.
AGCATGATGTAGTTCACGCTAAACATTCGACCCTGACGTTTGGTTCAAAGGTCGGTGCCTAAGGTGATGCTTGTGATTTAATAGATTTAAGTATTTTCTTGAGGGGTGTAATGATAAACCTCTGAATGGACTTTCAGACCACTTTCATGCTTCTCGATCAGTCCCAGCCCTAAATTGTTTTATTTTTATGATCGAGTGAGCGAAGCGAACGAAGATCTTAGTTTTAACTTGGGCGATTTGGCATTTTATGTTTGTATGTATGTATGTATGTATGTATGTTTGTCTGGCCATAACTTTCGAACCGTTGATCCGATTTGCATGAAATTTGATAAGCCTATTATACTTGAGAAATTTACTGGTAAGTATATGAGTAAAATCGGATGAAGGGTTTGTAAGATATGGAGGTTTTTAAGGGGGCAAAAATAAAAAAACTTACTTATAAAAATCAAGTTACATGTCATACGAAAGGGCTTTGTTTGGACATTCCAAAACAATTTTTACTTATTTTCTGGGACGCTCGGTTTTTGAGATACAACAAAAAAGTTAATTTAAGATAACCAGCGACCCAAGAGCTCCCATCTCTAAGAGTTTCGTTGGCATCAAGGTTTTTCTACTGGTCGCCCAGTTACTTTGCTTTTTCTTATTTTTTTTTCTTGATATAAATTAAGAAGAAACTCAGTTCTCATAAAATGTTGATAGCGACCTGGTCTGATGATGGAGCCAAGGTCTGTTCAACGGAACTCTTCAATAAATAGGCCAATAGAGTTGAAACTTGGTTACCGTACCAAGTTAGTAGGCGGTAGTCAGAAAAAAGTCCAAACATAATGTTTGGACTTGCCTTTGACTACCACTTACTCAAAGTTTTGGTGCGTTCGTCGGGTCGCATCACGAGATCTCAGTTCGGGGCGAACTACTAGTTTTATTTTTATACAACCAGCTGAGGGAACAGGCAGACGGCCCACCTGATGTTAAGTGGTAACCATCACATATAACAAAGCATTGCCTCGTAAGTCACGCACGATAGGAACGTGCCCTACGATGCACTGCCCTGCGTCCATCAGCATGAGGCCTCATGTGCCTGTAATTACACCGGCAACCACACTCTTCAAACCGAAACACAGCGTTGCTGCTTGGCGGCAGAAAAAGGCGTGGTGGTAGTAGGTACTTCCCCAGACGAACCCTTCACAAAGAGCTCTACTCTACACTCTTATATTTTTTTAATGATCTTAGTTTTTAGTTGCTGCTGACAATCTGCGTCAATCTTCCCTTAACGCCTTTTTAACTCTTGAGTACCTAGTACCTACCTAGAGGTACCTATCAGGATTCCAGCGTTCCTGTAAATACGATATATCCTTTGTTATTAACCCATTTAGTCTCCTCGACATGGGGCACATACCGTATGGATTAGAAGCCTTATAAACGTTTCTTGTCTGAGTTGATTGTCTATCTGAAGATTAGATTGACTGAAGTGCTTTAGTTCATTATTGATCTTGGGAAGTCATCAGGTTTGCGAGGAGATATACCTACGTACGACCTATAGACATACCTTGGTAGGTACAAGTAATAGCCTCCAATTTTTTCAGCGAGCAACTTGAATGCAGGAAGGAAATAGAGAGAATATAATAGATCTATGACTTATTTTCCTTGATGTTTCTTAATGAAATAGTAGAAAACCAGGCAATTGTACGGTTTGATAGCATGTTACGATTAACCAAGCATTTAGACATGAAACCGATTGCCGCCGGTTAACCTGCGCTGGCCAGTAGTTTATGATCAATAGGACACACCATTGTACACGCCTATCTGAGAAAGGGAATTGCAGCAACCCTAAGTAAAATGAGTCATGTAACAAAGTAAAAGTGATTTTGCTTGTTTGTTGGACAGAATCGACGTAGCGAGGCGTGGCCTGCGCACGCGCAAGCTCCGCCCGAGGGGTGGGGTGGGTAAGCGTCCCGCCCATACCGACGAATGCATTTTCTTATGCAAAAGTAGTTAAGATCGGGACATGTTGTGATTACTCCGGTTCACTTATCGATAGTTTCCTATTTCCGGAGAAAGTTGTTCAATAAAAATATTAGTCTAAAAATTAAGATGTCAATTGGTAGATACCAATCTTAATTTAGTACTTAAACGTTTCTTTGATTGTGTAGGTAGGTACTTACACTAGGCACTAACCTATACAAAGTCGACCATGGACTGAGTATGAGTAGGTATAATTTGTCTGTAAGTCTTCAGACGAAGGTATTAAACTAAGTACTTACATCAAACAAATTTGATTAGGTAGGTATACCTACTTACCTCCAAAAATCAGCGTTGCTAAGGCTACCGCCTTCGCCAAAATTCGTGCCCTCGCCAAAAGAAAGAAGAAAATTCCTATCGAAAAGAAACCACATAAGCTTTGGCGAGGGCATGGATTTCGGAGAAGAATCTCGTAAACAATTTAATGTAGGTCATTGAAATCAACCCCCGGCCGGCGGGGGGTCGCCGCCACAGGCCGCCACCAGACGTGCTCGCCCTTGAACTTCCTTTACATAGCTGTACCTGCCTACCTACCTAACATATATCAACAAGTCACTCCAGTCGAGTGCTGAAGATAATCTAGCGTAGTAGTAATACCTAAGCGTAGCGTGATTATTGTATGCCTATAGAACATGTAGAACGTAAAACTAAAAAAGGACGAAAAACTAATATTTAAAAATGTATTTTTTCAGTCTTCTACGTACATGCTCTAGACAAAGGTTACCTACTTTAATTAAAATATGATTAATTAATAATATAAATCTGGTAGCTGTTCTACATGAACGCTACGCCCTCTTGTCTACGAGTTGTGAGTCATCGATAGGTTTCATGCAGGCATGTGACTCATCAAAGCGCCAATGGGTTCTATCTATTAGTAGGTACTACTTTCTAATAGTTCAGGTAGGTTCGGTAGCTCTCGAGGACTAAGCAGACTAACTAAGCAAGAGGTTACAACGCTTCGGACCAAATAAATAAAATAATATTTATTGTTTAATTAACAGAGATTCATAATAATATCATTATACCAACATACATACTTATAATGTAAATACTTAATTATTTTAAATTGTTTTTATTATCTACAGCACCATTATGCTCTACTATCTGAAGCCAATGATATGCGGTACTTCAAGTTGTCGAGATGGTTAATTCACGGTCGTGACTCTAACGTGGACTTATAAAGGTTTAGCGCTCGGCCAGTCGAGATCGAGCTCGAGCGACCGCTATGTTACAAAAAGATTTCGCTAGTTCGGATCTAGTGAGTACCTAATTCTAGATGTCACGTAAACGAAGCACAACATCATCGGCTTGCGATCGCTCGGGGGCGATCGGTGGGTCTCGCGGTCACTCGACGATGGCCTCCGTGGTGCGCGCCGCCATGCAGGTGCAGCCGACGGCCACGGCGTAGGTCTGCGGCGCGCCCAGCGCTCCGTCCGGCGTGCGGTACCGCACGGCCACGTAGTCCACGATCTCGACGCAGTCGCCCTGCAGGCCGGCGCCGGCGTCGCGCCACTCGCAGCAGTGCGCGCGCGCCACGTTGCCGGCCAGGCAGCGCGCCAGCGGCCGCCGCACGCACTTCAGCAGCCTGATGCGCGCAGGCGAGCGCGCCGGGTCGTGGTCCAGCACCACCTCGAAGGGGCAGATGGCGCGGTCCTTCACCAGCCGCAGGTCGAGTGCGCGCGGCGCGCCTGACTCGCCCGACCCGCGCCGCACGCTGGCGCCCAGCAGCGCCGACGCGAGCGCCAGCGCCGCGCCCGCGCATAACATCAACTGTCGGACGATCATTGTTTACTCGATTGTGCGCTTTCGATAACTTCGGCGGAATGGTTGATGCCTAAAGAGAGTGCTCGCTTTTATCGTTTTTTGCGAAGAAAATCCTAATGATTAGGATCGAACGCCGCCCGTGCCGATAACGAGGGCAGCGCGCGCGCCGGACGTCCCTGTCGTGTTCGCATCGCTGACCGGAATGAACGTGCGAGATAAACAAGGAAGTGTAATAAGTTTTTTTTCGGTTGATTAACACGTGTTTTGAGCTTTTGCAGTGATAACTAGAGCTACGAGGTACAAAATAATAAGTTACTGAAGTGTAACAGTAGTGTATGAAAATCAAGCATGTGCGGAAGAAAATATTTTTGGGTGAGTTTGATTTAGTATAATTATTGATTGATTGATTGATTGAAAATACTTTATTGCACATAAAAAAATAACAGTACAAAGGCGAACTTAATGCTATAAAGCATTATTTTCCAGATAACCTTTGTGTATCGTGGACATAGGATGTGTCAGTAGTGCACGGGAGAGGAAAAAAAGTAGATAGGTTATATACAATTAAAAAGTTGTAAAATTACATACAAATGCTAAATATGCATAGTAAATAATACATACTAATTGGTACATAAATATCAATTATAGTTATATATAATTATATATATTTATTATAATTATAATTATTGTTAAAACAATGTTAATTAAGTAGAAGGGTTTCAAAACTCACCTTAAATGGGTGCTGCTTTAGGCACGCTACGTTACTGTACCTAAGTACCTACATTATTATAAAGATTATGTTAAATGCCTACATGTCTGCGACCTCTATTAACCTTTAGTTGCCTAGCAATCACGTTCTCATCGGTATCAAGGAAAAAATCATAAAGAAATCAACGAAGTATATAATATGCAAACATATTTTTTTTATGAAAGCTGAATTGTAAGAGTTACAAGGTCAATAAGTATGACAGCTCCAAAAAACTGGAGTGGGTCACAGCTTCCTTTACCAACTCAACTGAACCTGAAGGGTGTTTATTCCTGGCTTGATCGCTGTTATAAGGCCACGATAACCTTAAAAAGGAACAAATTCAATTGACAAGTATAACTTTTTGTCAGATTCATATTATTAAAGTAGGTACTTATACTTACCTACAGAATTAAAAAAAAATACGATATTTTATTCACAAGTTTGCCATCATAGATTCTGATGTATTCATTAAATTTCGGAAGTAGGTATCTAGTCTTCTCCCCCCTATACTACTAGGGGGTGCTTAGCACCACCTGACTCAATACTAAAGTTGATGAGCCCAATTCCATGTCTAGGTAAGTACCCTCAATACCATACTACGCACAACTCTCGTAGTACTTATAATGAAGGATATTGTACGCAACGTTATTGAACATCAATTACCTACGGGAACATCGAAATATTTGCTAGCATTTATGGGGCAATTAAATTATTTTGAATTGAATCGTAAAATCAATACTTTCGAAATTTATATATGTTTCATAGCTTTAAACTAGGGCAATGTTTAAGTATTTTCAGGACAGTATATTCCTTGAAATATTACGAACCTACTCTACTACTCTTTAGAATTTCCATTATGTTTGGTGAGCTGTTTAGCTGCTAAGCTGAGGTTGCATGCACAGCTTTAGCAGTTTCTTATACCCCGTTTACACTCATCTCATGTCCGTGGAAATGTGCAGAGTCAGGCGCAGGGACTTGGGCAATGCGAGAATGCAACGAGAAAGCAACATTTCCGTCCACGCGAATGGCCGCTAATATGTAAACGCGCTAATAGTTTGTCTCCATAATAATCTTCTGACAGTTCCAAATGGGTATGGCTGTCCGATATCGTATTGAAGAAACCTCGCAATACGTGAACCAGAGAATATTATGCTGACCTTATGGCAGACCCAAGAGAAAACCTTCATTATTTTTTAAATCAAAAATTGATTTCAAATAAGATTAAATATTTTGTTTAATAAAATTAAAAAATATATTCTACCAATTTTTATCGGCGAAATGAGTGGTTTCAATTTTAAACATATTATCATAGTTCAATAGATTCATATCAAAATATTATCGTTGTATGTCGACTCGTGCCCGCAGTACAGCCGCGCGGCTGACTCACGCGCGCGGCGACTGACTCATCGGTACCTACTAAAGATAGTGCTTACCTAATTTTTTCTCAAACCTAAAACAGTTACAAGCCTCGGAAAACTCGACTTAAGGCCCCTAAGTGAGTCAATCGGTTCAGAGGCCCTAATGTTAGCGAGAAGGTCTACAGTACAAGTATTTAAAAAAAAACTATGCTATTTATTGATATTTTAAAGAAAATTCGTTATTCGTCGAGTGCGATTAGAATCCGATGGCGCAGTTGGTTAGCGCGGCCCCGTATCAAGGGGAAGGTCGTGGGTTCAAATCCCACTCGGGTAATAACTTTTGGGACTATATTAAATCTTTGTGATTTTCCTTAAGTGTAGTAAACACTATAAAAACAAATAAAAATTAAAAACTTGGTTATAATTTTGTCCTAAATTAAGTGTTGTTGGTTTACTTACCGCCGGTTTCTGAAAGGCTGATCAAATCAAAATTAACTAATCGTAAGTCAAATCGCTTGTTAACTCGAAAACGGGTTGCAGAAACGCCGGTCAACTACTAAATTTTTAATCTCTGATTAGACATTTCAATCAAAAGTTCCATGTCAAATCACTATTTGGGTTTCTGAAAGCGCGATTAGGCATAAATGCCCTGTCAACCTACTGTCAAATGGTATTTTAGCTAATCGTCGGAGAATGGCTGATAAGTTGTTGATCATCTGATATAAATAAAGGATAAATGGACTTTATGAAACCACTCCATCATTGAGCAAATCGTGCAGAAAATAAGTGTTTTTGCCACTGGACATTCCAAATTACTGTTTTGGATGATATTAGAGTGCACAAGAGCACTGCATGCTGGCTGATTCATCAAAAAAAGTTTCCAATGAGTTGGCCCAGTTGTGAAGAAAGTAGAGCTGAAACGAAATCAAGTTTTTATGCCATTCAATGCTTCCCCAATGTTTTGAACCATGATGAATATAATTATTGTAGCTTGTTGTGTACTACAAGCTACATTGCCATTTAACATGGAGATACAATAGAGGATCTGCCAAATAATGATGTGGAACTGCCAGTAGTTAATGAGGAAGTGAACAGAAGCAATGAGAACACCTGAGTATGCTCTGCTCATCTACAGACTTATTTTAGGTAATAAGGTGAGATAATATTGCTATGATATTTTTAATTTTGTTTAAATATGTACTTCATAAAAATATTAAAATAAGCTATAATAAATCTGGGCTCAGATTTGTTCTTCCTTGAAATGTATAGAGGAAGCCTATGTGTAGCGGTGGACTTCTCAAACTGATGATGTTGATGGTGATGATGAAAAATTGATTACACAGTTGTTTTTTATTTATTTACCACTTATAATTTTATTATCTTAACAGCTATGTAAAGGATAAAGTTTTTATTAACAAATATAGTTGGTAGTTAACATTAAAATCAATGTTTAATAGGAAGACAAAAGTGTGGTTGCCGGTGTAATTACAGGCACATGAGGCTTAACATCTGTATGCCCCAATTTAATGGCCGCAGGGCAGTGCATCATAGGGCATTTTGATTTTTAATTTTAATGTTTTTTTTGTTTCCAGGATTGCTGTAGACTTGGTTTTGCACGATGGATTTAATGACTTCTGCGGGATTGGAGATGACGGTGCTTCAATTATAATTTCATTTGTTTCCGTTGTATCTGGATCTGTAAATTATATAATAAATTACAATAAAACTCATCTTAGTTATTATCATATTTAATTTCTACATCATCAGCATCTTATTATATGTCTTTATCCATGCTAAGTGGGGTCATATTTTATTTCTTATTTATTTATAGTGAACCAGCTGTTACCCTTGACTTCTACCTCATTTATATGAAACCTAGTACTATTTAGTATACCCTTTAGGGATTATCTGCCAAATTTCATTACAATCCGTTTAGCGGTTAAGTTGTGAAAAGGAAAGGAAACAAACAAAGTTACTTTCACGATCAATGTACTTTTTGATCTGAAATAAAGTAGGAAGGTAAGTAATAGTTGAAAAGCCACAAAGTTGTATTGAATGACATGTAGGTTACACACAATCTGAAATCCTACAAATATTCATATTGTCTATTTATTTATACATATTGGAGATGGCGGGAGGAGCTTGATAGTTTCCTGAATGAACAGACGGGGCCCACAATCATGATGTGTGGAAGGAATTAGGAGAGGTTTTTGCCCAGCAGTGGAACCCGGAGGGCTCATAATAATAATTACATTTTACTTACGTTAACATCAGCATCCTGATTCCTGGTATGTCTTTTTAAATTTAAATATGCTGTTTGAAGTTGTTTCTTTTGACGGGAGACCTCGGAGGAGGCATTGAATTTCGCTGTAATTTTCTCTGTCTTCTTTCTTTACCAGGTTTGCCCCGTTAGTAATTTTATTTTCGACAATTGATTTATATCTGAAAGAGCATAAATATGAAACCTCCCGTTGGTTTTATACCCAAATCAATGCGCAATGAAATTTACTTACATGTCCATTATGTTTAGAAGAGAACATTTGTTCTCTCTGTATATTTTTTTCCTCTGGATGCCATAATTTGGTATCTAATTTTTTGAAAGAGTTTTATTACCACGATTTCGTAAAGAAAATTTAAAATCTTGCGCTTTTTTATTTTCATGTCATATAATTATGTCAAAGTCGTCATTTTGAGCGAAATTGAGTGAACAATACAACAAAATGAATGAAAGGAATCATAGTTGCCATAATAATTTATTATTTCCTCGATTAGTTGACATTGAACCTATGATTAGCTAACATTGGTTCATTTTGGCTTAATTGCCCTTTCTGCAACCCAATTATATTTGACAGTCCTGCTAACTTAACAGCATGTTAGTTGATCGGAGGTTTGATCACCGTTTCAGAAACCGGCGGTTAGGTATTTAAAATATTCAAAATCAAAAGTCTTTATTCAGTGGAATCACAAAAATCCCTTTGAAATGTCACCTAATTTATAATACCTAGTTTATAAACTAGATGCTAGTTCAAACTTACCGACCAAAGCTAAGATGATCGGCAAGAAATGAAGATTCAATATTTTAGTAGCGGTAGAATAATTTGAGTTTATGTTGTAATATACCTCTTTGTGAAAAAGTTCGTATTACTGCCGTGCATATTTCTGCCCTCTATTATTTTTTTGCAGATGTTTTGGCAGACTCATAATCTGCGACACAGACCACTATTGATTTTCGCCGCCGAACATTAGTCACTCATTCTACATATGAAGGTAAATTAAGTAACTACACAAGTAATAATGATGAAATACTAACGGTTTTTGTACTATGATGTATGGTAGAGCTTTAGTAAAGGTTGTCTGGAACACCTCGCTCTCTGCGATTAGACTGTCTATAGCTATAGAGCTATCATGAAGCTAGCTTTGTATGCAGCTGGTAGTCCTCGTAGTGTACCAAAGAGTTTTCTGTCTTTGGTAGAGCAAAAATATACATATTGCATCATTACGCGTTAATACTTATTGTGATCATATAATCCGCGATGTTAACAGTATTATACTGTCAGTATACTAATAACTTAACCTACCTGCAGACTGACGGGATTCGTTTTTAAGAGGACAAATTATGTTATAGTTCGAAATTGAAGTTTTAATGTGATTTATAGAAACAAAGTAGGTATACGTTCCGGAAACCGTTCTAAGCCACTCATTTTCACGATACAGGCATGCCTATTGCAAAGATTGCTGACGAATTTAACATTTTGTTGAAGAGTTTTACAGTATTTATCTAGAACCTACCTACCTACCTAAGTTCGATTGGCACCACTCTGGAGCATCATTATTTTATTATTTCTTATATAAAAAGAAATTTCTTAACAAGTTTTTTGGCCTGTTTTTCACATTCAGATTCTTTGTGTAGTGTATTTAGTGTTGCATGTATATACTCGTAATTTATTATTTTATTTCTGGAAATATCTTCTTTTTCATTTACAATCTAAAGAAAATAGTTTAAACATCTGTCACTTGTCACACATGGTGTAACAAGTATTACACCATGGTAATGTGTTACATCATTACCATGGTGTAACACTTTGCTCAAAGGTAAGCATTGATTATTTTGACAGGTTTTTATAAGTTAGGCTATCAGTAGTCGCTAAGTCTTAGCGACTACTGAGACACTACCTGCGACCCAAAAACTCTGTCACTAAAGTTACCAGCTAGCTCGCAACGACAGATACAGGATAGGGTCATAACAAACCACAAAACACAAACCGATGTCATTAACCGATTATTGGAAAGATATTTGATTGCTTTATATTATTTAGTAAAGGAACGCAGTATCGCAGGTGTGCGTTTGACTAGCGGCGGCCGTATGCGCCACGTAGGCCTAACCTAACATGAGCAATAAACAGATTGTTTTCTTTTTAGCTCTAAATTGCCTATGTGTTGGGACAAAGTAATTGTATGAATAAAATAAAGATGTAAGTTTTATAACAAATTTTATTAAACCACCTGATACAGGCGACATCCCGGTCAACAGTTCGGGAACTCGGAGAGCTCACAAAACAAATAATTATCCTAACGATCAAGTCTTTAACGGCCTAACACTAGTATCTTACACTGGAATGTAATGTATCACAACCATCATCAATACTAAACAACGAACAACTTAACCTATCTCATATCCGAACCTCACGTTCGGATCTGTAGACTCGCGCCAGCGCGAAGTCTCCTAATACTAGTTCAATAAATTAAATAAGTTACTACATCTAATAGTGAGACGCCGTCTTCGTGACATACTTCAAAATACCTAAGTTTAATTCGAGGAACTGGAGGTCGGTGGAGCTCGCGACTGGCCGCGGGCGGCTACTGCGCGACGACGGCCTGCGTGCCCTCGCGGATCATGCAGGCGCAGCCCACGGCCACCGGCAGCTTGTGCAGCGCGGCGTCGTCGCCGAGGTTGCGGTAGCGCACCAGCACGTGGTCCGTCACGTTCACGCACTGCGTCGAGTACTTGTGGTGGTGCGTGCGGCAGCAGGCGTGCGTCATCTTCTCCAGGTGGCACATCGGGTTCGGCGTCTTGGCGCACTCCAGCATCTTGATGCGGCGCGGGATGCGGTTCTCGTCCTCGTCGATGCGGACCCGGATCGGGCACACCGACTTGTCCATCACCTCCGCGAGGTCGACGGACAGCACGTCGTGCGTCGGCGCCGCCGTCGCCGCGACCACGCACGCCAGCGCCACGGTCGCTAGGCTCACGATGCACATTTTGTTTTCGATCGAGTTTCGATATTCGGGACGAAGCGAGAGGAGCACGCGTCACCGGTTGAGGTCTGCAAGTGAATAGTGGCAGGTGGACGGGTCGGAGGCTTATATATTGTGTATCGAAGAATCTAAGGCCGAGGTGGAGGAGCGTCGGCTGGGCGGGAGCGGGCGCGGCGCTCTCGCGGCACTCGCGCGGCGGCCGTCGTCGAGCGCGCACGTGCCGGCGTGCGGCCCGTGCCACGCGCGCACGGCTCATGCCCGCGACCAGTTCACGCGGTGATCGGGCTCGTACAGTGAAGTGAAAGCATCTCGGTGCTCTGGATGTATTAGCCGATAGTTTATTGGACTGTTATCGTGAATTGTGGTTTAGTTCTAAGAGAGCGTTGGGTGTGTCATCTTTAAGATTTTTAGATGTATAACTAGCATGTAAGGTCTACATTTAGCCGGCACGCGTAAAGCACGGACGTTATCGTTCGCGCTGTAAGCACGGAGCGGCCAATGATGAGGCTCGATGGAGTAGGCTCGCGGATTGGCTCCCATGCAACCAATTAACTCCTTCACTGTGCTGATGGTAATTCTCTCATGGCATGTGTTGTACTGAACTTTCGAAGCTTGTTGTACTGAACCTTGCCAAAATGGTTTTCGTTGAGATAATATTGTTAAACTTTCCACTATATTAAACTAATTTCCAAAAATAATTCATATACAATTTATAGGTATTTTAGGTATATTTGCATTGCAATTTGTAATATCTTATCATAAGAAGCGTGTGCTCAATAAAGTAGCTTTAATGGACTCGCCTACGAAAGTGCTACGGCAGCGTAGCACTTTCGTAGCTGCGTAGTACTTTCTGAAAGACACTTCTGAATGTCGTCGCAACCGCAACTGTATTATTTTTTGTTATTCACACATACACAGGGTTATTTTGCTATTTGTTCATCAACTTAAAAATAACTTTCATTTTTCACATTTTATCACCATGAATAGAGTTTTTCACATTTTATCAAAAAAAAGTAAAAAAATATTATTGTGTATGTTCGTATAAAGAAGTGAATTTACATACAACACCACACGGGCCTTCACTTAAAACTTACGTCTACAATTTACAAACTCGGACCTCAACTACAACCATCAGTTTCAAGCACCATGTTAAAACATTGAAACAAAAATAACAATGAAAATAATGTTTCAATAGCACTTTAATTTAAAATAATGAAATAAACTATATTCCTCTTTATTGAATCAACACCGTTATAAAACACTACGCCTCTACGAGAGCGCTACGCTTGTCGTAGCAACTGCTACGCTTACATAGTTATGCCTCATGTGCCGGTAATTTCACCGGAAACCACACCCTTCAAACCGAAACACAGCGTTGCTGTTTGGCGGCAGAAAGGCGTGGTGGTAGTACTTCCCCAGACGAGCCCTTCACAAAGAGCTATTCTACTCTTAAAATAAATTAACAGTTATTCTTGTGAACTGAATGCCTTTGAGATTCGTTTTCTGTTATGTTGTTGTAGTTGTAGCTTTGAAGAATTATCTTGTTTCATTCTTCTTCTTCTCTCCATTTATGGCTTCTGTCTGTCATTCGACAGACAATCTTGCCAGTGTCAAGTGATTTGTATTGAACTAGCGGCCTGTCCCAGCTTCGCATGGGTGGACATAATTTTTTTTAACGTTTTAGGATAAACTTAGACCGTGGTGGGTTCGAGTCACTTCTAACTCGCGCCTTGCCCGGGCCCGCGCTGGGTGAGAACGCGCCCCGTGACCTTATATTTTTTAAATCTTTTGAATGGAATGTCCGATTTGAAAAATTCAAGAAGTAATGTATAGGTATTGAACCAGTCTTAATTAAGAAAAGATTTATTTGGATAAGGATTAATACCAAGGTACAAATAAAGACCCTTTTCTATCGGCGGGATTTCAATTAATTTTTTATAATAAAAGAACACTTATTGTGACATAACTATAATAGCTAGACATATGCTGTCGCGACATTTTTTGTAGATAATGACGTGTTCTGCAAAGTCGTAGTACATTATTTTGTTCTATCATCAATAGTTTTCGCAGCGCACGCGATGTAAGGATTATTTTTTCCACCTTGGGTTACATTATTAGAGTTTTAGTAAGGATCCCTGATTTTTTTGAAAATATAATATAGCCTATGTTACTCAGGGATAATGTAGCATTCTAATGGTGAAAGAATTTTTGAAATCGGACCAGTAGTTTTTGAGCCTATTCGTTACATACAAAACAACAAAACAACAAAACAACAAAAATACAAAGTTTTCCTCTTTATAATATTAGTGTAGATGAATACTTTTTAGTCAAGTCAGTCCATAGTCAAGTCGGCCGTCATTTGCTTTGAAGAAAATGGTGGCGGTTTTCTTCAAAACATTCGAAACATTTTCAGTCAAATCAGGATATCACATATTACACTTTCCATTCCAAATGTTTACACTTTGTGCTAAGACCTCAAGTAATGTTGGTTAAAATACCACCGAAATTACACAACACAGCACAGCACAAAATAACACTAGAAAAACAAATAAAATGAAAAAGCTATGTTGCTTCCTAAAATGTCAGAAAATGAATCCATCTTGTTTCATTAACAAACAGGTAAAAATGACAGTCTGCAGGATGGAAAACAAATACGTCACCGGGCACACACACATCTGCATCGTCACTGTCACACAGACATGCGTGCTACCCACTACTACAGACACAGTATAGGACACAATATGCTTATAATTCAATGATTAATCATATTATTTTCAATAATTAATGAATTAATAATATTGTACATATATTGTACATTATAGTTACTGTTTCATTCATCAAACAGCTGATATCTTTGATCGAATGAATAATGAGACAGTGTTACTTAACTTTTGACGTTAGATATATAATAGTATATTAATGAAAATAAGGATCAGATATCCTAGAGGTATAATTCTTAAATAAAATGTTTATCTTTCTATAAATTCCTGGTCGACATAAAATGTATTGAATAAAGGTATAACTTTTTTTATATAGAAAGGTTATTCAAGACAGTTTGACCTGGTTTGTTTTTTATACTTCATATCCTTTTATTAAAGTGAATAATCAAAAAACAAATTAAATTAATAACATAAATGTAAAAATCATGGTAAATATCGAGTTTTTAAAATTTGTTATGTGCATGTATTTTTTTTAATTCGTTAATGATTACACAAAAAACATATGATATTCCCCCTAGTATCAGTAGTCCGATGATTTAGTCCTATGATAGGACTGATGATACTTTTTAGTGTCATCAGTCCGATGATGCTGATCAATACAGATCATCGGACTACTATTCATGTACAAAGGCGAGCTTAACCCTAGATAGAGTTTTCTTCCAGCAAACCTTAGAGAATAGAGAAAACTGATTAAGGGGCTGACAACTATCAAACAACTTCTCGCTCGCACTTTTCGACATGTTGAAAGATATAAAATCACTAAACTCATTTTCGAAAAATTGCAATCAAAATGGTTGATTGCGATTTTTCGAAAACTAGTTTAGTGATTTTATATCTTTCAACATGTCGAAACTTGCTAGCGAGAGTCACATTAGCTCTTGTCTTCGCCTTAAAGTAGTGGGAAGGTGTACGTAAACATAAAAAATATATAAATTGAAAAAGCTGATCTTGATAGGAGTTCAAGATAAAAGTAAGAGAAATCCTAATAAAAATCCTATTATAAACAAAATAAAATAAATAAATAGAGATAAATAAATATATACATATATATACTTCAATTCCTAATACAATAACTATTCATATACAAAAATAGACTTATAAAATAAATATATGATATATAGTACAATAATTTGATTACAAGAAAAAATTGACTTTGCGCTTGAATATGGCCAGTGATGAACTGGCACGAATGGAGTGGGGAAGAGTGTTCCAAAGCTTTATTTTTAAGTGTGTTTGATGTTACCAAAGTTGTAGTCAAAAACATTAAATGACGTAACAGCTGTTGTGTTGTGTCTCTAATATTTTGAATGAAATATAGATGTGTAAACGTATAGGTAACAAAATATGTGTAGAAAAGTTGCCAACAACAAAATTATAAAAACTAAGCTTTCAATGACATTTCCGGCACGTGTGCTAATCTTGATTGATTGTCATAATAAGTTATTATGTTATTTGTAATTTTTTATTCATAATTACAAGTTATTACTATATACATATTTATTGCTACATAGTTATTGCTACATGATGTTTGTGGTTTTCCTTAAATATATATCAATGAGCTTGAATGAAATTGTTCTAAATAAATGAAATGTGTAAAATAGTTTATTTGTAGTATTTGTAAGCGCCAGTGATCCTTTTTTTATATACCGGAACCTCAATCAATGTTAAAAGTAAATTATGATCACAAAATTTCAAAAGTGGTGTGAATGAAAACTAGCATTTTTGTATCTTTTTTTTATGTAAGAGACATACAAACGTGCTTACGGCCCACCTGATGTTAAGTGGTCACCGTCACCCATATACACCAACAACACTTGGGATGTTGTCGTTGCGTTGCCTGCCCTGAAGGACTTTATCAACTCTTTTCTTGAAGCTATTCATGTTGTAAGTGAGCGGGAAAACCTCCGGTGGTAGCTCATTCCACAGTTTATGAGAATGGGGGAGAAAAGATCTCGAAAAGCGAGCAGATATTTCTTTATAGGTAGCTAATTTTAATACAAATAAGCTATTTACTCTGCAATAGATAATCATCTGTTTGGTTAAAATTATTAAATATTGTAATGTAATCACCAAATCGAACTAAATATAAGTAATCTATATTGTATACCGATAATAATAGTAAAAATGCGTTTTAATAAACTTACTGAATTACATTTCTTTGTTTTACTAAAAACAATCCCTTACTTGAAACATGTTATATCTAGTTTCAACTAAACTTAGGTCGAAAGAACTAGAAACCTCAAGAGAATTTAAAATTAAAAGAAATTGAATATTTTTTACATAGCGAAAGGGCTTTAACACTGTTTTTGTTTTGTAAAGATATTAAACAAAGCATGTTTGGACAGCACTCATCCTGTTACTTCGACCTTCATTTTGAACAGTAACTTGTTTACCTTCTGCTAATATTGTTATCTAATACGGTTGCCGGCCTGCGTAAACAACATTATGAACACCCAAAACTAGGAAACTACTAGAACAATGTCACTTAAATGATAACAATAATACCACAATAACAGCCTTTTTTCGTAGCAGCTAAATTTTATTTTTGTTTATTTAGATGGGATTCTGCCAGAAGTCAGTACGCCAGCGGTAGCCAGTAGCCCAAAGCTATACCTAGGTATTATTTATTCATCGTCTTTGATGACTATTGCGACCACGAATTACAATCGTAAGCTGGTTTCACTAAGTTAATTTTTTAACGATTATCTCAACTCACTTTTTGCTCAAATATGAATCAGAATTATTTAATAACTTAGATCACCATTACATACATTTTATACATTTTATCGGCCAATCAGATCACTCTAGATAAACCTAACTTAGGCCTAAATCCCTAATCGGAATTATTTAATACAAAAAGCTGAAGACCTTTGATGCAGGTTTTATGAAAAGTGTCACAAATTAGCTTGATCGATCACAGAGGGCTTATTACGAGTTTAGTGCCGATCGTCGATCGTTACGATACACCGAATTTTCTATGAAAATAAATCAACGGAATCTAGCGTATTCTTTGAGAACCCGTTTTTTTTTCATAGAAAATTCGGTGTATCAACGATCGACGATCGGCACTCGATCGGCACTAAACTCGTAATAAGCCCTCTGACTAAAGGTGGATGTCGTGCGAACTCAACACCAAGTGTGGTTACTGGCGCGCTCCGATATGGCACCGCACCGGTGCAGTGGAAGGCCGCGTCGGTCGCGTGCTCGGCTCGCGCTAGCCTCTCGTGCGGCGATCATGACGCGTGACTCACTCCGGGTTTTCCGTCGCGCCTCCACCGTACTGACTGACAATGAATCTGTGCCTCACTTACACTGCGCCGAAAGTTCATTGATCTGCAGGCTGATCACGAATGAATTTTGACATTTGTCGCGTTAACGTATCCTAGCGATATTCGACCTTATTCTGTTGCAGTTAGGGATACGATACGTTTACGCGACTAACGTCACATTCGTACGTGATTAGCCCACTGAACCTTTTATAGTTCAACACGATTTCTAAGACACCTGCACTAGGTCTTTAGATAGGTAGTTCGTTGCACTGTTGTCGCCAATTCATCTTTTACATCTTGTGTTTATGTAGATTTTTATTGTTTCTTTTGGTGCCTATTAGTTATGATTACTTATCTTTTCAGGATGTAGGAAGTACAGGAACGATAGATAGACAGCCTTCACAACTCAGTTGGTAGTAGCTCTGCCTTCTGCGCCGTAGGTAGGGTTGCCAGATACGGGCTTATTATTTCCTGGACATTTCTGAGGTTACAAACGGAGTTGGAGTTTTTAGAGTCCAAATCCAACTACAAATGTTTGCTGTTGGACGGGCAATACAAAAAATATTACAAAAATACTAGTTTGGTACTTAAAGGAAAAAACAAACGACTTTTAAAACATATTATTTTTTTATAAAATCTATAGGTAGATATTAATTAACACACTGTAATTGTATTCATACCATACACAATCACATATGTATTAGAATTTTTAGTTCCAAATATAAATTAAGCTACTCTTTAAATAAAAATCGTCTCGGCTCGTCCGAGGTACGAGTATGCGCGCCGCCCCTTGGTGTCGTTACTTTTTTGGAAAAAAACTAGTGATCATGAATTTCGGGACAGTAAAGTGTAATTACTGGACACGGGACCACACGTCAAATTCCGGGACTTTCCCGGAAATCCCGGCCATCTGGCAACCCTAGCCGTAGGCCGTAGGTTCGATCCACCGAAAACAAATATTTGTGTGATGAACATAGATGTTTATTCTCTGTGTGGGTGTTATTATATATTATCTACATCTACATCTACACTAATATTATAAAGAGGAAAGATTTGTATTTTTGTATGTAACGAATAGGCTCAAAAACTACTGGTCCGATTTCCAAAATTCTTTCACCATTAGAATGCTACATTATCACTGAGTAACATAGGCTATATTATATTTTCAAAAAAATCAGGGATCCTTACTAAAACTCCAATAATGTAACCCAAGGTGGAAAACAAAAACCTTACATCGCGTGCGCTGCGAAAACGATTGGAGATAGAACAAAATAATGTACAACGATTTTGTAGAACACATCATCATCTACAAAAAATGTCGCGACAGCATATGTCTAACTATTATAGTTATGACACAATAAGTGTTCTTTTATTATAAAAATATAATTGAAATGCCGCCGCTAGAAAAGGCTCTTTATTTGTACCTTGGTAAAGTTAGACCGGGATGGGTTCGAGTAATTTGCACGCCCTTCTACCTCGCGCCTTGCCCGGGCCCGCGCTGGGTGAGAACGCGCCCCGTGACCTTATATTTTTAAAATCTTTTGAATGGAATGTCCGATTTGAAAAATTCAAGAAGTAATGTATAGGTATTGAGCCAGTCTTGAATATGAAATATTTATTTGGATAAGGATTAATACCAAGGTACAAATAAATACCCTTTTCTAGCGGAGCCATTTCAATTAACTTTTTATAATAAAAGAACACTTATTGTGACATAACCATAATAGTTAGACATATGCTGTCGCGACATTTTTTGTAGATGATGACGTTTTCTACAAAATCGTTGTACATTATTTTGTTCTATCTTCAATAGTTTTCGCAGCGCACGCGATGTAAGGTTTTTGTTTTCCACCTTGGGGTACATTATTGAAGTTTTAGTAAGGATCCCTGATTTTTTTGAAAATATAATATAGCCTATGTTACTCAGGGATAGTGTAGCATTCTAATGGTGAAAGAATTTTTGAAATCGAACCAGTAGTTTTTGAGCCTATTCGTTACATACAAAAATACAAATGTTTCCTCATTATAATATTAGTGTAGAAGTGTAGATGTAAGTACCTACCTAAGCTGTGTGAGTATACATATAAGTAAGCGATCGACAGATGCTAGAGGTGTAAGTTTGTATATTTGTATTTATTTCAAACATTACATACCTATATTATTACAGGTTAGACCTAATACAATAGAGTAGTCATCAAACATAATTATTTTAGTAATCTTAATCTTAATCTTAATCTTAATCTTAATCTTAATTATTATATAAAATGCTAATGTTCGTACGTGTGTCCACGGTTTTCTCTATGATCCGCAACTTCGATCAACTTCCCGTTGGGATGGCAAATACCCCTTGGTCTCCTGGTGTGCATAAGGGAGTTTGGTCGGGGTGGGTGGAAGAGGGTGGTTGTGGGTGGCGAAAATGTGGAATAATATATATCTGTCCTTCTCTAACATGTATAGTTAGAGAAGGACAGAAAACTTCTGTCAAATTCTTAAAAACTCGGGAAAGATCTAGAAAGTTCCAGAATGTGTGCAACTGATGAAATCAATCTAGAAAGTTCTAGAACTTTCTAGAATGTTCTAGAAAGTAGTTTCAATTGTTGTAATCGATCTAGAATGTTGTACAAAGTTTCTGAAATGATCTAGAAAATTCTAAAATAGTTTCAATTGTTGTAATCGAACTAGAATGTTGTAGATAGTTTCTGAAATTATCTAGAAACTTCCAAAATGCCTACAACTTGAAGATCATTCAAAGTTCGAGTGAACAATAATTAAACAAATTCAAGTAATTCCGAGAAACAAAAACGACCAAACTATTTGAATATTCTAGAGTGTTTTGGTACTAGAAATTTCTATATTTGACGATATATGTATAAGTACTTGACTTTTCGTCAGTACATGCGATGTATTTTAACCCGAGAAACGCCGGGTTTCGCTGCTAGTACAGTATAAATACCAATGTCATGGAGCAAAAAATATAATGCCAGGATAAAAATCTTTCTGCCAAACTAGGCTAATAATAAGTAAGTAACAACAAGTCGTTACAGGTCGTGTACAGTTGGTCATCTTCGTAGAAACCGGCGCAATGGACACAAAATGAAAGTATGGAAAAAACAGACACGTATGATTTCCCGTTCCACGTCCTCAGTGACGTCAGCGTTGCTGCATTGCACAATTGCTCACAACACGACCCCGCTTGCCTACGAGTAGGTAGCAGATGTAGGTACCTAGGTATATGTATATGCCACGTCATGTTATGATTTCAACTTAATAATGCCGATGAACTATACCGAGTTCAGTAAGAATCTGTGCACCATTCCATGTTAAAGTACTTTATAGTATTATTGCTGCATCATCTGATTTGAAAAGCATCGGTCTTTTAATACAAACTACATTGACCACAAATAAAACGAACCATCTAAACTATTAAAGTTTATTCAAACATGTTAATATGTGTAAAATCTAAGTATGATAATTGCCAAATCACGCCTTTTTGGGAAAACTGAGATGCAAATGTTGAACAGAGCGCACGCGCTGGGAAATATCATTTTTTGTCGCGCATCATTACATCGGTAGCATAATCGGTGGCTGTCAACACACGCCTATACAACACACAAACTTTATTCTGCGTTCGGGAAACGTAAGCTTCTATGAAAATGTACTGGCTGGTTTTGTTGGCGACGTGAATAATATAAAGTTGGCGATATATCCTCGGATTTACCTATCATTATGTCGTAAATGAGCACGCGTTCGGAAACACCGCATACTAATTAAAAACTGGTTGGATGTTGCTATGCTTCGGCCGTGGGAAATAATTGTGCTAGAAACTGTAGTACCTAAGATTTAATATAGTCCCAAAAGTTATTACCCGAGTGGGAAGTTTTCCTTAAGTGTAGGTAAACACTATAAAACAAATAAAACTGTAGTACCTAGTACTTAATGTGGCAAAATTTGTACTCTACATATTAATAAAGCTCAAATGCTAATTAAAATAATCTGGAAGACAGGTATCGCTCTGGTGTGATAAATGAAATGAAATTACTAATTTGCGTGAAGTATGCGGTAAGACCACTTATTGTATCTAATAATTATAATTTTTCATGTAGGCATGTGTTTTCCTATACGCAAAGGAATGAAGGCATATGTATCGTAAAAAAACTACCGTTTGGGGCAAAAACTCAAGGTAGGTTTCGCAAATTAAATTCAAGTTACAAATGGGTATTTTGGAGAATGATCATGCCCGGCCGTAGCACGTGCCGTAGGTAACTATAGGTATAAGTATATTCGTCATGGGTGTTCTAAGAACTTATGTATCTATGTAAAATTCCGCGGTGGATGCCGATTTCATTGTTATTGTTAAGTATTGCAAGTTGTTACTGTCTTTTTCATTCAAGAATTCTATCCGATGAAGTATGTGGCACTCAAAATATAACAAAATTATAAAGAACAATGTAATCTTCCTGCCATACCATACTTCCTGCGAATAAATACATTTTATTTTTTTATTTCATCAAATAAAAAACGGTCTATATTCAGTTCAATCAACCCAAATTAATCTAATTGGTCTTTGTATAGTAGGTAGGTACAATCAAAAGGATCACTTTGAAACGTCTTAGGTATATAGATACTAGGTGAATCTACCGTCAAAATACTAGCAGTTCCTCGCGACCAAAGCCAAGAAGAAGCGCCAGATCAATCATAAGGATCACTTTGAAACTGATAGTCTGAACTGAAAATCACAAGATAATTCAGTGCCAGATTATAAATTTATCAGAAGCCTCTAATCATATTGTTTTATATAGGCATCTACACTTTAGATTCATGTTCAAGTTAGGAGTAGATAGGTAATCTCCCTGACTCATAGCTCAGTAGGTACTTTCATTGCAGTTCCACTTATAAAATAAACCTGTGTCATCTTTGACTCTTTGGCTGCTGTAGCACAACACCCTGACATAGCTCTATGCGTAGTTTACCTTTTTTTTATTTTAACATGCATTTGTAGTTTTGTGTAGGTAAGAGTATTTTTTTTTAAATATATTTCTGTCTATGTCTTCTATCGATGAGTTCAAAGTTTAGTACACTAGCTAGTTGTAAATGTACCTAATTTTTTAGGCACAGATAAGAGAATACTTTATGTAACAATATGAAATGGAGACATAATATATATAGGATATATAGGAGGGCATAATGCTAATGCATGTTCACAGAACTCTACAATTACCGTATCCAAGAGGTCGGCAAATTTTAAACAATACTCTTTATTGACCATTATTGCTTGCAGTCAACTCTACCAGGTGCTTAACCAGACATAAAAGCCAAAGCCTAGAAAAAAAAACTAAAACAGCTTCACGAATTTGATCTCCAGGCACGGTAGATATCTCCTCAGATCTCTCTACTAACTTAAGATTCTTTGATCATCATCAATAATCTAAGGGGGTAATCAGAGGTACGTCCAAATATTACATTTGGACGTACCCACATTTAGCAAAAGTTGGTAGAAGCCTAGACTGTTTACAAAATAATGACGTAACTCGGTTCAAAAGTATGTGGCCTGAATGATCAAGATTGCACCACTGTTTTTTCAGATCCGCAATAATACCAGCCACCAGGATTGTATATTGTGTCACAAACATACTTATCGATGGTCTGTGGCAACTTTCACCATGTAGTCATGTAGTCACATGTAGTGCAGTGTAGGGTCTAGGGTGGTGGTGGGCCTCTCTCCGGCCTTGACAGTCCGCCGCCGTCCCGCCAGCGCAGCGTGACTCACGCCACTTCTAGAGCACACTGTGAGGAGAGTAGGAAGGGCTTATTAAAGCTTTCCAGTGAAAATACTAGTAATTGCAATTTTTTATTAGTAGGTTGGTCAATAAGTTACAAAATAAATAAATTTGTATTTGTTAATTTCCAAGTGTCTGTGAGTGGTTTAGGTTTCAGTGACGAAAATAAAAATTATCTATTTTATTCTAAAAATATTAAATTAATTGCCGTTGCTCTTAATATTATACTTGCGAAAGTAAAAAACATTGTGACGACAGATTGAGATGAGTCTTGGAAAAAATGAATGAAACCGACTGGAAGTTTATGTTAAAACGTGTTTAGTCTTTTTCGTCGTAAGTCAGGCGTGAGCAGCGTAGGTTGCGTTTTATGAGATATGCTTTTACTTCAAGGCTCTCCAAGGCCTCGAAAGGTCGTTGCTGACGTGCAAGTTTGTGTAAGTTACACAACTTTTGGTTTAAGCAATAGTTTAGTCAAATTGGTAGGTAGTTGGTGATTCACGTGGTGGTATTGGTAGATAATTAGAATTACCATAGGTGTGACGTACAAAACCCTCTTCAAAATAAGTTGCTCAACAAAATTCTGCCTCGATTCAGTTTACTTCTAATTGACAGATATATACGTGAAATCCAAATCGAAAGCAAATGAATGCACTTTGTCACCAAATATTTTACTCATATGTATTTTGTTTTTCATTGGTAGATGGAAAAATGAAGAACGAATGGATTTGTTTCGAGGTTGGCATAATCTTGTACTTTTTGTTTGAATTTTTTTAATTGAACAGGGAATTAAAAAAAAATAATGTTATTTAAAACGTTGAAGACTTTTTGCTTTTAAACTCAAGCTGATTCCAATATACTCTGAACAAGTCAGCGGAATTTTTAGATCTTTCTGGTTACTGTTCTATCTACCTACAAGCAACATTTGGGCGCTCAGCCTTCACCTTTCTCAAGTTCCGAGATATGCATGAGTCAATGGAGGAGATGACGGCGAGGGACATGCGCCGGGCAGCACGGGCAGAGAACAAACGAGTGTTGCACAACCAGCACGGTTATTCGACCGCATTGATTGCCTCTGACTACATCCGCGATGATGCTGCAACTGCACACCTCACACTAATCCTCGTGGAAGACTGTCGAAATAGGTATTTTGTAAATCGATAGTAACGAAATATTGGATGTCCAAAGTCCAATGATGACAAACCAACAGAAAAACTAAACTTACCATTATTAGGTGTTTACATGGTAACTAGGTATTAAGATATAAAATTTTTGAGGAAATGCATTGGTTTTATATGGTTATATGGTTTTATATGGTTTTATATTTTATATTATATCTAAATTTTGAAATAACCATTTTGTAAATACGTGCAATAGATTTGTGAATATAACTGGTGGGCTGTATGAAGTGTGTTGTGTAATAATAAGTGTGATTTTGAGCATAAACAAGTTCATTGAAAACAAAACGCGCAAAATCTGAATCATTACTACCACAACCTAGTAGCGGTTCTACAAAATGACACTTACGGCTACGGTCCATGAAATACTGATCACCATCATCTGCATGTCTGCATCCGCATCTAGTAGCCCAAGCACGACCTTCACATATTCTCCAATAGTTTGTGGGCGTCCGTCCGTTCCGGTCTTACGTGACGATGCCCGCGTGCAGTGTGACGTCACAATACTACGTAATAGCACCAGTCAGGACCGTCACGCTGCGCCCATCTTGTGATATTTGAACTACTTTTTATGAATTAAACTATTAATAGCTCATAATCATGCTAGTATTTAGTTACATGTTCACGCTAGTACTATTATTTATTCTGCGGTTGTGGGAAATACCGAATGTAACGTAAATGGATTGGTTTTTGATTCCGTGAAAAGTTGTCATACGAAATGATGGAATGCGAATATAAAAAGCTTGGTAGGTACCTACCGCATACTTCGTACAAAACATTTATTAAATGAATAAAACGAATAATGTACCTATGTAATGTAACTTAATGAAGAAAAAAATATACAAACGTTCCCTTATAATAATATCTTGGTGGATATTAACTAAGCTAGCCCCAAACTAACCAAATGGAATCATAATAAAGCTAAGTAGCGCGTTGATGTCTTTTGTATGGACGGTATTCATGCGGAGACGACAATTTACAGAAAATGCGTAGTCTAAATTCCATGTCTCCATTTCAATTAGGAGCTAACCTTACCTATTGTGTCATTATATAATAATAATGGTTCTCTGCATAAGTGCGTTTATTAGTTCTCTACATAGCACCAAAGTAGGAATATAAGAAAAAAAAATCGAAAACTTCAAAGTTATAATATATCGTGTATGGACATCGTATCGTACCGTACATAGGTATATGAACTTCAATCAACAATCAACTAGATTCCGTGTCACATACAAAATCAAAGCTAAAAATTGTCCGCTTGAATATCTACTTACACACACATAAACAGCTACATCGAACTGATTCAAAGGTTTTTAAACAGTTTCAAGTTCAACCTAATTACAACCATAAAGTCAAAGTCAAAGTCAAAATGTATTTATTCAATAAAATCATAAGGATCACTTTGAAACGTCTTAAAGCTAGGTGACTCTAGGTGCCAGTTCCACGCGACCAAAGCCTAGAAGAACAGGCAACAAACTTACGGCTTGGTTCCTACCGTTCTTTTGTATGATCCTTTTACAATGTAATAATATAATATATTATTGAAGTTTAGTGAGGCGTAGGCATACAGAAAAAGGTAAACATAATCAAATTTATGTTTACCTTTTTAAACCCTTGTTCATAAACCCTTGTAATAAAGTCACAAATCTTCAAAATACTATCTTACACTTATGATCATTCGTCAATTACAGCCGTCACCTTGAAATTAAAAGACATAGGTTAAATAACATTTATTGTGTAATCAACCTTATATTGCAACAAATAAAGTACTTTTCTCCATTATTACTTTGTGAGTTACATTATTACTTTCGTTTCGTTTTGTTTCTGTTTACTTCTTTGTATTTTACTACTCCTCACACACACTACAGGTGCCTCGATGGCGGACTTTGAATAAACGACAAAATATTTGTTTTTAATTGTTAACAATGATTTAAGCATCGCAAAACGGAAACTGACATGTAATTACCGAAAAAAAGACATTCCTTCTGAAACCTTACTGTTTTAGGGGTTATTTTCGCAGTTTTAAAGCACACTGATGCATTTTAGCACGTCCGCACGTTTGCTGTGGTTGGAGCATACTAAACTCAAATAAGAACACAAATTTATTTGTGCTCTTATTTCTCGGGCCGTTTTTGAGCCACACGTAATCTAGGTTGATTGTTGATCGAAGTATATGAAGGACTAGCGGCCTGTCCCAGCTTCGCATGGGTGGTCATAAACTTTTTTGCACATTTTAGGATAAACTTAGACCGTGGGTTCGAGCCTCGCGTCTATTTATTTCATACATTTGCACGCGCTTCTCCTTGAGTGAGTGAAATCGCACCCCGCGCGTGACCCGTGGACCCGTTAACATTTTTAATTTCGTCATATCTTTTGAATGGAATGTCCGATTTGAAAAATTTAAGAAGTAATCTTTAGGTATTGAAACCGTCTTAATTATGAAATGATTTATTTGGATAAGGATTAATACCATGGTACAAATAAAGACCCTTTTCTAGCGGAGGCATTTCAATTATTTTTTTATAATAAAAGAACACTTATTGTGACATAACTATAATAGTTAGACATATGCTGTCGCGACATTTTTTGTAGATGATGACGTGTTCTACAAAATCGTAGTACATTATTTTGTTCTATCTTCAATAGTTTTCGCAGCGCACGCGATGTAAGGTTTTTGTTTTCCACCTTGGGTTACATTATTGAAGTTTTAGTAAGGATCCCTGATTTTTTTGAAAATATAATATAGCCTATGTTACTCAGGGATAATGTAGCATTCTAATGGTGAAAGAATTTTTGAAATCGGACCAGTAGTTTTTGAGCCTATTCGTTACATACAAAAATACAAAAATACAAATGTTACCTCTTTATAATATTAGTGTAGATAAGAATGCTCCCAACCATCAAGTTCGCCTATGTGGGGTACATTTTGTTCTGTGCAATAAACAATTTTCTATCTATCTATGGACATAAAAACAAAACGCGCTACTTCCAAATCGACCTTGTAAAGCTATAAATCCAATAGTTTTCGTTTTCAAAGAAATTACTTAGCAGGATCAATGTATGCCATCGGCAAATAAACGAGTGAGATGGCGTGTTGTGTACGATTGTACGATAGTGTGCGCATGCGCACGGTCAAGGACCGTCTCGTCGCGGCCACCACCGTGCGTTAACATTATGGGTCTTTTGACATTGAAGCGATTATTTACACATTACTGATACACTGACCTGCCGCATGCCGTGCCGCGCCGGCGCCGCCAAAACAAAATGGTGATGCCGATCACCTACATTACCAGCTTTGCTTAGTTAAGGTAGCTACATCGAACTTATTTTTATTCTGAAAACAAACGCTTTTAAATTAAGTACAAAGCAGTTATTTATAGTTAGGTATATAATATATTATAATAAGTAAATTGTTTTGGCATAAAAATATATCCACCATTACCTACTTTTTTCGTTTTCTTAATTATTATTCGAATACCAAAGTGAGTATTCATTTTTGTCACGGTATCATAAAAATTGACTTGTCATTTCTAAATGAGACAACACGCATGAATGTGATGACACGTGATGATATCATTCATTAGAGGACAAAGTGCCGACGTAAGGCTGAACCACATATCAATTTCAGTGGACAGCTTCCAAGTTTTTTTTATAGGTACCTACTACTGGCTGATAGTACCAGCAGATGGCTCACCTGGTGTTTAGTGATAGTGGTGATAGCCATCACCTATAACAAAGCTTTGCCTCGCAAGTTATCAACTGCCCTGCATCTATCAACTTGAGGCAAACGGAGATGTTAAGCCTCATGTGCCTGTAATTTCGCCGGCAACCACACCCTTCAAACCGTAACACAGCAACGTTGCTTGGCGGCAGAAATAGGCATAGTGGTAGTACTTTTAAAGAGTAGTAGCTCTTCGTGAAGGGCTCGTCCGGGGAAGTACTACCACCACGCCTTTCTTCTGCCGCCAAGCAGCGTTGCTGTGTTTCGGTTTGAAGAGTGTGGTCGCCGGTGAAATTACAGCCACATGAGGCTTAACATCTGTAGGCCTCAAGTTGATGGACGCAGGGCAGTGCATCGTAGGCCGCGTTCCTAACGTGCGTGACTTACGAGGCAATGCTTTGTTATAGGTTATGGTTACCACTTAACATCAGGTGGGCCATTTGCTTGTTCCATCAGCGAGTTATATTAAAAAAAACTTCCTAGACGAGCCCATCACAATGAGTTTTATTGATGCGTGATGGAGAGCGTTAGGATTCCGGGAACCAGATATTTATTCTATGCTTACTAGTAGTTTGTAACCTGTGGTGGCCTATGTGGCGATATAAGTTTTACAACCTGCTACTCTAGCTACATTTTGGACTATGGATTATTGTATCCTTGTCAAAGAGAATGACCATAGAATACTAGCATGTTCCGCAGACGATAAGTCATCTCGCACACTCATGCCGGGACAGGACACTAGCATCTGTTGTGGAGACGACTCAGATGGAAATTGGTGCAATCATTCAATTGGGTACCGACCGAGCAATGGACATTCGTAATCCGCTCGCCTTTCCATTGCTTTACGTGAACAAACATGAATGACGTTATCTTTTATTCTTATTCATTCGTCTTCTAAAGTAAACCATTTGTTCTACCGAAGGCGGATGCGAGACAATGCACCGGGTGGCATTACTTACTGGAACTCGTAAAGGGACGCAAACCAACAAAAAATATTTGTTCTGCAATATTTATAGTCTAAGCGCCGGCGTTAGTGCGTCAATGGCAAGCCGCCTACTTGCTACTACTCGGAACAGACCCCCCCCAGCCCCCACTCTTCGGCAGATGAAAGGCCTTTGCTGATGCTACACCGACCATAGATTACGTCAACAATTTTTTTTTGTTTGCATCCTATTGCGTCACAACTACACAATGTGAAGCATTTTTGGTCCAGTAACATATTCATTCAATGTATTTTCATTCATGAAATTTAGTTCGAAGAGCGCGTCATAAGTTACCACTTCAAAATTAGTCATTTGAAAATATAAAAATCTTTTTGATTTCCTTATGTAAACACTATAAAACTAATAAAAAAATATAGTTTAAAATATGTAATGAATTTCAGAGAGTAGGAACAAGTAG
Organism: Chloroclysta siterata; assembly: GCA_932294275.1. Lineage (NCBI taxonomy): Eukaryota > Metazoa > Arthropoda > Insecta > Lepidoptera > Geometridae > Chloroclysta > Chloroclysta siterata. Next base: position 29,463,241 of record OW028590.1, on the reverse strand, counting down.
GTGTGATACCTGAGTGTGGAAGTACGAAACTACATAGATGGAAGTGGTGGAACGGCCCGGGTTTCCACAATTAGTAATCAATCTCATTCATGCGTAAAATACGCCAAAGTAATTCGCGAAACCGGCTTCCACCGGCGCATGCGGCGACACGCGGCCCGCGCGTGCTCACCAATTACTTTTTAGGGTTACTATACCGAAAGTGTAACGGTGAGACTTGGTCTTTGTTTTTTTATCTTTGTTCGCACTTGTGGTTCCTAAAAAATGGAATTTTGGCACAAATATAAAACTGATAAAAACAAATGAAATATTTTCATCCATGAAGCTTATGAAAGGTTTTTGTTGTAGATTTTATTCCTCCTGACATCTAAAGATTTCCCAAACTCGCGTCCATCGTGCCTGACAGTTATCAACTGACATGTTTGAATGCGAAACAGTCGAATCCCCTGGCGCGTGAGTTTAACTTAAACTTGGCAGACTTATTAATATGTTCTCTGAACATTGACTCATATGAAGAGTCGAATTGCTTAATAACATTAAGATTAGTCACAGTACCATCTCGCGATGGCGTTTCTATAGGAGCAAGTGAACAGTGGCCATAACGGTGCCCTCACGGCCGTTGACCAAGGGACTTGCCGCGACTTGTCGTCACTTCTCATTGACTAACCGCACAGGAATGCTGCAAAAAGGCGCTACAAAAACTCGGGACTCGTTTAATCACTCGCTACGGGGAAGACTTTGATTCCATGCCGCTCGCCGTAATGGAGATTAGGGGATGAATGAAACCCTCGAGAAGCTGTAAAATTCTGACAACTGTCAGCGCTCGCTCTGACGGGCCATTTCGAGCTCGAAAGGAATTCTGACTGTGTGGTCCAACTGGCTCACCGCATCTTTAAATTGGCGCCAGCTCTTTTTGGGAACTTTTTGAAGAATGCATTATTCAAACAGCGAGGATTATTGGCAATATTATTTCTTAAATTAAAGATGTACCTACCAAATGTTATTTTTCAACGTGTTGCTGACTCCAAGACCCTAGAGATTTTTTTTATACAACTAGCTGACGAAACAAGCAGATGGCCCACATATGTTCAGTAGTAACCATCACCGACCAACAAAGCATTACCAAATCACGCACAATAGGAACGTGCCCTACGATGCACTGCCCTGCATCCATCAACTTGAGGCACACCGATGTTAAGCCTCATGTGCCTGTAATTACGCCGGCAACCACTCTCTTCAAACCGAAACACAGCAACGATGCTTGGCGGCAGAAAAAGGCGTGGTGGTAGTACTTACACGGACGAGCCCTTCACAAAGAGCTCTACTACTCTTAAATTGTATTTAGGGGACCTACAATCGCGAACCTAAGTGAGTAGGTATTTGTCAACCTTATAGGTACCTTTGTGAACATAGTTCTTAAAACGATACGTCAATTTGAAAGGATCATCTAATTTACATCCTAAAAAAGTATTTCTCATGAATATATGTGACGTCAACCGTTCGGCTGTTGCTCCACAGAAATGTAAATTCTCTGTTCCGTGGTTGAACCGATGAGTGGATGCTCCATTGAATAGAATGAATTTGGATGTCGAGTGCGCCGCAACCTGCACGTAGACCATGCCCACGCACTGCCTGCCGTAACCACAGCTGTTCTTATAGGAAACCAAAGACGTGACTGTAATGCCAATGGTGCCTTTTTGCGTAAATCGTCTTGGATTATTTCTAGATACAAGATTAGAATATCGTTGACGAAATGTGGAAAGGTACCAGCAGATGCCGATGGTACAAGGTAGCTGGCTAGCTGCGGGACTCTGCATTTCTCGTCATTTCATGACATCACATCGGTTGCGAACGTGATCATCATTGCAATGACTTTAAGTGCGTTCTAGGAGCAGGGTGTTTTTGATCTTGTGGTTTTTATAGTAGGAGATGACCTTACTCTGTGATGACTCGAAAGCGTTGGCTCTAGCATTACCGTAAGCTAATTACATATAAGTGGGTATAAAGTGGGCGAGTGGATTAAATGCGAAAATACTCTATAATAAATAAATAAATAATAACCCTATGTCAGTTTTCCATTACTCTTTGGTAAAAATTGCAATAATTTAAGCATTGTATCTTTTGACGAAGTTATAAGAGCAAAAAATTGTATACATGTATCTCTATAACAACAGGTTACGGAATTCCGATGATATAATTATGTGTGACCGCTCAGAATGTACATAACAGGTTAGAACTATATGATCGGTTTATTCGACGAGAAAAAATGTAGGAAAATACTGAGCATAGACAGCACAAAAGCACCCTTATCACGTCATTGACCCAAACTGATTTCAGAAAAACCACGAGGAAACCACGAGGAAAACTATAATGTTTGTGATACACCTTACAATTATATACCTACATAGATATAACGGCAAAAGAGTTGTTTATTATTTCATAATGACCATGTATTTGATATTCCTTACTTCACTAGTAACACAACATACAGTTAAATTGAATTAGAGAGTTGGTTGAAATCATATCTAAGATCTAACGACCAAAGCAAAACTCAAAAGTCTTCAAGATCGTCCACTTTTTGGAAAACCCTATGTGCGTGAGAGCGCTCCGAAACAGCACGCATGACACAATTGTGATAATACGACAAAAGCTGTATAAAAGCTGTAACTTGCCTAATTTAAACCTTATCTCATTGTAATAAGACTGATGCTATAAACGGACGCACTTGCGTAGTTGTCAAGAGGCAATGAGACAAGGTGAGTCCCCGATACCGGCGTGTTTGACGTCACCAAGAGACACACATGTATGAGGAGGTGTGTAGCTGTGTTCTGAATGCAGCACCTTCAAGGCCGACCTGTCTGTTAATGATAATGTTTAAAAACCCGTTCGTTCACAATAATTATTAAATAAAATTATAAAGGTAAACAAGAATGTCTTGGCTCAAGGATTTTGCAAAAAGTTAGTTACATACTTGTCTAATTCTAACAAAGTAATTAAAAGGAGTTGTTTCATCAATGTATGAATCCCGGGTTGGCTCTGTGTACAGTGTATATAAATATCGCTTAGCAATTTATTAATCGTTTTTAAATGCTTATTTTCTTAATTTTTACTTCGTTTTATTGCGCTTGAAGATTTTCTATGTCAAAGAGAGCAACACAATGCACAAAAAACATGGCGGACTGACATGCGTGAAATGTCATTTCGACAACTGTTGTATATGTCAAGCTTGAGAGAGGAACTCATTACCGTCAAAAAAAGCAGCAAAACTGTCAAAGCAATGCAAAATGCAAACGTCAGTTACAGACTGTCATGGTGGCTCTAAAAGTGTTCACATAATAAAAAAATCGACCAGATAAACATTTAGCAACTTTATTTGCCTACAAATTACCTAATTAAATTGCATTGCCATGGTAATCTTCTATTTATTTCAAATCTTTCTACGTGGTGTACTCGTACATAGAGCAAACCTAAAATGAAATATGTCCTTTGGCACGTTTTTCAAATCTTCCTTGGTACTTCTTCTTCTTCCCGTGTCACGTTCGAAACTGTGTGGTGAAAGAATTTTAGTTGAATTTAGTAGGTATCTACCGTGACTGGAGATCACAGACGTTTTAAGATTTCGAGGGCTTGAGACTTCTTTGTCCGCACTTGGGATGTCACATTTTTTTTAAATAGTATACCTTTTACAGAATAATGTAGGTAGGTAATTATAATTATATCTAGCCACAATAGTGGGCTTATGCGTAATCTTACATAGACCTTTATTTTTAGCTTAAACTTAACTAAGAATGTGTCAATTATAACATTCATGATACAAAATGAAAATAATATTTTTAGACACATCAACTTCTCAAAAGGTAACTACTGTACCTAGTACCTACCTACCTATATATTTTATAGTAAAATAAAAAAAATATTCTAGTTTTCGAGATTCTGAGATTCGATGACATGTTTCGATTTGCAGATCTTGCTTCCGTCTCAAATTCCAGTGCATAAGTTCCAGTACCAACTGTTTAATTATGCTGCTCTCCTAAATAAAAAAAATATAGTGCAATAAAGTTAGTTTTGAGAAAACTTCAAGTACCCGCAAGTCCCAAGTTGCAACCCGCAAGTCGCACTAACTACGGTCAACATACGCCTCTGTATCGCATGTGTTCGTCCTACAATGTTATCTGTCATGAGCTCGATATATTCAGTGCATCGGTTGTTTCTATTAGAAATTTCTTTATATGAATTTATTACCATTTATTTTTTGTTTTAATTATTTTATATTGTTAATATTATTCCATATTTATTGATTGTATACATTTTGTCCATTATTTACGTAATGTGAGCAATAAAACAATGCATGCTGTGTTCGCATCTAGAAGGCCGTTCAGCCAATTTAGTTCTAAGATGTTTGCTTTTTGTGATTTTTTTGTTGTAACGGCTGGTTTGTGAACCTAACAATAAAAAAAAAAACTTGAAAAAACTTTGTGCCTAAATTTAATTTAATTAATGTTGAGTTACGGAGATAATTATTTGACTATTGTAATAGCTTTTTACCCTAAAACAAAAGCTAGCGTAAAATTGCAATTTTAATCAAATAATTTACAAAAAACCATTTAGGCTCAAATCCTATTTTTAAAAACTATTCGAATGCTACGAAAAAAAAAACATAAGCGACACACATATCCCTCCTAGCGAACATACTATTATCATAATAAGATAAGCTTTTTTATTTATAAAAGTAATAATTATGTTTTGTGAAATACTAAGAAGAAAACACATATGTGGCAAATATGTTTTACTTGCTTAGCATTTTGTATCTATGTTTTTTTGACAATTAGTAAATAGTTTTCTCAAACCACTTGAATAAGGTACCTAAGGTAGGTACATGTAGTTTTCTGTCTCTGATTCAGGTGTTGTCTTTTCTTCCTCCTACGAGCAGTACTTTGAACAAAACATGGTGCACTTGTGCTTACCTAAATCGTAATCTATCGCAGATATCGTTACAATTACTACACAGAAAAAACACATTTTACTTGCTGATTCCGGGAGTGTACCTACGTAACACAATTTCACAAAATTTGCGACTTGTGCTTTTTTCTTGGTAGGGCAGTAGGTATGTACGAAAATTCATCTAAGGCACCGAGGCGTTAGATGACCACGCCTTTTTCTGCCGCCAAGCAGCGTTGCTGTGTTTCGGTTTGAAGAGTGTGGTTGCCGGTGTAATTACAGGCACATGAGGCTTAACATCAGTATGCCTCAAGTTGATGGACGCAGGGCAGTGCATCGTAGGGCACGTTCCTATCGTGCGTGACTTACGAGGCAATGCTTTGTCATAGGTGATGGTTACCACTTAACATCAGGTGGGCCATCTGCTTGTTCCATCAGATAGCGGTATAAAAAAAAAAGATGAATTTTGTCAAGTCAATTTCAACCTTGTGATGATAGTGTTAGAGAACAATACTTGTGATAGTAAAGTGACATCGAAACCGAATTTAATTATTTTATTAAGGGGCTGACAACTATCAAACAACTTCTCGCTCCCACGTTTCGACATGTTGAAAGATATAAAATCACTAAACTCATTTTCGAAAAATCGCCATCAACCATTTGGTGTGCAATCACAATGCACATAGTTTAGTAAAAAATTCATTTTGATCGATACAAGTTTTCCTACTTAAAAGTTTGCCTAAGTACGAAAACTAGTAAAGCAAACTTTTGAGTAGGAAAACAGGTATCGATCAAAATGATTTTTTTACTAAACTGTGTGCAATGTGATTGCACACAAATTGGTTGATTGCGATTTTTCGAAAATGAGATAAGTGATTTTATATCTTTCAACATGTCGAAACGTGCGAGCGAGAGTCACATTAGCTCTTGTCTTCGCCTTAAGTATACTGGCCCTCATGTTGGTACGCAGTACCTACAACTGTTTTTTTTATCCTCAAAACCTTGGCGTAGGGCATGATTCAATTTTGTAATATTTAATGATAATCATCGTGACGCGATAATATTCCGAAAAGGATGATTTAACTCGGATTTACCGCTCCACTTCCTCCCAAGTCGTGATGACGTATATCTCATCATCATCTGATAGTGCTACCCCGCACAGGAAAACTATAATGTAATGTAGTCTCGAGCATGCGCGTGCCGCGTGCCACATTGGGAAGTTTAGTATGATACTTAGTCTAAGGTTTAGACAGCAAGTTTCAAAAGATAAATTAATTTCAAAACTGGTTTCACAAATTCCCAAACGCTTATTTTGTTTCCAAGTTTAACATACTTGTGGCAGTAAGTTAGTTCTCTCAGAGTATTTTTTCGGTTAGGTATTAAATCCGCACCTTAGTATAGATTTTGCTAGAGAAGTCCATACTAAGAAGAAACAAAGGGCAGTTTTCTCTGGAGCATGGCCATTGATATACCTATATAATAGTGATTAAATAAATAAGATAATTTCAAAATATACATTTCATATGCTGCTTATTTAATTATATTAATTATAATATGTGACATAGGTGTACTATGTTTTATACTTAGTTATATAACCTAGATGTCTAATCGTATGTTAATTATGCAAAACTTATACCACAATGATAATATTATACAGTAGAGTAAATCCCGGCCAACTCGTACGGATTAGGTAAGTAGTATCGTTATTTAATAGCTATGGTCAGTATCGAGGTATGCACTTACCTTATTTAATGTGACTAAATACGACCGTATTTTTTTTACAGTGTAAGTAAGTAAGGTAACAAGCGGTAGCTTAGCGGAATTGTTTATTTTTACAGTTTTCAGTATTTGTTTTTCTAGACTCAATACATTTATTACTTTCACATTTAGAGAGGTCAGAACGACAACAACAGATGAACTGATAAACCCTGATGCCAAGCACTACCTAGTACAAAGGCAAGCACGTGACGCGTCGCAGACAGCGCGGCGCCCGCGCAGCTCCGACGCCTCGTAATCGCTTGACAATCACGAACGACACTGACACACGAGCCTCGTGAATGAATTCCAAATGAGACCAATCGATTCTGGCTAGCTAGAGCTCACAATAATATTTAGTTATTATTCTAAGGGCGGCTAGAGTGAGTCAACGTCAACTGTCACAGCTTTTGGAATACGACCAGGGTATGGAGAAATAACATTTCCACATATTCCAGACCTAGGAAATTAGTCAATGATAATTTATGGTTTTATTAAATTTACTCATATAACCCGTCCATCATGAACTGACCTTACGTATACGTGGCATTTCACAGTGCACTGATAAAAGAGTACCTACCTACTAGTAGTTTCATCAAGTTACATGTGCCTGTACCTAATTGCACCAGCACCCACGTTTCAAATCAAAACAAAGTAGTCGTTCAGATGCAATTCCGGTAAGTACTTCGCCGGAGAAACTCTTTCGCTAACGGCCGGTTTCTGAAAGCCCGATCAAAACTAATCGCATGTCAAAACAGGTCACTTGCTATCTTTATCTAATTCGATGTTATAGCTGAAATGGCGAGTGACTTGACATCCGATTAATTTTGATCGAGCTTTCAGAAACCAGCCGTAAGAGCTACTAAGTACTACAGTAGTGCTGTTTGCAGCTACTTGGCTTTTGCTTGAGCTACAGAGCTGCTTGTTTTAAGGCCCAGCTACGAGTAGGTACTTGCTAAATACGATTACAGAACGTAATGAGGACGTGAATATGCTCAGTCTGACCGACGACCAACTAAGGGGAAAAGTTTAAGCAGAGAGGTGGTCGTCTACAGACCCTTCCCTGGGCGCCAGCGTAACACTTGACACTTTGGGACACCGTGACACTTCCAGACACCGTGCCACTGCGAGCCACCGTAACACTGGAATACGGCGCAGACAATTAGTTATAATTAAATGTACCTATTTTAGTTTTAAGGTATTATGTGTTGCCTAAAATGATTATTATTTTGCTAGCAATCACAGAAGAGCATTTCTGTGCTAGCAATGATACCAGGCTGATGAATAATGATGCAACTAAGAGTAATGTGAGGATATTGGTCAGTGGGTGGAGTGGAGTCGCACGATGGTGGCGTGTTGTCGGGCGACGCCTCGCCTCACCATGCAGGGCCGGTGAAGCAACACGACACCATTCTTACAATACTTATTACAATTGTATAATTACAGACATAATTGATAAACACACTGCAACGTGGGATCGTGTTGGTGCAGCGGTCTCTTATTGGTTAAATCGACACTTTTTTACTGGTTCTTTTGCTTTCATAATAATGGAGCCAATGATTCAATCTCCAACAGTTTGTATTCTGGCAGCGACGATGGGTTTGCAACCTGTCACGTATGGAATAACAATTACTGCAAAATTTGGGAATGTGCCAAATGGAAATACCTATCACCTTTTGACGATACCCTTGGACATCGTCAAAAAATCTTGAGCCAGTAATTACCTAAGTAATCTGAGGGGATATGTAGGTATTGTGCCTGGGGATCAAAGTCGTGAGGCTGTTTTTGTTGCAACCGGTGATAATCGATTTCCATCAGGGGGGCAATAGGTAAGTTTATTTGTGTACTTTGTTGTAAAATGATATTGCATGATATTGGAAAATGTAGACGTGGCCCGTGCATGATGACGAGAAACATATAGATGTGGCACGCGCCACGAATAAACCCCTGACGCATGAGCAAGCCGACAAAATGATAGTCTTATTATGTAATTGCCATCATGGAACTAGTTATAACATGTAGTAATTTATGAGACTTTTTATTCTAATGATTACCTACTAGGTACAAGTTTTAGTTTTTCACGATATCAAGAACATCATGAAAAAGCTAGGTAGGGGAGAGGGGAGCATAATGGGGACTCTAAGGGAAATCAATAAAATTTCTAAAAATCAATATTTAGTTATAATTTTATTCATAATCGGAATACAAGGGTAGGCACATCATACTACAATTTGGGACATATTTTGGGTCGTTAACATAAAATATTTTTATTACACTGCGACTCTACGAAAACTAAATTATGTTCCGGGGTATGGCCAGTATGGGGCACGTCTAAATACGTTATTTAGCTTTGAATATAGGCATATATGTATTTCATTCCCATTTCCCTTTTCCCGGTTTTGAGTAGGTAATAACAATGGGGTTCTTCAAAAGGCGGATTTATCTTCTCTTGACAAGCCGGCAGCGCATCGGCATCATCGCCTGGTGATGCAGGTATCCATGAACGACGGTGATCACTTTCGTCGACGAGTAGACTCGTCTGCCAGCTATGACAAATAAAAATACATGTCCGTTCTTAAAATTATATTGTATGAAGTAAGTATTAATTATATTATAAGCAAAAAAAGAAGCAATACAAAATTTTCAATTCAAGTCGTCACACAATTTTGACTTAACTATTTCCCAGCCATTCATGTTTCTAGTAAAAGGCATAATACATGTTTGAGCACTCCTCCATACATACGAATGTCTTCATTGACAACGCTTTGTTGGATTCGACCACACTATAAATCAGTCTGAAACATGTGCGAGCCTTGATTTCTGTTTGTCGATTACTCATACCAAATCTACCAGTAAGTGTAACTTGTATCTCATAGAATTTTAAGCATTAGGTACCTAATGCTTACCTCCTATCTAGAGTAGAGTACCTGCATAAAGTAGCGTATAATTTCTCGCAAGTGGGTTCAACGTTCTTGACGCAGCAAGACAAACCTATATTTCTTGGACTTCAGGTCTTTTAATGAGAATATTTTATTCCTGTTATCTCTTTCAACTGAAAGAACACAAAATTACTGAGTACATGCGGAATACGCATAAATCACATCTCCGGAAAGTTTAATAACTTACGTGTCGCGTCGTTGCCGTGTCGCCGTCTGGAGAATTTCGGCTCATATCCGTTTTAAAATATCTCAGTGGGAAGGCAACTTTTGTGAGTTGGCATTGTATGTTTGTATTAAGTTTTTATTAATTTTCAAACCATTGCTCCGAATTGCAAGAAATTTGATAGGTTAGAAAATAACAGGACAAATTTATAGTAAATTGTAACTAATATATTTATTATTTTCATCGATACAGATTATCGTCACATAGAGCCATTGACAGTGGAAGTCAGCCCCTCAAAAGCCGGCACGCACGAAAGGCTTCGTCTAGGTTGCACGAGCAGGAGGTTTCTTAAGCCTAGGCTAAATACCTAACGAGTTGTTTATTTTAAACCCGGATTCTGCCCGTTTACGGCTATCTCTGCTACGCATCTATGGTATAGTGTACGTTACAGTTAGCTTTACTATGGAATAGACCATTGACGTCAAAACGACAAAAAGCTGAAAGTCCGCTGAACTTAGATGGTCACGATTTTCAGAAATCCCAGCCGCAAATTATCTCAAATCTAAGACAGATTTACAGAGCAAGCCGATGAACGCTTATCTATCTGTCGTCGCTTTATACCTTGAATTGAACCAATGTGTGAAAACATTATGATTATGTACTCATTATTACTTAGTAATATTTTTTAAAGTATGTGCAATTGTGCATATAGAGGTACATATTTCTGTAATTATCGGTGATTAACCTCGGGAGGTTCTATCGCCTCTAAAAACTTAACTTTTGTAGTCTCATATTGGGCGAAGTCGGCTTCATTCGTGAGTGCTTTACTTGTGATACGTTAGGTAGGTATATATCTATGTATCTTTTAGACAGACTTCACGGCTCAGTTGGTAGTAGCTCTGCTTTCTGCGCCGTAGGCCGTGGGTTCGATCCCCCCGAGAACAAACATTTGTGTGATGAACACAGATGTTTGTTCTTTGTCTGGGTGTTATTATAATATTATAATATTATAAGTATGTATTTACAAAACAAAGGAATATAAGCGTCACTTCGTCACCGAGAAAGGATGTATACTTACATACTTTTATAAGGCAAGGCAATACTTTGTTTTTTGTAAAGGTTTTGGCTCCGTTGCACTCGATTTTAGTGCTTTAGAATATTAAAATTGTGGAACTCTAGTGCCGACAGCCTTGCTTGCCGAGCGACACGGCGCATTAGAACTTAAGTGATCAAAGATTCAAAAAACCTACCGCCACATCTCTGCAACCCACATGCTGATTTATCCAATGAGTATAATGCGCTGAAAATCGGTACGCGCTGAGCTTACTATCTGTATCTATTTTGTAAATCTTTGCAAATAAACATTGTTGATGGAGTGAGCGAAGCGAACGAAGATCTTAGTTTCAACTTGGGCGATTTGGCATTTTATGTATGTATGTATGTATGTTTGTCTGCCCATAACTTTCGAACCGTTGATCCGATCTGCATGAAATTTGATTTGTCGATAGCTTGTACTTAGAAATTTACTGGTATATGAGTAAAATTAGATGAAGGGTTATTAAGTTATGGGGTTTTTTAAGGGGGCAAAAATAAAAAAGTTACACAAAAAAATCAAGTTACATGTTATATGAAAGGGCTTTGTTTGGACGTTCCAAAATAATTTTTACTTTTTTTCTGGGACGCTCTGTTTTTGAGATACAACAAAAAAGTTAAATTACGATAACCAGCGATCCAAGAGCTCCCATCTCTAAGAGTTTCGTTGGCATCAAGGTTTTTCTACTGGTCGGCCTTCCTTTCCTTTCCTTTGCTTTTTCTTATTTTTTTTTCTTCAAATAAATTAAGGAGGTACTCAGTTCTCATAAAATGGTGACAACGACCAGGTCTGATGATGGAGCCAAGGTCTGTTCAACGGAACTCTTCAATAAATAGGCCAATAGAGTTGAAACTTGGTTACCATACCAAGTTAGTAGGCGGTAGTCAGAAAAAAGTTCAAACATAATGTTTGGGCTTGCCTCTGACTACTACCTACTCAAAGTTTTGATGCGTTCGTCGGGTCGCATCACGAGATCTTAGTCTGGGGCGAACTACTAGTTATCTATTTTTTATTAGCTACGTTTTATTTAGCTGTACGGTACCTTATTCACGATAATTATTGATATATTAATATAAAAAAGGTATTGTACACCGCCGTCTTCGTTTTTTCCTTTTCATCCAAAGGTTGTCTGGAATAGATCTCTTTTAGCAATGAGTACTTGTTTTTTCCTTTGTGTACAATAATAATTTATCTATCTTTCTATTTATAATTGTATCAGCTCTATTGTAAATTTAGAAATTTAAGAGACAAAATAAAGTTTTTTCTATTCTATTCCATATTTCTTCAACTTTATTTATTTTATATATTAATATGCCTACATGTGTTTATGCGGAGACAAATAAACGTTTTATCTTTCCATAAATCTTTATATATGCTTTCTTCCAATATCCAGCGCGTTGTCCAACTAATGTGTCATGTCTTGTTTACATGGCGTGACTCAACGCGGATCTCCCTCGGCGAATATTTATCAATTCTCAATACAAACTAGTCTGTCAATACAATACCATCAGATGTGGCCATCACCGCAATGGCTGCGCGTGCGGCGTAATTTTGACGCATTTAGAGATTTGAGATCAAAGCGGCGCCGCCTGTGACGCACCTGCTTATCGATAGTACGTGATACGAGGCGAATTCATTGATTGTGAATAAGCATGAGAGCGCCGTTGTCATGGTGATGGCGGCGGTGGTCTTCGGAACTACTCAGTCATAGATTTTGATATAGGTTAGACTTTGAACGCTGTTTCCAGAAAGCCAAAGCAATTCATTGGACCAAAGTCCAAATCGTATTTGGAAATTGAGGTTGGTAAATACATAATTATATTTACAGTTAGGTACAGTTACAGTTAAATATAAATAATTCTCCCATTGTTCAAGCTTTGCTTACTTTGGGGCTGGAAGGCACTGTGTAAGTTCCACCATTCAATAGACATTTGAGGGTAATGCGAGGGTAACGACACCTCACCACCTCAGAGATACCTCACCCCACCAGAGATTACAAAATAACTATTCAAAACTTCAAATTAATAAAAAATAAGCTTTTATTTTTCAACACACAAAGTATTTCCTCGAAAACTCTGCTTTTAAGTGCAATAAGATTACTAAAGAGACTGTTAAGGTAATCACGCGTCGCGCCCGCAAGGCGCCCATGCACGTTGCGGTCGAATTTACGTGACTACAACATTTGGGTCGACCTTTACCATACTAAACACCCGAAAAACTCGTCAATGCAACACACACATCGCATCTTCCTCATAAAGCGAGCTCTAAAATTCACAAGAAAATTGGCAATGGATAGCTTTCAGTGTCTTTAGTCGCAAGGGCGTGTTCTAGGCTTGAAACTTGTGAATGTCCGGACATGCCATGCGTGCACTTCTCTACGTCATACACTGCGGGGTTCTATAGAGCTACAGCTCCCCGACTGGAAGGCTAGCGGTATTGGACAGGGAAGGGCTGAGCGTGAGACAGTGACGCACCGGAAAGTCTGCGCATTCCTCCAGAGGGTCAGACAAAAAAGAAGTCGGCTGGGTCTTGACTTGACACCCTTGTCCTAGGTAGCCGAGCCACGCATGAATAGCTGTGTTCTGCATTGTATTGGATGGACCAGCATTGGGCACATTCTTCGCTTGTATGGAATGAACTATATTTTATCCAGTTATAGTTTATCGTAGAAAGGATCATCCAAAAAAACTAAATAAACCAAGCCATAGCTTTTCTAGGTTTCATAGGTTCTAGCTTGTTCTTCTAGGCTTGGTCGTGTGGCACTGGTGCCTACATTCTTATGCATACGCCATAGCTGTGGTGCCGTAGCTTTAGGATTTGAAAATTTGATTATGTTTACCTTTTTCTGTATGCCTACGCCTCACTAAACTTCAATAATATATTATATTATTACATTGTAAAAGGATCATACAAAAGAACGGTAGGAACCAAGCCGTAAGTTTGTTGCCTGTTCTTCTAGGCTTTGGTCGCGTGGAACTGGCACCTAGAGTCACCTAGCTTTAAAACGTTTCAAAGTGATCCTTGTGATTTTATTGAATAAATACATTTTGACTTTGACTTTGACTTAGGTGGACTGAGATTGGAGTCTTCGTAAATCTCAAAATAACTCCCGGTGTTCCAATTGGCATAAGTAATAAAAATACATATTTTTAAGACCCTTTGGTTTTTACAAAAGTTTTTGATTAGAGCCACAAATTAATTTTGTTTCTCTTTCACTCGAAATTCGAGTGATGTGAAATGCGAATAATACTTTTTAAATAAATTAAAAAAGGCATTTACTAGTGTACACACAAGATTCTGGGGTAGGACTAAAGAACAAACTGGATGAGGCCTATTTATACCCAGGAGATAAACAGGCTTCCTAGTTTATGCCATCTGTCGCGACCTGGCGCGTGGCGCTCCATCTGGCGCATCCAATTTGCTGTTTTTTTTGCTTTATTTCGAATCTCAAGTGAGTTCCTTACCTTTAGCTTTTGCTTTTGTCGACGTTATTAATAGTTTCTGTTAGGCAGATTCTAACTTATGTAATACCTCTATGCAAACTGTTAGTTATTCTATTCAGAGGTCATGCACCCGGAGTTTGTTAGTAAACACTTTGCGGTCTCTTAATTAAATAATGGCAGACATTTCACACCACACCATCTAGCTCCAAACCACAAATTAGACCCAACCTAAAGACATTTAGCCAAAAAAATATGGGAGAAAAAAGTAACTGTCAAAATACTTATTTTATTTTGTTCAGTAGTGCTATTCCGTAAACAAAAAAAAACACGGGGAGTTTCACTTAGTGGATCCGCGCTCGTTTCACCTTACTCACGTTGGTATTTTCACTGCTATAACACTCACGCGGGTGGCGCTCAACCACGAAAAACCTTTAACCTTAATAGAGGTAGAAAGAGAGGAAATCGACAATTTACACCAACACCCCAGAAAAAGAAGAAATCAGGAAAGAAATTGAAGAGAAGGATCTCAAAAAACAAGTTAAAAATGTAAAAAAAAATCTAAGTAAAACAAGCAAAGGAAGGAACAAGAATAAAAGTCTAGTTGAAGAATCTTCTGATAATGAATCTCAGGAATACTTCTGTCCAAGGGCGGATTTAAGGGTTAATTGTGTACTGTGGAGACTCCATCACAGTACATACTTATCAAATTATCAGAGTTGTTAAAATATATGAATAAAATAACAGAAAGAACATGAGTGAAACTCTTGTCTATTTCTGGCTGGAATTGCGAATTTTGACAGTTATTGTTGATTTTTTTGCCAGTCCGCCCCTTGTGCCCCTCCCAGAAAAAAATCATGGATCCGCCCTTGCTGCTGTCTAGTTTGTGTAGAAAGTAATCGCTACAGCAGGCAGGGGAAGACCCACCAGCCTGCACCCAAAACATTGCACTCAATGATTTGGGTGCAGCTGAGCCATTGAAAACACCTGTTTCAACTAATCCCAGGCACCGTTTGAAACATTATCCAAGGGTTTCTAAATAGCTTCTACCTATTTGATTTATAGGCGTATATTAAGCCAAATTACTAGGTTAGTTATATAGCCAGATATTCTAGCTATAATTAAAACCTATTATTAAACAAATAGGTTTATAAAATAACGGTATACAACCGATTTTCTCAAAAATGTTTCAATTGACCCCAGTCCTTACTTATTATGATTGATACATTGTAACTATAGTGGTTCGCCCCGAACTCAGATTTCGAAGTGTGGCGCGAACGCTATTAAAGTTTAGCCGATTAAAGTTGTCCAAACACAATGTTTGGACTTGCCTCTGACTACCACCTACTAACTAGGTATGGCAACCAAGTTTCAACTGAATTGGCCTATTTATTGAAGAGTTCCGTTGAACAGACCTTGACTCCATCGTCAGACCAGATCGCTGTCTCCATTTTATGAGAACTGAGTATCTTCTTAATTTATTACAAATAAAAAAAATATGTAGCAAAGGAAGTAGCAACGGCATCCTAAATGCGATTGATGAAAAACTAAATTATCCTCTGGTATACTGAATACTCATCCGACACAAGGGACCATATTGTTGTCTGAATAAATAAATGAATTATTATTATTAAAGGAACTGACCGACCAATAACGAAACCTTGATGCCAACGAAACTCTTATAGAAGGGAGCTCTTGGATCGTTGGTTATTTTAATTTTACTTTTTTGTTGTATCTCCAAAATCGGGCGTCCTAGAAAAAAGTAAAAATGGGTTTGGAATGTCCAAAAAAAGCTCTTTCATATGACATGTAACTTGATTTTCAATTACAAGCTATCGACTTACCAAATTTCATGCAAATCGGATCAACTGTTCGAAAGTTATGGCCCGACAAACATCTCTAATACTATAAGAATCAAAGTCCTGACTGACTGACTGACTGACTGACTGACTGACTGACATATAGACAACGCACAGCCTAAACCGCTGGTCCTAGAGACTTGAAATTTGAGAAGTACGTAGGTCTTATAGCGTAGAGGTGTACTAAGAAGGGATTTTTGGAAATTCAACCCCTAAGGGTGTAAAAAGGGATGAAAGCGTTTGTATGAAAAATTGTATTCCTTGAACGTACAAACTTGAAACTTGGAGTAGATATACTTCAAAGCAAAAAAATAGGAAAGGCATTTTTAGTTTTTTAAAACTACCCTTAATAAGTGTGCAAAGGGATGTAAAAGTTTGTATGGGAGTTTTTTGACCGCTGGTCCTAGAGACTTGAAATTTGAAGACTACATAGGTCTTATGGCGTAGAGGTGTACTAAGAAGGGATTTTTGGAAATTCAACCCCTAAGGGTGTAAAAAGGGATGAAAACGTTTGTATGAAAAATAGTATTCCTTGAACATACAAACTTGAAACTTAGAGTACATGTACTTCAAAGCTAAAAAATAGGAAAAGCATTTTTAGTTTTTTTATAACTACCCTTAATAAGTGTGCAAAGGGATGTAAAAGTTTGTATGGGAGTTTTTTGACCGCTGGTCCTAGAGACTTGAAATTTGAAGGGTACATAGGTCTTATGGCGTAGAGGTGTACTAAGAAGGGATTTTTGGAAATTCAACCCCTAAGGGTGTAAAAAGGGTTGAAAACGTTGGTATGAAAAATAGTATTCCTTGAACCTACAAACTTGAAACTTAGAGTACATGTACTTTAAGGCAAAAAAATTGGAAAGGCATTTTTAGTTTTTTAAAACTACCCTTAATAAGTTTTTATGGGAGTTTTTTGACCGCTGGTCCTAGAGACTTGAAATTTGAAGAGTATATAGGTCTTATGGCGTAGAGGTGTACTAAGAAGGAATTTTTGGAAATTCAACCCCTAAGCGTGTAAAAAGGGTTGAAAACGTTTGGTATGAGAGATTTTTAACGCATAGTGCGATTGATTTCAAACTTGAAGTAAATATACTCCACAATAAATAATTTAAAATCACGTTTTCAATCTTTTAAAACTGCAGGGGTCTGCAAAGGGTGCAAAAGATTGCCAACGTTCCAAGTTTTGTATGAGAGATTTTTAACGCGTAGTGTAATTAACCTCAATCAACATGTTTTCTGTAGATAAATAACAAAAAGACATTTTAATTTTCGAAAACAACTCTTAAAACTTTACCTTCCTTCGTTGCGCTCGAGTAAAAAGGAAACAACGAGGCGTCAATGTTTGTAAGGGACATTCTAAGAGCGGGAATCTTGAGTTGATACGAAGAGATCTGAGGGTATCTACCGTGCCTGGGGATCAAAGTCGTGAAGCTGTTTCGTTTCGTTTGTTTTTGTGGTAGAAACTAGGAGCAAATAACGACATATTTTCCGTGTAAGGTTGTCTTTGTTGTATTTGTCATGTTTGTGCTAAGCTCAGTACCGATACCTACCTACCTAATATAGGTAATGTACGCCTATAAGTACCTCTTATACCTACGTAGGTATTTAAAATCCTACCCTAATATTATACAAATCAATGCGAAAGTTACTATGTTTGGATGTTTGTGGCTCAATCACGGCTCACCACTTTAACGCGTGCGAAGCCGCGGGAAGCCACTAGTACATACATAAATTGCCAAATCTCCCAAGTTGACTGTAAGATTTTTGTTCGCTTCGCTCACTCAATCAATAGTATATATTTAATATTACATTTAAAAGCCGTAATATGAATGTTAATTGCTAAACATGTCCTGGATATTTCTAATCCTTTTTATTTGCAAGATTTCCAAAACAACAACTTTCACTGCGGTTTAAGTAATTATGACCTTAAAATAAAAATAAAACCGCATGATTTTGCAAAGTTAAAGGTGAGAACTTTCTATTCAAATATCGATAGATTTGCACTCGTCGATACGACTCGATACAGAGTTTATTAATTGAGCGAGCGAAGCGAGCGATGATCTCTCAAACTACTTGGACGAACCAGCTTTGGATAGTTATGTTGCTATGTTTATACTGGAAACAATGTTATTTCAATATGAATCTTCGAACCCAGTGAACATAGCAGTGATTTGTGTATTGCGCGTAGCTTTTCGTAGCAATGAGAAACTTTTATAAAACCTGACAAAATCACTAGACTTTATAGAAATCTACATAGAGTAGGTAGGTACAACAAATCAAATTACGAAGGTCTTAATAGTGGTTATCATTAACAGAAAGGCACGTGTCCATAACATTTTCCCACGTTGCTTAATCGAATAATCTTGTAGCACAGTATATTCTGATGAGGTACACCTTTTGACAATAAATTATGACATACCTGTATAATAATTTACTGTCAAAATGTGTACCAGACGGCTGGCAGACGTGCCGGGCCTCTTGTAGGTATAAAGTGACCCTACGTGACGACAAGCACGTGGGATGGCCCTTACGCCCACTATCATCATGTCAAAAAAGAAATATGACCCAATAATTGGAGCACGGCATGTGGCTCAAAATTTTAGGAGTCCAATTTAAATAACAAAGTTCAACCAACTGTTAAACAATTATGAAGCTATCAGTTACCTGATGGTTTTCAAAGAATAATCTTTGCTTAGTTTAGAGCTAGGCGGCGCTGAGTGAAATGTTCACTAATATTTTTGTTTTTGCAATGTTCAAAAAGAATATGACAAATATCTTCTCTGTTTTGTTAATTTATATTATTATTGTACATCGTCGCAGAATTCTGATAACTCCCTTAGTAATGAACTCTACCATAGGTTTGTCAACGTCCATTTTCGTTGAATTGAGTCATATTATAATCTCAATCAGGATTACAATAATTGAGTTGAGTTCTAGCGAAAACGGACTGACGTTCAGTTCAATTGACTTGACTCATCAAACACCTGACTGGTTGTCTTATAGATATGAGATAAGTAAATATAGAATAACTCCCGGTTTGGTCCATGTGTGTATTGGAATATTTTTATATATTTATTTTCATATCTTGAATAGATCAATACGGAACCGTTGCGCGTGAGTCAAACTCAAAAATTAATAGGGAGTTCATTTTTAATTACTCTATTGAGGCAATTTACTCAGATGGTACATACCTACCATAATAATATCCAATCTTACCTAAACTACGAAGACATAGAACTCTAACAGAAGCTCACCTTATATTGGGTTTTACCTACACTATTTTTATCAGATGTTCAGCATGTATTCTTCCTTAAATAGTATGTAAAAGTGAACCATAAGTTTGAGTGACTGATGCATAGGGTGATTCTTTCGCGTAGTCAAGCCAGGACATCCCGGACTTCTGAATCACATGATATGTTGTCACAGCTGTTGGCATGCTGGTGACGTACACAGCAAATACGTAACTTTCCAGTGCATTTACACTGTTTATCCTGTAATATTAGATTCCAAAGTTAAGATTTTATTCGGCTAAAGAAGAACGGTTTTGAAGAGAAAAAGAGATGAAACGAGCAGTCGGTCCACAAACATCATTTATTTGTTTAGTTATCAAAGTAATCTTATAAACACAGGAAATATGGCAACAGAGTGTACGTACCTATTTGACGGAATTAACTAAAAGTACTTTTTAATCATCTATTAAGACCGGCAATATTCATCGAAATTACAGACAAAGAGATATTTTTTTCATTAAAATTAAATTGTTTATTTGAAAGAAATGGTAAGGCTAGAGGCAGGTACAATCCGCTACACTAGAATATATACAATAACTGTATTTCAATAACTCTTGCCCTCAGAAATATAAGGGTTGCAGTGACCTGAAGCTATTTCTATCGAAGAAAAGTTTACTGACTCACGATTCGAGTCAGTAAACTTTTCAGTGAACCAACAAAAACAAATTCCAGTAGGTACGGAACTAAAGCTAGACTTCAACAAGCTATAAAAAGCTAGATCCAATTCAAACAACTGTCATCTATTTTGGGACATTGTTAGGGGCTTTCCCGCCGTGCCCAACCAGCATGTCAAATGGTAGAGCATTTGTAAATGGAGTAAAATCCGTCGATTAGCGATTGTTTGAAACTATTTCAGCCATGCGGGACTAAAGACTGTGATCAGCTGTGAAATAATGGGAAATTACAACTGAATTTGGCCGTTAGGTAATTATAAATGGAAACCCAGTGAATCCCAATTTGAAGACTCAGACATACCTACCTACCTGCTTGCATTGTCACTTAGCCAGATAGGTAAGTAGGTACGCATTAGGGCATGCAGTATCGATACTTTTCTCAGTACCGGTAATTTTCGGCCGATACTGGGTCAGTACCGGTAATTCCCGGTATTTTCGATACTTTCGATACTGAGCTTCAATTAACTAACTGTATAGCCGTAAAATGAAACAAAAACTGTAGTAAATAAAATAACTTAAGATTATTCGTTTTTTTATATGATCTAGAACAATAATAATCACTTACACACAACAATCAGAATAGATGAGGTCAAGCTAAATATAATAATCATCAAATGAATCAACAACTGGAATGAACAGTAACAAACTATGTTATCTAACTAAATCAATAATTAATATGCTGGTATTTACTTGGAACAGAAGTACCAAGTCTAGTTATTATATCTTTGTTATACTACCGCCATTTTATTTATATGTTTGTTGGTTGTCACAATCCAAAATTTGGTTATTGTAGTATTTCTCGTTTTAAAGTAAACGTGCGATCATAAAATAATTTCGTCAGACGTCTCCGATTAAGGAAAACAATGAAAAGGTGTGTAATCTTATAAGGGAAGACCGAAGACTGATCATCAAGAAGATTGCACACACTTCGACCATCTCATATGAACATACAAAAAACATAATTGTCAGTTAACTTCGATTTTCTAAGGTCTCAGCTAGGTTGGTCCCCATGTTGCTCTCAGATGAGCAAAAGCGCGTTGAGCTCACAAAATCTTGCAACTGTATTGTCACGTTTGAGGCTGAGCCTCAAGATTTTTATAGCAGATTAGATAACGTATGTAATCTGAGTTCACCACTGTGGAAAAGGGTGAGATCTCAGGGTGTCATCACGGTGGACCACCTCGCTAAGGGCGAAACCATTAGCTCGGCATATTACTTAACCCTTTTGCGTCGTTCGTTACAAGAAATTAAAGAGAAATGCTCAAGATACTGAGATAGAAAATCTTGTTTTATCTGGATGGATTAAATCCATGCCTCAAATTAAAAGATTGTGGTTTCTACGTAGCTTATTTTCCTGATTTGGCCTTGACTTTTAGACTTTCATCTGATCCCAAACCTCAAAAAAACAATCGGCCGCCAAAAATGTTCATCGATTGAAGAGGTCGAAGAATGTGTAATTGGATATTTAGGTGTCGAGCCTTCAGGCTTGACCCAATGAGATTACCCTCTTGTACATCAGCGCCATCTAGTAGTTATTAGTGTCCAACTCTATGGAACTGTCAGTTACTTCATACGTCATCGTGTCGATGGTGGTGGCAGCGCGGCGGGCGCCATCTTTATTCAGTACGCTTTTGAATTTCGGCGTCGTCAGTATTAAAAATAATTATTAAATAAAATAAAAAGTGGAAAAAAAAAAAAAAAAAAAGGTAAAAGTTTTACTTTTACTAAACTAAAAAAATGCAAATCTCCCTAGTTAGTTAGGGAAAGGGTTTGCAACAAACTTGTGCATGCATGTTCCCATGTATACGGGACCGGGGATCCGCTTCACTAAACTTAGTGACGCTACCTCATCATTGTCATCTCGCAACGAATGACAGACAACCCAAGCTAACCTTATGCTACCGCTAAGGAATGCAGGCACCCGCTTATTAAGGTCTTAATCATGCAAAATCATTAGACATGCGCTCGATGCAAGTCGTATGAATCGATGCGACCGGCGACAACACGTCGTCGTATGAACGATTTCATGCGTGTCGTATGAATCGATACGACCAGTCGTGTCAAACATTTGATTCTGGACGCATCAATCGATACGACCGGTCGCATGAATCTATTCAAGTGACGCGTCAATTGTATAAAATATTAAGTTCCCCTAGCGGATTACAAATTATCAATTGTCTCTCTACTGTTACAGGCCATGGCTCCAACCCTAATGAACAATCTATGTTCCCAGCTTGTCCCCCAAGAGGACCGAGAATTCTACCAAAGAGTAATCGATATCTTGGACGATCATTACCCAAAGGACTGGAGGTCCTGGGAGGTCGAAGAATTTTCCTATGCCGACTTATTCGGACCAACTATATCACCAAAAACTGAAGCGAAACTGAGGTTCGCGATCCCGACGGTGGAGTTGGCGAGAGCTTTCACACCAGAAGACCCCTATCTTTCTGAAAAGAAATATAGGGTTATTAAAAGAAAACTGTTAGAATGGCCTTTGGGTCGTGCAGTTCTATATGCACCACATAAAGTGGCTGAAATGATGCATGGAAAATCATACGATCAGTTCATGGCCACCGTAAGGATCCTAAAACCCACACTGATATCAAGAGACATAGCCTCGGGCAGCAGAAAACGGAGATCCACATCTCACGAAAGTACAGCCTCCGCAAAAACGCCACGCACAGATACTCTGAGTGAGGGAATGCAATGTACCCTATTCGAAAAAATGATGGAGGTAATTAAGAGCCAAACCCAAGCCATTGAAAACGTTTCGGCAAAAGTCACATCTCTGACGTTAGACCGTGATGAATCTCAACCAGACCTCAATGAGTCTTTTGAATCAACTGAAGAGGGTGCTCAGCATGACGAAGAATTTCAACCACCACTACTTCGCGCCATGTCGAGCTCATTAGATTGCCCTGATGCGGAAGCTTTAACAACTCAAATAGCTGAAGCTCAAAGGAAGTTGGCGGAGATTACGAGCGCAAATAAGTCGGAACCATCAGACTGTGATTTTTCACCAAACACCGCTGAAGCAGAACCCAAACTGGCAAAAGCTGACCCTCAATTAGTTGAACAAGGCCGTAAATGCCAACGACTGGGCGATGAAGGTTGGAAAAACGTAAGATACGCAGATGTACAAAAAACCTTCCATGCTACCCCGGTTTTTGGAGCCCTGAAAGTAAACAGTGTTCTTGCGTCAAATACCCCGTCATGGACATCATTAGGGCAATTGGAGAAGACAGACTTGACCTTGGGTGCAATAACTCATGGTCTGCTGCTCCAACGCAAAACTTTTCAAGAGGCCTGTAAAAATTTGGATCCCAAAATTCGACAGGAGATTCAGGGCAAATTCTTGGCAGCAGACTGTCCCTTCAGGAAAGTTTCAGATGGACTGCTTCAGTATACATGTGGCAGAAGGGCTGAAGTCATACAGACTCGACGAGAGACTTACAAACCAGCAAACAAAGTCCTCAATGATATACTTCATGAAATCCCTCCATCGGACACACACCTCTTCTCGGAAGAGAAAATAGCTGAAGCCATGAAAGATCAAGGAGGGGCGCATAAATTTTTTCCAAAGAAAAATAATTACAAAGCAAACGGAAAGAAAACTTTTCCCACAAAAACAACAAAAGTTCCAGCAGCTCGCGATACATCAAAATTCAAAAAGCCATTTCAAGGTTCCAAGAATTTTCGATCTTCGAACAAGCAGCAACAACATGATTTCACCAGTAAAAACAAGACTGCCCAAGGTGGAGGAAAGAAATCATAAGGTCAGTCCTTTTCTCGCTGGTCAATTAAAACATAAAATTAATCTGTGGAACTCGTTAAGGGCGTCAACTACGATCACCAATATTTTAAAGGGTTACAGAATACCTTTCGTTCGAAAGCCACCTTTGACCAACTTATCCCAAGCTAGGGAAAAAATGTTTGATCCTTCAAAAACTATGTCACAGCAAATATCCGACTTACTGGAAATGGGAGCCATTTCGGTAAATAAATTTAACCGTGGCTATCTGTCACCAATATTTTTGAGAGAAAAATCAAACGGTTCTCACAGATTGATCCTTAATCTAAAAAACTTGAACTTTTATGTCTATACTCCTAAGTTTCGACTAGTAAGCTTGCGCAAGGTATCCCAAACAATACAAGAAGGAGACTACATGGTTAAAATTGACATCTCCAACGCCTATTACCACATCCCAGTGTGGGACTCACACAGAAGATATCTGTCTTTTGCTTTTGGAAATAACATTTACAATATGAACTGCTTACCATTTGGACTTTCTAGCGCTCCATCTGTCTTTAGCAAGATTTCTAATTGGGTGGCATCACTGCTAAGAGAAAAAGGAATCAGAACTATTGTTTATTTGGATGATTTCTTACTTCTAAATAAAGATGCTAATTTATTGGCACAACAAGCTCAATGGACAGTCGGGTTTTTACAAGATTTAGGCTGGCATATAAATTTAAGCAAAACTAACTTGACACCCACACCAAAAATAGAATACCTAGGGCTCTGCTGGGATTCCACAGAAAATAAAAAGAGCTTACCAGACACAAAGATAACGAACATAAGAGACATAATAACACAAACATTATGCAAAAACTCGTGGAGTTGGTTAAACGCAAAACGACTGTTAGGTAAACTTAATTTTGCTTCTAACACGGTACCCTTGGGGGCTCTTCATTGCAGATCCATACAAATCGCAGCAAAACAACTCCCAGACTCACAAAGAAACAAAGTGTTTCAGTTACCAAACCTAGTGACGGAAGAGTTATCGTGGTGGTTTCAAAACGTAAACAAATCGTCGACTCTCCAAATCGCGGCACCCTCAGCATTCGTGGCAACAGATGCTTCAGACATCGGCTGGGGAGCAATAGTAAACGGCAAAAAGCTATCAGGTCACTGGAACACTCATCAAGATCCCTGGCACTCCAATCAAAAAGAATTGTGGACCTTCTTCGAAGTCTTACAAAGAGAATGCATTCAACTTCGTGGAAAGACCGTCATTTTTCAGACAGACAACCGTACGGCGGCTGCCTACATAAGAAGGCAAGGAGGAACGAAGTCTCGGAAACTACTCAATATGGCTACAAAAATTCTGAATTTGGCTCACTCGTTAGACATCAACGTTGTACCGAAGTACCTACCAGGCAAATACAATTGCCTTGCAGACAGCCTATCCAGACTAAAAACGCAGCAAGAATGGCACCTCGATGTCCAGATGCAGACCCTGATCTTCCAAAAAATGGGAACTCCAGACATAGATCTATTCGCATCGAAAGCCTCTGCTGTAGTCCCGAGGTACGTAAGCGAGGATCTAAAGGACACCACCAGCGAATACACGGACGCTTTCAGTCGACCATGGGATTACAAACTGGGTTGGATTTTTCCACCACCAGCTCTGATTCCGCAAGTTCTCCAACATATGAACATTTCCAGCGGCCACTATTTACTAATAGTACCGAATTGGGAGAAAGCTCATTGGAAACCAGTCGTGAAAAAACGAGCGCTGTGTCCCCCCCTTCGCATCAGAAACCTCAAAACCCACCTCCGGGACCTTCGAACAAACCTTCCACCTCGAGATATACAGAACCTCCGTTTGGAAGTCTGGAAGGTACGGGCTGGGCTACTGAAGTGATGGATTGGAATGAGACGGAACGCAGCGTATTACAATCAGCCTGGAGACCATCTACGCTGAGAACATACAAACCAGCCTGGGAAAGCTGGCTCCATTGGTCCAAGAACGCTGACATCTCACCGTCAACACCAGGCCCAAAAGATTTAGCTAGATACCTTATTTACCTTCATGAGGTAAGGAAATTAGCCCCGAGAACCATTCTAGTCCACAAATCGGTTGTAGCTACCTTCACGAACCCTTCGAAGGATTCTCTCAGCAGTCACCCAATTGTGAAGAAAATCATCAAAGCAATTATGTTAAAGAATCCGCCAAGTCACAGGCTCATCACATGGGATGTTGCTGATCTCCTAAAGTGGGTGTTGGAAAGGAATGTCGAAATATCCAATTTATTTCAAGTGTCTCAACATGTAGCAACACTGTTACTCTTGGCAACAGGGCGACGTATTCATGATCTAACGCTTCTGCACATTGACTCTAATCGTTGCCATATCACAAGAGATAAAATTATTATTTGGCCTGCTTTTGGATCAAAAACCGACAACGCCAAATATCGGCAGTCAGGATGGTGCCTATCCAAAAATGACGATCTAAAACTCGACCTGTGTTACTGGATACCTGTACTGATAGAAGCGACAAAATTAAGAAGAGGTGCTGATTCAACCCTGACAAATATGTTTATCACAACTAGAGGAAAAGTGAAAGCTGCGTCACGATCAATAATAGCAGGATGGTTACGACATACATTTAAGGATGCCAATATTAAATGTTCGCCGGGCAGTTTTAGATCGGCAGTTGCGACTAATAACTGGTCCAAAAAGAATTTAAATTTAGATGAAGTATTGCGCAAAGGTAACTGGCTCAGTTCTTCAACTTTCTTGAAGCACTACTTCAAGGAAATCGAACCTAGAAATACCGATTCTCGATTTTCAATGGCAGATAATTTTAGTGCAATTTAAGTACCTACTTACTTAATTCCTATCAAAAATCGTGTAAATATTGTTAATTATTGTTAAGCCAAAATGTTGAAGAGTTTTTTTTTTTTTTGGAACATTATACAGTTGATTATGTACCTAACAATATACTTGTTCTTATTTTTTTCGGTTTACCGGGAACCCAAGACTAGTCAAATACCTACCTACAGGTATGATATCACAGTACGCCTAGGTGTCAGCGCCGGCAGATATCAAACATCTCATTGGGTCAAGCCTGAAGGCTCGACACCTAAATATACCCGTTTTACCCCCGAAGGGTATAAAACGGTTATTTAGGTTTCAGCCGAAAGGCTTGACCCATACTTAACATCTTGCCGGCTTTCAGCCTCGCCTCAATTAAACACGTACTGAATAAAGATGGCGCCCGCCGCGCTGCCACCACCATCGACACGATGACGTATGAAGTAACTGACAGTTCCATAGAGTTGGACACTAATAACTACTAGATGGCGCTGATGTACAAGAGGGTAATCTCATTGGGTCAAGCCTTTCGGCTGAAACCTAAATAACCGTTTTATACCCTTCGGGGGTAAAACGGGTATATTTTGTTTATTTATTTTAGGAAGACCGTCAGCTTATTAAAACTTAAATTCTAAGTAATATAGGTTATCAGAGAAGCCAATTAGCGATCCTCATGTATGGTTACAGAGTAGATGAGAAAAAAAATCGCAAACAAACATTTACGGCCTTACTTATAAATGGAAGGAGTACTTTTTTTAAATAAAAATTGTTGGTATTGAACTTAGTTTTCTTGGTTAGGTCGCGAACTTTTCAATCCACCCACTTGCAAACAACAATCAGAACGAGCTATGATCAATCGAATAATCATAAAAAAATCAACACAAACTACGTACCTAATCGTAATACTTAAAATTGTTTAGATTTCATTAGAAGGTTGTTAAATCTAGGTTCATAATTCGTTAAAAAATTGAAATCTAAATAGAAAAGTGAAACTGAACGCAGTGCTAGTGTTTATTTATGGAAATTGATGTATATCGCACTAGAAAACATCGACAGTTTATGAGTGATATCGAGTATCGAAAGTATCGAAAGTACCGGTACTTGCTTTGTGGAGTACCGGGACTGATCAGTATCGAAATTACCGGGAATTTCGATACTGATCAGTACCGGGAGCATGCCCTAGTACGCATATAGGTAAGTAGGTACGCATCATTTGCTTCATTTATACTTAAACTAGTAGTTCGCCCCGAACTGAGATCTCGTGATGCGACCCGACGAACGCACCAAAACTTTGAGTAGGTGGTAGTCAAGGGCAAGTCCAAACATTATGTTTGGACTTTTTTCTGACTACCGCCTACTAACTTGGTACGGTAACCAAGTTTCAACTCTATTGGCCTATTTATTGAAGAGTTCCGTTGAACAGACCTTGGCTCCATCATCAGACCTGGTCGTTGTCACCATTTTATGAGAACTGAGTGCCTCCTTAATTTATTTCAAGAAAAAAAAAAAAAAAAAAACAAAGTAACTGGCCGACCAGTAGAAAAACCTTGATGCCAACGAAACGCTTAGAGATGGGAGCTCTTGGGTCGCTGGTTATCTTAATTTAACTTTTTTGTTGTATCTCAAAAACCGAGCGTCCCAGAAAAAAAGTAAAAATTGTTTTGGAATGTCCAAAAAAAGCCCTTTCGTATGACATGTATTATTGATTTTTTAAAGTTACTTTTTTTATTTTTGCCTTCTTAAAAAACCCCATATCATAAAAACCGTTCATCCGATTTTACTCATATACTTACCAGTAAATTTCTCAAGTACAAGCTGTCGCCTTATCAAATTTCATGCAGATCGGATCAACGGTTCGAAAGTTATGGCCAGACAAACATACATACATACATACATACATAAAATGCCAAATCGCCCAAGTTGAAACTAGAATCTTCGTTCGCTTCGCTCAATCGATGAATAAGTAAAAAAACAAATGCGTTCCAAGCATGTTTGGTTGGAAATAGTTCGTAAATAAAAGATTCACTTCAAAAACTATTTTGCTTATAAAACAAAAGCTATAGGGTTCTATTTTTCAAGTGACTTTAATTTGTAATTATCCGTTTCCAAGTCAAAATAACGAGTGCCGTCCCACCAAAAAGTACTTTTCTGTACCTAAGAGGTTATTTGTTCTTAGGATATTATACATTTTCAGGAATAACGATTCGGAGCCACCGTCCCTCACTCTATTTTCCAGATTACCATAGTAGTAGGTAACCTACAAGCTTTGTTTAGTTTGGGACTAAAGAACGTGGTAATGTCCACACACCGACCCACAGCCGCACAGGGGCAGCGTGCTGGCACAGCCATTTTTTTTTCGTCTACTGTGTGCTATTCCTTTTTACCCGAGTGCCGAAGGCACACCGTGTTATGTGTTTGGCGTGTATCTATGTATCTATCCTTCGATATTTTCTTTATTACCACGTAGCACCCAAACGGCTGGGTGGATTTTGATGATTGAGGTATCAAAAGATTTGTCTCAACTGCCCGAGTGTCCTAGGATACAAAAAGTTTTAAAAAATTAGGTGAGCTGGAAAGCAGAAACAATATTCTCACATATGAAAAAAAAAACATTGCACAATCATAGCATCAAAATCAAGAGAGTAATAGAGTTAATTCAAATAATATATTTGTTTTTCATTTAAGTTAAATTCTCAAAGACCATACGCAAAATTCGTTAAGTCACTTTAGCGAACTAGGCCATCAGTGATTCTAAAATATATCCTAAAACCTTCTCTAAAGTCATACAAATCGTTAAAAAAAAAACAAATCGATGAAGCCGTTTTGAAGATATTACGAGTTTTGTTATTTGACTTATGTGGGCCTTAGGAGTTATAGCTTGCCGGTTTAGTCCTGTAACCTGCATGACCAGCAATCCATAGAAAAAATAGAACGCTTACGAAAACACTCATCTTAAATCCTATATTTAAAGGCCTCGACAAAAAAGCTAAAAATAAAATATTTATTAAAAAATAAAAAACCCGACTGCCCAAACTAAAAGGATGGAAACAAGATTATGTTTTAAATTCAGTTCCAGTTCTTCAGTCTTGACGAATGATAAAAATAAATAAAGTCTTTATTTCCAAAAAAGGCGTCTGTATAGGTACTGCTTAGAACGGACATATAGGTACACGAACCTACGACTGCCTGTGATTATTAAATTGTATCTTGCCTCTGACTACCACCTGTTCAAAGTTTTGGTGCGTTCGTCTGGTCGCATCACGAGATCTCAGTTCGGGGCGAACCACTATTTTAGTTTTTATCTGTGTCAGTGGCTCTCTCTGTTTAGGTATGTGTGTTGCATAATAAAATTCATTCGCACGCGGCAATTACTTTAAAACATTTAAAAAAGATGGTGTCAGTTTCTGCTAAGACCGCCACCTCATAAAATTCCCATACATTTTCACACAATACAAATCCCAAAAAGGAAAAATATTTACAAACATTGTGTAACAATATGTCGATGCACAAATCCCACGCTGGCGGTAATACCAGCGCTTTACCTCATCGTGAGCGAGCGCGTGCCGTGTGGCGCTGTGACGCCTGGGGATCCTGGGACCTTTGAACTTGGGGACAAAGGCTAGGTAAACTGCTTGTGTTATTGTGCCACTTTTTACATATTCGTTGTCCAGAATATGTTCTAGGTAGTCCAGTGTTTCACCGGTAGGTACTGACTGACACATTTTCAGTTCAAATGCATAATACCAGGTGGGTAAATAAGGTGGTTTAATATAGGTAAAATAATTATACCTAATTAACTATACAGTTATGGAAAATAAAAATCCAGGAAAAATATTTTTTTAAAGAGACAAAATTTTCAAAAAAAATGTTCTCTGAATGTAGTTAAAAAATCTTAAAAATCAATTTTTGGAGTTTTGCATAGCAATGGTTCACCAAAAATATATTTTTTATCAAAAAAGTTTGCGTAGGTACCTGAAAGTTTGTTTAACTGGTTTTTGTAATGGCGGTTGTCAGCCTTTTTAGGCATAAGGTGACCCACGGTTGACGGCGATGTGTCTGCAAAGGTAATAGGATTCGAAGGTTTACCTACATGCGTCACTGTCAGTCAGCTATCTGCAGGTTGCGGTATCGACAGATAGCTATCCATTCTGAAAAGATAGCAAAGGCTTTTGAACGATAAGAACAAAGTACCTACTTATGTAACACACTGCAATGCGAGCTGCACTATATAAGTACATAATTACCATCGTTATCATGCTGTTTAGCGCATCTGAGCCAATCGGAGTCGAGTGCACTGGTGGTCTAGTGGTAACGGTCCCGCCTTCCAATCCTAAGCTCTTGGGTTCAAAACCGGACGTGCACCAATGAGTTTTCCGTTCAAAAATGTACTATCCAACGAAAAGGAATGAAGGAAAACATCGTGAGGAAACCGGCATATCGTAGTGTACCTAAAAGCTTCTCAAGTGTCTCGAGTGCTCGAAAGAAACCGCTTTGAGGCGCACTTAAAATCCTTTCACCACACTATTACGAAGGAAACTAGTTACTTTTTTCGTTTCTAGCACCACAATTAATTAATTGACTAATCTAGGTAGGTCTACTTAGGTAGGTATATGAGTTTATTGAATTTTCATTAGAAAAACTGATTCGTATTTTAAAGAAAGAAAAAAAGGTTTTTAAAAGATTTTTTATTTCTACTTCATATTTCTTATTAACTCTCCCATTCTCTCCTGTTGTCCCCATAATAGGGACAACATCATGGAAACATCGGAAATGCGCGGATAAAAAACTGTTACCTTTCAAAACCCATTAACGTCACAGACAGCCTACTCAGCATCATGAAATGCATAAAATTAATTGAAAAACAAATGTAGGTAGGTAAATCTGAAAAATGTAAGTGCCGTATGAGTTATTCAATTTATATACATTTAGGTATACGTAGAATACGTCATCATGACGTTTCAATACAGTTATTTGTAAACAAAAGAGCGTCACACAGCCAGACACACCGACACAGCGTGACTATGAGCCACCACACATCACATGAAGCTATACTTTAGCGAAACCGCAAAACGTAACAAAATTATCATAACCATTAGTAAATTCTGTCCCACCGAAAGACCAGGGTTTGAATGAGTTAGTACCTAACTCATATCATGATTGAACGAACAAAACCCCAATTTTAGGATTGTTACTGAAAAAAATAAGGGCTTGCTTCCACAAAACTAATATAATATATTACGATACGGTAATATCCTATCCTACTAATATTATAAACGCGAAAGTTTGTAAGTATGGATGGATGGAAGACAGCCGCCAAGAAGCTAGGCTAGGTGTGAAGTACGTCTCATAAGGTGAGACGTACTTCACACCGGGACAGCTGCTTTATCTGTACCAAGCGCAAGTCCGGTCGTGTATGGAGTACCTACTGTTCTCATCTTTGGGATGGTTCTGCCAAATACCAGCTTGAGGCCTTGGGAACTATTGAAAGACGAGCCAAAAGGCTCATAGGTAACGACACGTTGTTCGAGTCTAAAGCTCCTGACGCTCGAGCATCGCTGCAAAGTTGCCTGTCTATCGGTATTCTTCAGGATACATTTCGGAGAGTGTGCGACGGAACTCCACAGCTTGATCCCCTCATCCCCGTTCTACCATCGGACCACCAGACGTACGGAGACGAGGCATCCATTCATGGTTGACATACCAACTGCCCGCACCAAGCGCTTTGCTTCAACATTCATCATGCGTACGGCCAAAGAATGGAATTCCTTACCGGCGTCCGTTTTTCCGAATGCCTATAATTTGGATGCTTTCAAGAGAAGAGTTAATAGGTATTTTCTAGGTAAACGTGCCACATCGTCGACCACATCTTCACTGAACATCAGGTGAGATTGCGGTCAAACGTTTAACCTATAAGTTGTAAAAAAAAGGATGTTTGTTACTCTTTCACGTAAAAACTACTAAATGGATTTTAATGAAACTTTACAATAATATAGCTTATACATCGGAATAACACATAGGCTATAATTTATAAATACTGCAAATTATTTGTGTAAACAAAACTTAAATGGATGGCTTCATATTGTTCGCTGAGGTACTAGTATTCTCTTATCTGTGGCTGAGGGAGCTGCCAACAAAAATGGCCGGTAAGTCTGTTCCCATCTCTTTTCGTTAATATGGATAAATATGTCAATGACTACCTTATCCTGAATTGTAAACCAAATTATTTTATCTTACTTATGTATTTAGCTGCCTAGTTAATTCACCTCCCGAAACCACAGATTATAGCAGAATGTGGTATATTGCCGCATATCTAGCATAGCTCGCGCTACATCACGAGGCTATAGAACAGAGACACGCGACATTGTTTACCAATAAACTTTTTGTATTTGAGTATTGTGGAAATGCCGAGAGGAAGCCATGACCGTTGCTCAACAAGCTCGTACCTGAGTTTGAATCTTACCGCCTTACAATAAGGATGTTGAATTAGGAAGGCTGCGTATACGGGTACCTAGGCACAGAATACAAATAAGTAGTACCTAAGGGGAATCCATTTTGACGCGTGCTGGTAGTGACGACGTGAAAACTGTGGGAAATACGCGCATTTCATTTTGAAATGATGATATTGTGCAATAAAAAGTGCCCACGTTTTAGCCTAGGCCTCGGTGGCTGAGGGCTAGATATGAAAAATCACAATCCATGATGCTGAACTGTGTGCTATGTGATTGCACACAACTTGCCTGATTGTGCGAGCGAGAGGTACATTAAGAGTAGTAGAAGTATTCTAAGAGTAGTAGAGCTCTTTGTGAAGGGCTCGTCCGGGGAATTACTACCACCACGCTTTTTTCTGCCGCCAAGCAGCAACGCTGTGTTTCGGTTTGAAGAGTGTGGTTGCCGGTGTAATTACTGGCACATGAGGCTTAACATCTGTATGCCTCAAGTATGGGACGCAGGGCAGTGCATCGTAGGGCACGTTCCTATCGTGCGTGATTTACGAGGCAATGCTTTGTTATAGGTGATAGTTACCACTTAACATCAGGTGGGCCATCTGCTTGTTTCATCAGCTAGTTGTATAAAAAAAACATTAGCACTAGACTTAAATTTTTGTTTTTTGAGTCTGTAAATAGAACAATTTTTCCTATACAAGGTGTTCCATAAGTTGTGTATATAAACTTCAGGGGGCTAAAATACCCATCAATATGAACAACTTTTTCTATGGAACCAACACTGTGAACGCGAAAAAAAAACAGCTGTTTCATACATTTTAGCCTGGTAGGTATTGAAGTTTTGTATAAAACAGCTGTTTTTTTTTCGCGTTCACAGTGTTGGTTCCTTAGAAAAAGTTGTTCATATTGATGGGTACTTTAGCCCCCTGAAGTTTATATACACAACTTATGGAACACCTTGTATAACCAATTATTATTGAAACTGGCTAGTAATTGATAATAAGACTTACGCATATATTGTGCAACATTGTCTTACTAAAGCCTATACCTAGGTGACAATGATTGAGGTAGGTTGGTGATGCACTTACGACTAGGTACAATGTGAGCAGAATTATATAGCAGGTAATATGATTACGCAATCCCGAGAGCTTATTGCCTAGATGGGACCAGTAGTTAAGTAGAATAAGATAAGTAGGTAGGTAGGACCTCTCTTAATAAAACTACACGTCTCCACGAAGCTATAGAATAACATCTTTTTCTCGTTTGTTCCCTACTAATTCTAGGCAACATTCCTTTTTGAATATCTATTCAACTACAACTCAATTCAATTATTAGATTTCAAATAATCAAAGTTTTTTGAACTGTTTTATTTATAGTAGGCATTGATTCAGTTAAATCACAAGAATCATTTTGAAACGGCCTAAAGCTAAACGAATCAAACCGTCGGAAGTGATTGGCTTCCCCGACATTTTAAATTCTAGATTATCTTCTAGTTAGACAAGCTCCTGCTGTCGCCGGCTCTGTAATTAGGAATATCACATAATTCTTTCAAACGAATTTTCTTTATAACCTTATATGCGAACCTTTGTAGCGTATGTAGGTAGGTACCTACTGGCGGTATTTTAAGTTGTTATGTTTACCTATCACATCATGACGTATGATAGAGGAGAGTGGAAGAAGAAAACCTGTTGTGCCGACCCCACTTAGCGTGGGATAAGGGCAGGAAGATGATGATGATGATGTTGAGCTATCACAGTGTTGATAGGTAGCAACAATTTTGTCACAAGATTAAAATAAATAAATATTTCGCAATCCCATCTCAAAATCTACCTGGATTATCATTTCATTCGTCTAATCTAATCTATGAATATTTAATTAATACCTCCGAATTTGATACCTATGACTCACCTAAAGGCATTCCCAACTTATCAAGGGATAATATTTTGATTAGGTAGTTTGGAAAGATACCGACTATAGCGGAGTTTTAGTAGGCCCGTTCTACTCGCGTTACACCCGTGACGAAGAGCCATCAGTGTTACACCTTATGGCGCTGACAACTGCTAAAGTAGGTACTTCTCACTCGCACATTATTTGATTTTTGAAGTTATAAAATCACTGAATATACCTCTAGTTGCAAAAAATCTATGTAGTAGTTAAAAATGTAAGAATTTACGAGTGACAGGTACATTAGCGGTTGTCAGTATAAGAGCTGATTTCACCATGCTCTGTTAGATTAACAAAGGATTAAAGGGCCGTTAAATATGTCAAAATGTAATGAGTTTGGTAACAGTTAAGGTTAGATTTAACGGCCTGTAACTAACAGAGCATGGTGAAATCAGCTCTTATCCACTTAAGAAAAAAAAAATAACGTCACGAATTTGATCCCCTGACGCGGTGGATAATACTCATATCTCTTATTAGCAAGCACGGTTGAAAGTTTTTGAGGATGTCTAAGGAGGAGGTAAGCCAGAATTAATTTTATCAGATTCATTCATTAAATTTATTATGAATACATTTCCTTTTCCTTGTCAATAAGCCGATAAAAAACAAATGATGATATGGGTATTAATTTATCAACAAGACACAAGCATGCATTTTTTGAAACTTTAATTTAGTTATAAAATTGAGTCTGCCTCGACCTGAACTTGATTATTTTAAAAATAATAAAAGCTTGAGAGCCAAAAGTCATTCTGAATAAGTATCAGAATTATAATATTCTGTAACCCCAAAGGTTATATAGGTCTCTATAAATTAGGTGATATACGAAAGTGGAGGAGAAAATATGGGCAGGAAGATAATCATAAGGTAACTATTTTAAGGGCCGGTTTCACCATGCTCTGTTAGATTAACAAAGGATTATAGGGCCGTTAAATATGTCAAAATGTACGCGTTTGACAGCTATGGTTAGATTTAACGGTCTTTTAATCCTTGATTAGTAACTAACAGAGCATGGTGAAACCGGCCCTAAATTAGGTAACTAACATTGTAGGTTTGCCAGTCTAGTTATGACTGACATGTGATGACAACTGCTTTCAACATTTTGAAAAATATAAAATCGCTAAAGTTATTAATGAAAAATCGCAATGAACCAAGTTGTGTCCAACCAATCATTGCACACAGTTCAGTAAAAAAAATGCATTTTTCCATTTTGATCTAAACAAGTTATCGTATTAAATAACACTCGCCCAAATAAAGGGTCACTTTTGAGAAATCTTCAAGAAATTATCAAGTTATCTTCTTTTCTTTTGCTTATGAAATTAAAGCAAAAGAGGATATGCGGATTGTATGTAACTCTTGATTTAACCATTGTTTACTGTAATGGTATAAAATATACTTTATACCTAAGTAAATACTACCTGCTTTCAAATTGTGATTCAATTTCGACTTCTTTGATTTTGTTTTTTTTTTAATTTTGTGTAAATATGGAACTTGAAATTGATTTTCCTTATTCAATTCGAGTTATTTGCGCAAAATCATGAAATCGTAAATTGACGATGTTTGTCAATTTAAGTTTTCTTTTAATTTTCACATTAATTAATAGTTATTTTGAATCAAACTGTAGTTTATATTATGCGTAATAAAATTTTCTTTCAGATACTTTTTAATTTAAAGAGCTAGATTGTGTGGTTTCAAAGTTATTAGGAGTTAACTAGGTGACCCTTTATTTTTGGGGGCGAGTGTAGTTTGCATAAGTACAAAAACTAGTAAATTAAATTATGAAATGTGCCAGATAGAGGTACATCAGCAGTTGCCTTCGCCATAACGACAAAGTAATGCACTCAAAATGAGACGAAAGAACAAAGAACATAACGATACCTAGCAAAGTACGATCAGCAATTTCCAATTCTCCGTGGTCGAAGCACTCACTAATTAAAAATCCGGGTGTTTGCACTCTCCATTTGCTTGATGAACTTCAATAAAAACTTCCGAGGATTTTTATTTATTTTTTATTAACCAACTTATTAAGTACTTTGTCTTCGTAATCAAAATAATAATTGACGTTGTTTTATGATTTGCAAATTCTCGAAAGTTTTTTTTGATTCCGGAACTACGATTATAAGTAATTATAATGTATTGGCACGTGTTGGTTAAATATTTCAGTTACGTTGCCCTACAAGAGCAAAGTTACTAAAACATTTCTTTAATTCGAATGAATAACTCGTGCACCGCCATCTACCATATTACTTGTAGTACCTACTAAATCAAAAAGCGCCATCTGTTGACTGGTAGTAAACTGGTTTAAGTTGAACAAACTTTGAAGTTTCACAGTATTTCCGTTATTTGGTCTGTTTTGTTTATATCATGTAGATGTCACTATTATCAACTTATCACTATTTATTAACATTTATTGTATATTTATTATTTTATATATTTTTTCTAATTCAGCGAACTACTGTGATTAGACGATGGATTGATTCGGTTTAACCAGTAGCAAAAAATATATTTATATGAAAGTTATATTTATTTAAGAGAAATAGGTACTTAAATATTATTTAAACATACAGTAACTTACACTTAAAATGTAAAAGAAGAAGAAGGTACCTAGTTATTCTTTTAGTGAGCACTTATTTTGAGCAAGTGATTCTGAGCTGGCCTATGGGCCTTACCATCGACATAACTACACACGAATGGTTGAACGATGGATGTCGGGAGACTGTAACTCCTGACTATAAATTACACATTTTGTTTTTAAATTGCAGGACACCATTTTAAGACAAGATAAGTGTCCTTGACGTAAAGTTCAACCCTGGGAACTTCTCTCGATACAATAATGCAGGTGTGTATTACAGGTGTTTTGAGTCTCAGGCAAGCATCTCTCGCAAACAGTTTAACAGGTAAAACTATTTAGATAGGCCGATAATGTTTAAGTTACCTACTTTGCGATAAAATAAACAATTCGATCATATTAAGTTCGCTTGCATCGGTTGGTGTATCGGGTCGTAGAGGTGTCATCGAGTTAGCGAGTAGGCAGTTCACGTCTGTTTAGTGAATATCTCGTATTCGCGCACCGTGAAGTTGTACTCGGAGGTGAGGTCCTGCGGCGGCAGCGCGTCGCCGTACGAGTGCAGGTTGCTGTAGCTGTCGGCGTTGGCGTGGCAGTGGTGCGCCAGCAGCAGGTCTGCGCCGGCGCCGAATATTGGACCGCAGCTGAAATACATTATCTATAGCAGTGGTGCGCCAGCAGCAGGTCTGCGCCGGCGCCGAATATTGGACCGCAGCTGAAATACATTATCTATAGCAGTGGTGCGCCAGCAGCAGGTCTGCGCCGGCGCCGAATATTGGACCGCAGCTGAAATACATTATCTATAGCAGTGGTGCGCCAGCAGCAGGTCTGCGCCGGCGCCGAATATTGGACCGCAGCTGAAATACATTATCTATAGCAGTGGTGCGCCAGCAGCAGGTCTGCGCCGGCGCCGAATATTGGACCGCAGCTGAAATACATTATCTATAGCAGTGGTGCGCCAGCAGCAGGTCTGCGCCGGCGCCGAATATTGGACCGCAGCTGAAATACATTATCTATAGCAGTGGTGCGCCAGCAGCAGGTCTGCGCCGGCGCCGAATATTGGACCGCAGCTGAAATACATTATCTATAGCAGTGGTGCGCCAGCAGCAGGTCTGCGCCGGCGCCGAATATTGGACCGCAGCTGAAATACATTATCTATAGCAGTGGTGCGCCAGCAGCAGGTCTGCGCCGGCGCCGAATATTGGACCGCAGCTGAAATACATTATCTATAGCAGTGGTGCGCCAGCAGCAGGTCTGCGCCGGCGCCGAATATTGGACCGCAGCTGAAATACATTATCTATAGCAGTGGTGCGCCAGCAGCAGGTCTGCGCCGGCGCCGAATATTGGACCGCAGCTGAAATACATTATCTATAGCAGTGGTGCGCCAGCAGCAGGTCTGCGCCGGCGCCGAATATTGGACCGCAGCTGAAATACATTATCTATAGCAGTGGTGCGCCAGCAGCAGGTCTGCGCCGGCGCCGAATATTGGACCGCAGCTGAAATACATTATCTATAGCAGTGGTGCGCCAGCAGCAGGTCTGCGCCGGCGCCGAATATTGGACCGCAGCTGAAATACATTATCTATAGCAGTGGTGCGCCAGCAGCAGGTCTGCGCCGGCGCCGAATATTGGACCGCAGCTGAAATACATTATCTATAGCAGTGGTGCGCCAGCAGCAGGTCTGCGCCGGCGCCGAATATTGGACCGCAGCTGAAATACATTATCTATAGCAGTGGTGCGCCAGCAGCAGGTCTGCGCCGGCGCCGAATATTGGACCGCAGCTGAAATACATTATCTATAGCAGTGGTGCGCCAGCAGCAGGTCTGCGCCGGCGCCGAATATTGGACCGCAGCTGAAATACATTATCTATAGCAGTGGTGCGCCAGCAGCAGGTCTGCGCCGGCGCCGAATATTGGACCGCAGCTGAAATACATTATCTATAGCAGTGGTGCGCCAGCAGCAGGTCTGCGCCGGCGCCGAATATTGGACCGCAGCTGAAATACATTATCTATAGCAGTGGTGCGCCAGCAGCAGGTCTGCGCCGGCGCCGAATATTGGACCGCAGCTGAAATACATTATCTATAGCAGTGGTGCGCCAGCAGCAGGTCTGCGCCGGCGCCGAATATTGGACCGCAGCTGAAATACATTATCTATAGCAGTGGTGCGCCAGCAGCAGGTCTGCGCCGGCGCCGAATATTGGACCGCAGCTGAAATACATTATCTATAGCAGTGGTGCGCCAGCAGCAGGTCTGCGCCGGCGCCGAATATTGGACCGCAGCTGAAATACATTATCTATAGCAGTGGTGCGCCAGCAGCAGGTCTGCGCCGGCGCCGAATATTGGACCGCAGCTGAAATACATTATCTATAGCAGTGGTGCGCCAGCAGCAGGTCTGCGCCGGCGCCGAATATTGGACCGCAGCTGAAATACATTATCTATAGCAGTGGTGCGCCAGCAGCAGGTCTGCGCCGGCGCCGAATATTGGACCGCAGCTGAAATACATTATCTATAGCAGTGGTGCGCCAGCAGCAGGTCTGCGCCGGCGCCGAATATTGGACCGCAGCTGAAATACATTATCTATAGCAGTGGTGCGCCAGCAGCAGGTCTGCGCCGGCGCCGAATATTGGACCGCAGCTGAAATACATTATCTATAGCAGTGGTGCGCCAGCAGCAGGTCTGCGCCGGCGCCGAATATTGGACCGCAGCTGAAATACATTATCTATAGCAGTGGTGCGCCAGCAGCAGGTCTGCGCCGGCGCCGAATATTGGACCGCAGCTGAAATACATTATCTATAGCAGTGGTGCGCCAGCAGCAGGTCTGCGCCGGCGCCGAATATTGGACCGCAGCTGAAATACATTATCTATAGCAGTGGTGCGCCAGCAGCAGGTCTGCGCCGGCGCCGAATATTGGACCGCAGCTGAAATACATTATCTATAGCAGTGGTGCGCCAGCAGCAGGTCTGCGCCGGCGCCGAATATTGGACCGCAGCTGAAATACATTATCTATAGCAGTGGTGCGCCAGCAGCAGGTCTGCGCCGGCGCCGAATATTGGACCGCAGCTGAAATACATTATCTATAGCAGTGGTGCGCCAGCAGCAGGTCTGCGCCGGCGCCGAATATTGGACCGCAGCTGAAATACATTATCTATAGCAGTGGTGCGCCAGCAGCAGGTCTGCGCCGGCGCCGAATATTGGACCGCAGCTGAAATACATTATCTATAGCAGTGGTGCGCCAGCAGCAGGTCTGCGCCGGCGCCGAATATTGGACCGCAGCTGAAATACATTATCTATAGCAGTGGTGCGCCAGCAGCAGGTCTGCGCCGGCGCCGAATATTGGACCGCAGCTGAAATACATTATCTATAGCAGTGGTGCGCCAGCAGCAGGTCTGCGCCGGCGCCGAATATTGGACCGCAGCTGAAATACATTATCTATAGCAGTGGTGCGCCAGCAGCAGGTCTGCGCCGGCGCCGAATATTGGACCGCAGCTGAAATACATTATCTATAGCAGTGGTGCGCCAGCAGCAGGTCTGCGCCGGCGCCGAATATTGGACCGCAGCTGAAATACATTATCTATAGCAGTGGTGCGCCAGCAGCAGGTCTGCGCCGGCGCCGAATATTGGACCGCAGCTGAAATACATTATCTATAGCAGTGGTGCGCCAGCAGCAGGTCTGCGCCGGCGCCGAATATTGGACCGCAGCTGAAATACATTATCTATAGCAGTGGTGCGCCAGCAGCAGGTCTGCGCCGGCGCCGAATATTGGACCGCAGCTGAAATACATTATCTATAGCAGTGGTGCGCCAGCAGCAGGTCTGCGCCGGCGCCGAATATTGGACCGCAGCTGAAATACATTATCTATAGCAGTGGTGCGCCAGCAGCAGGTCTGCGCCGGCGCCGAATATTGGACCGCAGCTGAAATACATTATCTATAGCAGTGGTGCGCCAGCAGCAGGTCTGCGCCGGCGCCGAATATTGGACCGCAGCTGAAATACATTATCTATAGCAGTGGTGCGCCAGCAGCAGGTCTGCGCCGGCGCCGAATATTGGACCGCAGCTGAAATACATTATCTATAGCAGTGGTGCGCCAGCAGCAGGTCTGCGCCGGCGCCGAATATTGGACCGCAGCTGAAATACATTATCTATAGCAGTGGTGCGCCAGCAGCAGGTCTGCGCCGGCGCCGAATATTGGACCGCAGCTGAAATACATTATCTATAGCAGTGGTGCGCCAGCAGCAGGTCTGCGCCGGCGCCGAATATTGGACCGCAGCTGAAATACATTATCTATAGCAGTGGTGCGCCAGCAGCAGGTCTGCGCCGGCGCCGAATATTGGACCGCAGCTGAAATACATTATCTATAGCAGTGGTGCGCCAGCAGCAGGTCTGCGCCGGCGCCGAATATTGGACCGCAGCTGAAATACATTATCTATAGCAGTGGTGCGCCAGCAGCAGGTCTGCGCCGGCGCCGAATATTGGACCGCAACTTAAATACATTATCTATATTGCATTGGCTCCACAGCTCGGTCGGTAGCGCGGCCGACTGCTTGGAGGCCGTGGGTTGGATTCCCACCGAGAACAAACATTTATCATACAAGGTGTTCCAATACTTGTGTTTAGAAACTTCAGGGGGCTAAAGTATGGTTTAAGATATTTATTTCTCATAAAATTTACAAAAAATTGCTTACTTAGAAACATAATTATTCAATATTTGTAAAGTACCCATCGATATGAATAACTTTTTCTGAGGAACCAAAACTGTGAACGCGAAAAAAAAACAGCTGTTTCACACATTTTAGCCAGGTAGGTATTTAACTTTTGTATGAAATAGCTGTTTTTTTTTCACGTTTACAGTGTTGGTTCCTTAGAAAAAGTTATTCATATTGATGGGTACTTTAGCCCCCTAAAGTTACTAAACACAAGTACTGGAACACCTTGTATAATGAACATGGATCTTTGTTCTCTGTTATAATATAATATATTAGTGTAATAAAAAAAATATAGTTCTCAGCATGCCTAATAGAGCGCTTATCGCGTCTACATCAAAACAAACTACACACAAAACCCACTCAAAATCATAATCCGAATTACGGAATACGAAATCCAAAACAGAAAAAAAGTTATCAAAAGTCATAATATAAAAAAAAAAAAAATTGGTGGACATTCCACACAGCACTATCTCGCCCCAAACTAAGCCAAAGCTTGTGATATGGGTACCAGATAGCTGATATACTACTGATATACTTTTATTTTTTTGTAAATACATACTTATAATATCATTAACACCCAGACAGAGAACAAACAAAATATAGAATAGACACTGTACACTAGAGACCTAATTTTGTTTTTGTGTTTGGGATTTCGTATAGAGCCACGAGTTCTCAGCACGCTCGCTTATCGAAAGTCTCCATTCAAAATCCTGAAATCACAGAACAGGGGAACAGAATTACTTCTGATCGAGATACTTACTCTGGATGGTAGCAGAGTGCAAAGGGCTTCTTTCTGAGCGGATAGAGCGCGGGCGCGGCCGGTTCGCTCAGGGAGAACAGGAAGGCGCGCTCCGCACTCACGTACCCACCCGCGCCCCCCGTCGCCGCGCCCCCCGCCGCGCCCCCAGCCCCCGCACCGGCGCCCCCCGCACCGGCGCCCCACGACACCTCGGAGTAGCCGCCGACCACCTCGCCGCG
This sequence comes from Chloroclysta siterata, assembly GCA_932294275.1. NCBI lineage: Eukaryota > Metazoa > Arthropoda > Insecta > Lepidoptera > Geometridae > Chloroclysta > Chloroclysta siterata. The sequence goes on along the minus strand of OW028590.1, from coordinate 29,419,866 downwards.
AGTCGTCTGCACAACAACGTGAGATACTATAAGCTTATTGATGAAGTAACATTATCTGTGCTGTTGGCCAAACAGCTTGATAATTTAAAAAAAAAGAAAACTCAAACCGGTTCAATCACAAGGATCACTTTAAAACGTCATTTAAACTAGGTGATAGACCTTCGCGATCACAGCTCCTCGTGCTAGAAGGCAACCGTCGTAGCTTAGCGAGTTTCAACTGTAATTTCATAACTCGCGACAGGTCTGGACCGAGCTAGACTGGGCAATCATTGTTTCACATTTTGTACTAACACACATTTTATGCCTTTGATAGCAATAGCAATGATTGAAACTTCTCGTGTACCTGTTGCGTGTTATATAACGAAAAACGTTGGAACCCTGGACTTATTAGGTAGCTCATTTTATCTAACTATAGGTACATATTAAGTAGGTACCTATTATTACTTAAATTTACGTGTTTATGATTGAGATGAAAATAACATTAGCTGTCGCCGGTCACCCATCCCAATAATGACAGCGATGGTAGCTAATGTGATGCAGGAAGAGTATAGTTAGCACTGACCTGCACGAGTAGCAGCACTGGAGCGACGGCGTCGCAGTGCGAGTGGAAGGCTTGCGCGGAGTAGCCGTGGCTGGACGCGCGGAACACTAGCCGCCACGCTTGCTTGGGACTGCCGCACCTGCATTACATTACCATTTATTTCTGGCAGCACTGGAGTTAACATATCCTACTAATATTATAAACGCGAAAGTTTGTAAGTATGTATGGTTTGTTACTCTTTTACGTAAAAACTACTGAATGGATTTTAATGAAACTTTACAATAATATAGCTTATACATCAGAATAACACATAGGCTACAATTTATAAAGATATTGTGTGACTAATCTTGCGCAGACGAAGTCGCGGCCACCAGATTGTAAATATTAATAAATACAGCGCCCTTATCATTACATCAGGCCTTATGATTAGAGATCGGATAATCGGATGCATATTTACCTAAAGTTAATTTTTGGCTAACAAATTATGGAAACGGCTTCTTAGGATACTTTTATTAAAATTAAAATCCCGGGATCGCATAAATAATCGGATGTATACAGGTTGCCACGTTACATGTGTAAGCCGAAAGGGGGTGATTCTGAGCCCCGAGGGGCATATTACGTTGTAAAAAAAAAAACCCGCTGATATTACGCTCAAGTTCAAACTGTGGCTAAGTGAGCCTGCTCGCTTCTCACAGCTGTGAGAACGAAGACATAGTATCATCTAGATATGGCAAGGTTGTCTTATTTTAATTGAATGAAAACACAAAGCTAGCTATAAAATACAAAAGTATTTACCAGTTGTTGATGACGGTCTGAAAGGTACTCTTGTCATGTTGCAGGATCACCGAGCCAGCGAACATGTTCACGGCCAGGCTGAAACATACACACCAATCATCAGGACTATCTGGCCACTTACCCAGTCGTCATACAACAATGAGTTGGTAAGATAGAAACTCAACAATAAGTTGGTAAGAGAGAAACATAATGGTTGAATAATATTTAGTACACGTTATAAACAATCTGTTTACCTAGGGAGCAAACAACGCCGAGAGTATTTCTTTAAATCCAGAGCGGAGCGAAGGATTCTGAAGTAGAATCCCGAGCGCAGCAAGGGTTTACAATACTTCACTCGAGCTTAAAATAGTGTTGATCCCGAGGTGGACACTACTTTTTATCACCCTCTATGAGAAAATATGTAAAGCGCAACTTATTAATAATCATAATACTATGTAAAATTAGAATTACGAACAAAGGTAGAATGCATTTCGCGCTATTTTTTTTAATTATTTTTTTTCTACTTGTTCATACAATGTTCGTAATTGAAGTCCTGGGCGATTGGAACTTTTACTAATAATATCCCCATTTCAATTTGAAATCACATTTCCTCCCTAGGGAGCAAAGTGCAATATTTTCTCCCTGTCTACGAAGAGTTAACTAGCTCGTTGTGAACTTTGCGAATAGATGCGTTAAAAATAATCATATGCCTTCGAAATAACAGTTAGTAGTGTAATAAGTGGAGATAATGCTGTGTGATGCTGTGTGACGTCACATTACCGTGGCACGGTGCGTGTGTCGGGCTCCCTGGGCGCGTGCAGCGCGGCGCTGTGCTGTGCTGTGTGACGTCACATTACCGTGGCACGGTGCGTGTGTCGGGCTCCCTGGGCGCGTGCAGCGCGGCGCTGTGCTGTGCTGTGTGACGTCACATTACCGTGGCACGGTGCGTGTGTCGGGCTCCCTGGGCGCGTGCAGCGCGGCGCTGTGCTGTGCTGTGTGACGTCACATTACCGTGGCACGGTGCGTGTGTCGGGCTCCCTGGGCGCGTGCAGCGCGGCGCTGTGCTGTGCTGTGTGACGTCACATTACCGTGGCACGGTGCGTGTGTCGGGCTCCCTGGGCGCGTGCAGCGCGGCGCTGTGCTGTGCTGTGTGACGTCACATTACCGTGGCACGGTGCGTGTGTCGGGCTCCCTGGGCGCGTGCAGCGCGGCGCTGTGCTGTGCTGTGTGACGTCACATTACCGTGGCACGGTGCGTGTGTCGGGCTCCCTGGGCGCGTGCAGCGCGGCGCTGTGCTGTGCTGTGTGACGTCACATTACCGTGGCACGGTGCGTGTGTCGGGCTCCCTGGGCGCGTGCAGCGCGGCGCTGTGCTGTGCTGTGTGACGTCACATTACCGTGGCACGGTGCGTGTGTCGGGCTCCCTGGGCGCGTGCAGCGCGGCGCTGTGCTGTGCTGTGTGACGTCACATTACCGTGGCACGGTGCGTGTGTCGGGCTCCCTGGGCGCGTGCAGCGCGGCGCTGTGCTGTGCTGTGTGACGTCACATTACCGTGGCACGGTGCGTGTGTCGGGCTCCCTGGGCGCGTGCAGCGCGGCGCTGTGCTGTGCTGTGTGACGTCACATTACCGTGGCACGGTGCGTGTGTCGGGCTCCCTGGGCGCGTGCAGCGCGGCGCTGTGCTGTGCTGTGTGACGTCACATTACCGTGGCACGGTGCGTGTGTCGGGCTCCCTGGGCGCGTGCAGCGCGGCGCGCCGGTAGCGCTCCAGCGACAGCTCCATTGGCACGGCACCCGTCGGCTCCACCTCCTCAGCAAACACGGCGCTATCTGACAACAAACATACACATATATGTATAACTATCTCCTCTAGTCTCTAACTCTTTGAAGCCTTCCTTTCACTACACTGTTTTGAAAGAAACTATAGTCCCAAAAGTTAGCACATAAGACTTAACATCTGTATGCCTCAAGTTGATGGACACAGGGCATGTCCAATTGTGCATCTCACTTCTTTGTTATAGGTTTTGGTTACCACCTATTGGCCATCTGCTTGTTCCATCAGCAAGTAGATACTCAGTATAAAAAAAGTGTCCATTACCAATGAGCAGCAGTCTCACATGATGCATGAGAGGTGCGAGGTGCGTGCAGACTCGAGCTCGCTCCTCCTCAGTCCAATGTGCGCACGGCTGCGTCACACCAGCACGCTGCTTGGCCCACGCTAGTGCACATCTCCACACCTCTTCCTCTTCCAAGCTTAGCTGGAAATGAAAGAGCATCTCATCAAGAATCACTCAATAACCTCACTGGCTGTCTCACATAGCACCAAACTAACTACATAGTATAAAGACTAAACTTACAAAGTCAGAAGAGATGAGCTTGATCAGGGCTTCCTTAGGCAGGTTAAGAAAGGCATTGGTCTTCACACAGTCGGCCGCATTATCTCCAATGTAGGTGATACAGCGCTCCATGAATGAAGAAGCACTCTTGCCTCCTGGAATTCAATAATTCCATCAATACAAAGGAACTTGGGTGACAATAATTGAAATAACAAAGAAAAAAATACATACCAATATTTGTCCTCACATTTTATTATGGAATGGAAAATCATAGCTAGTCCTTCAGATATTATCTATTCTATACCACACATATTTACACTCTATATTATTGAACTAGCATTTCTTAGTAAGTAATGAGCATCCTATTGAGGCTATTTATCTGGTATTTGTTCAGGGGAGTAAATGAAACACGGATATACAATCTTACATTTAATTTTGGTCAGTGCCCCAAACAGTTTAGAGCAAAGGTTACCACAACAAGTATGAGTGATACGGCACCAACACAGGATTGCTGTTCTCCACTTATCACTAGGAATGAAGATGAACTTACAAGTTATCAGAATTATAACCTAACTTTACACTGTAGTTGCACCAGGGTTGACGTTTTGTATGAGCGTTATGTTGTCCCCTTTCATCATGATACGACCGATTTGCCGCCGGTTCTTAGTCTTGACGTGGTATTCTTCCGCCTCATCCAGAACAATATTCATGTATTCGTCGAAGCCGACAATGTGTCCCTCAAGCCTTAGATTTACGTTCTCGTACAACCATATCTGAACTCTGCTTCGGTTTTGCAAATAACGGAAGATAAGGTTAATGGGTTGCACCATCACCTTCTGTAGTTTCGGTGGGCCCTTGTACGCCATGGTTATTTTTATATTGCACAAAGAAGTAAGATTCAAGGAAAACAGTAAAACGACGCGATGAACGACGCCGCCAGGCAATACAAACGATCTTCTTCTTCTTTTATTTGTGGGTGGCAATACAAGCGATTAGTTTCAGTTTGGCTTGATTGAAAATTTACGACTGACGTATGATTTGACTTGACTGATGACGGCCCGGAACGCCCGCTATGACGGGTACGTAGCACGGACGGAGCGGTATCATAACGCGCTCGCGTATCAATAGAAAATTTAAGGCGTTTTTCATTTATTGGGTCCGTTCATGTTTTCTACCTCGTTCCCGGTATTTTTTCGGGAAAAAAGTTGCCTATCCAGGTTACAAACTATGTTTCTTCTAAGTTTCAACCTGATCGGTTCAGCTATTATGGCGTGATTGCGCTACAAACATCCAAACATTGTAACTTTCGCTTTTATAGTATGTAGGAAGGACAGAATAAATTACCCAATAGAATGTTTCTTTATTGGTTTTCTTGTTGTTTTTGTTTTTGTTGTTTTTTTATTGTTTTTAATTGTTTTCTTTTTTTCTTGTTTTCTTTTTCATGTTCCAAAAAAGCACCTACTATTCTGCCATTAAAATATTTAATAATTTACCTTCATCTTTAAAATTACTAAATGGAAATATTTTTAGAAATAGTTTAAAAAAATGGCTTCTAACAAAAGTGTTTTACAATTTAGAAGAGTTTTATAATTTAGAATGAGTTATAAACTAATAGTTCCTCACTAAATAAGTTAGTTTAGGATAATTAATTTAAGTGTTAATTATTTTTCAAATATATAAAGTACTTGTGGTACGAAAAAAGCTTTAACTTGTATGTAAATATTGTACGCTCGAATAGGGCAGACTGTTTGTACTACTTCTTATTGTCGAAGACATTAAGATCTGTGAAATATGATTGTATCTGTAGAATATTTTAGATCTGTGGTAAATTTTAAATCTGTGTCTGAACATGTTGTTCGCTCTCGCTCTCCCTATAAATCCGTCACGGTGCACGGACGTGTGTGCGCTCGCGCGCCGGCAATAAATGGAAATACAGTAAAAGTGAAGTTTATTTCAACTACCAACCACTACATACAACAAAGGCAACCACCTCAGGCCTTTGACACTTATAAACGACCACCTTATATTTTTAAACAGTTTACAATAAAGACTATTCTGATTCTGATTCTGATTCTTAAATATTTAGGTACATACTAAGAATAATATTTCAGTTATGCTAGAAAAATAAAGACAAAATAAATGAACGTTGACATTGCATTTTCTAAACTGTCCAAATGCAAAATATGTTTTACTTACTTATTAAAACTATAAAAAAAAAACTAAATACGAAAACGAAATCCAGTAGCAAAAATGTGCGATGGCCGGGAATCGAACCCGGATCAACTGCTTGGAAGGCAACTATGCTGACCATTACACCACCATCGCAACTGCAAAATAAACCGAATTTTAGAGAAAGTTGTTTTCACATAGTACATACCGGGTCTGTCTTGTATTTCCATGGCAGCTGCTAGCAAGGTGCAGGCACTTTCAACGCTCAAAGTTGATGTTACGTGATCCTCACAGGCAGCACGAAGGTCTTCTAATCCAAGATCAGCTGCTAGCGTCATCATTTCAAATACCCCCGAATCTTGGAGAAGGAGCTGCAATAAAGTAAAAGAAGGCATAGAATAAAATGTTTCCGCAAAATCATTATTCTTGAAGATATTTTTAAAGTCAGCGCTATCTTCTTCCTAAACAATTAATTAATTTTCTACTCAGCACTAGATGGCAGCAACTGTTATATCAACTGTAAGCAAAGTTATGCATTGCGCGGGGCTTGTTATAAGATTGATATAATTTTATAAAAAGCAAAGATACCTTGCCAGTGTAGACGTATTGAATAAACCGGCGGAAAGTCTCAGGCTGCACATGCGGCATGCGGATTGGAATCGGCTGTCCGCCAACAGATGGCGTCACGGTACATCCAGGGATACGGCAGATCTCGCCACGTTTCGTGTTTTGGAAGCTTTTGCATCTGAATCAAAACAAAAATGGATTATGTAGGTACCTTCACTTTGAAATAAAACCTATAAGAACACCGACCGTCATCATAGAACCAAACCATATTGAAATTTTCACAACTCTTCGAATCTTTCAAAGTTTCGAGCGACTGAACTATAACTCAATGTTAAGCTGGTAGGTAGATATAGGTAGGTACATAGTTACTGGAGGCAGATTGCAGGCAGACCTAATTAAAAACCGATAATCTGAAGAATTTGCAATATCGTAAAAACTTGTCTTGAAAGTACATGAACTATTCTGTGGCAGCGCCGGCGCGTCCTTGTGGCGGCGGAGCGTGACGAGGGTTTGTAAAGAACATATTTCATTCTGGGTTTGGTCTATGTACACCACGTAGAAAGTTTTGAAAAAAATTTAAGACCATACAAGTGCAATTTTATTAATTTGTAGGCAAATAAATACCTTATTGTTTATCTGGTCGAATATTCATTTAAATAATCGAAAAAAAATACTATGTGAACTTTTAGACTTTTAGAGCCACCATGACGGTCTGTAATTGACGTATTGCATTTTTTCATTTTCAGTACCCCAAGTATGAGTTTTGCTTACCATATTTGGTTTTTCGTTTTACGTTTTTGTTCCGTGTTCATTGCGGGTTTTGTATGACGACGCGATAGGGATACCTATATGGAACTTAACAAAACCCGCAATGAGCACGGAGCAAAAACGACTCGTTTTTGTTCCGTGTTCATTGCGGGTTTTGTATGAAGACGCGATAGGGATACCGATATGGAACTTTACAAAACCCGCAATGAACACGGAACAAAAACGTAAAACGAAAAACCAAATATGGTAAGCAAAACTGATACTTGGGGTACTGACCATTTCGTTGTTTTTTTTTGACGGTAGTGAATTCCAATCTCAAGCTTGACATATACAACAGTTGTCTAAATGACATTACACGCATGGCAGTCCTCCATATTTTTAGTAAATTGTGTTGCTCTCTTTGATCCAAAAAATCTTGAAGCGCAAGAAAACGAAGTAAAAATGAAGAAAAAAAGCAATCAAAACAGTTATCTACTTGTTGCTAAATAGTATTGCTAAGTGATATATAAATACACTGTACACACACTCAACCCAGGCTCCATACATTGATAAAACAACTCTTTTGTTTTTGTGGTTATGGTCTTAAGATTTGAAATAAAAACTGATTTCAAATTACGGCTTGGTACTTGGTACCTACCAAAGATATGAAGGGTCACCTAGTATATAAGACGTTTCAAAGTGATCCTTGTGATTGTACTGAATAAAGACCGTTTTGATTTTGATTTTGACATCTACCGTGTCTGAGGATAAAAGTCGTAAAGCTATTATTGTTTTTTTTCTTCAAATTAGTAATAAGTACTACCTACAAATAAAATACCGTATATCGTAAATAATAAAATACCGCTCGCACGTTTCGACATGTTGAACGATATAAAATCACTAAACTCATTTTCGAAAAATCGCAATCAACCATCTTGTGTGCAATCACATTGCACACAGTCAAGTAAAAATTTCATTATGATCGATACAAGTTTTCCTGCTTTAAAGTTTGTATATGTCCGAAAACTAGTAAAGCAAACTTTTGAGTAGGTAAACATGTATCGATCAAAATGAAATGTTTACTAAACTGTGATTGCGATTTTTCGAAAATGAGTTTAGTGATTTTATATCTTTCAACATGTCGAAACGTGCGAGCGAGAAGTTGTTTGATAGTTGTCAGCCCCTTAAGAGTTTTTTATGTTTTTAAATGTCATATTCACTTTTCTTCTTGACTGTACCGGCGGGTAGCGGTTGTACGGTACAAGTACCACCACCACGCGCATGTCACATGCTCGATTGAATGTGCTATTCGCTTACAATTCATGCCTTTGTTGAGGTTACTGAGGTTTTAAAATAAATGAGGTAAATAATAACTTAGATAGAGTTGGTTTACTTAAATTCCGTTTGAACTTCGTCTCAGAAGAAGCTATTCTCTCATCATTTAAAAATAATCTTCTTTAAGGAGAAGTTTCTTCACTCTGGATCAACTATTTTTCGATCTATCTAATCAACCAACATTCACCCATTCGGGTATAGGCCTCTTTATCACGCCACTCTTTCTTTCTTTAAATTTGTATGTCTTCTACATCTACACTTCTACACAATAATATAATAATATAATATAATATAATTATTATTATAGGTAATAATTGATCGAGTGAGCGAAGCGAACGAAGATCTTAGTTTCAACTTGGGCGATTTGGTATTTTATGTATGTATGTATGTATGTTTTTCTGGCCATAACTTTCGAACCGTTGATCCGATCTGCATGAAATTTGATAAGTCGGTAGCTTGTACTTGAGAAACTACCGATTTTACTCATATACTTACCAGTATATGAGTAAAGTCGGATGAAGGTGTCGCGACGTTCGCGAATTATAACTAGTAATAGCATAGACACTGAACAGAGATCTTATGGAGGGAAATTTATAATCTATGGTAAGAAATGTCAAAGTCAAACCACTCTTTGCCAGTCTTTGTGATAGTATAATTTTATGAATCGGTCTGTGAATTTTATCGTGCTTGTGAAATACCTTAAAGCTAAGTGTCCCATGTTGAATATCTGTATTCATCTCAATGATTCTTACATCAAATTATTCCTACATTAGACATCTTGTATGCCTTTTCCTAAGCCGCTGAGTATTATGAGTAGAACAGCTCCTGCATGAGGGCCTCATAAGCCAATTGCAGGTGCTGTGTGCTGGCTTCCGAGCAGCTATGAGAGATAAGCTGGCTTTACCTAAGCAGCTGTTTAATGAGAGATATATAGTGCTGGCTTCCGAGCAGTAATGAGAGATAAGCTGGCTTTACCTAAGCAGCTATTTAATGAGAGATATCTAGTGCTGGCTTCCGAGCAGTAATGAGAGATAAGCTGGCCTTTAGGCAGCTATTTAATTAGAGAGATGCTTGCCTGATCAGCATGCAAAGAGAGAGATATAGTGCTGGCTTCCGAGCAGTAATGAGAGATAAGCTGGCTTTACATAAGCAGTTATTTAATGAGAGATATAGTGCTGGCTTCCGAGCAGTAATGAGAGATAAGCTGGCTTTACATAAGCAGCTATTTAATGAGAGATATGCTTACCACCTAAGCATCAGTTTATTGAGAAAGAGTTTTAGAGTCCTTATGAGATACTTTGAATTGTTTGATATATATGAGATAACACAGGTATTCAATGAGAGTATGAGATCCGAGGATTCTAAACAGTAGAATCATAGAACAATAAATTTACAGGTGTTAGGAGAATCAAGAGCCAGTATCCTGAGATGATAGCTTGATTGTGTTAAGGATAAAGAGGAGCCAAGGTATGACTTAAAAACTATCTTTCCCTATGCTACATTTCGTGTAACTACCTTGCCTGCCTTTACTGGCAAGGTTACATTCTTGAGAGTAATGTTTAATTAGATATATTAAGACAGAATGTATTGGTGGGCAAGGTGGGTATCGCGACATGGTGGAGATGCTGGGATCTGAGAACAAGAACCTGCAAAATAAGCGTGGGCAAAGATATCAAATTCAAAATAACCTAGCATAAACCTGGCTCCTCATACTATTTTGCGCATTTTGACTACACAGAATAGGCATATTATGACTAGGAGGAATTTAATCCGAGGATAGGTTGCCCAATTTAAGGAGTAATCATCACCCACCGTAATTATTGTGGATATTCTGGTGTATTTGTGAACAGGGAAACACTGGGCACATCTTTAATGACATGATGCCTGAGGTATCAGATGGATAGGACTGAAAGTGTGTCTCATTTGAGTTGCTGTTCAACATTGTCTTGGTGTGATGATAACCAGCACCAAATCGGCGGAATAGTGGCGGGCATGATTGATTTGTGTTGTCACTTGTTAATTACCCAGGCTAAACCAGAAATTTCTATACCTGGTTAGCATCGAAAATTAAGTGAAGTCTTGTACCAGTTATTAAACCAGTTTCTATACCTGGTTAGCATCGAAATTTAAGTGAAGTATCGTATTTGTATCTACTTCATGATAGTGTGTGTGTTAATTATTTACAAGTAATTGGACTATGATGGCAGCATTGTATTGAAGCTATTTTTTTATTATTTGTTGATGAACAAGAGTAGAGTCAAATCCCTTTCCAATATAATTGAACAAAGTTAAAAGATGCTTCAGAATAGTTCTTTATTGATATAATTGTGAATTATAAAATTTATAAATTTAATTGCTAGAATTGCATGTAAATATTTGTAAGTAAATGCAAGAATTAAAAGAATTTATATCGTTTAATAATTGAGATAATGTTTCTTTAAACAAACAGATAACATTTAAAAACAAATTAGAATGAAAGGAACGGGTAAGGAAGTAATCGTGCGTGTCAATCAATTCAGTCATTAAATCGATTAATCATAATAACAAATAAATCGACGTTACTTAAAATTATTCCATAATTAGCAACAATAACTTTTCAACCCTAATAAAGGTATGGACGCTAAGTTCATCCATTTAAGCGTAGAATAGAACGCGAAACATTCCAATCAAATAGAAGAAAATTATTAAATATTAATATAAAGTTTCGAATATTCGATCGATTTAGATCGATTCACAAATTCACATTGTAGAGGGCCACACCGTTCGTTCATGATCATGTCATACGCCATTTTTTCATAGTTTCGTTTCTTCAAATTGTTGCGTTGAAAAATAAATCTAATTTGAAAGTTTTCGTAAGATTTTCTTAAAATAGTGTAATATAGTGTCCAGTTAACAGGTGAGCAGTGTTTTTTCCACCAAATAAATGAAGGGTTCATGTCAAAGAAACTAAAGTGAATAATAGGATGGAGGAACACTGAGTTTTATTTCATATAGAAATTCATACGGTAATACAACTAGGCATCCATGAAACAAGACAAATCACATAATTAAGTTCTAATGAGTCTGTAAACCACTAACGGCAAACCCAGTAGTAAGAACTTTCATCAATTCTATCAAGCAAGCCAGAAATCGAATACCTACTAAGTAGGTACCTATCTATATTTTAACCTGTCTACCACAGGGGCATCTATGCAGATCAGTATAATAGAAATAAAAAACGCAAGGCCGTTGTTGCAATCGCCTGTCGAGGTGGGACACTCAATTGGTAAAATAGCCCATTGAGTTATTTCATTTCAGGTATGTCCAAATAATGTAATACACTAGAAATTCAATTATAATGTAACAGTACAAATCATGCTGGTCTCACCTACTTACCTCTATGCATCCAATGTTTGGATAAGACATATACATAGATAGACATTAATTGGTTAGTTTATACCAATCAAGAATTATTCCACATTTAGAGTAAAATATTTATTAAATTTATCTTGTATTAAATTTATTAAATTTATCCACAGAACCAAACAAATTCAATTAAAATGGAAGATATATTACTAAAAAGACTCTCCATGTTTGCTGATGAAATAAAAGTACTAACAAATAAGTCTACAAACTTGTGTGATAACTTAAGCAGTGATAATGTAGAAGTAGCAAGAGTCATAACTGCTAAGATACAAGCTATACTCAATAGATTCAATGCTGAATTGTACAACTATTTCAACATATCAAAAAATCCTGATTCAGATGTTATATCCGAACTCACCATAATACAATTAAAAGGAGATGAAGCTATGGCTGAATTAAGTGAGAAAATAAAAATAAAAACTACTTTATCATCAACAACCGTAAAAAAGAAAACACACCAGGAAACCAGTCTGTCAAGCAGACTACCTAAATTAGTTTTACCACAATTCACAGGAGATGTTTTAAGTTGGCACCAATTTTGGGATCAATTTAGTTCAAACATTGATGTAAAGGACCTACACGATGTAGATAAACTGCTGTATTTAAAGGCATCACTACAAGGAGAAGCAAAGACTACGATAGAAGGATTGGATACAACTAACAAAAATTATCAAATTGCTGTCTTAGCTTTAAAGGAGAGATTTGGGAAAGAATCTCAGATAATTGATGCTCATTATTCAGCATTGTACAAAATAAAGAGTGCAGAAAAAACATCGGATTGTAGGAAAACACTGGATGAAATTGAAAGGCATCTTAGAGTACTCACTTCTTTGGGAGAAGACATGAACCACAATCATCTACGTTTTTTGGTCATGGAAAAGTTTCCTGAAGATATTATTTATGAAATGAAATTAAAAATTCAAACTGATTCAATTGCAGATATAAGAAAACAGTTGGAAATTATAATATCGGCAAAAGAAGAAGCACATAAATTGAAAAAGAATACAAATGATCTAGATAGTTACACCATTGAGACATTGCATGTAACCGACAGTACTCAGAAACTCAAAGTACCAATTATAAATGATAACAGACTCAGACCTTCAACATCAAAATTTTTTGGTAAAGAAAACCATCAGTTCAAACGGAAATATGAACAGAATAGGGAGAGTGATGTGGAAAAGTCATTCAGAAAAAGACAGAAATTATCGTGTGTATTTTGTGAAGGATCTCATTTTAACGATCAATGTGACACAGTTAAAACACTTGAAGCAAGAAAGTCCAAGCTATTAAACCGATGCTATAATTGTTTTATAATTGGACATAGAATTGAAGATTGTCGACGAAACATAACCTGCTATCACTGTGGCAAACATCATAACAGAGATTTATGCCCAAACCAGTTAAATATCAAATCAAGGGAGATTAAAACATTACATGTTAGGGAAAAGAGCTTCACAACCTTACAAACAGCTGTGGTAAATGTGCAAGGACAAGGTGGTAAATCAATGAAATGCAGAATTTTGCTAGACTCTGGAAGTCAACGAAGCTATGTTACTAAGAATGTTGCCAAGGTTCTTAACTTGTCAGTCGAAGAGGACAGTCATCTCACAATATTCACTTTTGGATCAAAGGTACCTCAAGAATTAGAAAGTCCTTTGGTCAAATTAGGAATAGAGACAAAAGATAACAAGGTGAAGATATTATTTGCTAATGTAGTGTCTACGATATCTGAAAGTGTTCCATGCCCGGAAAGTAAACTGGATAGTTGGGAACACAAAGGAGAGTTTATACTTGCTGATGATGGTTCATTATCAGATCGCATTGATATCCTCATTGGTAATGATTATTATTATTCCTTAATGTCCACTGAGAAAGTACAAATTGGAGAAAACTTATTCCTAGTAGAGTCTGAATTAGGATGGATACTCTCAGGAATAACAAAAAATAAGAATGTTGATGAGCTATCTGTCATAACATATTTTCAATCATCATGTAAAGTGAAATTAAATCAACCTGATCCACCGATAGACAGTGGCAACCTGAACATGTTATGGGACTTGGAATCTATAGGGATAACAGATTCCCCAAAAATAAATAGAGATGAAGAAGCCATAAAACACTACAATGAAAACACCAAATATGAGAACAACAGATACTATGTTGGATGGCCTTGGAATGAATATCCTCCGGATTTACCAATTAACTTTGGTTTAGCATATGGACGATTGGTAAATTTGCTTAAAAGATTAGACTCTAAAACATTATTGGCTTATGATCAAACACTAAAAGACCAATTACAGAAAGAAATTATTGAGTTAGTACCAGCCAAAGTCAAAAAAGATCATCCTGTTCACTATTTACCTCATCATGGAGTCACTACACCTGGGAAATCCATCAGGATCGTATATGATGCATCATCAAAAACAAAGGATAATAAAAGCTTAAATCAATGTCTCTACTGCGGACCCATGTTGTTGGAAGACTTAACTGGTCTGCTCATAAAGTTTAGATGTCAAAGGATAGGGATATCTGCTGATGTGGAGAAGGCCTTTCTTCAGATAGGTCTTCAGGATAGAGATAGAGATGTAACTAGATTTTTATGGTTAAAAGATATAACAAAAGCAGCCACTGAGGAGAATCTACAGCACATGAGATTTACACGGGTTCCATTTGGAGTTATATCAAGTCCATTTCTTCTTAATGCTACCATCAAACATCATCTGCTTAAATCAGAATTAGAATCTGTCAAACAAATCGCAAATGACATATATGTAGACAATGTCGTAACAGGAACAAAAACAACTCAGGAAGCAGCGGCGTTATATACAAATTTAAAAGAAACCTTTCAACAACTTTCAATGAATTTAAGAGAATGGAGTTCAAACTCGAAGGACTTCTTACAATTAATTCCTGATGCATGCCCAGAGAAAATTGTAAAAATACTAGGTTTAAATTGGCAGTTAAAAGATGACACCCTTCACTTGAGAATGAAAGATATAAAGTACACAAATACCAAAAGAGGAATCTTGCAAAGTGTGGCATCCATTTACGACCCATGTGGTTATACAGTACCATTTGTACTTCCAGCTAAGCTGTTACTACAGGATTTGTGGAAAATGAAATTAAAATGGGATACACCACTTTCCAAAGACATGACAGACAGATGGAAGAAAATACAAGATGACTTAGATGAAATCAGAGAAATAACTTTACCAAGATGTTACATAATGGATGAAATACAAAGTGAAAACTGTCAACTACATTGCTTCACAGACTCTTCTGAAAAAGCATATGCTGCAGTAGTCTACATAGTTCAAGAAAAAAGTAAAAACTTTGTCATTGGAAAATCACGGCTGGTACCTATTAAAGATCAAGATAATTTAAAGATTCCTCGTCTAGAATTGTTAGGAGTTTTAATTGGAAGTAGATTATTACAGTATGTCTTAAAGTTTATCACGTACAATGTGACACAACAATATTTATGGACAGATAGTCAGATTGTTATTGATTGGTACAATTCTATTAAATTATTAAGCCCATTTGTATCAAGAAGAATTGAAGAAATTAAAAAGAATAAAAATTTGACTATACGTTACATTCCATCTGAGTTAAATCCAGCTGACATAGCAACCAGACCAACAAAATCAAAAGAAGACAGAATGAAGTGGTTATCTGGCCCAGAGTTTCTACTCAGAGACGCGATTACATGGCCCACTAGTTCATCACGAGGCATTTCTCTTTTGATAGGGGAGGGTCTTTCGAATGATAATGAAGTTCAAGAAGAAAGCCCAGAAATAATTGAAGGTCTTTCAAATGATAATGAGGTTATAGAAGAAAACCCAGAAATAATGGAAGTGGAAAGCCATAAAGAAAACTATGAAAAACAAAAGAGAGAAATGGATGATGTAGAAAAAGAAAAACAAGAACAAGAGGGTAATACTTTAAAAGAGATAAAGAAATTACAGTCGGAATATTATGCAAATGAAGTAGAAGGAAAAGAAACAAGCCTTAGTCGTAATTTAGGCTTATTTAAGGATATTGATGATATATTGCGGTGCAAAGGTCGATTAAAATTTGCCGAGTGGTCATTTGACAAAAGGTACCCAATTTTGATACCAAAGGACTGTGATTTCACCAACAAAATGATTATGAATATACATGAGAAGAATTATCACGTAGGAGTAAATCACACACTTAGCTTGATTCGACAGATTTATTGGATACCACAAGGAAAACGACAGGTTCAGAAGGTTCTGAATAGGTGTTCAAAATGCATCAAACATGGAGGTGGACCCTTTAAACTGCCGCCCACACCTGCGCTACCACCTGAAAGAGTGAATTTCAGCATACCATTTTCATTCACTGGTGTCGATTATTTAGGACCCGTTTTAGTTAGAACTGAAAATGGACAAAGAAAACGGTGGATCTGCTTGTTTACTTGCTTGGCCGTAAGGGCAATACATTTGGAAGTAGTCCAAGATTTAACAGCTGAAGAAGGTCTACTTGCTCTGAGAAGACTGATATCTACTAGAGGCTTACCAACACTTATTACGTCAGACAATGCTTTGCATTTTAAATTGATGGCTGAAATTTTGTCAAACACATACTGCATAGAAAATAAAATCAGATGGAGATTCATACCAGAACTAGCACCATGGTTCGGTGGGTTTTATGAACGATTGGTGGGACTGGTAAAGCATTGCATGAAAAGAACACTTCAAAAACATTTACTTAGAGATAGTCAATTAACAACAATAATTAAAGAGATTGAAGCTGTACTAAATACACGACCACTTACCTGCATAGATTCCGAATTAATAGAAATACTTAAACCGTCCGATTTCTTAAATATGGGTCGATGCATTACAATGGAGACAAATCATGAAGATCCACTATTACAAGGTACAACTACAAAGGAGGATTTGGTAAAAAGCTGGAAAAGAGCTCGTGTGATTCTTGAAGAATTCAAAGAGATATTTTGTAATCAATATCTGCCAAGTCTGCGTGAAAGGTACAGCCATTCAAATAAAGAACCACGAATCACGTCAAAACAGATTCCGAAAACAGGTCAAATAGTTCAAATTAAAAGTGATAAAAATCGCGAAGGTTGGAAGGTGGGAAAAATTGTTTCGCTTGTACTAGGATCTGATGGGTTATGTAGAGTAGCTAAAATAAGAGTTGGAAACTCTATATTCACCAGATCTATTTCACATTTATATCCCCTGGAAGTAGAAGACACACACTATGAACATAATGATAATGAAAGAAGCCTAAACAAAGAAATTGAGGAAAAGACCAAACACACTTATGATGTAGGACTTGAAGAAGGAATATTTGAACAGCATAATAAGCTTAGACCACAGCTGCTTACTGAAGATCAGTTAGCTGAAGAAACTGACAATTTAGAAAGAGCAAGTAACAGCACAAATAAAATACTCATTGGTACAGATATGGTAGACATAGAAAGTAATCCTGGGTTAAGCGAGGAATTATTAACAAATGGAAAGTGTCGAGAAGTCAGACCACAACGAAATGCTGCTGTCCGAGCTTTGGAAAAGATCAAAGAATGGACGCACAACTTAATGATTACTTTACTCTAGGCTTCCTTGGTGGGAGTGTCGCGACGTTCGCGAATTATAACTAGTAATAGCATAGACACTGAACAGAGATCTTATGGAGGGAAATTTATAATCTATGGTAAGAAATGTCAAAGTCAAACCACTCTTTGCCAGTCTTTGTGATAGTATAATTTTATGAATCGGTCTGTGAATTTTATCGTGCTTGTGAAATACCTTAAAGCTAAGTGTCCCATGTTGAATATCTGTATTCATCTCAATGATTCTTACATCAAATTATTCCTACATTAGACATCTTGTATGCCTTTTCCTAAGCCGCTGAGTATTATGAGTAGAACAGCTCCTGCATGAGGGCCTCATAAGCCAATTGCAGGTGCTGTGTGCTGGCTTCCGAGCAGCTATGAGAGATAAGCTGGCTTTACCTAAGCAGCTGTTTAATGAGAGATATATAGTGCTGGCTTCCGAGCAGTAATGAGAGATAAGCTGGCTTTACCTAAGCAGCTATTTAATGAGAGATATCTAGTGCTGGCTTCCGAGCAGTAATGAGAGATAAGCTGGCCTTTAGGCAGCTATTTAATTAGAGAGATGCTTGCCTGATCAGCATGCAAAGAGAGAGATATAGTGCTGGCTTCCGAGCAGTAATGAGAGATAAGCTGGCTTTACATAAGCAGTTATTTAATGAGAGATATAGTGCTGGCTTCCGAGCAGTAATGAGAGATAAGCTGGCTTTACATAAGCAGCTATTTAATGAGAGATATGCTTACCACCTAAGCATCAGTTTATTGAGAAAGAGTTTTAGAGTCCTTATGAGATACTTTGAATTGTTTGATATATATGAGATAACACAGGTATTCAATGAGAGTATGAGATCCGAGGATTCTAAACAGTAGAATCATAGAACAATAAATTTACAGGTGTTAGGAGAATCAAGAGCCAGTATCCTGAGATGATAGCTTGATTGTGTTAAGGATAAAGAGGAGCCAAGGTATGACTTAAAAACTATCTTTCCCTATGCTACATTTCGTGTAACTACCTTGCCTGCCTTTACTGGCAAGGTTACATTCTTGAGAGTAATGTTTAATTAGATATATTAAGACAGAATGTATTGGTGGGCAAGGTGGGTATCGCGACAGAAGGGTTATTAAGATATGGGGTTTTTTATGGGGGCAAAAATAAAAAAAGTTACATAAAAAAATCAAGTTACATGTCATATAAAAGGGCTTTGTTTGGACATTCCAAAACAATTTTTACTTTTTTTCTGGGACGCTTGGTTTTTGAGATACAACAAAAAAGTTAAATTAATATAACCTAGCTAACCTAATATAACCTAGCTGTCTATCTATTATAGTTATGTCACAATAAGTGTTATCTCTAATACTATAAGAATCAAAGTCCTGACTGACTGACTGACTGACTGACTGACTGACTGACTGACTGACTGACATATAGACAACGCACAGCCTAAACCGCTGTCGTATAGACTTGAAATTTGAGGAGTACATAGGTCTTATGGCGTAGAGGTGTACTAAGAAGGGATTTTTGGAAATTCAACCCCTAAGGGTGTAAAAAGGGATGAAAACGTTTGTATGAAAAATTGTATTCCTTGAACCTACAAACTTGAAACTTGGAATACATATACTTCAAGACAAAAAAATAGGAAATACATTTTTAGTTTTTTAAAACTACCCTTAATAAGTGTGCTAAGGGATGTAAAAGTATGTATGGGAGTTTTTTGACCGCTGGTCCTAGAGACTTGAAATTTGAAGAGTACATAGGTCTTATGGCGTAGAGATGTACTAAGAAGAGGTTTTTGGAAATTCAACCCCTAAGGGTGTAAAAGGGTTGAAACCGTTTGCATGAAAAATAGTATTCCTTGAACCTACAAACTTGAAACTTGGAGTACATGTACTCCAAGGCAAAAAATAGGACAGGCATTTTTCGTTTTTTAGAACTACCCTTAATAAGTGTGCAAAGGGATGTAAAAGTTTGTATGAGAGGTTTTTGACCGCTGGTCCTAGGGACTTGAAATTTGAAGAGTATATAGGTCTTATGGCGTAGAGGTGTACTAAGAAGAGGTTTTTGGAAATTCAACCCCTAAGGGTGTAAAAGGGTTGAAAACGTTTGCATGAAAAATAGTATTCCTTGAACCTACAAACTTGAAACTTAGAGTACATGTACTCCAAGGCTAAAAAACAGGAAAGGCATTTTTAGTTTTTTAAAACTACCCTTAATAAGTGTGCAAAGGGATGTCAATGTTTGTATGGGAGTTTTTTAACGCGTGGTGCGATTGATTAAAACTTGAAGTAAAATAATTTGAAATCACGTTTTCAATATTTTAAAACCCCCCCTGCAAAGGGTGCAAAAGACTGACAAAGTTTCAAGGTTTGTATGGGAGATTTTTAAAACGTAGTGTAATTAACTTAAAACTTAAAGAAAATGTGTTCTGTGGATAAATAACAAATAGACAGTTTGATTTTCGAAAACAACCCCTAAAACGTTACCCTCCTTTGTTGCGCTCAAGTAAAAAGGATACAACAAGGCGTCAATGTTTGTAAGGAACATTCTAAAACGGGAATCTTGAGTTGGTACGATGAAGAGATCTTAGGGTATCTACCGTGCCTGGGGATCAAAGTCGTGAAGCTGTTTCGTTTCGTTTGTTTTTGGGGTAGAAACTAGGAACAAATAAGTACATATTTTCCGTATAAGAATGTCTTTGTTGTATTTGTCATGTTTGTGCTAAACTCAGTACCTATACCTACCTACCTACCTAATATAGGTAATGTACGCCTATAGGTATCTATAGGTATATACCTGCGTAGGTATCCTACCCTAATAATATACAAATCAATGCGAAAGTTACGATGTTTGGATGTTTGTGGCTCAATTACGGCTCACCACTTCAACGCGTGCGAAGCCGCGGGAAGCCACTAGTTTTATTATAAAAATGTAATTGAAATGCCGCCGCTAGAAAAGGCTCTTTATTTGTACCTTGGTATTAATCCTTATCCAAATAAATCTTTTCATATTCAAGACTGGTTCAATACCTATCCATTATTACTTCTTGAATTTTTCAAATTGGACATTCCATTCAAAAGATTTTAAAAATATAAGGTCACGGGGCGCGTTCTCACCCAGCGCGGGCCCGGGCGGGCAAGGCGCGAGGTAGAAGGGCGTGCAAATGACTCGAACCCACCACGGTCTAAGTTTATCCTAAAACATTGAAAAAATGTATGTCCACCCATGCGAAGCTGGGACAGGCCGCTAGTATATTATATTTTTTTACCGCAGGTAGCTTCTAGAAAAGAATAGGTAGGTATTATCATTATATTATTTAATTTTGGTTTTATTTTTATTCTTTGGTTTTTTCACTTTGAACCGTATCATTTTTAGTTTATTTTATCCGTGTTTTCTCAAATTATAGTTCCAACGGAAGACCTGTTGTGTTGCATAACACAACAAATGCTGAGTTGGACGCCGATTTGTAGCGTGGTAGACGGTGCCGGGAGATACACATTTTGATTTCTATTTTCCGTATGTTGTTACTTATTTACATTGTTTGTGTGTCCCATACTGTACCTATTGTTACCGTCCGTTACAAATAAATGTTTTTTCTTTCTTTCTTTCCAGTCCTGTGCCAACTAAATCCAGTTAGCTCCC
This sequence comes from Chloroclysta siterata, assembly GCA_932294275.1. NCBI lineage: Eukaryota > Metazoa > Arthropoda > Insecta > Lepidoptera > Geometridae > Chloroclysta > Chloroclysta siterata. The sequence goes on along the minus strand of OW028590.1, from coordinate 29,398,758 downwards.
GCCTCCCATGGTCCTTAAAGAATAAAAACATACTCACTGTAACCCCTTGTGTAAATCGGTGCAATGCAAGGGGTAAACAGATTATTATAATAATCATATAGGGACTGTGTATTTTTTTCAAATTCTATTTCAAATAGTATTTGTACAGCTTTGCTATTTTGAATCTATAAAAAACATCGTGGGACACCGCAGCGATTGCCTATCCAACAGTTAATCAATGTAAAACCTTAATTAATACCGTAGGAGGCTGTGATCGGAACTGTAGTAATTTATTCCGTGGTGTGAGAGACAAGACTTGGAGCTATTAATCTGAGGAAGACACTTGGGGCTTGAGGTTTAGCTAAAAATGGATAATGAATTTATGGGCGGGTCGATTTACAAAAAATATATGTGGCATTTTAATCTGAAAATTGTAAAACGGGCTCTGAATGAAAGTTTCTATTCGAAAATACAACCTAGGATTCTAATATATATCTATCTATCAAATGATTATTAATAATCGACAAAAGATTTATTTATCAAATGATTTCAAAACGTAAAATAAAATATCAAAAAACACGCCTGTTTTCCTATAGTACCTATAAAAAAGGCATGATTTTGATTTCAATACCAATTTTTTCGCCTGTTTTCTATATACCTATAATTTCGATCAGATCAGATTCTAGTCCTTCTACTACAGTGTTGTCATTGGTAGAATTCAAGACACATTCAATACTAGGTATGTGCTCGTAGCGAGGTTTAGTAGTAAAGGCGGTACCGTCCCCACCTTTTCCAGGTTCAAAAATTCAGTCGTGCACTAATGAATTTTCTATTCAGTTTCACTAACTGCTTAAAATAACTAAAATCACGGTTTCCATTCTCATTATTTTCCTCAAAGGAGCGATTACTCGCGCCGGGAAACTTTTAATAGTGTTGCCTTCGCTTTGACGACAAATATCTTGAGTGCCTACCGAACACTGCAGTCGCCACTTCTCAGAGGGATGGTAGCTACTAAATTGTAGGGACAATATAGCTTATTGTTATGAATAATTTTCTAAATGCCTATGTAGTTTCTACAAAGAATTCGCCATGTGCCGTCGATAGCGGTCACAGGCTCACCATGATGAGAGCTTAGTGTCAGCAAAAATTACTTACAACGAAGGTATACCTACTCAACTCATATAAAAACTTTCTAAGCAAGAAACAAGGTATATGTTTATTGTGCAGGCACATTGTGAAACCCGCACGGAAGGTATGAACCATTATGCTACTCATCAGTGGTTCATTCGTTCCGTGTTCATACCGCTCAACAACTTCGTATTACTCTGAAAGTTCATGGTATCGCAGTGAAGCGGCATCGATTAATATTTCCTCATAACTTCACACTTTGTCAAGATGCATAAGTTTCAAGTGTTTGAGTGCTGCAAAGTTTCATGAAGTGAATTCTGACATACTTTACCTAGCTACTGCGGAATCTGAGGCCAAGGACGTAATCTAGGAACTTGGTAAAGCAGGTAGATATTAACAATATTAATGCTTCAACACTAGATTTGAGACAAGGTTTGGTCATGCGTTTGATTTGCCCAAAGCATCTCTATCGTCGGCCTCACCGACACTTATTCATTAAATCAGAAAACTGAATAGAAATATCCCTCAGCTCTCGTTTGAATTGAAACTTAGATCAAGGCTCAGAGAGTTAAATTGCTATTCCTGATAGTGGCTAGTGCTATAATCTTGGTTTGTGCTCTATTCTGTGATATGGCTAGGCCCTTATCTCTTGCAATTATGGTCGAGAATCAACGCTTTTTAGCAAACCAGAGAGAAAATTTGAGAAAGAAATGATGCTATGACACTTGTTTTTTAGTAACGTCTGTCAAAGTAAATTTATTTCATTTATTATTTTATTTATTTCAATCTAAATAGGAACGTATTGTCAATATTTTGAACAGACCACGCGACATTTTCATTGCAAATATTTGATATTTCGTTACATGGTTTTTTTTAAAAGAACACATGTGTAGTTTAAATAACATACAATTATTCTGATTTTTCTTCTAAAGCCATCGAATTTAGAAAGAAAAATGCCTACATGGCGCAAGGTCGGAGGTCTAAAAAGTCCATAGATAATCAATTCTAAAACTTATGTATCAAGCAGCGTGCCTTCCAAAATCGAATTGATAAACAGTAAAAACTTGATAAATCGGATGTCATGTCACTGTCAGTGTCAGTGACACTTGCGGCGTCATTAATCGCGATAATGCATGCGTTACCGCGCGGCATGGGCCGCGGCTCCCGCGCCGCGCGTCATCCATCAAGCAAGACACAAACTGCTGTGGTGTTGCGGTCTTGCGATGGATTGGGTAATAAGCTAATGGTTGATGGATTATGTAGGTACTTACTAAGTTACCTACCTACTAGATACTAAGCTAGTAGTTACTACAAGATACGTCTGAGAGGTTATAAAATATTTACCGGATAAATTCATTAATATAGTAAACATGCAGATCAAAGTAAAAGTTTAAGCAAGCATCAATTAAGTTGTGATTTAATGTTCAGTCACAAAAAGCCTAAAGACTAAAAATGAGCCTGTTTTTGAATGAGCAACGGAACGGTCTAGTTGCAGGTATATTCGGTGGCTAAAGCGTTGTTCGAACTCAAATATGTTATTATTTAATTAAGAAAGCTCGCCAGATTGGCATAATAAAACAGCTCTGCAAATCCTTGCTCCAAAAAAACGTTTAGTTTTAACCAGACTAGAAATTCCTACTTTCTCATTAGGCAATTCTCTAGTAATGCCAACTGCGGCGCGATTAGCACGCGATGCTACCAACATTCTAATTTGAATTCCGCATTCATTTGGTTATAGTAAAGATTTTTACAAATACCGATGACGTCCCTTTTCGTTTATTTAGGAGTTTCATAAGTAGGTATATTATTTTATTATTTTGTAAAAGAATGATGAAAAAACTGTAGAAACCAAAACGTGGGTCTTGCCTATTCATTTAGGCTTAGTTGCGTTAGGAAACGGCGGCTAGATTTCAGTACTTAACATAATAATTGCAATAAAACAGTATAATAATATGCGTCTTGACTTTGACTTGAATTTACTATTTCGGTTTTGGGTCTGAGGAGGGAGTAGTGACCAAGTGATATTATGAGTTCAATAAATAGGCATTCTATGGTAGGTACACTAATTTACTGAGGTTCTAGGCTTGAGTGTGGAACTGGCACGAATCTTTTCACCTTTTGAAATGATTCGTGTGAATCATTTGAATAATACTTGATTTTGAGATCGAGTTTGTCATAATGCGGCTCCGCTATCTCGGATGCCTGTCATATCCTGTAATTCAGCACACGCAAGTCAAAGGCCGAATTACGCCAAATGCATCCGTTTGGCGTTTGAGTTTTTCACGAAATTGCAATGAATTTGCAACTGTCGAGCTGATTATCATCTTGTGTAGCGTTTGAAAGGCTGAAAGGGGTCTAATGAAGTAAAGGCATGTGTGTTCAAGTCTACAATTTCACTATTCATGAATCTTAATACAAAATATCAGATTATTTTTTGGTTGTAAACGTTGGTGAATTAATTAACTACACTTGGCCCGTTGACTGGCGTGCTGTTATTAAATTACTATACTATAGCAAATATAACAAAAGAACAATAAGTTTATGATAATAATACACAAAAGGAGTCTGTTACAAAAGCAAACAAACTAAAATAAAAGTAAAAAAGTTTACGAGGAACTTCAATACTTAAAAATTAATGCTACTTTTCAATAGTGATTTTTCCCATAAGCGACAAATAATTCCCTTTATCCTTCCCTCTAGAGTTGGCACAGCGTAAAATGTAGAGTTCAAAATAATGTCCATTCTGCAGCGACAGCAGTACCGCTAATAAGAGGCATGTCTGCAGCAGAGGCGCCGACCGTGCCGCACAAAGCACTGTCACCGCCATGTGTTGCTTTTTATTTGCGGCTTGGAGCTTCTTAGGCTATGTTCTGTAGAGCTTCTGCACTATGTGCAAAGTCTTATTACTACTACGTATCTTATAAGTTTTAAGAGTGAACTAGTAAAGCCCATTTGACCCTTCTATAATAGACCCGGTTCTAAAACATTTTTATAATTTCATAATTTGTCTGTATATTTTAGCTCTAGCATCGAGCTAAACTTTTTCTGAAATAATTTTATATCTTAATTCACAACTAATAATAGTAATAAAATACTTTTAGTACCCTCCCAAGATGTAAGTTTAGAAATTCAAATACCTTGTTAAGTTATTTGCTTCATTACTGAAATACCTGAACAACAATAAAATTATTAACATCTAGGAATAATAATTACGAGATGTGGAATGAAGCGCGTGGACCAGTGAGGCGCGAGCGTTACGAAGCTACGGCGTAGCTGTGTGCTACGAGCCTTTCGCTGGTTGGTTGCTCAGTAGAATGAGCATTATGAACGTACTGATTCAACTGATTCTATAGAAAGGTAATTAAAAAAAGTTCATACCAAATGACTTCCTGATATTGTAAACTTATTAAGCACCAGTAGCAGTGTTGTGGGTAGCAAACTTTCCATGGCGTGCACTAGTGGTTTTATAATGGATTTGCCAGAAGTTTGCAGGAACAAATGGCAGAATTGGTGCAACGCCGGCTGTTCGGGCGACACGAGTGGCGGCGTCGTGATGGGTGACAGCTTTAAGACTATTGAAGGAGTAACAAGCAAAACGATAATCGAAAATTCGGCGTCGCAAGAGATAAAGACAGCCTTCAGACTATTCAGTGGGTCTACTATATAAAACGATATTCAAAGTTGTTATTGTTGTATGTACGCGCTGTATAGTCTTGAGCTCATAATGATTTGTGACGATTGAGCGCAAATGCTGAGTGGTGGCCTTTTTGGTCATAAAACAAATTTTAACAGTTCTTTTGTAAATTTAGATATTTAACCTATTGTCATATTGTCACGTCATATTGGGATTCCAGACACAATAGAAAATGTATTGTATCTGGCGTGGATCTACTTTCTGGCATGTGAGAGGTTATGAGACAAATTAAAGATTTTTCTGCTCTATTCTATATTTAGAGCTTCATGAACAGCGTGCAATAGTAATGATTTTTTTAAAATAATTATGACTGAATAAATGAAATGAAATGAATGACGAAATCATTTAAATAGTAGGAAAATGGTGTTAAGGGCACCCTGAAAATCGTGTAGTCCTCGAAGTTGTAATTGCATTCGGTGTTTACCCCTTCCGCGGACAGATGGCGCAGTTTTAAATTACCACGCATTGTTTTTACTTTTATTGTGTGCTGGAAAACTTTTCCCATTTATTCCAACAAATAATGTCTACTGTCTAGTGGCGCGCTAACAAAGTTCCCGCTGGAACAGGAATGTGACACGTGTATTGTGAGAGTATGAGTTTGTGAATTCTTAATTGGAAGTCCCCACGCTTTTGATTCTTAGCTAAGAGGTGGTATTGTTTTGAAACACTTTAGAAAGTTTAGATTGTGTCACATTAATGTTACAAACTCTGTGAAACGAGGAAACGTTTTGTTTACGTCGGTCGTAATGTGGCTCATGCGTTAATTCATTAGAAAAATATATTAAAATTAATAAATATACGCGTGTAGGCTAAACAAAAAATAGTACGATTAAAAAAACTGCCGATTGAAACGGAACAGTTTTAAAAGAACATCCTTAGACGCTTCAGTAGAAGGCGCTCATTTAACCTATTTGTGTATCGTAAAATGAAGAATAGGTTAGTTTAGGTATAAAAAACTTTACGCATATCATTGCTGTATGAGCAAAAATCGTCAAATCCACGTCTATCAAAACTATCTCAACACTAAAACTGCCATAATTATGAAAATTGCCCGCTAACTATCCATAATTCCACAACAACCATAAATTGCGCCAGCTCGTCACCGAGTCATCAATCACCCCTCCTCTCCTCCCACCCGCACAACCTCCCCCCGCCGTTGCTCTGATCCCGTTGGTGTAATTAAGTCCCAAATTATCCCGGGATAGGAGCAATACCACAGATTGGAAAGGCAAGAGCTAGGTCACTGAATAAAAAGTCAGAATCAGTCCAATTCTACTCTACTGTAACACGCGACTACTCGAAGTTTTCGAAACCTATAACAAAGGCTTTTCTAGCATGAAGTCAGAAGTCAGAGAACCAACTTTAGTGTTTAACTTATCTAATAAAAAATATTGATGCCATTTTGTTAACCTAGACAAGCGACTTCTGTCTCTACCAAAACGTGTTTTTTTATTTAAGATTCAATCAAGGTCTACTCGTAGGTATATTCTTATTTGTAATCTAATTGTGTAACCTTTGTGTATTCGCACATTACAAAAATGTAGATTAAGGAGTGGAGTGAGCTCTCTCTTACTTATCGCTCTAGTCGTGGTTTGTGTAAGCAATTTGCGAATTAGACTATAGTTCGATTGCTATAGTATCGGACGATTTCGCATGTCAGTGCTCCTCTGAGTTATCGATTAGCTATCAATGTTCGACCCAATTCTAATCCCGTTTCTAAGCTACTTTCAAAAAGATAGGGCATCTCGATTTAGCCCTGAATTGCGGCTTTATTTTCGATAGGGTTTCGTTTTCAGCCTATTAGCCTATAGTATTGTGTAGAGAAAGATTCTGCGGAGGTTCTATACAAATTTTATTCGCTAGGATAAGTAGGTAAGCCTTCATGTATCCTGTCCTCGATTCTTACATCTTTTGTGATCAAAGACCACAAGCCCAAACGATGTTTATTCGGCACGAGCGTCATCACAAAGTAAGTATCTCACGAGTTTAAAGCTCTTTTGAAGAGTGATAAAATAGCAAATCACCTCTTTGAAGCAACTCGATTTTATTACCATCTTCCATAAAAAATAACTGTCCAAGTTTATATTAGGGCACAAATTCAGGAGTACGAATTATGAAAACAACTGCGATAACTATAAACAAAATTACGTGAAACTGAATTAAAGGCAGAATATAAATTGGTATAAGAAGCTGGCTGGTAGGGTCGTACTTTAGGAGTTACCCCAGGGGCAAAACCTCTCTGATAGGACTTATCTTTTAAAGAGAACACAGATAATTATAATATCTTGATAATGACTTCAAAAATATAAGCCTTCTATGAAAACTTACGCTACCATACCAAGCGGTACCACTTAGCGGTTGATCACTTTGAAACGTCTTATATACTAGGTGAATCTATCGCCAGTTCCTCGCGACCAAAGCCTAGAAGAACTGGCAAGAAACTGACGGCTTGGTTCCTAGCGTTTTTTTGTATGATCCTTGTTACCTTTTTATTATGGTACCTACTTAATTGTTTAGGTGTTTTTAATGAGTTGGAGCATATATCAGTCCCAAGCTTTTTTGTCATCTATTTAATCAGATATTTGAATAAATGAAATGAATTAATAATAAAAAATATTCCCTCCCTCCCAGTCCTGAGCTGGTCCCTGGTGGGAGTCCTGCGCGAAGGATGATTGATCACAGCGCGATGGCAACTTTGCGAATTAATCACATGGAGCGGGCGATCCTCAGCAGCTGTGCGTGCTGGAACACACCTGGGTTTTCATTCTCAATAATATTGTAAATTGTTTATTGTTCAAAGCTGCTTTTTTTTTTTCAAAACAAAAACTGTTTTTTTTAACAAATTATAGTATAACCACATTACATTCAAAGTCAAAGCCAAAAGGTATTTATTCAATAAAATCACAAGGATCACTTTGAAACGTCTTAGAACGAATCTAGGTGCCAGTTCCATGCGACCAAAGCCTAGAAGAACGGCTTAGTTCCGTTCTTTTGTATGGTCCTTGTTACAATGTAATATAATACAATATTGAAGCTCCAGTGTGGTGCCAATCGAGTTCAGTTATTACTAGAAGCTACAGGCATACTATGGTTTGTTGCTAAGAGTTTCAGACGAGAAGATCTTTTTCCTTACCCTCAGCGCCCCATAATAGGGTTGGTATTTAGTACACAATCATGGCTTTTGTTGAATTGTAAGCACTAAGTACGTGATAGCCTAATTATGGCACGGAGCATACAAATATTGCAAAACTTAGGTATTATTGGGAGGGAGATATTTGGTTTTATGTGCAAGACTCAGAAATCCTTAGTCCCTTATTTTTATAGCGACAAAAGCTTTCGTATATATTATACTATATGTAAGTAATTAAGTATACTCAAAGAATCTTGAATTGGTAGGTACTTGTTACTAGAAGATCTGAGGGAAATCTACCGTGCCAGGGGTCAAATTCAAAGCTATTTCTTAGGTATACTTTTGTTGGTACTTTTAGATTTCCCATACACATTAATTCAACTCAGATTAGTTTAGTTGAACTCAACGCTAACCAGGCTATTGCCAATGGCTGCCACAACTCATGCCTCTATCCATAAAAACCAACAGAGAATAGATACAAATCCTATGAACTTGTGCCGTACATCAAAAGAAAAAAACTTTTGGCAGTTTGCGAACTGAACCATACAAGTTTATGTAGGGAGGTACTTAACTTACGCAGCTACTACCCAACCTTCACGCGCAGAACTAGCTAGCGTTTTTATATTTATTGTAACTCACACGTCTGGTCTGATTTACCAGAGAGGCCGTATGGTATCCCGAATTTGTGCGTAAAAGTATCGAAAACTATTTATTCCAGAAAAATATGGAATGGACTCCGCACAGGACTAAGCCTGTATCGCGGTTGTAAGAGGGTGGCTATTTTAAAATTCTACGTACCATAGTAATATCTGTGAAACTAAATCTTATTAGGTAATATACTTAGTAAGAATATCATGAATTAATAATCAGCATCACAAATACGATCATAAAGAATACTTAGATATAACATTACTGAAAGATGCCCGAAGTAGCGGAAGGGTTCTGTCAAACTGTCATCGATCAAGGCAGTTACCACGCTGCGGAACGAAGCTGCTCTACCGATAAACCTTTAAGACACAGACAACCGTCAAACCACTTCTCACTCCACATTACTACCTACTTGTAAAGATATAAATCCACTGAATGAAGTTATGAAAAATCGCAAATAACAAAGTTTAAGAGAATAACAGTTAGCATATATCATTTTGATCGATGTTTTCCTATCAAAAATTATACTCAACTAGTTTTCGTACTTACCTAATCATACTATTAGGTAGGAAAACTTGTTGGAATCAAAATTATATTTTTGCTAAACCTTTGTATTGCGATTTTTCATAACTACTTTCAGTAATAAACATCCTCTTAAGACCTCATATCTCAAACGTTGAATTGTGCGATCGCAAAGTTGTTTGACGGCTGTCAGCCTCTTAAACATGCCCCTTCTTACAGTCAGAACTACAATAAACTTTCTGAATAACTTACAAGTTTTCCTGACTTGTTCGGCTTCCGACTGACCAGCGCCAGTCCGGACCGGATTCTATTTACATGCAAATTGGGAGACGACAGATTTTTCCCCATATTGTAATCCCCTCATGTAACTTTTGCGATACATAATTCATTGAGGGGCTCTTTCTATTCGTTTCTGAGAGTTTTAATACTAGCTAGGTTACGAAATTTATTTTAAAGAGGAACAGAGTGAGTAAATTTAATTTGGTAATCAAGATTTCTACAATCTCTATTTTATCTGCTACGTAGGCCGGGTAATCTTTTTTGATAATTTACAACAGCGCCATCTAGCGTTCGGTAGCTAGTTAACTACATTAAACAAAATACTTAAACAAGATGGCGCTAGCTGTATTATTAGCAGCATTTCTTTAGCTTTACGGTAAGTGGTTATGAAAAATACCTAAAATCCCGTTTGTTAAATGTTAACGAAGCATGTCGTCTCCATAATCCTTCAAGTCCAATAAGTCACGACTCATCAAGTAAATTACGTCTTTACATCGCTCAAATGAATTTGCATTTGAAGCGTTGGATTTAGCATGCAGCTGTGAAAGGTCTGCAATTTGCGTAGCGAAGACATTTTGAACAAAATAACTGAATAATTTATTACCTTTTGGTCTTTATTCAAATTTTAAAAGTGGTTAATCTTGGTCTGCCTCTCATCAATTCAAGTCAATTCACAAAACGACTAATTTCAACTATAATCACATATCCCGTATGGTCTAGTGGCTAGGATACCTGGCTTTCACCCAGGAGGCTCGGGTTCGATTCCCGGTACGGGAATAACTTTTTGCACTTACCTCGCTATTAAAATGATTTTATGCGCGTATACTTTTTCCTCCGCTGTTCCCAGGATGAAGACCAAGTCAGAGGATTCTTGGTCTTCGGAGAGGCGTAAGAGGTCTCTCAGCAGACCAGGCAGACCAGCTCTTTCGACGGAGGCGGCACAACAGGTTCCAGGCACACGATTTGCCATTGGAACCGTCGACAGCTTTTTTTTTACGGGAATAATTTTGGAAATATTACAAAACTTTTATCACAGAAAATAAAGGGTAGGTAAGACGCACCTACACTTAGCTAGTATTGTTTTTTCGAATCAAAGATAATTAAATTTGGAACGGTTATATCTCTTTACCGTTGTTTAGTTTTTACGAGAAGTAAACAAACAAAAAACTATTTTGACTGTGTGACCTTTGCAATCACTAGCAAACACTTCACTGATTATGGATCATTCAAAAGACATGTCTATGGACAACACACTCGCTAAAACAAGAATTATTTCATTCACAAAACCAAAAGTTTATCAAAAAGCTTGTCAACATAACCTCAATCGTCTTAAGTTTCAATACAACAAATTATGCTAACTTCACACAGTACATTTCCCAGCTAAAACTGTGCTTCGTACTATGTTCAGACTACAATTTCTTACGGAACATAGCAATTCTCGAGTCGATCTCATAAACATGCAGGTAAAAACAGGTTGTAGGGTATGACGTTTCCATTTATATTCCTATCTTTGTCACTCACTATCAACCTACCGCGTGCTAGACGATGGGTAATTTCGCGGCGCTGGCCAACCGCCTCCGTGGCGCAATTGGATAGCGCGTTCGGCTGTTAACCGAAAGGTTGGTGGTTCGAGCCCACCCGGGGGCGATAATACTTTTGCGATTTAGCAATAAGTTTTTTGTGGCCTTTACCTACTAGCTTAAATTAATGCAATATTGTTTTTAAATAGGTCCTCCTTGAAATATCGTACTTTGGGATTTTTTTAATGAAAGTATCTTCCTTCGAAACCGTGATTTGCAAATACCTACCTAAGACAGTCGGATATTGATAATTTCAATTTTCGCTTTTCAGGTTGTGCATCCTAATCGATCGAGAAGCGTGGTCTGAAGGTCACCGTCCTACACCCCTAGGAGTAGTATTTTAACACCCTATATAGCTGGTGTTAAATCAGCACTAGCCTGTCAAACTATCGTCCATTGATTGCCGACTTGAGTGTCGTCGATTCAACACACGAAACCCAATCGAATCTACAATCAAAGCCGTTCAATATCCCTGCTGACAAGACTAGTAGTGGCACACACCACTGCTGCCACTGCCACCGCCACATGCCACATGCCACAGACCGATATTCAGCAATAGGACGGCACACTTGACACCAAGGAAATTACAACCCGTCAGGCCGACGCCGGTCTTAACGACCCAGCGTGATTTAAACGCGAGGCTATTTGGATTTTGAGAGTTGATGGACGTTGGCATGAAGCTCTGGAGTTTGTGTGACCTTTCAATAAAGGTTCATTATGAATTTTGCTGAGAATAAAAATATAGATTCATGCATTATTTTAAACTAACGATTAAACAATATAATGTAAATGTACTTAATAAGTATAAGTAAATAGGCACTTGCTTAGTTACAGGGACTAACACATTAGGTAGTCATAATCTAAGATATAAATAGGTACCTAGATATTAGTTAAGGTACCAATCGACCTGTTAAGCACAACATGACGTAGGTTCCTTGTTATCTTGAGTGCAAAAGCCAAGCTCCCTAGCCGAGAGAATTTCTAAAAGTCCTCAGATTATTTGTCCTTAGAAGTCTCCACTCGAAATCATCATAACATTTTTCAACGATCGAGCCTATTCAGAGACCTTTGAGGGTTCAATAGTGAAGAGTCATTCAGCTAATTAAACCTGCCATCAGTTCCATGATTATCTCAAACATCAAACAAAACAATACTCCCTCAGTAATAAGAAAACCAATTAAAAGCTGCGTACTAAACGTCACCTAAACGTTGAATATGAATGGTGGGTCCTCGGGAGCCACGCACTCGTCCTCCCGGCTACTCTCCCGCACTCGTACACTCGGCCGATGCGATCTGTCCGCAATTACCGCACAAAAGAATCAATTACCCGCCGCGGCGGCGCAAAGCAGAATGAAAACAATATTGCACTTGCAACGCTTACACTCTTCAGCTGCCGTACCTTACCTTGCGATATTCGAGGGCTAAGAAGCGGTAGAACTGGACAAACTAAAATTAATTCCTGAAAAACTGAGCTAGATACCTACCTAGTCACTACGCATGCATAGCAAATAAATTATACTGGATAGTGATTCAAGAATTTGACGTAGAAAACTGCTAAAATTGTAGTGTTACGAAAGTGCCACTCAAAATTGGTGGCCACTCTTCCGGTGAAAATGAAGTTTTAGTATAGAAGTTAGAAGGCCAAATTAAAGAATATTAAAACTAATGAATATCATGAGTAGTATGTACCTAGTACGTAGAAAAAGTTGTATGAATAAATGACTCTTCTGGCTGCATGCTGACACTCTTATGACAGCACTGGTGGTCTTGTGGTAGCGCCCACCTGCCGATCCTAAGGTCGTGGGTTCGAAACCGGTCGTGCACCAATGAGTTTTTCTTTTTTGAATTAATTATGTGCACAATGCCAGTAAGTACTCTCAAACGATGAAGGAAAACATCCTGAGGAAACCGGCATGTCGTAGAACCTAAAAAGTTCTAGAACATTGTGTCAAGTGCTCGAAAGGAGTCTCTTGAGGCGCACTTAAAATCATTTCACCACACTGTTTCAAAAGAAACTAGTGACAGGACAAAAAAGAAGAGTGCTATGTATAACGTGCCTGTGAGAAATACATGAATTAAACTGCCTTTCGTAAACCAAACATATCTGAATGATAGTTTAATTCTATAGACCTTAGCGCTCCACCAAAAGTTTGGTTACCAATATTTATTTATCTATACCTAATGATAATTTTTGTGTGATTCTTGTCTAAACGTAGTTCGTGTCTGGCCGGCGCTCGTCTCGCGAGTCGGCTCCTCGCTTTGAGGCGGCAGATCAAAGCACACGCGCTTCTATTAGCCCTGATTACAGCGGCGCTCTCGACGACGGCCCGACCCCGCGTACCTCAAACTCTTGTTAGGGGACGTGTACATCGTGTCGCTTCCGTTAAAATAACACGCCCATTCTTAAGCCATAAAAAAGCTCTAGTCTAACCTTAAACACACATGCATACATTTTTCAGGAGATTAAATTCTGGGGCATTGTTTATACCAGCTGATTCCAAGGAGGGAAAGCAACAAGGTTAGCACACTTAATTGTCTGCCCTATAACCAGGTATAGGTCTCTCTATCTCTATCTCTATCTCTAATACTATAAGAATCAAAGTCCTGACTGACTGACTGACTGACTGACATATAGACAACGCACAGCCTAAACCACTGGTCCTAGAGACTTTAAATTTGAGGAGTACATAGGTCTTAAGGCGTAGAGGTGCAATAAGAAGGGATTTTTGAAAATTCAACCTCTAAGGGTTGAAAACGTTTGTATGAAAAATTGTATTCCTAGAACCTATAAACTTAAAACTTGGAGTACATGTACTCCAAGGCTAAAAAATAGGAAAGGCATTTTTAGTTTTTTGAAACTACCCTTAAGAAGGGTCCAAAGGGATGTCAAAGTTTCTATTGGAGTTTTTTGACGCGTGGTGCAATTGATTTCAATCTTGAAGTAAATATACACCACAATAAATAATAATTTAGAATCACGTTTTCAATATTTCAAAACTACCCCAGCATAGGGTGCAAAAGACGGCTCACGGCTTACCACTTTAACGCGTGCGAAGCCGCGAGAAGCTGCTAGTTGGGTATAGGATTGCAACTCAATCCTCCCTTAATCAGCCTATTCATCCTCTTCCTTCTAATCATGCCTATTTCTGCCGGTAAGCAGCGTTGATGTGTTTCGGTTTGAAGAGTGTGGTTGCCGGCGAAATTACAGGCAGAAGCTTACCATCTGTATGCCTCAAATTGATGGACGTAGGGCATCATAAGACACGGTCCTATCTAGCGTGACTAACGATACAATATAGGTGATGGCTACCACTGATTAACATCAGGTGGGCCACTTGCTTGTTCCATCAGCATATTACATAAAAATAAAAAAATCAACCTATTAAATTTCGCAATAATACAAGGGCATGCCAGTGTAAGCGTCCCCTAGGCCACACATCCGTCATCCGCGGTCCATTGTACCCCGCGAGCGCGACGGGTTAAGATCTTCTAGTGTCGTTGCATTGTTAATTAGCTTTCATAACCTTTGTATTAGCTCCGCATCACGTCAAAGGCATGTTTAAGAATAACATGCAAAGCTTTCATCTTGGTTTATAAACTACCTACCTAATGGGTACATTTGAATACTACCTATGTTGTACCTAACATCATATCAGGCCAACGTTCGGTATAGAGAGGTAGGTTAGGTATGCTATGCGAAAATATCAGAAATTGGGCACCAAGGTGCCAAATCGTTTTTCAAACGATCTTCACGTTCGAACGGAGCGTTTTTGATTGTAAAACACCGCATTACACACAATCGCTTGCCTAAGTAGGTATGTAGGTGATTACATTAGTGTTAAAAAAAATATTAAAATTTATTTATTTCAGATGTCATAGATCCATAAAAACTTAAAAATAACACTTAATATAGGTAGCAAATAATAATCAAAAAATTTAAATCTAACATGAAGAAGGTAGGAACAATATGTTTAGTTAATATAATAAACTTGATTCACCTAGCTTTAAGACATTTCAAAATGATCCACGTGACTCAACTGAATGACTTTCTTTTTTTTTTTTTTTTTTATTTGTCGCCCAAATGTGTAAACTCATTGGAATAAACATCAGAACATGGGTTTAGTGTTACTGGTGCTCTCCTGGGCCGTTTGTCCGTCAGCCGGCGCGGAATAAAGTAAACTAATGATCATGAAAGGAAGTACCTTTGTAGACGTTAACCTTGACACCCATAAATAAGACCAAAACATCAGCTAAGGGCCAGTTCACACGTGTGCACAGATATTTGATAACACAGCCTTTATTTTTGCAGACCTATAAACTGATCAAAATGATTCTGTATAGTTTTGGAACAACGTGGCGCGGACCGGTTGCCGCGTTGTTCTTAGATATTTTTAAAGAAATTACATAAAAATAAGCATTAGGAAACTGTGAAAAACTGTATACATATATATATATACTGTACTGATATACCAAAAAAAATATTTACTTGAATTCTATTATGAACTTATTATGTGCATATTGCTTTCTTGAAAATCATACATTATGAATTGGTAATAGTAATCTCTCATCTGTGGTATAGGGGTATAGGTCACTATTTTCAAATATTGTGATCAATGATGAAGAAACTACGTTAAAGTGGTAAAGCACAGACTAAATAAATAAATAAATAAATATTGGTGGACTTTCCATACAGCACTATCTGGCCCCAAACTAAGCCAAAGCTTTTGATATGGGAACCAGATAGCTGATAAACTACATAAATACTTTTTTTTTTGTAAATAAATACTTATAATATTATATAACACCCTGACAGAGAACAAACATCTATGTTCATCACACAAATGTTTGTTCTCGGTGGGGATCGAACCCACGGCCTACGGCGCAGAAGGCAGAGCTACTACCAACTGAGCTGTGAAGGCTGAAATACCTACAAGTAGAGCGAGAATTAGGCTAATCGGTTTTCAAGGAGTAAAGCACTATAAAATATTGGCAAGGCAAGCGTGTAGAACATACCCAGAGGTGTTATCTGGATGATGGCCGGATGGAACCGACTCCACACGGCTGTATCGAAGGTTCTGTGGTAGCTCGTGCACCGAAACAAACCTATTAACACGTCAACGCCACACTCGGAATTGAACACGCTTCAAAAGCACTGGGTCCTTGGGACGTAGCGACCGTTAAAATGATGTCCGTAAGTGGCAAATTTACGGCTAGGCTTTATACTGTAACGGAGTTTTGGGGAGCTCTAAGCTCCCCAAAACTCCTGAGGTCATGACTTGACAACGATGGGACCAAAAGCTGAATATACAAAAGTGCTCAGAAAATGCAACTAGTCGTCACTCACCATTGCGATGTTAATACGCAATGAGGTGTTACTTAGTTGATCGGTTATAGATGCAATTAGATACACCACGAGTGCTTTGGGTATTATAAATAGTAATAGCTAACCTCATTGTGTGTGTGGATTTTTGTCACTCAAGTAAAGTAGAAAATAAAACGTCATTTTTTAAACACTGACAAACGTCAGGCATCTTGCCTGATGATTGTCATAACTACATCCAGTGGTTTTACATCTTCACAAATGCTGAAATGTGTGAGCGAATATAAGCCTAGTGGTTATCAGTAGGTATGCACCGCACCGCAGATAGCACCCGTCATAATGCGGCCATCGTTCTTTAAGAAATCGATCTATACAAAGACGTTACAAAAACAAATACGTGGAATTATTATCGACGTGGCCCTCTTATTTTATCATTATTTAGTAAACGCTAATGAATGTTGACGTTCATAGAAACCAGACTGTCTTACCGTTTATCTGTCAGTGAGGCAGTTTCCAGCCTGATATTGGGCTCAGCTTATAGTAATGATTGCTTCAGCACTCTCTCTGCGGCGAACACTTTAACTGTAGGTCTACAATTTTCCCCGACTACACTAACTAGCGACTAGGAAAAACGCACACAACTTTTCATAATTTTATCAGTTTCAGGGGTTTACTACAGACGCTAGTGAGTTTAGTCTGAAAAAACTCACCGTAGATGTACGGAATATCGTGATCACTGGACATACTTGAACTGGACCAGACTTCTTGTTTTTAACATTTCTAATGGTGGCTATTCTTATCGCTTATAAAATTGGGTCCAAACTATTTCATCTGACTGGGCCTCTTCCAGCACTACAACTGTCAGCATCGGCACTCGTCGCCTTTCCACCTATGCGTGCACGGTGGCAATCAGCTGGTAGGACATGTCTCTCAGTGTGAACAATCTGCTGCAAAATAATTTTACCTTCAGAACCGATCACATCTGCGTGGACGAAAATTTGAATGCGTCGGTTCGGCCTTCACTAAACACACTCCTTGAATAAGAGATACTGCCTGCTGATGCATGAAGCGGTATGTAGTGTGACCCTTATCCGTCTATGAGGCAGTTACAGGCTGATATAGTACCGTTACATCTGTTCAAATAAACACTCACAGGAATTATGATGGCCTGCGCCGAGAAATAATGTTGTAATAAATTGTACATCAAAGAGCGGATTATAAATTTAATGTTTCTATTTTACAAGATGATGAAAACAAAAAGATCTTTATCAATTTGGGACAAATTTATTATCCTAGATAGGAAGACTATTTGCTTTGAAAAGAGAAGGCGAAGGAGAGGCTATGGGATCTTGATTTGGAGTAAGATCACTGAGTACTATTTCCTTTAAAATTTGTATGACAAGCTATTAACGATTAAAAAAAAATACTTTCGTGAGCTCGCGTCACATTTATATTAACAAAAAAACGGATTATTACAACAATATTTCTATATATATGTATCGTTTTAGTTAAAACTGTCTATTTGTTACAGAATCCGACGCGCCGCCGCAGAGGCGTAATGACGTCACTATTGCAAACCTGATGGTGTTCCTTAACCAGTACGTACCTCAAGTCTGATGTTTACTTTTCTTTTATGGTTTTTGTGAGTCCTCAGGCTCTGCTTCGAACACTTGTATAAGACAATACAGGAAACTAAATACCAACGAAAAACGATAATATAACCCAGGACTTGAGGTGCTGGCTGGTTTAAGCACCCAAGAGCAGACAATTCTCGTAATACCATACAAAACCTGGGAAATATAAAACCAGAAACTATAAAAAGTCCGACTTGAGGCTGGTTTAAACACCCAAGAGCAGACAATCCTCGAAGCAAGCGTGGCATGAACCGCAATAAATCGGCGCTGTCATCCCGAATCCCGGCGGATGGATGATGTCTGCGAGGCGTGGCCGGTGCCACACTGGCAGGACATCTGATAGGGTCGACATATGACGGCTATAGTTTAATACTATTTATAAAATTAAAAGGCCTTTGCTTCTATTCAAAATCAAAATCAAAACGGTCTTTATTCAGTTCAATCGCACGGATCACTTTGAAACAAAACCATACCATATACTAGGTGAATCTGCCGCCAGTTCCTCGCATCTGTTGTAGATGTACCTATAACGCTGTAGTGCTTGGGAAAAAAGTTCCACAGCTCAGAATAGCTCTGCCTTCTGCGCTTTAGGCCGTGGGTTCAATCTCCACCGAGAAGAAACATTTTTTAAGTCAAAGTGAAAAGGTATTTATTCAATCGGATCTCACTTTGAAACGTCTTAAAGCTAGGTGAATCTAGGTGCCAGTTCCACGCGACCAAGCCTTGTTACAATACAATATTGTAATGTTAGGTATGTGTGCGAGGTGTATTTTTAATAGTTCTTCCCAATTTCCGAACAAAGTGTTTACAATGCGACACCCCTAGTCTTGTGGTGTGGAATCGGACGGGGGTCTGACGGACCGCGTGCTGGGCGACAGCTGAAATATGCATCCGACCGCTGACGGGTTAGTTCCGATTGCTCTGTGGCTCTGCTGAGTGCGATGTGCACAGATAAATAAAGCCTTCAGATAAAGCCTTTTGTTTTCAGGAAATAACCACCGTTATCGCGAAGCAGTGATGTTTTTAATATACTACTAGCTGATTGAACAAGCAGATGGCCCACCTGATGTTAAGGGGTAACCTTCACCTATAACAAAGCATTGCCACGTAAGTCACACACGATAGGAACGTGCCCTACGATGCACTGCCCTGCGTCCATAAACTTCAGGCACACAGATGTCAAGCCTCATGTGCCTGTAATTACACCGGCAACCACACTCTTCAAACCGAAACAGCAACGCTGCTTGGCGGCAGAAAACGGCGTGGTGGTAGTACTTCCCCGGACGAGCCACACACAAGGAGCTCTACTACTCTTCTAAAATATGGTAAAGTTATAAAGTACTTTTATGTTGTAAATGATTTATACAGCGTCAGAGGAAATTTCACTTGGGTCAAAATGGAGAGATTACGCATACCTCAAGAACACAAATAAAGACAAAAAAATCACAGGCTGTTTTATTATTTCTTTCTGCTTGTTCCATTAACTAGTAGTATAAAAAAAGGTATTAAGCTGCAAGGCTTTTTCTTCTCAGTTGAAGTTTGAGGAACATAACATGATATGATTATCGTGCACTCATTTTACTTCTTATTACTGTATAGTTACTCCATTTTATCAAATGACGGTATTCGGTCAACAAATCAAGGTGTGGCCATAAAACTTGAACGAGGTAGGCAGTTCCAAACATTCGGACAGTTTACCTAACCGTCTGTTATCGTTCGGTACACGTGTAAGCAAACACGGGGCACGTCGCCCAGAAAGGAAATAATCCAGTAATTCATATCGCTATCCAAAATAAATAGTTTTGTATGCAGCTTATCGAGTTGAACTGACAGTGATTGATTTTGTCGATCGGATGTTCATAGATACATTTATTTACCCATAGGTACAGAGTGTAAAATGTCAGCGTACTACCGCGCACTGAATTAAGGCACAGAACAATGCCTTACGACAAAAAATCTGTCTAATGTAAACTATGCTTAAACTATTGCCATCTCTTACCAATGCGTAATGGCAAACAGAGACAGTGTTAATTTTAGTCATTATTTAAATTTAAGCACCATTTTATATTATGAGGGTATAATATTACTCTATTATTCATATTGGTCGCTGAGCGCTCCATTAGCTTATCAGACCGATAAGTCTGTTGCTGTCTCTTTTCGTTGGCATGAAAGTGTCAATGACAAGTATACTCCATAGAGCCGCTATAAAATGGCAGGGAATATGAAAAAAATAAGGGCTTTAGTATTTTACAGAGAGAGCACTGGTGGTCTAGTGATAGCGGCCCTGCCATCCGATCCTAAGGTCGTGGGATCAAAACCGTGCACCATTGAGTTTTTCTGTCAAAACTGTATATGCACAGTGCCACACGGTGAAGGAAAACATCGTGAGGAAACTGGCATGTTGTATTAGAACCTAAAAAGTTCCAAAACATGTGTCAAGTGCTAGAAAGGAGCCTCTATGAGGCACACTCAAAAGTGACACGACAAGAAGTTAAAGCTATCGGCAGTACCGGGTTCTTTTCACACCCTGTACATTGCGGTGATAAAACCGTGTACTTCGAGAAAAATAGTTTCCTTTCGCTTATCTACGGTGCTCATGTTATTATTAGCTTTACTTTGAGTTTAAAAATACAAAGATTATTTTTGGAGTATTCTGATTTTTTTATCCGATTAACGATGAATTTTATTATTACTACTTTCAAAGAAGTTCGCCAGAGTTCGATTCTCAGTCCATGTAGGTACATTTTTGTATACCTGTGGGATTCTTTAGATCCATTAAAACACAAATATATTATTATACGAGGTTATGCCCTCCGCCCGGCCACGCCGTCCAAGCCAGTGTGTCGCTAGTGTTGCCAGCGCGACTAGGCTAGACACCACATCCTCATCTTTATTAAAATTTACAAATTTCAGAACACTTACAGTAAACCATATTTGTAAAAGAGTCAGTAATCATGAAAGTATAAGGCACAGTTTAATAGTTATGGATTAGTTTATACTTTATATTATTATACTTTGTATATAACACATTTATAAACAAAGCAAACCACAACTTATACAGGTACACAAAAATGTATAAAACACACATGATGCAATGGAGCATTTGTAGCTCTTTGCAAACGCTATTATTTATTACTTACATTTTAGATTGTATTGTCACCATTGATTTCCTTATTTACTTACCCATATTCAATACATATTGTAGTATGTAAGTACATACCTAAATTATTGGAAATGTAGCATAGGTTGAACAAAGATTAAACACGATGAAATAAATAGTAAGATTAGTTTGTATAACAGTTATAGTATAGGTACAACATTTTAAGTCAACACTAACATTTTCAAATATTTTGGAATAGTTATAGGTATTATAAATAATAACTGATTAACTCTTTCTTCTTACTATCACTACCTATATTCCTTCCCCTTATCCTTTTTTTTTTTATCCTTAACCTTAAACTAATACCAGGTAATAGAATAAAATTTGACCGATTCAAAATGTTGAACGTTCCGTTCGCCATTCTATTAATTTGCGGCCTTTAGTATTGAACATTGATTAACACATGGAATTTTAAAATTTCAAAAAGTTAAACTACTGGTAGAACTTACAGGTTAGTCAAGGCACTAATATTTGTTTATCTGTGGTCAAGGCAATCCATTCGTGCTCTTTGATTGAATTTTACAATTCATATTCAATAAACTATACTAAAAGGAAACTAGTTAAAATAGTTGGGTGAGACATCATATAGAAATCATGCCGATTTCACCTCTTGTTACTTTTATTTGCTGGTTTAAATCTAAAAGTTCTTACATTGTATCAGCATGAAAGATGCTTTAATTGTTAATATTAACATGAACATTTTTGTAGGTACATTTACATATTTAATAATTGAACGAATAGATTTCAAATTCATCGTATTAGTAGAAGGATATTTCTATAAGAATAAAAGCATAATTCTTCATAACTCATAAATCTTGTCTGATGCACAACAGATTTTATATAGAAATAGAATAATATCATTATCATAACATTGATTTTGTCAGTCGTTTTCAAATTTGAATGTAACCTCTTTAGTAAGCTGAAAGAACAATTTAGCCTAACTTGGTTCCTAGTAGTTTCTTCATAGCTCAATTCAATTCAACAGGCGATTCGTTTTCTGACAATTTGGGAAGCAACATAGCTTTTTCATTTTAATTATTTTTCTCATCTGCGTCTAAGGTTTTTCTAGTGTTATTTTGAGTTGTGTTGTGTAATTTCGGTGGTATTTTAACCAACATTACTTGAGGTTTTAGCACAAAGTTTAAGCATTTGGAATGAAAGTGTCTGTATATATGATATTCTGATTTGACCGAAAATGTTTCTAATGTTTTGAAGAAAACCGCTACCATTTTCTTCGAAACAAATGATGGCCCACTTGACTATGGACTGACTTGACTAAAAAGTATTCAATACAAATCACTTGACACTGGCATGATTGTCTGTCGAATGACGGACAGGAGCCATAAATTGAGAGAAGAAGAAGAATTCAACAGGCAGAACATTTACCTCCATGGGCAGAACAACTCAGCTCTTGGCGTTTGTTTTGTGTTGATTAGCATAATCTAGTTCTTGCCGGAATAGGTACATAACATCAAGAAGAGGTCAATCCACCGGTCTGATCCAAGATCCGTGCGGATACAATCGATCATACTTTGAAGCAGTATCTAATTACCCAATTATCAATTTACCTAACCCATTGAAGTATGTAATCACTGATTGATTCTGTTACTCAGATACCCCCCATTTTCCAGATAGGCAGGTACACCAAAATTTACAAGTTTATACAGGACCTTTAGAACAGCTAGGGACTAGGGGTATGTAGGTATAAGAACTGACTAAATCTACCACCAATCCAATTGATAATGTTCTCTAGGCTATGTATAACTTTCATTGGGTATCCATGGCAGTACCAAATAGATTATACTAAGGTCAGGTTCCATCGCCCCTACTGCAGCCGGCAAATATGAAGTATTTTAGATAGTACCTAAAACACACTCAAGGTGAATATAGGTCCGCCCAAGCAGGGGGTGTGAAAAGACGTAAACATTTAAAACAAAGATGAAGATCTAGATTTCATATTTTGTCTCTTCACTCTCAGACCATTAACAGACATATCATGGAAAACCAAGGTTCTTTCAAGATAGGTACAATGTTTAAATTTTCATAATAAAACCTATTATCTCTTTGAACTTCTTGTACTTAGTAATTTTACCTTGTTTTAAGTATGTACCTACCTAGGTAAATAAGTAACATAATTTATTTATTCATCAACATCACCCTTATTCTAATGTAATAATGGTAGTATGTACACTTAGTCAATATACTATATGACTATAAGGTATTGATATAGGTTCAATTCATTAATACAGTTGATATAGCTTTTGGTAGAATCCTTACCAGAAGAAGACACACTTTGATATATTCAGCTTGTTCATTAGATGTCTCATGCCTTCAAAGAGTCTAGTAACTTTTATAAGTCAGTACGTTCTTTTTACAGTTGCTCACTACCAGTCTGAGTAACCAGTAGATTTTATCAACATTATCAAAATCTTACAACACATTGAAAAACTTACTTAGTGACACATTACGAACTGTGTGCAAGGCCAAAGTTAAGTTTTAGTAGAGATAAAAAGTACTTTTTCTCCATTATCAGATAAAACAGGGTAAAATACCAATTTCTATCAAAATGTTGCTCAAACATTTATTTTTAATTGTTATGTATTACTGTTATTTTATTTCTATTCAAAACCAGTTTTTAAACTGTACTTTGTCAAGTTTAGTTAAACCAATGTAATTCTTTTCCTTTTGTTTACTTGATTATTATATTAATGTCTAATGAAAATCTTCATTTAGTTCACTTAGTAATAAATACCAAGGTATGCAGGTTGAATGTTCTATTGGCTTGTGATAAGCAGATAGGTTATTTAATACTTACTTTCACACATAAAATTGATGCTAATAGCATTTTCTATCAATCATCCAGGAAATACAAGAATATAGTGAGGTATGACTGTCTCTACCTAAGTATATAGGCATCGGTACAATAATTTTACTTTTTACGTGGATGTTCCATCCATACACCATGTTTGAACATAGGCACAAGTCTCTTTTGCTGCTGTAGCTACAGAATGCAAACTCCTACTAACACAATTTCTGCTTTTGTTTCCATCATTCCTGTAATTATTATTTTTTAGAAAATAAATAACCTTTATTTTATTTTCGTAAATGCTTTCGACGTTTCTTTAAATAGATCAACCACTTTTTAAACAGTTTGATTTACGTATGGCTGTTTTGAATTTATATAGTGTTCTACAATGTAGGTAGGTAGCTCAAAAATCTCTGAACAAAATATGCAGTTATGATTACCATTCTATTGATAGTATAAGTACCTATATAGTAAGTATTTATAATAGCTACCAAGCAGGTCGGTCGATTTTTGGAGTGTTCGTACCCGAGTGGGTTTTACCGCCTTGTTTGCTGTAAATGATGATGGTCTATCTTACATATATTATATTAGCAGAGTTATAATAACATAATTAGAATAAATTGTCAAGGCATTTAATTATATTATGTATTCGTGCATATTTATGCATATTCGTGGCGTTATCAACTGTTAACAGTTGCATTGCCGTGTTTGTGTAGGTTAAGTTTCTTCTTAATTTCTTGTTACATAATACCTACTCACATTTTAATAATGGGAGGTAGTTTGATATTCTATATTATTACGGAACAAATATTTTTATTTCTTTCTAAAGATGCGGTAATATTATTATAAATTGTGAAATTCACAACACACATAAACTTTTGACAGTAAAGCAACCACTACGAATAATCAACGAGGTAGATTATACCCACCCAGTAGATTAATTATAATGATAATGGTAAGTATATAGTATGTTACAAATGAAACGGAAATCGAGATAATACCCAATAATCTTCCTGTGTTTTGCCTGCCACACCTGGCATTGGTATACTATAACACAGGGTTATTCTAGTTTGGGTACAAATGTTGTTCGAACAGGAAATATCGCAAATGATTAACATAAACCCAATTTATTAAAATACTGTAATGTTTGTTAACGATTTTAAATAAATAAATTTCATTTCATCTAAAACACTCAAAAGCTAAGTGTTATTAAGTATGTTTGTGATCCAGTTTCCGATGCATATTTAACAAATATGAATTATTCATGGCCTTTAATTTTTATTATATTGTCACATGTGATCACACACATTTGCATTTGCATTTGATGATTTTTAATTTCTTTTGCCATTTTTGTCATTTCCGATGACCATTTATTAAATGCATGGCTTTGTTTTCCATCTCTGATGAAATATTTCTTGCATGGCTTTTTGGTTATCTTTAATAACATTATACATAGCCTTTATATCATCTCTGATGACATTAATTACATGGCCTTTACATCATTTCTGATGAGATTAATTACATAGCCTTTTCGTCGTCTCTGATGTGGTGACACTTATTGCATGGCCTTTATTTACATGACCGGCATTTGGAGCCTGTAACATAACATTTTTCATATTAGATATTGTTTATTCATTTTAGGCTGTGGCTCATGCTCAGCGCAACAATAGTATAGCTACTTTGTTGCATTGCCCTTAAAACTGGTGCTGATTTTTCAGTCTAGATTTCAGTTGCAATAGGTAGGTATAAAAGATATAAAAACCATTCACCTAATTGCTAATAAAAATAATAGTAAAATAGCAACAGCCTCAATACTTTGATTCCCAGGCACGGTAAATATCCTCACACATCCCTTAGTACCAAGTATCAACTTAAAGATTTTTGAGGATGTCTAAAGTGGTCAGATACGTCCAAATACTTTTAACATTTGGCACAAACCCAGTACAGGTACAGTAGTTGGTATTCCATACACTGTAGTACCTGGTGACGTGGGTCAAGACGTACAGATATGGTTGATGATGATGTGATGTGTCGTCCAGGCCGATTTTGGCTACGGCAGCATTGTTAATGCTAATCATTTTCAAAACATTTCTACCTTCATAGTGATCAAAGTGTAATGATTTCTCGAATTTTATAATTCATTTTGTAAATATTAAGCTTGTTTTTTTAGATTAAAATTGAAGTAGCATAATTAATTTTATATCTTCCTGTCTTTTAGTCAGTCAATTGACCGCCAAGTCGCAGCTTTGGTCCGATAGGCGGGTAGGATTGATAGCGTTGGTAGGTTGCCGAACAGAAAAAAAGGAAAGGGGAAGATGGTAAAAATGTGGCATTCTGGAAAGAGACTTGGTGGAGTAAACTTGACTGGCTAACATACTGACATCTGTAACAAGTGCGAAGAATAAAAGTGAAATTGTTTTACCTGTGTTCTACGAATAAATAAGAGGTGTTAAAGTGTTCATCTGCTGCAGTTCATTTCATCTCAGAAGTGCGATTGAACCAAGGTATGTAAAATGTTACCTATTCTGCCCACATAATATTATTTTATTGCGGCTTGGAAGATTGGTACAATATTTTATTCCATTTAAGTATAATGGAGATACAGATTTCACTAGCATGTATCGGTCGGGATTGACCCGAGACTATCCGATCGTGCCAGTTTTGTTCAGTTGAAAGCATAGGTACTTAGCGGCTTTATTTCTACTGAATCTTTGTTGGCGTGGTCCAGTCGGCATTGCCCCGAGACTATCTGGCCATGCTAGCACTATTCGGTTTATGGAGCTGTTGGTACTTGTGCTTACCCATTAAACATAAAATTTACAAAAGTCTGGATAGATTTTCTAGCAAAAGCTGATAGAAATCGACAAAGAATACCAATCTACTAAACGTGCAAGTGACTGTGTGTGATCATGAGTTGCTTTTCTGTACCATATCTATGAAAATATTTTTGTTAATACCGTCACAAAAGTTTTTGTGATAACAATTTTTGCTAAAATTATATTTTTTTTAACAATGTGGAGTCTAACGAATACTAGGAATAAAATTCATGCTGTTTCACTCAAAGTATTAAGTTTGAAACTTATTGATGTCTTTCATCAAATTTTTACCGCAGTTACTTGATAGAATTATTACTGGTGAAACTTTTTGCCACCATAGCATGTTCCTAATTGAAAGAATATTTTACGATTAAAAGTCTACCTACATAAAAAAAAAAAACATGGGGTTATATAAGCCATAACAATAAGTAGGGTATGCTGTGATGAACCAAGTGAGTTCAGGGGGCTATGTATGCCATAACAATAAGTAGGGTATGCTGTGATGGACCAAGTGAGTTCAGGGGGCTATGTATGCCATAACAATAAGTAGGGTATGCTGTGATGGACCAAGTGAGTTCAGGGGGCTATGTATGCCATAACAAATTTTTTTTATAAGCAAAGTGAGGAACTAAGTGGGTCTATGTACCTATGTCACAGTGAAAAAATTTTGTACAGATAATGCTAACAATTTTGCTACGTACACAATGCACTGATATTTGCCAAATAATTACCTACTTGGTAACTGTAGCTGTGATTAAAATTTATTTCATCCACATGATATTTTTATTTCGAGTAAAAGGTTATTAAATTCGACTTAAGTGTAACGGTATGAAACATTTTGTTAGCATGTATCGGTCGAGATTGCCCCGATACGGCCGTACTAGCACTATTCGGTTTTTAAAAATTGTCAGGGCCTTTACCCATGAACATTCAAGTTGAATACATATCGAGCAAATTTTTCTAGAATAAAGTAGGTGAAATCTTACAAATTTTTATATTATCCGATAATTTTAACATTGAAGGGTAGGTTATTTTATATTTTTATCTTATTTTATATTCGCATTTTGAATTGTTCCTCACACGAACTGGTCTGTACTGAACAGAGACTATCCGGTAGTGTTAGCACCTTTCAATTCGTGGATTACCTACCTACTATTATATATTTTTTTTTATTATTCTATTTCACATTACTGCTATTATCAATATTCCAATAGCAATAAAAATTGGCTTACCTATATCAAGCAGAAATTAACTATACTTGCCGTTGTCACCTGATAAACTGTCGTAAAATTATAAATATCGATGATCAAGCCTACCCTCTGATGCGAGTCTCTGAAGCAAAGTGTACTAAATTAAATATCTATAAAGTAAAAATTTATAGATATATAGGTAGGTAGTAGGTACATGCTATGTATGCAGGTACAGGCTATGTATGCCAGAGTTTAGCCATGTGCGCTATTAGCAGGCTATGTATGCCAGAGTTTAGCCATGTGCGCTATTAGCAGGCTATGTATGCCAGAGTTTAGCCAGGTGCGCTATTAGTGAATTTCTTAGTGAAAAATGGGGTATGTATAAATGTAAGTTCAAAACTAACCAAATAATTAGTATAATGGTGCAAAAAATAATATATATATATTAGCATTTAAGCACTGGACCTGTAAGTGGCTAAGTACGTCGCAAAATTACATGGACAGCTGTTATGCTAAGCCAAGTAAACCATATGAAAAATTAAAAAAATAAATAAAACATGAATATAAATTTAAAAAAAAAGTTACAAACTTAGAAATAAGTTTTATCTGGTGAATATGATAACTACAGTATTTTTTTTCTCTTTCTATGAACTCTGACGGTGCGATGACTCCTGAGGAGAAACCTCTTGTTACACACACGCATTCTAAACGAAAGCGAAAGTCTTCAATCTGCAGGAGATTTGGCGTCAACTTCAAACAACAGTTTAGCGCTTGGACAAAGTATCAGGTACTGCACGGAGCCTTTCGGTTTTTGGCGTGTCCGTTTTTTTTGTTAGTGTGCAGTTGTCGATATTGTATTCGTGTGAGTTACTAGAGAAGGGACTGCATTGACTAACCTATCGATGGAATAAGAGATTGATGAAAAAGGCGTTTTAATTGGAAATCAACTTTTTAATTTTAACTGGTTGCTGACTTTTATTGCGACAACCCAAAACCAATATAGATACTGGAACACTATTATCGTCAATATTATTTCCCATATTGACCTGGCTGTGAGAGCGATGTCCATCCTACTCGATACTTTCTTATGGCCATTTCGTCCATGCATAGGAAAATTTTGTGGACTCCCAGTTTTCACGCCTAACAGCTTTTATCCACACCCGTCTTCATTCTGGGCATTTTGGGAACCTAAAAAAATAATAATGTAAAATTTAACGAAAATTGAGCCGGCGCGAGACGCCTAGAAGGTGTGAAATATAAAGCTAAATTAGTCTGTGTATGTAAATCACTAGAACAGATGATCAAAACAATAAATTTTATTTTATGGGTATATTTTATTAATGGGTTTACATCGTTTTCATATTGGAAAATATGACTAGTACTAATAAAATGTAATTACAGTCTGTAAATTGAAAAAGAATATTACGTATCAAATGACAATTCCGGGTCTTTAACCTCCTTTTGTTTTATTGTTTTTTTTCGTTTTGTTTTTCTTGATGCACAAGACACAGCTGCACGGGATAAACTTTCGCCTTTTCAAATATATTTTGCTTAAACAATAATGATTCTTTTGATTTTTCACTATTTATTTCGCTTCACCGCATATTTCAACCGACTCCAACTAGAACATCAAAGCATTGCATCAACTGACGGACACTATTTACACAGACAGTGAGTGAGTTGGAGTGAGTGAACTTACATCTTCTTTTCTTTTACTTGTAGCTAGGCTGCGTGGGAGGTACAAAGATAGAAGATCACTGTTTGATACACAGTTGTAAAAGGTTGTGGATCTTATGACACTCTCCATCATGATATTACCTCCATGATTTAGCGACTTTTTTTTAAATGTCGCGCAACAGGTCTCTCTTACTTTAAATGCCCTAAGCCATTAGTAAAATGCCAAAAGTGTCAAAGGGTTGATCACGACAATCAAAACTGTAAACTTCTACCAATGATACCGCGTTTCGCGTACGGACGTTGAAGAACGGAAAACTTTGACTATTTCCACGACTGGTGATACTAACAGTAAATTTTTCAAATAAATAGAAGTTCGTGAATCTGATGCTCAAGACCTAAACTTCTTAAAAAGATACACACAATTGCCTATCATCAAAGGTTTCGGTAACTCTGTAGTTACACCTGTCTATAGGAGCTTTGAAATCCATGATGTTGAGGCGACGATCGAAGTTCTTGTAGTTACTGATGAGTTTGTGACAACAGCATTGCTTATAGGGCAAAACTTTATAGAGTTTTTTTTCTGTGTCTGTGTTCAAAGACAATTGCAAACTATTCTTCTACAAAAGTCCTGCTCTTAACGCAAACGTTGACATTGAAAATAGCTTAAACTTGACTACATTAAATTCTACCTAAGTTCCTTTGTCAGGGTTAGTTGAAGTTATAGCGCAGGGATCAACTAACTTTTCAGGGGATGTGTATGTGGAAGGTTACAGTAGTATTGAACCTGGTAAAGAAAATCAATCGATCAAAATTGCACCAAGGTGCTTATCACGTAGTTAATGGAAAATGTCATCTTACAATACAATACAAAATAATTTATTTATGCCACACGTAAATGCAGTTTATAAAAAAAAATACAAGAAAAGACAATAAAAGTAAGTAAGTAAGTGATATAAATTGGCAGTCACTCTGCATAAATGCAATAGCAGCATACGCTACTATAACGCTGGTCTTCCGACACCCATGTCATCGTTACAGTTACAGTAAATAATAATAATATTCTAATTTATTTCTAATAAAAAAAAAAACGAGCAACAATTTTAACAATAAAGACAATAGAACTGAGCTCTTATCAAAATTTATAGGCCTCTTTAAAATCACAGAAGTATATATAATGATCGATATAAAATTTCTGAACTTACTGGATTTAGTACTCCTAAAAGTAAATACGATAGCGTAGTTGCTTTTGATCGGATTTGACCTTGGATGCTAACCTTTCTCATGACTACGATACTAATATCTAACAAAAGTAATACTTCATCCGAAAGCGAGGATAATGATGACGAAAATATGCCTACAAAAGGTCGGCAACAAAATAATACAAGCAGATCTGATACTAAATAAATGCCAAATGTAATGATTAATAATTTAAAGTAATATTGTTAGTATAATAATGTAGCGAAACACTGGGAGTTATTGTTTTTTTTGTTATTCACATGTTGTTTTTATAATTACTGAAAATGTAATTGTGTTAAAATCGTAAATTCAATTTATTTGAGTATTTCCTATAATTATTTAATAAAATTAATGTGATGAAGAAATTGAAGTTGATAAGGACTAAAATAATAAAATGAATTTGTATGTTAGCTATTACAATGAAAAATAAGTTTTTTTTTTGTTCTTTAAAATTAAAATAATATAAATATTCTTAATTGATTAGTACGTTCAGTTTATTTATTTGATCATGCGTCAGGAGATCGCATGATGGCGGATGGCCGAATGTAATGATTTCTCGAATTTTATAATTCATTTTGTAAATATTAAGCTTGTTTTTTTAGATTAAAATTGAAGTAGCATAATTAATTTTATATCTTCCTGTCTTTTAGTCAGTCAATTGACCGCCAAGTCGCAGCTTTGGTCCGATAGGCGGGTAGGATTGATAGCGTTGGTAGGTTGCCGAACAGAAAAAAAGGAAAGGGGAAGATGGTAAAAATGTGGCATTCTGGAAAGAGACTTGGTGGAGTAAACTTGACTGGCTAACATACTGACATCTGTAACAAGTGCGAAGAATAAAAGTGAAATTGTTTTACCTGTGTTCTACGAATAAATAAGAGGTGTTAAAGTGTTCATCTGCTGCAGTTCATTTCAAAAGTAAAAATCTTTTCTTTCACAGAAGCTTTTCGTAGGTTAGGGTAGGCAGGTAAAATTATTATGCAGCGATAAATTTCCTAGATCTTTTTCTAACAGGTATCTCAATTACGTAAGTAATACTTTGATCTAATATACGGTACCCTCGTCGTACTGTACATGTTAGTTCAACGTAGGTTTCGTACCTTGTTTATTGAATTGGAACTTGAACTTCAACTGCAAAATAATTACTTTGGAATGCCATCTATCCCTTCCTTTCAGTAAAATGAGTTAAATTACTCACGTTCTCCTCAGTCGCCACTTTGTGAGATTCTTTAGATCCATTAAAACACAAATATATTATTATACGAGGTTATGCCCTCCGCCCGGCCACGCCGTCCAAGCCAGTGTGTCGCTAGTGTTGCCAGCGCGACTAGGCTAGACACCACAATACCTACTTAACATTTTTTTTGCGATGCTTTTTTTGATTCTTTGTTCTAAAAGCTCAGCAAATTGCCGATTTGGCTTTTACCAAGCTAGATGGTGTACGTAAGTAGTCCCGAAACAAAACAGGTTTCACAATATCCCAAATGCTACGACCGAGAGTCGAACTCACGACCGTTTGGCGTTCCGAAACTTTTAAAAAATGCAGGATCTAACGTATTTTGAATTTATTGAAAATAAAGTTCACAGCGGAGAGCCAATCAAACAGCATGTAAGCCATGACGTCACAGGCACGTTCGCAATTACCTGCAAATCGTGCGGAACCACACCGGAAATTGTGTTTTCTATCTGTATTAGCGCTTGCTGAACCCCAAACTAAAACCACCTTGTAGTTCTTACTGCTATTGAAATAGGGCTGGTTTTGAATGTGCAGTAACTAATTTGGGGGTAATTGTCTTGTAAGTTTGCGAAGGGATGAAAGGAATCAACATCGGAAGTGTTAGAGCTGCTCTTTGATGGATTGTAATGGATAATCAAACATCAAACTTTGTTATTAGTAATTTCACGTCAAACTATCAGGGTAGCAATCCTTAAAGCATTTAATTAAATTTATAGAACGCCTAAAAAATATTTATGCTCACAAATTACTAGATTTTAATTCATTTATCAAAAAGGTGTCCTTGCAGTTGATATATACATATAGTTTTCATGGAGTACACAAAACTTTCATACACAAAATCAAACACAAAAAAAACTAAAACACTAAATTAAAGGTAGGTACAGATAGACTACTCAGATCTTTTGAAACTTTATATCGCCTATAAAAACAAATATACAAATTTGCAGCGCCCTACAGGGTACGTGTACTCGCCTAATAGCTACCTTAGACCTAAGCTATGTAACTGTATGTACATGTTGGCAATAAATAAATCTGAAAAACTATCTATACTAGTTAGGAGTTAGTCAAATGCATGTCCAAATTGTTAGTATACACAGACGCATACGTAAGCGTCATTTTTCTTTGGCTTTGTGTATCTTTATCTGTATCCGTGTGTAGGTACATATTTCAAATAACTGCTCGATCTGCGGTTCAGATAGCTTCTCAAGTCCTCAGCCTCTTAAGTAGAAGTTTTTTTAATTTAGGATTAGGATCGCTAAGAGATAATACACAAAATTTAATACTAGACTCAGACAAAACAACATCCTGCCCCGTGCTTATCCACCAAAGGCAACCACAGCTAAGTTTCGGCATATACGTTCAATATAAGCAGAATTGGCTTCCAGTTAGGTAACGTTAAAGAGTCGTGTGATGTCAAGTGTAGCGGCTAAGGAAAGCAGTTCCTTTGGTCTCCGCCGAAGAAAGGCGGGAAAGTGAATTCATGTCGTATCTGTGTGATTGCGATGTCAAACAGAGATGCGGCGAGTGCTGTGAATGGATGTGGGTCGCGCCCACGGCATAGCGGCTCCTTGAACCTTACTCTGGAACCTTGTGGAACCTTGTAGGGTTCATGAAGGACGCTGAGGGCTCCATTAGCTTAAAAAGGCCGACTGTCAAACAACTTGATGTAAAACAAATGCTGTAGTTATGAAAAATCGCAAAAGATCAAGTTTCGGAGAATAACATAAAATAAGATCCGATTTTGAATCCGAATTTGTCAAAATTTTTGGACTTTATACCGCTACAGAGTGCAAAGTTATGTATGCCATCACTTGATATCTCTATCTCATCAGGTGGGCCACCTGCTTGTTCCATCAGCTAGTAGTATTAAAAAAAAACTACTTTGATGTAATAGCTGAAATAGCAAGTGACATCCGATTACGTTTGATCGAGCTTTCAGAAACCGGCCGTTATGGTACCATAATTCAGGCAAATAAAAAACATTTGATTTTATTTAATTACCACCAATGCTGTAGTTTTTTTGGCTTTCTCGCTGTATTCGCGTCATAGACTATTATTTCTATATGCTTTCAAAAAGGCAATTATCATATTACTGTTTAATAACAAGCAAAGAAAACAAGAGCAAGCGAGTCAAATTTAGACGTTTCCGAATGATATAAAAAGCCCTCCTTATTTTAATAAATGATTTAAAATGTTCTTCCATTTGATTATTTAATAAGCAAGAGCTCCAGAATAAGTGTGCTCGAGCAGTTGCGGAAAGCGACGCAATGCTAATTTGTAGACGCAAACAAACTGGCCGTCTGCGGCTCCGACGAGATGCGCGCGGAGACGTTCACACGCCACCGGATCATTTTGTTGAATCGCTCGTCTTTACTTATGAAAAAAAGGTTTCGACCCTAAGAATTAATAATTGGAAAGTTATGGTCCTTTGAACAGTGACGTGAATCATCGAAGAAGCAAGACAAGTAAAGTCGGTGGGTGGAGATGCGCCTAAAATCATTATTCTTCAAATATATGGAGATCTTTATCTGCCTTCTGATCGTAAGATCGGAGGTTCACATCGGAGGTGTACATTCAAGCACAAATGGTTTTTGCTATTGGAAAAATTAAAGGAGGAAAAACATCGTGAGTATTCCAGTTTCTGTCAGCGGCGATGAGCTTGCAACCTGTCGCGTATGAAATACCAACTACCACAAAATACATACCCTCGTATGTGCCAATGAATTTGGATTTCCATATAAATCAAACAAAGATTAATTCAAAAGAAAGAGACGTTTTTAATGACTGAAAAAAGTCGCTAAACCTGATTACCCACCTACTCGTATCTATCACTTGCGTACGTTCCGAGGCTGGTTTAGCCAGACCATGTTATTCTTTGACGGAGTCAAGTAGCCCGGTGTATGCCCTGAGCACCAGTTTCTGTTGTTATCACTTCACCGCCATCATCATCCACAGACTGATCTGTTTTTATAAAATAATAGGAATAGAACTAACTGGTAGTACACCTGATGTTGAGTGGTTACCTTTGCCTATTTGTAGACCGAGTTTGCTCGGTCTACAAATAGGCAAAGGTCTCGGTTTGTGGCCTTTGGGCCACAGTGCCTTATGTGGCTTACTGCTGGGCATAATCCTCTTTTTGTTACCACTCACCACGTCCTGTATTAAATCGCTTGTATTTAAAACGAATGTTTCCCATACAAGTTTTACTTAGTATGAGGCTGAATGGTGTAGTACGTAATGTCCATTTACACAAGTGTGAACAATATTTTTATCCTGGTTTGGTGTGTTGGTAATATATAGTATATTTTGTCCTGTAGAGTACATATCCTAGTCAGGATTGTTGTCATTCCGTCAGGTGGTTTCTTTAGAGTTCAGACCGGGGATATCTACCGTGGCTGAAGATTAGAGTCGTAAACCTTTTTTTTTAGTCCGCAGATGGTCCGACGCGATCGCTATCGATTCGATACCGTTATGAACTAGTGGCAGGTCCTCACCGTTCGTTCCATGCGTCTGTGCGCCACTCCAGCGCGAGACATCACAAGTGACATTCATTAAACAACGAGCGCCGAACAAAACCGATACCCACCTTACAACCGATAGAAAGGACTCAAATCCAACGTCAAAAGGTATTTATTCAGTTGAATCACATGGATCTCTTTAAAACGTTTTAAAGCTATGTGAATCTAGGTGCCAGTTCCACGCGACCAAAGTATAGATAGAAGAACAGGCAACAAACTTACGGCTTTGTCCCTACCGTCTAAGAGCTGTTTCGCCATGCTCTATTAGTTACTAAAAGAGGATAAACAGGCCGTTAAATCTTACCTTAGATGTCAAACGTGTACATTTTGATCTATTTAACGGCCCTTTAATCCTTTGTTAATCTAAGACATGAAGCATGGTGAAATCAGAGCTTTTAAACATCAAGTAGTATCATACAACAATACGCTAGGAGCCAAGCCGTAAGTTTATTGCCTATTCTTAGCTTTGGTCGCGAGGAACTGACCCTTTATTCACCTAGTTTATAATGATTCAAAGTGATCCTTGTGATTGAACTGAATAAATATCGCTTTGATTGGACTCTAGATGCCGTTAAGCCGAGACGATAACAGCGTCAATAGAGTTGGTTAATACTGAGATATTTTAGATTAATGTGTATGTATTTGGGTACATTATTTAATTTCCAGGTGTAATTCTAAACCTTCTTAAGCCTAACATTTGTATCTATTGTACAGGGTAGCTACTTGGCGCCCTCCACTCGCCCCGCTAAAAAGCCATTACGCTGCCTTTGATCTGTGCCGCTTTGATTGCGCCGCCCGGCCCTCAACTACACCGCTAGATCGCTGCCGAGGGTAGCCTGCGATTCGGGGAAGCATTGATTTTAGTGCTCAAGCCATTATTTCCGATCTTCCTCTGTCTAATTAGCCTTACTGCTGTATAAATACAAAATCATATAGGTGAATTAATTTGTTTATGACAAATTAATTACAGGCATATTATCCAGAATACTTAATTAATGCATTGCAATGCCACATAAGGCAATTGCTACCATCTGAATGTTAAATCAAAAATCTCCTAGTGATAAACTATTAAAAAAAACTAGAAATAAATAAACTTTCCACACAGGACTATCTGACCAAAACGGTACAGGGTTACATCTGCGTGACTTACCTACGTGGCAATGTTTTCTTAGTTTTTGTTTTCTTAGGTGATGGTTACCACGTAACATCAGGTGTTTAGATAGTTGTATAAAAAAGCGATCTGAGAGGAAATCTTCCGTTCAGTAGGATTAAAGTTTGCAACCAACTTATTGCTGAATCATAGTCCGTTTTGCGACGCACAAAGGTATTTTTTTTAGTTAGTTAGGTACTAATTACTATACGATTACTAGTTACTATACGATTACTAGTTACTATATGATTACTAGTTACTATACAATTACTAGTTACTATACAATAACTAGTTACTATACTATTTCTAGTTACTATACAATTACTAGTTACTGTACTATTTCTAGTTACTATACAATAACTA
Organism: Chloroclysta siterata; assembly: GCA_932294275.1. Taxonomy (NCBI): domain Eukaryota; kingdom Metazoa; phylum Arthropoda; class Insecta; order Lepidoptera; family Geometridae; genus Chloroclysta; species Chloroclysta siterata. The sequence continues at coordinate 29,361,694 of OW028590.1, read as the reverse complement.
GTTACTATACTATTTCTAGTTACTATACAATAACTAGTTACTATACTATTTCTAGTTAATATACAATAACTAGTTACTATACTATTTCTAGTTATTATACAATAACTAGTTACTATACTATTTCTAGTTACTATACAATAACTAGTTACTATACTATTTCTAGTTACTATACAATAACTAGTTAGGAACTTTACAAATTTTCTTTTTTTTCTTCTTCCAAAGCTGTGAGTCTATTTTCGTGTGAGGCTATTTTCATTTCATTTCTATATTATTGACTTACTACAAAGATATTTCTAGTAAGGTCTTCAGCACATCAAGAACACATAATCTTGAATGAGGTACTAGCCGCCTGAGACGCCATAAAAACCTAAATAAGGCTTCGAAGGTCGGCCTTGATCTATAAAATACAGGCTTGGGTATCTTAAGCTCGTAAATATACTACCTTTTCTCCATTTTTTATAAGAAAAACTGACGGGAAATATACCTCCTGATCTTGAGCTGCTCTTTCTGTTCTATAACAAATTGTATTCTCCAAGAGCACGTCCAAAGATATCACTCTGAGATGTAAAGTTAAGCGGGGGACAACCGTCAAACAACTTCTCGCTCGCTGCGTCTCAAGTCTCATGTTAAAGATATTTATTTCTCAGAGTTCACTTTCCGAGAATAATATATTTTACAGAAAGTGTGAACGTACACAGTGGCATAATAGTGATATACTAGGTGTTCCAATACTTGTATTTAAACCTTCAGGGGGTTTTATTTCATTACTTGTAAACGTATTATTTTTATTGATTCAAAATACAATATAAAATCTATCTTGCCACAATTTAGAGGCTTACGGCCGATTTCTGAAAGCCCGATCAAAACTAATTGGATGTCAAGTCACTTGCTATATCTATCTAATTCGATGTAATAGCTGAAATGGCGAGTGACTTGACATCCGATTAGTTTTGATCGAGCTTTAAGAAATCAGCCGTTACTCGATTATTATAGCCATTCCTAAAAAAACTTGTCAAGCAGTTATACCAAGGGCACAGATAAGAGAATACTAGTACCAAAACTAAGCTTAGCTAGCTAAATGGGAAACAGGCATAGTTGATAATGATAATACATTATTTTTTCTATTTTTTTTCTTTTTTAAGCTTCTTATTTTCTTGGTTTCTATCTTATAAGTTTCTGTTACGGCATATAAGTCTATAAATAAAAAATAAAAAATGCACCTCCTAAGTCAGAGCTTCATTTTGATGACTGATCGTACCCGACTGAGAGCTACATTCGCTACACGCCCGCTTCAAGTGTACTTTAATGACAGTATTAGCTCACATGCCGCGATAATTTGCCGCAAGTCGGCATTATGCGACTTGGAATTAGCTCCCCACCTTTCAGTGACATCACTCTGCGAGCTAGAAGGCTCTAGTTGAATGGGAGTCGCATTGGCAGCAGGCTTCAGTTTCCACGATGGCTCAATCATGAGTGAGTTGTTTTCAAACCTTTGAAAATCGTATGAAAGTGTAATTTGCTATTTTTAGGATGAATACTTTTATCTTTATTATAATATGCCAAAGATAGAAATTGAGTATTTCATTATTATAAGTACGTGCAGATGGAACAAGCAGATGTTCCTAAATAGGCAAATCGCTAAAGAGAACTTGCTTTCAGCAATCTTTGAGTAATTATTGAGATTTTTTGATTTGGTTTCGTGTCTTTTCTATAACTCGAGGCATTACCTTATCCAGATTTTTAGTATAACAATAACAATATAAATAATATTTCGTTACTAACCTATTTAGGAATAAATTGTAATCAAATTATATCTCCTGAAACTGCTTGAATTGCATTTATGTTCATCAAACATTAGTGATGAACATAAATGTTTCTCTGTCTAGGTGTTATAAAATTAATTTTTAAGTACGCACATACTTATAAAATATATAATAAAAAATAGTATATGTTTCCCATAGTACAAGCTCTTCTTAGTTTGGAGCTACATAGTGCTGTGTGGAATATCCGCCAATATATTTTATTTACTTTTATTTCCAGAAATCTGCTTGAATTCAAAGATAAGATATAATTTTGAAGATATTTCTCCGTCCATCAAATTATTACCCAAAGAGGTTTCCTGATGAATAAGCATGTCATTTCATTCGAAAGGGTCTGACATCTTTGGATCGTGATACCTACTAACGAGGGGTTTTCGTGACATGATCATAAGACTCAGTGGAGCAAATCTTCTAATGGGTCAAATCACGTTTGAAGATGGTATCTAATTTGTACCCGCAACTTCGTCCACGACTTCTTGTTCCCGAGGACTAGACTTTCAAAGTGATTTATAATGAATTAAAAATAATATAATTTTAAATACCTTCTCAAGATATCTTCTCCGGCTATCTCCTGGGGGCCGATCGGCACCTCTTTTAGCAGTATTAAAATAATATTACACTGAAATTTCGTACCATATTATATACGTCATCAAGTCTGTTCAACTACAACCAGATAAAAAAAGAATAGCTGACAAGTATTTTCGTACTAGATGACGTTTGAACCGTTTTCAAGATTGTTTTTACAACTGCTAAAATTGACAGTTCATAATATTATTTTAATACTGCTATAAGAGGTGCCGGTCGGTACCCTGGTCTTCTAGGCTTGATCATTCGTAATCATTGTTTCATGTTGTATACAGGTTCTTAGGGGGTAACAATATGTCCAGGACATGAGCCCCGTTGGGGCATTACAGTGATTCTAGCCCATTTAATGGGTATCTTAAAGTAAGCAGGTACCTAAGTAAGTTTAAATTGTATCACTTAAGTTAAAAATTACTTTTGCTTAGTTAACTAATCGAGTGCTACAAGAATCAAGTTAAATTCATCTAGTTGTAAGACGTTTCAAATTGATCCTTGAGAATCAATTAAATAAATACCTTTTGCCTTTTTTAAATTTGGTCATAACCATAGTCGAAAAGTAGTTTTTTTTACTACTATTAGATAATATTTTTTCATTAGCAAATGTTAATTACCAAATACTGAATTGTGATATTTATTTATTTTTCATGACATCTCAGTTTCAGTGGATAAATAATATTACAAACAATTCTGCCTGGCTTTGTATAAAAACATTCAATTATAACTTTAACTACTATTTTTGAAAACAAAGATCTCGCCAACTTCACAGCTACTTAACTAGCTGATCCCCGATCTGGGACCGCTCGACGCGGCTGACATACCGTTCCTCTTGGTTTGGTGGCTTGTAACTGGCTTCACAATTCACGTAGCTTTAATATGTTTTAAAGTCATCTTCTTGATTCAACTGAATAAATGCTCATTGACTTAACTTTGATACACCCAAAATGGCCATGGGGATCAAAATTTTGATAATATTTTTTACTGTCTTTGCAGAATCCAAATTTATTAAAACTTAACAAGGGAAGTAGTTTATATTAATTGGTTTTAACTTATCCTACAAACATTATAAATGCGAAAGTTTGTAAGTATGGATGTTTGTTACTCTTTCACGTAAAAACTACTGAATGGATTTTAATGAAACTTTACAATAATATAGCTTATACATCAGAATAACACATAGGCAACAATAACACATAATTTATAAAGACATTCTCCGAAATACTAATCCTGCACAGACGAAGTCGCGCGTCAACTAGTAATGTTATAAAATTTCTAGAGACGGGTAATATTGCAAAAAATATCATCAAAGTTGATTCCAATTGCCATTTTGGTTTCGCAGTTAGGCAGCTGGTCGCTCTCTACAGCTGTTTGCTAAGCCAGCCCAATCGAGAGGTCTCGAATCGTGAGTAAGGTTGGAATTGGATGCAATCCACAAGCAGCTAACTCTTCCAGTAGAAACACAGCTTAGCCCGTAGTTAGTTGGGCTAACTTCTGCAAAGTCTTCAAGCAGAGTAGCAAGATGCACGCTCGAGACCTCTCGAGAACTGACAGCCGTAAGCAGTGCTGCCAATGGTCGTTGCTACTTCTAATAGCACAGCTAAGACACAGAAGTGCTGTGTTTCGGTGTGAAGAGTGTGGTTTCCGGTGAAATTACAGGCATATGAGGCTTAACATCCGTATGCCTCAAGTTGATAGACGCAGGGCAGTGCATCGTAGGGCACGTTCATATCGTACGTGAGTTGCGAGGCAATGCTTTGATAAGATGGTAACCACTCAACATCAGGGGCCGTCTGCTTGTTCCATCAGTCATCATCATCATCATCAGCCTAAAGAAGTCCACTGTTGGACATAGGCCAACCCTTACATTTCCAGGAAGAACGATTCTACATCAGTAAGTAGTATTTAAAACAAAGAAAGATAAGTTTTGAAGAAAACCGCTATCAGATAGTTTTGATACGAGATGTATTTTTTAATTATAGGGCAGGGTGGTCGCCCAGCGACAAAGCCCTTAAAAAAAAGACATGTGTCTTATTTTCTGATTCAACTAAAAACTATTCGTCTATTTGTAGAAGAATAGTTTGTAGACTCCAGAGACCATCAAATAACAAAAAAGAAGTCAAACCAAAAATTACCTTCCTTGGCGTAGACGAAAATCCAATAGGATTTTAGTTAAAATGTGTAGATGGTTCGGGTAGGTTAAAAAAAACCTGCAGTACACAGGGTAACAGATCAAGCTACACAAAGCCATAGAAAAATGACGCTTATTATAAGGACATAAAAGCGAGGAGTTATAGCCTGATGCGTATCCGTGCGTACAGGAGTAAGATAGCTCAATACAGTCAGTAGCAGTATTACTCCACGCGCTTAAGCAACGGAAGTACAGTCCTCGGCAAAAGTTGGGAATAGCAAACAAGAAATCCGCGGCTCATCATGCATTCCCTTTGTTGACGGTACCCTCCTTTCTGCGCTGCCAACTCAAAGGAATCCTTTCCGATCCATGTTCGAGGTCAAGTTTTTATTTCTTGTAAAGTTTGTTTTGTAAACATTGTACTGATTATGTTAAATCACAAGAAACTCGTAGTATAAGTAAGATTTTTTTAAAATAAATCAATGTAACATTTATGATGCATCAGGCAACACCTTCGATAGGTGAGTGACATTGCAGTGAAACATTTACCAATAATAGGTATATAACTTAAAAAAAAAAAAACGATGGATATTTCCACATGTCGGTCGCCATCTAGGCCTATAAATCAAAGCTTGTACGTATGTATCTACTATGGGAATCAAAATACTCATAGTTTTTTTTTAAAATATACATTTTACATACACGGCTAATGACTACTGTTTTACTGACTTTGCTGTAGTTTTACTGAATTTAATTAAAGAAGCTCTTCATCATTACAATCTGCTGCATACACTCATCATCGAACACAATAAAGTCTGATGAAATTACGTAAAGGTTATTCCTGAACTTTAGAACACCAGAAGAAAAATCATTCAAAATGCATTTCACAATTTTCTTCAAGTTCGGGCCCGAGATAAATTTTATCCTTTCCTTATTCCTTTCAAGTTTTACTGCCATAGTCGCCTTAACCTTCAACACCATCTTCAAGATCGATTCTAACGCCTTACATTTTCGACTTACATGCACCCCTGCTCACGATCCCTCCTAATGCCATCTCCTTCACTCCCACTGAATATCCTTTTCATCCCTTTCAGCTGCAAACGTCATTGCGTGGCGCATTGTCTACCTTTCTATCTCAAACGATTCTAGACTCTATTTGTTAGAATTTTCGATTTAATTCAGGAAATAAGGTGAGGGTGAAAAGGAAATTGGCGTGTAGATCAACAGTGGAAAAGCTAGTTTTCCTCAGCAAAATTTGAAAATGGAATTCGAATGTACAATGCTGCCAAGTTGAGTGCGTTTCTTGTTGTGTTTTCAGCTTCCTTATGCCTTGGTCATACGGTTAATTTTAGCTTGATTTTGTATTGTTTTAAATGTAGAATAAATCGGTCGCTTTGTGCGTTGGGAACACGCCGGCCGGCCGCATTCGTTGACATGTACCGGCACGCGAACGTTTTTGTTCCATTTTCGGTTTTTCTATGAAACTTTTCCGAGTCATCTCCTTTTTAATTTGTTAAAATTTTGTTGCCAGTGTTATAACAGTTTTGTGATTCTTTTGTGGTTTACATAGTTTGGAAGTTACAGTGATTTTTACAGTGGTTTAATTGAATGTAAAAATATGTAGGTATGTAGTTGATATTACCTAACCACCCTTTTTTGGAGTCTCCGACGCTGTTGTATGTACCTACCAAGACTTCACCTTCCAGGTACTTAGGTAAGTTTTATCAAATAGTTATCTTTTTCACATTTTTTTTACTTTTGAGGTAATATAAAAAACATTATTGAGTGATCTCTTGAAAACTTCATGAAAAGTTGTGAAAATAATGCGTGTAACGGCAGGTTGTTAGGGAGGTGTTGCGTGGGTCGTTGACCCCGGTTGGCATGGCAACGCTGTCATGTGCGGGGGCTGATTGCTACAATTGCTACTATGCCTTTCTGATTGCAACCGCCTGTTCTGTTTCTTCCCTCTATTCAGGTGGAGCTACACTGGGGAACCATCACCAGCATTTTATTGAAGAAAAAAGAGATTGATACTGTTTAGAATTTAGGTTAAATAACGTTTTTTCATTTGAATATTAAAAGATTTAGGGATAAGGTGAAAATTGGGCAAACGACAATATCAAGATTTTAAATTTTAGGAATGATATTTGATTTTCATACCTTTTTTATAAAAAGGTTTTATATTTTTTTTTAGTAAAATATGGTTCATCTTGTGACACCGGATGCTCACCGGATGTCGATCAGTTGCCTCTGCCTATTACAATTTTATTACCTCACTAGTGGCTTCCCGCGGCTTCGCACGCGTTGAAGTAGTGAGCCGTGATTGAGCCACAAACATCCAAACATCGTAACTTTCGCATTGATTTGTATATTATTAGGGTAGGATTTTAAATACGTACGTAGGTATAAGAGATACCTATAGGCGTACATTACCTATATTAGGTAGGTAGGTAGGTATAGGTACTGAGTTTAGCACAAATATGACAAATACAACAAAGACATGACATGTTGTCCATTGACAATATTCATTGCTATGCAGATGACAGTACTGGGGACACTTTATACACGGGTCGTGCTAACATCCCTCGTGCCATGGTGGAGGAAAACCGGAGTCAACTTGTGTCTGAAATTGAGGGCATATTAACCAGAGTTTCCGATTGGGGAGAGCAAAACCTGGTTCAGTTCAACCCTACTAAAACACAAGTTTGCGCGTTTACTGCCAAAAAAACTCCATTTACTGTAGGTCCTCAATTCCAAGACATGCCCCTTACCACTTCCAAGAGCAATGGGATCCTAGGTGTCGACATCTCTAGTGACGTCCAGTTCCGTAATCATTTGGAGGATAAGGTCAGGCTCGCATCCAAAAAGCTCGGGGTGCTAAACAGAGCGAAGTCGTACTTCAGTGCTGGGCAACGACTGCTTCTTTACAAGTCGCAAGTCCGACCTCACATGGAGTACTGCTGTCACCTCTGGGCAGGAGCACCTGGATGCCAGCTTGGTCCTTTTGATTCGGTCCAAAGACGTGCTGTGAGAATTGTCGACGATCCCAAGCTCACCAGCGGTATTGAACCACTCAGTTTGAGAAGAGACTTCTCCTGTTTGTGTATCTTCTACCGCTTATATAATGGGCGCTTATGTAATTACATAATGGTATACTCTGAAGAGTTGTTTGACATGATGCCTACATCGTCTTTTTACCATCGCACAGCTCGCCATCGGCAGAGAGTCCATCCTCACACATTAGAGCCAGGGTGGTCGCGTACCGTTCGGTTCCAGAGGAACTTCCTCCCGCGAACACTTAGGCTGTGGAATGATCTCCCTGCTGAGGTTTTCCCGTTAAACTATAGTATGGCTCTTCAAAAAGGGTGTTTTAAAATTTTTAAAGGGTCGGCAACGCGCTAGTGATTCCTCTGGTATTGCAGGCGTTCATAGGCTACGGTAACCACTTCCCATCAGGTGGGCCGTAAGCTTGTTTGTCTACTTTGTTGTATAAAAAAAAAAGACAACCTTACACGGAAAATATGTACCTACTTATTTGTTCCTAGTTTCTACCGCAAAAACAAACGAAACGGAACAGCTTCACGACTTTGATCCCCAGGCACGGTAGATATCCTCAGATCTCTTCGTACCAACTCAAGATTTCCGTTTTTAGAATGTCCCTTTCCAACAATCGCACCACGCGTTAAAAAACTCCCATACAAACTTTTACATCCCTTTGCACACTTATTGAGGGTAGTTTTAAAAAACTAAAAATGCTATTCCTATTTTTTAGCTTTGAAGTACATGTACTCCAAGTTTCAAGTTTGTAGGTTCAAGGAATACAATTTTTCATACAAACGTTTTCATCCCTTCTTACACCCTTAGTGGTTGAATTTCCAAAAAATCCTTCTTAGTACACCTCTACGCCATAAGACCTATGTACTCTTCAAATTTCAAGTCTCTAGGACCAGCGGTCAAAAAACTCCCATACAAACTTTTACATCCCTTTGCACACTTATTAAGGGTAGTTTTAAAAAACTAAAAATGCCTTTCCTATTTTTTTGCCTTGAAGTATATGTACTCCAAGTTTCAAGTTTGTAAGTTCAAGGAATACTATTTTTCATACAAACGTTTTCATCCCTTTTTACACCCTTAGGGGTTGAATTTTCAAAAATCCCTTCTTAGTACACCTCTACGCTGTAAGACCTATGTACTCTTCAAATTTCAAGTCTCTAGGACCAGCGGTTTAGGCTGTGCGTTGTCTATATGTCAGTCAGTCAGTCAGTCAGTCAGTCAGTCAGGACTTTGATTCTTATAGTATTAGAGATATTAGAGATAGAAGACGTCCTCGGAGGGTGACGTCCATGGAGGTATTATACTGGAGGGAACCATAAGACTTACATCCTTTTACAACTGTGTATCAAACAGTGATCATCTATCTTTGTTCTTCCCATGTAGCCTAGCTACGAGTAAAAGAAAAGTAGATGTAACTTCACTCACTCCATCTCACTCACTCACTGTCTGCGTAAATCGTGGCCGTCAGTTGATGCAATGTTTTGATCTTGTTTTGACGTTCTAGAAAAACTCGCAGCAACATTGCAATGTAGCGAAAGAAATTATGAAAATTTTTAAAGAATTATTATTGTCTAGGCAAAATATATTTGAAAAGGTGAAAGTATGCCTTGTGAAGCTGTGTTTTGTGTATAAAAAACAACAAAAGGAGGAGTTAAAGACCCGGAATTGTTATTTGATACGTAATATTCTTTTTCTATTTTCATGCTAAAAAAATACGTTTTATGTTCCATAAAGACTGTAGGAATTACATTTTATTAGTACTAGTCATATTTTCCTATGTGAAAATGATGTAAACCCATTAATTATTGCAAAATAAAAATTATTGTTTTAGTCACCTGTTCTAGTGATGTACTTCCACCGACCAATTTAGCTTTATCGATAATATTTTATTTTCCGATTTTGATATGAAACATCTAATGCGCCGGGTCAGATCGGCTGTTATGTTGTAGTTTCAATTTTTCACACCTTATAGGCGTCTCGCGACGGCTCAATTTTTGTTAAATTTTACATTATTTTTTTAGGTTCTTATAAATGCCCAGAATGAAGACGGGAGTGGATAAAAGCTGTTAGGCGTGAAAACTGATAGACTACAAAATTTTCTTATGCATGGACGAAATGGCCATAAGAAAGTGTATCGAGTGGGATGGACATCGCTCTCACGGTTAGGTCAATGTGGGAAACATTATTGACGATGATAGTGTTTCAGTGTTCCAGTTAAAATTAAAAAGTTGAATTCCAATTAAAACGCCTTTTTCATCCATTTCTTATTCTATCGATAGGTTAGTCAATGTTGTCCCTTCTCTAGTCACTCACGCGAATACATACAAACTAACAAAAAACGGCCACGCCAAAAACCCGAAACACTACGTCTATATGATACTTAGTCTAAGGTGACGTCCGCCCGAGCTATGTGACGTTGCATTGCATACAATATCTGATACATAAAACGGATAATAAAATAAAACCCCACACTGCCACATTAGCTGTCACTGTTTGTCATTACGCATTGTTAAGAGATGGCATTAGTTTAAACAGATTGTATATGTGATAGTTTTGAGTTGATTGATATGTAAGGACAAGGTGATGATAAGTCTCATGTGCATGTACCTAGGTGACTGTACCACACAAGCGACGCCAAAGACTGTAACTAGTCAGAATAGCTAAGTGTTGTTTATGATGCGTACAGGAACTCCGATCGATCCTACTGTAGGTAGTAAAATGCTAAACGTATTAACTACCAACCCTTTGTTAGTTGATTGTTCGCTATAAGGGCGATGCTCCACAGCATGAACTGGGATATACATTTGAAGAAAAATATATAGAGGCGATTGAATTGATTGAGTGAGCGAAGCGAACCAAACTTGGTTTAGTAAATTGGGTGATTTGGTATATTATGTATCTACGAATGTATGTATGTTTGTATTTATATATGTATGTATGTTTGTCGGGCCATAACTTTCGAACCATTGATCCGATCTGCATAAAATTTGGTAAGTCGATAGCTTGTACTTGATAAATTTACTGCAAAGTATATAAGTTAAATCGGATATCGGGTTATTAAAATATGGGGTTTTATATTGGGGCAAAAATAAAAAAAAACAAAATTTATCAAGTAACCTGCCACAAAAAGGCTTTGTTTGTACATTCAAAACCCATTTTTACTTTTTTTCTAGAACGCCTGGTTTTTAAGATGTAACGAAAAATTAAAATCAACGTTCCAGGACCCTCATCTCTGAGAGTTTTGTTGTCATCATAGTTTCGTTACTGGTCGGCCGGCTCCTTGGCTTTTTCTTAATTTAATTTTCTTTTAATAAATTGTGAAGGTATTTAGTTCTCATAAAATCTTATCTAGTCATCATTTCAATTGATACTTCTTTTGACAACCTTAGTGCTCCTTGACCTCAAGTTAGGCTGACAATTTCAGCTAAATCTCTCATTCTCTAGTCGGCATTACGATGTAGTAGTCCCTCTCCACCTTGGTGACCAATAATAATATCATGATCGGGTCTTTTAGTCCCGTAACGAGGCCTGTGGTAATAAAATGGGGGCAGGGCCCATGCGTGACGCAGATGAAACCGTTTAGTCAATTGACTAGCATTCGAACAAAACACATTTTAAAAGTAAAAAAACATACTTTCTAATTGTATAGAATCTCCTCGCATAGCTCGACGTGGATGCAAGTTCTACTCAACCCTGTCGGATACAAATTGTTAGCCCTTTATAGCTTAGCATTTTATAGTTTTATTGTAGAGCACCGAGCGATTAGTTCAATTGCCCGCTCTTTACGTCTGATTTATAGTTAGCGATTTGTTTACTCAGTCGTGTTAGTGGATGGGATGCTTTACAAGGGTTTTGTTTTATTTTATTTGTCGGTTTGTATACAAATAACTATTTATCAACAAACATAGTTTTGCAGAGTTTTAAGTTTCAAAACATAGTTTTTGAACAAGCAGATGGCCCACCTGATGTTAAGTGGCAACATCGCCTATAACAAAGCATCGTCTCGTAAGTCACGCACGATAGGAACGTGCCCTACGATGCACTGCCCTGCGTCCATCAACTTGAGGCATACAGATGTTAAGCCTCATGTGCCTATAAATATACCGGCAACCACTCTTTAAACCGAAACACAGCGTTGCTGCTTGGCGGCAGAAAAAAGCTGGGTAGTACTTCCCCGGACTACTCTTAACATCTTTCCTTAAATAACTCTATTTCGGAATGTACAAGTAATACTTGCTCATGCAAGCATTTGGCTCACCGCGAGAATTAAACTCGAATAGCCGGTAAGTCGGCCGCTTCACAGCGGATTCGATCAGCAGGCTGGTCGCGAATGAATTTTGACAGTTGTCGCGTTAACGTATCCTAGCGATATTCGACCTTATTTTGTTGTAGTTACGCATACGATACGCTTACGCGACTAACGTCAAATTCGTTCGTGATTAGCCCACAGAGCATTATTGCATTATTATTATTATTATTATTATTATTATTTTTATACTACTAGCTGATGGAACAAGCAGATGGCCCACCTGATGTTAAGCGGCAACCATCACCTATAACAAAGCATTGCCTCGTAAGTCACGCACGATAGGAACGGAGGACGGAGGCACACAGATGTTAAGCCTCATGTGCCTGTAATTACACCGGCAACCACACTCTTCAAACCGAAACACAGCGTTGCTGCTTGGCGGCAGAAAAAGGCGTGGTGGTAGTACTTCCCCGGACGAGCCACAAACAAAGAGCTCTACTACTCTTTATTCTTCTTTATTATTATCTTCTTCTTTATTATGACCATTAGTTCTCCTGAATTTCTACTGAAGATCTGAATTTCTCCTGAAGTTCTCCTGAAGCATAGGGTTGTTCTTGCAGTTTCTTACTAAGATCTAAACAACATATAGAAACAAGTAATCTGTATGTATTTTTTATTTTAATTTTAACAAATTCCATCAAGGTCATAAAAAAAACACAATTTAAACTTTCATCATAAAGGAATTTACCTATCTTATACTTTTTTTTAATATTATTAGGTAAGGTACATATTGAGGTGAGATGGTACGTATACATTACAAAATAATCATAAATCTATATGTATGATGTATATCCATCTCTCCATTGAATTGAACTCCGAAACCGAATCAGTAGTTCAGAGAACTTTCTGTTAATCTTATAAAGTTGTAAAAAAACGAGTGTCTACTCCCACCTCTACTTGGAATTTCTTTTTAAATTCATCGTGAGTAGGTGCGAATGCAATCTCCGGCGCCTCGCCGACCTGTAGGGATTCCCGCGGGATCGATCGCAGGGTTGCCAGAACTAAATAGCCGGATAATGTATCTGGAAAGCCGGATATGTTATGCGAACCGCTAAAGGATTGGAATTCATTACCGTTGTCTGTTTTTCTTGAACACTACAATATCAATCTCTTCAAGGCTCTTGAATGGTCTTCTAGACCTTTCTGCTCCAACGTCAGCTACATCGTCGCTTACCATCAGATGATTTTGTAGTCAAAAGACGGTTTGTTCTTTGTAAAAAAAGGGCACGATCCTATCGTGCGTGACTTACGAGGTAATGCTCGGTATAGGTGATGGTTACCACTTAACATCAGGTGGGCCATCTGCTTGTTCCATCAGCTAATTTGATAAAAAAAAAGAAAAATACCACTAATTTGTACTTGCTACAACTCGAAAACCTTCTTTTACTGTATTGATTTACTTGTTTTAAAACACGCTTGTTGGTTTGAGGTACTCTTGAATTTAGCCGAATAATAAATCAAAAAAGCCGTATTACTGTTAGCCCTATTCTCCCCTCACCCTCACAAGACTAATGCCTCCTGCACCCTTTACTTATTATAATTTTATATTAAACGAGGGTTGACCGAGGACCGAGACACTCCATGCAAGATGCTTCTTGGAGCTAGGAGTTCGTTTTATTTGATTTTTGGTGTTTTATAGTTTTTTGCAATTTCATATTGATCTATTTCCCTACACTGATTTAATAGTATAGCTCATGAAGTAAATAAACACATGGCGAAATTTAATTGAAATTATATCGATAAATAATCATCAAAAGAATTTGTAGTTCGTTCTTGGTACTACGAGATCATAGCGAGAGAAGGGGATATCTACCGTGCCTGCAGATAAAAGTCGTGACGCTGTTCAGTTTTGTCTATTATTTATATCGATAAATAAAGAGCACTGGTGGTCTAGTGGTAGCGGCCCCGCCTTCCGATCCTAAGGTCGTGGATTCGAAACCAATAAAGTTTTTCTGTCAAAAATTTATGTGCACAATGCCAGTACTCTCAAACGGTGAAGGAAAATATCGTGAGGAAACCTTTAAAGTTCTATAACATGTGTCAAGTGCTCGAAAGGAGCCTCTGGAGGCGCACTTAAAATCCTTTCACCACACTGTTTCGAAAGAAGCTAGTGACACGACAAGAGAGAGAGATCGATAAATACATACATAAAATCAAGCCTGTTTCCCATAGAGATCACGGATTTCCACTTGCTACGATCCTGGCCTCTTTTGTATGGCTAATAAACTTAGCATTACATATCACACGACTTTGTTTGCGCGATGCTATTTCCATACAACAGGTTCAACCGCATGTAAGAATTTATAGAAATCGTTTTTAGAGACCGAACTCGTCCCTAATGAATGCATGTGCCAAATGTTAAACCTTGCATTTATGGAGATTTTGAAACAAATCAGTGAACTTCTCCTTTGTAAATATAGATAGATATAGATAATGCTGAGCCACATAATAAATAAAAGTGCCAAACTAGGGCTCCTAAGTCTGTTGACTTTTTATCTAGGCTCTTGGAGCTGGCACCTAGATTCATCTAGCAAAGAGATCCTTGTGAATTTATACCTTTTGACTTTGACTTTATAATTTTCATGATTTATTGTGAAAAGTGCGTGGACTTTGGTGACCAATATGTGAATATAGATAGCTATAGATAATGTTGAGCGTGTACCATAGTTTCGCAGAAGAAACCCGACACCGGCGGCGAGGTGTGAACTGTAGCAATCGAGGGACACATTACACCGACACCTTCGCCCGGCCGGACGCCCTCCGATCCGGTTACTGAGCTTTTAGACACGGGGTAATTATACAAGGTACACTCCGCGTCATCAAAACTAGATTATCAATAACATTTACTCAACGCTTTCGCTCAATTTTGCAAGAAATAGCAACTTCGGTTAGCAGGACCTGTCAGGTCTGTCAAGTCATGACTCAAGACAGATTTAAAAGAAAATACCAAAAGTGCGCTGGTTTAACGAAATATTTGAACTTTAGAAAGAAGAAACGCTTATCTACTTTTTAAGCTGACTGTACCTACAGGCAGGGGCATTCGTATGAGCTAGTGACTCTGGTGACAGACTATTTAAGCCACCCTAATGCCTACTTCATGGACCAACAGCTTAACATGCCCTCTAAAGAACAGAAGCGTTCAAATATAAATGCCACAAGCGGTCACCCATCCAAAGTCGTCCAAATTCTTATGAAGTCTACAAATAATTTAATAAAACATTATGCCAGAAATGTATGCCACATCAAAGAGAGATTTTTCCAAACTCAAAAAAATAATCAAAATAAGTTTATTTTGGAACAAAAACAAGGCACAATATAATGTAGAAAACGATAACATTCACAGAAGTTTATAAAAAACTGTGTCGCGAACATTAACTAGAACACTATTGGCTAACTTAGAGGGCTAATCAACCCCTCGACTATGAGTCCTATAATAAGAATAGCAGGTAGAGGTACTCATTGCAGTCAAACCGTTAGCACTTATAACTAAACTGTGGTCTAACTATCCAAGAGTGCCGCGGTCACGGTAACCCTACACCGTAATGTGTCCTCAGGGTTGTCAACACAGATCAAATATAATAGACCTTTCGAATTGAGCAGTGGCCAGTGGCAGGAGATGCCAGTTTTAGGACGTGATCCGAACTGCCACCAACATCTTCATCTTCATGACGTCTTCATGACGTGATCACTATCTTCAGTCATGAAGTACCGATCACAGAGTGGAAGAGGAATAACATTCATTTTCTAACTTTTATGACTATCTTAAACCCAATATATATAATATATATAACCTTAGTGGCTGAACTACTGTGGCAGGCCGAAAGTTGATCTTATCTATTCAAGTTTGTCGTCAATCGCAACATAAACGTGAAATTCGTATCAAAGTTTGCGTTTTAAAGTTTCTAGCATCATTTACTTAAAAGCAGCAACCCTATCCACCTGCGGTTTTGCGCACTTATAGGTTGGCGAGAGCGGCTCGCTTTGCTCCCAGATCTTATTACCGCCAGCCTGCAATCCTTGTTATTGTCAT
This sequence comes from Chloroclysta siterata, assembly GCA_932294275.1. Lineage (NCBI taxonomy): Eukaryota > Metazoa > Arthropoda > Insecta > Lepidoptera > Geometridae > Chloroclysta > Chloroclysta siterata. The sequence continues at coordinate 29,345,774 of OW028590.1, read as the reverse complement.
GGGCTCATTTGGTACTATTGACCTTCCGTTATTGCCGTACCTACCTTCCGTTATTCGACTATGGCAAAACTTTAGCAACGCCAGTTATACATTATCGTATCCATGCTACTTTTTTTTTCAAGAAAGACAAAATTGTACGAATTGTTATTAATTAGAGTGAGACAAGAGAGGCGGAAGGCTGATTTTAAGCATTCTACTTTAGGTCTAATAAGTTACTACTGCAGAAAAAAACAGTTTTTTGTTTTGTTGACCCTTCAGTTCTCCAACAACAATCAGCATATTCTTTTGCCACTTTTGTTAAATTTTAGAACTTGTAGAATACAGAATTTTAAACGAGTGTTTTCCCAACATAATGAAATTACCATAGTCTAACTTTAAGATTTACTATCTCGTGTTGTTAAAAAGTTTTCTATTAGAGCTCTCTCTGTGGTCGGCACTTCATAACTGAAGATCGTGGTCACTTGTTCTCCAGTGCTTTCTATTGGTGGCCATTCGGAACACATCGTAGAACTGGCATCTACCCTCTTTCCAGTATAGCTAGCGACATCATAAACAAAAGATTAAAAATCACGATTTCTCAAACATTAACTGAAAGCGTCCAAAAGCTGGCCGTTATAATAAATCACGTCTGAGCCACAGATTATAAATTTAATATTCATAGAGTGATGTTTGCGTTTGTTATAGCAACTGGCATGGCAACACCACATCATGTCAGCAACTGGACCTACCTACTGTCTATTTTTTTATTTGGTATACCAACGATTCCTATAATATTAAAAGCTTCCAAAATAAGCACGCTTGATGGAAGTCTCAAGTTTACCAAATATTTTTAATTTTTTTTATCTATATTTTTGTTATAGAGAAGCTTATTTTGATATAAAACAAAGCCAAATAGTTTTTATTTAGGATATACCATAAGGATCTGCCGGCTAAATGAAAATAATAGATAATATTAGTTTATTTAAGCTGCGAGTATGTAAGCTACGTATGTGATTCCATTTAGATACAGTTCACTTGCCAAATTGGCTGTTTTTTTAGTAGTATACTATCATTCGCCTTCGAATCTGCTCACGTGGTATCTAGAAACCAGAGTTTGTAATTATTCCAGATCACAATCCAAACTACAAATACAAAAAAAAAACTACAAAAAATTTCGCATATTACACTAAGACGAGAGAAGGGGTTAGGATTTAACCTTAATTAAGATCCGGATCCATATATTTGCGGGATCCCGCAGGGTGGACTTTAACCTCTCAAATCAATGATAATATTGACCTAATTGACCTCGTTGTCATGGTTTTAATTTTAACCCAAATTAAACAAGCTAGTTGGAACATTATAAATGGTTTAGTAATATATTTAGACATAAATATTAAGACAGAAATTGACATACCAACATAAACATCAAAAACATACAATGACAATTGTAATAATGTACGTAATTATTACAATTGTCATTGTAGTACGTATTTAAATATCAGAAACATAAATTGACATTGCTGTCTTATAAATTTGATTATGTTTACCTTTTTCTGTATGCGTACGCCTCACTAAACTTCAATAATATATTATATTATTACATTGTAAAAGGATCATACAAAAGAACGGTATAGGAACCAAGCCGTAAGTTTGTTGCCTGTTCTTCTAGGCTGTGGTCGCGTGGAACTGGCACCTAGAGTCACCTAGCTTTAAGACGTTTCAAAGTGATCCTTGTGATTTTATTGAATAAATACCTTTTGACTTTGACTTTGACATTAGTAACATAAATATCACAAGTATCAAATTAACACGCGCCGGCGCCGCTGCGCGCAGTTTAACACGTATGATCTACGCTTCTGTGTCCAGCGGGACCCGCAAAATTTTTGACCGAGATTAGTCCAGGTATTTCGGGATCCCGGTATACCGGGATTGCATTCCCTAACTGCGTGGTACCTTGAATTGTAATATTTTTTTGACCTGTAAATAAGTTTACCAATAAGACATGACTTATAACCCAACTTGTTCCAGTAACTCGCCTCGTGCGGAAGCAGCTTAAACAATCATTTGTATTCAAGTCGCGGCCACCATCCCTCAAGCGGGAGATAGCTAAACGCGCCACTACGCTATGACAGTGACACTATTTAGCCCTGCTTCAGTCTGATAAGAACTTAATTTTAAGCTTCTATAATTAAAATTTAAGTGGAGTTAGTTCTTGGAGCTATTAACTTAACTTTGAGGTATTTCGTCCTGAAATTACGAGGTTTAATTAGTGGGAATATTTGAAAGTTTCATTTTAGCAAGGTTTCATACGCAGGTACATTTTGCAGCTTCACAAAAAAAAACTACTGGTTGAAGCAAAATCGTTTACAGCGGTTAAGAATCTCGCTAAAACTGCAAAGCGTCTCGTTAAAACTGTATTCTTTACAAAATAACAAGCACTTTACTTGAAATTTTCTTAATTAAAACTTAAACTAAAGGCTAGTTTAGACGAGCGACGCGGCGAGGCGTCGCGGCGCGTCGCGTCGGGATCCAAGCCTTTAATTAATGTCGTTGTAAGCTCCTTAATTGCAGGCTTTGATACGCAAGTAATATGCTGTACGCAAACACTTAACATGCCGAAGAGATTTTTATGTTTCTGAACGTCAGCAGAGCCCTAAAATTCAAGCAAAGAAATAAAACTTCACAGGGTATTTGTTCATAATTCATCCATTTTAATCTATCGTCCAAAGGTTCTCTAAGTCATTCACAAGAGTTCATGAATGGGCAGTTGGCTGTTCCTACAAAAAAGGACACTCAATAAACATTAACCAACCCAAAATTCAATAAGACGTACAAATCTTCCATAAAACCCACATTAAACCTTTCAATCCAATAAAACTCAATCAGGTTATATCCGGAGCCAGAAGCAGTTATAAAACGTGGGCCGCCCTCCGTACGTGTAAATGTTACCCTTGAAAAAGTTAAAAGGTTTGTGCGCACTCGACGCCGCGCGGCGTCGTGCGTCGCGGCGCGAGGCCGGCGCAAATAAGCTCGTGTGTAATTAGGCCTACAAGAAAATTAACGCGATGCTTCATACGCACAGAGATGGCTCTAGGCACGGTAGAACCTACCCAAAAGTCTGTCTGCCTTTGGAGAAAAAACACTGTCACCAAGTTCCCTTCAGGTCTGTTAACTGATAGGTTTTTATGGGAGCACGTTATGGAACAAGTGGTTTATCTGCTTGATGTTGAGAGATTACCTATCTTTGTCCATAATTTGTATTATTCAACAAAGTATGCCAAGCTTTATAGATATAATAAAAGACGATGGTGGATGTAGTGTATAACAATAAACTATGCGCGCTGTCTGGGTCGGCGGGTAGAAACGGATCGCTGGCACTCGATTCCAGCCACCCAACCGAGGCGGACGTTAATCGTGAGTGTTTTATTTGGTATCCAAACAGCCTGTACAGCACAGTGGACATAACATTAAGCGCCATACGGCGCCAGCGGCAAAGCAAGCACTAGCAACTAAATGACAAGCTTTTTTTACCGGAGTGCCGAAAGAGAGGGTTTCTTGTTAAAACATACTACCAATATTATTACCGTAGACGTTCAAAAATTTATGTGCACAATAATGCCAGTACTCTCAAACGGAGTAGGAAAACATCGTGAGGAAACCGGCATGCCGTAGAACCTAAAAAGTTCGATAACATGTGTCAAGTGCTCGAAAGGAGCCTCTTGAGGCACACTTAAAATCCTTTCACCACACTGTTTCGAAAGAAACTAGTGACGTGACAAGAGAGACGGTAGACGTGTAACTTTTTTTCTGCTTTGCTCTAGCTGAATTGTTTAATAACCCGAGATCCCTTGCACCCGGCTCTGCTCACATTCCTACATAAATAAAACTTACGCCTTCGCGCCACCACTTGCTTGCTGAATAAATTTAACTTAATGGGTAGTTTCAGGACTTTCAGGCAATTAAAACGATATAACTTTTGATGTTGCGACTCAAAGATGGTCTTTTAAAGTTACGTTACACGAATGAGATAAATTTCAGAATAATTATGAGTACACAGGTACATTTACATCTAGATTTAAGGGATTTTTATGACTTATTGAGTTTGGTAGTGGTCGACGGTGTAACAAGCTGCAGAAGTTTTTTTTATATACAACTAGCTGATGGAATAAGCAGATGGCCCACCTAATGATAAGTGGTAACCATCCTATAACAAAGCATTGCCTCGTAAGTTACGCACGATAGGAACGTGCCTTACGATGCACTGCCCTGCTTCAACTTGAGGCATACAGATGTTAAGCCTCATGTGCCTGTTATTACACCGGCAACCACACTCTTCAACCGGAAACACAGCGTTGCTTGGCGGCAGAAAAAGGCGTGGTGGTAGTACTTTCCCGGACGAGCCCTTCACAAAGAGCTCTACTACTCTTAAAATAACTATTCAATCTTTTCTAAAAAATATCCAACTGCTTAGACGTTTGTATTCACTGAACTAAAGCAAGTGATCGCTCTTTAGCTTTTTTAGTTATCTTTTTTTTGTTGAAAATTTTATATAAATTTTGCTGATCATTTTCATTGAAGCTATGTGGCAGCAAACTAAGCAAAGGTTCATCACACAAAAGTGTGCCCATGGTGGGGAACAAACCCACTATTACAGCGCATAAAACAGAGTAGCTACAGGTACTATTGACTAAGCTGTGTAAGCTGTAAGCTATTAATTGCCAAGGCCAGTCTTAAAATAAATTATCATGTTAAAACCATTCAACAGTGAAATTAAGATGGACTGGAAACAATAAACAAACACCCACAAAAACCCTTAGAAAAGAAGAAAAACTACCCTTTGTTCATCCCCGGTCTTTTAATTAAACAATAATTGCTGTAATGAGGGTCGCACAATAAGCCATTTTCAAAACTGACCCCCGAGGCAAAAGTTTTCTTTTTGGGTTTTCTTAAAGTGAGCCGTTTTTGGCGTATTTTAATAAGTGAGTTATGAATAGAACTGTCTCAAGTTATTGTTCGTCTTTGTATTTCATTTTTAGACAATTTCAACAAAACGTAAGAATTAATCTAAACATTTTTCTTGAAGCATTTTACATCAGTAGAGCGGGAAAGCTTCAGACTTATTTTCTCTTTTGTTTCTTTAAAATGTTTAATTTCGATATGTTGACAAAAAAATACCGAATTATTGTTAAGACGCTGCATGCAGACAAACAGTCCGGCTTAGTATCCGATACATTCTGTATGTCCTTGTCCTAATAATAAATTATTAAAATGTTTATTTATTTGTTATTATTAATATGAGAGAGTTTTTGAGTGTGTGTGAGTGCGAATCTTTAAAGTGGCAGTACTGAATATACATAGTTACTAGTAGTTCGCCCCGAACTGAGATCTCGTGATGCGACCCGACGAACGCATCAAAACTTTGAGTCGGTAGTAGTCAGAGGCAAGTCCAAACATTATCTTTGGACTTTTTTCTGACTACCGCCTACTAACTTGGTATGGTTACCAAGTTTCAACTCTATTGGCCTATTTATTGAAGAGTTCCGTTGAACAGACCTTGGCTCCATCATCAGACCTGGTCGTCGTCACCATTTTTTGAGAACTGAGTACCTCCTTAAATTATTTCAAGAAAAAAAAATAAGAAAAATCAAAGGAACTGGCCGACCAGTAGAAAAACCTTGATTTCAACGAAACTCTTAGAGATGGGAGCTCTTGGATCGCTGGTTATCTTAATTTAACTTTTTAAATTTTATCTCGAAAACCGAGCGTCCCAAAAAAAAAGTAAAAATTGTTTTGGAATGTCCAAACAAAGCCCTTTCATATGACATGTAACTTGATTTTTTTATGTAACTTTTTTTATTTTTGCCCTCTTAAAAAACCCCATATCTCAAAAACCCTTCATCCGATTTTACTCATATACTTACCAGTAAATTTCTCAAGTACAAGCTATCGACATATAAAATTTCATGGAGATCGGATCAACGGTTCTAAAGTTATCGCCAGACAAACATACATACATACATACATACATACATACATACATACATAAAATGCCAAATCGCCCAAGTTGAAACTAAGATCTTCGTTCGCTTCGCTCACTCGATCAAATATTCTGGTATAATTTATCGGCTACTTTTTATTCGGGTAACTAAAACGCGAGTGGAACCGCGGGCGGATGGAAGTATAACTATATAACCAACTTATTATCTCTGACCTTAGTTTCTAAGTTCCTCAACAGGAAGAACTTAACTTTATTGTTGAAAGGTAATCTACACTTTGCGCAAACAAGCTAGCAAATCGTTTTACAGCTCCCTGACTAAGTTAAGTGTCGTAAACATTTGGCTATCAACTCCCGGACTAGTCGTAAACATAGTTATCTTATTAAAACGACGCCGCTATGTCTCTATGGGGGTATTTTTGTATTTTTGGATGAAAGTAGTAGACAACTAGTCATTTTTAATAGGGTTTCTTCATGTACGACATGAAATTCTGTATTAAAAGAATGTAATTCAAGTAAGCAGGAGAAAGAAACATCTTTACTAGAAAAGCATTCAAAAAATAAAAATGTTAGTAGTCAAGTGATAAGCCCGCATCTTTTGACAAACCTCACTGCTCAGTTTGTATTAGCTCTGGTCATTGGTCTTCTGCTGTGTAGGTTAATGCTTTTTTGACGACGGATCTTGAGTATCTGCTACATAAGTTGTGAGATGATGATGATGAAAATTAGTATTTTTTTGGACCTGTGTTCAATATGATTCAACATAATATCCATCCTTATTTCAAATATTGTTTATTTGGAATGTAGTCAGCTATGATGCTATGAATTTATATTACAAGTATCACAATCTTTATACAAATATCAATACTGATTCAAATATTATCTATATATATATAATATATCATAAAATATCTATATAAAAAGGTAATTTTATACATGGTGTTAATTTTTTTTGGAGTTCTGTCAAACTATAAATGACAGATCAATTTGTAGAGTCACGCGTTGCTATATCTCTCGGTAAATTGCATTTTTGTTGCAGATTTACTACAGGCGGTGGAGTACTGCAAGCTAAGGTAAGCTATATTCCATAGATATCTTTATAACTTTTTTTAAGTTATATACAATTTTACTTACACCCAATCGGAAAATAACCTCTGATTTTCTGGTTTTATCATATTCTGCACCTCAATTTCATTCCTCCTAGTTTTTGTATTTATTTATTTATAAGAAAACTAACAGCACAAAATACTTTAAGGAAAAAATATAACAGGTTTCACAAGAGAGAAAGGATAGATAGGTACAAAACATGATAAACCAGTGATAGAGCAGAATAAAAGTCATTAAAATAATAAAGAAACAATAATATTAAGGATTGTTAGATTTAACACTAAGCAGAAATCATGATTTATATAAGCTAAGACTTTCACACCACCGCAATAGTAATACGCACCATCACCGGAAGTGGTAGGCAAACGTTTCTCAAGTCTCTTCTCATAATATGCTATGTGCTAAGCTAGTCCTATTGAACCGACAAAACGCTCATGTTCACACTGGGGCTACCAGTGAGCCTGCCCACAAGCAGCTGATAATACGTTTGGTATGAACACAGCCTAACCCCATTGCGATGATACATTTTTTTTTGAACACGTATCTTCCAGAAAATATTCCTAGCTATAAGTTAATATTAAGTGCTACAACACCAGCTTTGTCAGCTTTAGGCAGGGGTGGCGCACCCTCTTCATTACCGGCCCCAAATTGCAACGCACGTGTGTTGCGTGCAGAACACGGTTGGTCACCCCTGCAACCGGTGCTATAATCCAATATAGGTTGACCTCCCCTGGCTGTGTTGCTACAAAGTTGCTACTGTGTTTGTGCGTTTTAACACGTCGAGTTGGGAAAACGTTTTTCTATTCCGAGTCAAGCAAAGCCGTGGGCGGCCACTAGTCAGCTATGCTGCGATGCAGTGAGGGCCTAAAACCCTTTTATGTTTTTGACCATAAGCACACATAGTTATATCCGAAGCGATCGTGTCGTTGCGATCTTGGTCATTCGTAAACGTTCGACCAAGCAACGTTCTGTGCGGTCACCATTCAGATGGGTGACCGCTAGAGGCATTTACATCTGAATGCTTCGGTGCTTCAAAAAACACAAAGAACACTTCCATGCTGTGTCGCGAATATCAACTCCCTCCTCCGCTTCGGAAGCAGATTTCGGCCGCGGCTTTGGTAGTCGTTAAACAATGTCGGAGGCCTTAGTGCAGCCTTCAAACTCTGAAATAGCTAGGCTTCCACGCTATTTTGAGTCTCAGCGTTCAATTATACGTATAACTATGAAACTCTTATGTCATGAAACTGTTTATTTCATATCATGTTATTCTTTCGGCAATTTTTATTCATCGAGATGACGAATGGAATAAGAAAACCAGTTGTGCCGACCCATGCAGCGTGGGTTAAGAGCAAGAAGATAATGATGATGATATCGGCCATAATAAAACGGTCACCGATTCAAGAAGATTACTAAGTCAGAGTTTTACTCAATAAATCTCAAGGAGCACTTAGAATCGTCTTAAACTAGATGAACTCCAACTGTCCTTGAAGCTGAAGTACCTCAAATTAGCATCACTTTGAATCCAGTGATTTAAGGGAAACATTATTCTATGTAAATGCCTCGAAATGGCAGGTCTTCCTTCCCTGGTTCTTGGAGGGATGAGGGAGTGTTATTAAAATCACGCAGTACCTTGTAATTGGACGAATGGTGGAAACATAATTGAGGAATTTGGGTAAAAATTGGAAAATGTAAGTTTTAAGAGCTACTTTTCTTTTCTCGAGTTCGTTTGGCAAACAGTAGCGAAGATTTGTTTAAAGAGAGACATTTTTGAGTAAAAGTGACGGAACAAGATGGCCCATCTGATGATGAGGTTACTTCTCCTTATAAAGATTACCTACACAATATGTGTTTCAATCAAATCATGACCATTAGAGCCGTTCATAACCCGGGAGATGGAATCAAAGCCTCGAAGAAAAAAAATGGTTTTTATTAACCATCACGTTATTATTAATATTAAAGCTTGATAAAAAATATTAGTAGGATACAAATTGTTCTTTCAAAACTTCCATGAACAATGTTAGATAAATAAATAAACTGAATTACCGCTCTTTGTCCCGCGCCGTATTGTTCTGTTCAGTTTAATTTAATGCCGTTAATTATCTGAGTGGAAGCTTCCGCTTTGTTTATAAATAACACATTGTTGTATAAAACGATAATCGAATCAGCCGCTACAATCGAAGCTTTGAAAATGAACTCTTATTAAACTCGTCAGCGACTTAAAGTGGCTTTTTTACTATTATTAATAAGCCATTATAGTTAGAGTAGAATAGGTATAATACTATGTAGAAGGATAACACGAAGTGGGACTTAATTTATAATATAATACAATACAATACAATAATCATTTATTTGCGAAACACAGGTTATAAAAAGGTGACAAATATATTAAACAGATAACAGACGGATAGACACCAGAGTGTGACCATAAAAGTTTACAATTTCACAAAACTGTACCGGAACATAATATTTTTGATTTGATTTGATTTGGACACCAAAATCTTGTGTTGCACGTCTCAGATATTTCTTTATTATTTATTATGACTTGGATTTTGTAACAACAGTAAACTGCAGTTTCCGTTTTTACAATCTTAGTCAAGCTTTATGGTTACGTCAAAGTAGGTGTATTTGAATAAATTAAAGTTTGCGTTTGTTAAATTGTATTTTCGGGATATTTACCATGATTATTGAGTTTGATTGTTTCCCGATTTACGGCACAGTTGTATGACCCATCATGGATCGAACTGACGGGAAAACCGTGATAGTTTGGTATAAAAACAAAAAAAAAACAAAAAACAAAAAATATAAATTGTAATATTTATTTAAAAAACTAACTACAATAGTGAATAAGGCTATGCTCCAATATAAGTAAATAAGATATTTCTAAAGAACTAAGCGTGAAAAATCATGATTTCTTTGACGTCGAGATGTCTAGTTTTTAAGGCATGATTTTGAACAATGATGTTCGAAATATTATTAATTCCTTAAAAACTACATAGAATTTATTCAGGTATGAACGATAAACAACCCCCCCATGAGGCCGGTATCGCCTGGGGTGACCCCCAAGGGTCACTGTCGATAATTCACGGGAATCCTCAATTTGTCGTCATTACGTCACGTACACTGCGGAGACATGTCGAAAGTGCCTACTCGGTGTTTGGTTAACCGATATTTATTTCGATGTGCTGGTGGCCAATGCTGGTGATGGAGGTTGTATGCTGCTTCAACTACCATCTCACAAAATAACGATTGTGCCAAATCAAAAAAAACGCTAGATGCTTACTACTTCATAGTATGTATTTTATATATTTAATGCTATGCGAGTGTTTTTTGCATAGTATTTCCCTGTGGAGTGAAAAAATGTATTGGTACTTTTTCTCAATGGTGACTGACACAGAAGTCGGCACTATAGTAGTAGTAGAAGTCGATGTCTTAAAGACAAGTTAATTTTTATTAAACTCACTTGCGCCTTCATTATTTACTATTATTCAAAGTGATCCTTGTGATTGTACTGAATAGACACCGTTTTGATTTAGATTTTTCGATTTTGGAAATGTTGTATGTAGAACTGTTATGTTAAAATTGTGTTCTGGAGTCTACGAACCTCTACGAACCTCTACGAACCACTACGAGTCGCTACGAGCAACTATAAACATGCTACGAGCAGCTACGAACCGGCTCCGAACTCATATTTTGCAAGCTAGAAGTGCTAATATTTGGACATACCTTTGACTACCTCCTTAGACATCCTTAAAGAATCTTGAATTTTTGCTTACTCTAAGATCTACCACCTGGGGATCCAAGTTGTGGAGCGGTTTCTATTTTTTTTTTAAATATATTCTCGCTAGTGGTATTCACATCTGAACGCTTACAAGAAAACAATAAACTTTTGATTCCAGTCCCAGTGTGTTCAGCAATAACTTGCAACTGAATACTTCCACCGGCATGGGACTCGTAAAGTTTATCAATATCCAACAATATCCTAAACGAGCGCCAAATACAGTAAAAACTGCACAGTTCAGTAGTTGTGACGTCACCCTCTCAATCCAAGACGCATTCAGTGGACCGACGCGACGCGTCTTAGTCTCAGTGGAAATCACAAAGTGTAGCTTTTTATAAAGCTCTGTGTACACTGCTGGACTCTCTAACAACGTACACACAGACGGTTTTTGAAAGTTGTGCAATTTATAGGTTTACGTATCTCAAAAGTAAAAAATTAAACCCTGATGAAAACTAGTGCATTTTTAGGGTTACATACATACATACATAAAATCAGGCCTGCTTCCCATAGGGGTAGGCAGAGATCACGGATTTCCACTTGCTACGGTACTTACATACCTCTTTCGCTTTATTCACTCTCATAACATTTACGTATCTCAATAGTAAAGAAATAAACCCTGATAATAGTTGTTGCTATTTTTAGGGTTCCGTATCTCAAAAGTAAAAATTAAACCCTTATGAAAGTAAATGCAATGTTAAGTAAAAAATCACTTCCGACTGTCTTCAGAAACGGCTGTAGGTATCAAATAAAATCGATACCTATGACTGTTAAAGCTCCTGACTGTCATGAAAAGGTATGGAAAATTACTGTCTTAGAAGTAACGTGACATACAATTTAAAAAAAAAACTCTGTAATTAAATAAACTTTGACCAAAATTGTCAGCCCTTAGTAGATGTAAAACATTAAAAACCACAACATTTAAATTCAGAAAATAAATTAAGAACAGTCTAATAAGGTTCTAAATAAATCTGTCTTGTGTTTTTTTTTTATCTTTTCTACTCCAAAAAGCTGATGGCTCACGCCAGTGTAGACTAGCCCTAACCCTCCGGAGTACTCCCTGAGTCCCCGCTCTATACTGGAGTTTTGTATTATTTTAGGATTTATAAAACTGAAAGTCGTTTTCGATATCTATATTAATTTTAAGTAAAGGCAGCTTGCTTTTTTTATACTACCTACTGATGGAACAAGCAGATGGCTCACCTGATGTTAAGTGGTACAACCATCACAATTATGATTACCATAGGTATAACAAAGCATTGCCTGGCAAATAACACATGATTTTAACGTGCCCTGCAATGCACTACACTGCGTCCATCTACTTGAGGCAAAAAGCTGTTAAACATCATTTGTGCCTGTAATTACTACGACGAGCACAAAATTTTACATCGTTAAATAAAAATAAATATAATCGCACGAACTAAATCCTTGGGCATGGTCGATACACCTCCGGTATTTTTGATACCATAGAGCCACTGGATGTCTTGGATTTGGCACATACACACATTATGCAGTAGTTGGTATTTCACATGTGACAGGTTGCAAACCCATGGCCGCTGCTAGAATACGAACTGTATTCCTCGCAAAGTTTTTTTTCACAATTTATTTTACAATAAAAAAAGTATGGAAATTTAACATAACACTATTAAGTTCCAAGCTAAGCAAGCTTGTGGAATTGTTTTTTTTTTGTGTTTTCATGCAATACTACAACATAAATACCCAGATAAAAATATAAGATAAAGATATAAGCAATGAAAAGACTCCTTTGAAATTATATTCTTCTTGTGGACTGAAGCTAAAATATTTGAACTACGTTTCAACTTATCCAACTTACGAAATACTGAAAATAGAGCATTAAAATTCTCTTCAAAAGACTATAATTTCAAGTCAAATCTCAGTGAAGGAATTATGTAAATTTGGTCTTAAAACTGAGTTCTGATCTCGGTCGCAGGTTCAGTGCCGGTCCTGAATAATGCGCCATTTCCATAAACTGCCCGAAAGGAGTTTCTAGACTATTAACCTTTCGTCTGCTTTGTCAGATCTATTTTTAACGCAGTAGAAAATTTATTGTGGTCTGAACTCGACGATAAGGAAACGGGTGAAGATAAATTTTAATGTCTTCTCTCTTATTAAACAAATATTTTTTTTATCATTATTTACCTATAGTATAGTTTTTATAGAACATGACATATACAGGGTGTCCCAGAAATCAACGTCAAGCCGAAAACGGGCGATGGGCCAAGTCATGATAGTTATCAGAAAAATATAAAAAAATATATTTGTCATGTACTTTTTGAATTATGAGTATTACAAAAAATAACAGAAAAACTGACACCCTGTGATGATCTTTTAAGTCCTGTGACTACAATTATTAACTTTTCGTGAAAAGTTTTTCTGTAATGTAACCATGGATAACCCTTCTGTAAAATACAAATCAAAATGAAATCATAACTGCCTCAGTTTAAAATAAAATGTTAGATGTTTGGCCAACATTTAATTTAAAATAATTACATCACCCAAATTTAACCGACTGTACCGTAAAAAAAAATGTACTACACTATTTTGGCAAGTAACTTTAAAAGATGGCGCATTTAGTCAGGATTCCAAAATGGTATGATACTTGCTAGAGTACTCCTTAATTTTGGAAGAAAAATATTTTTTTTGAACTAAACCGGATTTCTTGATAATTTTATTTGATTAGATAAAATATTTGTAACCTTTAAATTGTGGACTTAAAAATGCCTACGCTGCGTTTTTAAGTCGCTCACCATTCACAGGTGCAAGTACATACCATTTCGACAATGTAAGTGAAACAGATAGAGCCGCCATCTTGTCGAAAGAGTAATATGGGTTATCAAGTAATTTGTTAGTTTGAGGTGAAAGTTTGAAATAAAATTCAGCCATTGGATTTCTTCAGTCATGACCTAACCTAACCTACATCTCCTTAAAAATGACCGTGTAATTTTAAGGAGATGTAAAGCTTGCATTACATCTGAAGGCAAGCAGTTTGAACATTTGCTGTAAATCCTTGATGTAATTAAATTAAAATCATGACTGAAGAAATCCAATTACTGAATTTTATTTGAAACTTGCACCTAAAACTAACAAATTACTTGATAACCCATATTACTCTTTCGACAAGATGGCGGCTCTATCTGTTTCACTTACATTGTCGAAATGGTATGTACTTGTACCTGTGAACGGTGAGCGACTTAAAAACGCAGCGTAGGCATTTTTAAGTCCACAATTTAAAGGTTACAAATATTTTATCTAATCAAATAAAATTATCAAGAAATCCGGTTTAGTTCAAAAAAAATATTTTTCTTCCAAAATTAAGGAGTACTCTAGCAAGTATCATACCATTTTGGAATCCTGACTAAATGCGCCATCTTTTAAAGTTACTTGCCAAAATAGTGTAGTACATATTTTTTACGGTACAGTCGGTTAAAGTTGGGTGATGTAATTATTTTAAACTAGCGGCCTGTCCCAGCTTCGCATGGGTGGATATACATTTTTTGAACATTATACGATAAACTTAGAACGTAGGTTAAAGTCTCGCGTGTACTTATTTCGCACGCCCTTCTCCCTGAGTGAGTAAAAACGCGCCCCTTGGAACCGCGCGTTCACTAATAATATTTTAAAGCGAGCTAAAATTTTTAATTTCGTAATATCTTTTGAATGGAATGTCCGATTTATAAAATTCAAAAAGTAATCTATAGGTATTGAAACAGTCTTGAATACGAAATGATTTATTTGGATAAGGATTAATACCAAGGTACAAATAAAGAGCCTTTTCTAGCGGCGGCATTTCAATTAAATTTTTATAATAAAAGAACACTTATTGTGACATAACTATTTAACTAGTAATTTGTTCTGCAAAGTCGTAGTACATTATTTTGTTCTATCATCAATAGTTTTCGCAGCGCACGCGATGTAAGGTTTTTGTTTTCCACCTTGGGTTACATTATTGGAGTTTTAGTAAGGATCCCTGATTTTTTTGAAAATATAATATAGCCTATGTTACTCAGGGATAATGTAGCATTCTAATGGTGAAAGAATTTTTGAAATCGGACCAGTAGTTTTTGAGCCTATTCGTTACATACAAAAATACAAAAATACAAAAATACAAAAATACAAACATACAAAAATACAAATCTTACCTCTTTATAATATTATTAGTGTAGATTAAATGTTGGCCAAACATCTAACATTTTATTTTAAACTGAGGCAGTTATGATTTCATTTTGATTTGTATTTTACAGAAGGGTTATCCATGGTTACATTACAGAAAAAAGTTTCACGAAAAGTTAATAATTGTAGTCACAGGACTTAAAAGATCATCACAGGGTGTCAGTTTTTCTGTTATTTTTTGTAATACTCATAATTCAAAAAGTACATGACAAATATTTTTTTTTATATTTTTCTGATAACTATCATGACTTGGCCCATTGCCCGTTTTCGGCTTGACGTTGATTTCTGGGACACCCTGTATATAAATGACGGCCCTCGCCTGCATAGAATCAAAGTTTAGTTCATAAAACTTACTATTATTTATTCTGTAATAATATTTAGAGTATACGTTTAAAAACAAACACATACTCCAATAATCAAAAACGGGCCTGCTATTGCACTTAACACAGGCGGAACCGCACACAAAAACACCGAATTGAGAACCTCTTCCAATGTCGGTCAGTTAAAAATAAAAATAAATCTACATGACTAAATCTATAAGAACATCTTTTAAGAACTCAATCCAATTACAACGACCACTTGTTAGCAAGTCTTTGAAGTATTTCCGATAAAAATAACAATTTAATTCAACCCCCGGGGGAGTAATTATAAATATCTACAGAAAACTCTTCAAGATCTAAAGAATAACTTGTAAAAAGATTAGACCAATTTGGATTGTGGTAGTGTCTTTTTTTTATCCAACTAGCTGATGGAACAAACAGATGGCCCACCTGATGTTAAAGTGGTAACCATCACCTATAACAAAGCATTGTCTCGTAAGTCACGCACGATAGGAACGTGCCCTACGATGCACTGCCCTGCGTCCAACAACTTGAGGCATACAGATGTTAAACCTCATGTGCCTGTAATTACGCCGGCGACCACACTCTTCAAAAATACTACATTGTAACAAGGATCATACAAAAGAGCGGTAGGAACCAAGCCGTAAGTTTGTTGCCTGTTCTTCTAGGCTTTGGTCGCGTGGAACTGGCACCTAGAGTCACCTAGCTTTAAGACGTTTCAAAGTGATCCTGTGATTTTATTGAATAAATACATTTTGACTTTGACTTTGAACTCCTACAAAAGGTGGGTGTGTGCCTTGTAATATTTGGACGTACCTCTGACTACCCCCTTCAAACATCCTCAAAGAATCGTTAGTTGGTACTAGGTACTAAGATATCTGGGAAAAGGGAATGTCTACCGTGCTGAGGTATCAAATTCGTGAAGCTGTTTTTCTTTATTATGTTCAATGAGTATTTGCATTTTTCAAAGATACAAATCTTGCGCACAAACCAACGCTTTGTAACTTAGTAGGTTTAATATTCAGGGTATTTTACAAACTCGTAATATTTCCAATATCTTGGGAAAGATCTCACGTTTGCAAGGAAATATGCTATGAAAAGTCTTTATTCCACAAGCAATAATAAGGAAGTGCGGCCTCAAGTGAACACTGCAAAGAAATAACCACTTTTGAAGAGCAACAAAGTGTTGCCCGCTCGTGTTTGCAAAAGGTACCTACCTCCTTATTATTGCACGAGGCAAGAGGGTAATATTGTTCGAGTCACCAATAACTCGCAAATAACTATGAAAATCAGGTGGAATTTGTTCAATTGAATCACAAGGATCACTTTAAAACTTCTTATAGCTCGGTGCCAATCCCACGAGACTAAGCCTAGAAACGCATTCCACTCAAAATGCGTATACACTACACACATAGTATTTTTTTTTTACTCATCAGTAGTACCTACTTTTTCAAAGTGGAAAATCAAAAGGTCAATAAGATCACAAGGATCACTTTGAAACGTCTTAAAGCTAGCTGAGTCTAGGTGCCAGTTCCATGGGACCAAAGCCTTGAAGAACAGGCAACAAAGTTACGGCTTGGTTCATACCGCTCTTTTGTATGATGAATAATTTCAAAATCAATTTTGAGAGGGCCAGCCGATGTAAAATCGTTTACACCGAGAATCACATCAACAGCGTATTCTTTTGAACACTGTGATTCAATTTATTTCCTTTGACTGTAGGTCTTATGAAATCTAGACAAAAATACGGTTTGATTGTACCTACTTTTATGAAAACAAGACACCAAAAAGCAGATTTTTGTAATATCTGCCAGCAAAAGTAACTATCCTCATAGTTGGCAACCCAGCTGAGACAAAGAAGAGTGCGCAATATCTCAGAGTTAGCGGCGATCGCGCCCCGGAGGCATCATCTTATGAAATTCTCACAAAAAACAACTTTCCTGCGAAAAATACTTTGGAACTAACTTCCCGACTGGAACTAACTTGCCGCCACTGGGTACTATTTACATAATGCTCGCATTTATATCTGCAGGCTGAATCGCCGAGTTTTAAACTCCTGTATAAATATTACTTGTTCTATTGTTGCTTTATTTGAGTCGCTCTACTTCTTTAGCGCATTTTTTTACAAATAATTTTTATAACAATGAAGTCTTGAGTTTAAAAAAATTGTGGACATGTCACATAGCGCTGTTTATCTCTATGTTGTACTATGCAGGGTACCAGGAGGAGTGTTTATACGTTTATAAAAAAACATACAGTCGAATTGACCTCCTCGCTTTTTGAAGTCGTTTAAAACTCAGACACAGAACGTCAAAAACAAAGTTAGAAGGTATTTATTCAGTTGAATCACAAGGATCACTTTGAATAGTCTCAAATGAACAAAATAATCTTTGTTCTTAACGAAAACGCTTGCCCCTAGTAGAACCCACTTTCTATAATGCAGATGTTTACAAATCGAAGATTACTTATGAGGAATTTCATTTTTAGTGTAAGACAGATCATCGTACCTAAAACCTGTGTATTTGTTATGCTTTACGTATATCTAAATTATTCACATATTAACTGTAGAATCCATCTCTGCTTCCGGACCAATATTAATATTAAAAAGTAATTTCCTAATAGCTTTCCGCAATACTTCATGTCGAACAAAACCTCATCACACAGCCCATCAATCTAACAACCAATACGGGAATGAGCAAGTTTACTCGCTGCACACGAACGGTACACTCTCCAGACACTAAATTGAACCAAAGGCCTGAAAAATCGACGTATATTACATAATACCTACGTTGACTTTATTTTAAGTTGCTTTTAAGCGCGCCTCAAGAGACTCCTTTCAAGCACTTAACACATGTTATAGAACTTTTTAGGTTCTACGAAATGCCGGTTTCCTCACGATGTTTTCCTTCACCGTTTGAGAGTACTGGCATTGTGCACATAATTTTTTGAACAGAAAAACTCATTGGTGCACGAACAGTGCTCTCAACCTAATGATAGGATTGACTTGCACAAGCAATTGACTATAAACCATTCAGCGTGCCAATGCAGCCAATGCAGCGTTATTTGGGGACGCTTCTGATTGACACCGATTTGAATCAAGTGAGCTATCAGGAGATTGTTCGCGACGGTCTGCTGGTAGCTCAACTGTGTCATGTATATTTTGTACATTTTGTACAAGTTATTATTTTTGTAACTAAAATAAAAGGACTTCACGACATAAATCCCTGGAGGATATACCTACTATGTAACTAATAGATTGATTTTGATAATTGGATAATATTAATTCTTAACTTACGAAATATGAAAAATGCGTGTAATTTTAGATTGGTCTTTGACGCATGGTAGGGTATGCTGCGTCCCGTATCTAAATCATCATCCAGGTGTTATGAAAGTGAGGAATTTTGATGGTTCGCTCACTCAGCTCCCCCGCGTCATGTGCGCCGACACCTCTCCTTTAAGTAAGAGCTTGTGAGTACAGTCAGCAACAAAACTAACTTATATTAAATAGAGAACGGCGACTTATTTCCTCAAAATGGTATTGTAAGGGTATTGGTGACGGTGCAGGCACGTGAGACTCGTAACTTTTAATAGTAATAGATGACGTGCAATGCCACGTGGGACATGTCCTCAGTACCCTGTGAGTTTATGTTATTGTTATAGACTGACAGTGCTCTTATACAGTAAAGGAAAACATCGAAAGGAACCAGTTATTATTCTAACAGCGACGATGTATGGAACACCAACAATGTAACTGCAAAATGTGGGTATGTGCCAAATTTAATGTCTGACTACCCCCCTTAGACGTCTTCAAAGAATCTGGGGTTAGTACTTGGTACTAAGAGATCTGAGGGGATATCTACCGTGCCTGGGGATCAAAGTCGTGAAGCTGTTTCAGTTTTTCAGTTTTTATAGGCTGAAGTAATCGCCCAGTATCAGGACACAGTGTAAATTTTAACTGGTGTCTTTCATTTATGCGTAGATTTATCTTCGTTATTTTAATGAGAATTCCCAAAACCTTCCTACTTGATAACAAACACGCACAGAATACCATACTTAGCATGACGTCAAAGTCAAAGTTCTGAGTTCGTAGTTCAAACATGCGAAGAGGTAGTGTGCGTGGATGTACGAGTAACAAGTATTCCATCAGAGATATTGGCGCGCTACCTGCCCGCCGCCAAGACTTGCATCATGCACATACCAAACTGCTAGAAGTGCCATCGAGGAAACGTATGAATGCCTATGGCAATGTATAATAACTATGGCATATATGACACTGTGTAGTGACTCTATTTGACAATATTAACAAGACGAATACTCAAATACACGAATAGCGCTGTTCGTGACGGTAAGTGGACGGTTTGTTAAGTTATTCGGACCTCAATAAAATAAAGCCGGATAAGGAGCAAAATAAATAACCCTGAGCAAAGAAGCCTGACTCATTGTTGATTTTTTTATATTAAAGTTGAATCAGACGAGGAGTTAATGTTTTGGTCAAGCGCCTATATATCACCCAGAGATAAGCTTTTCTGACCCGGCACTGTTAACATTTCTTCTAAAAAACATAGGTAAAATTTTTAGGCGTACCAACTTGATTTTATTTTGAGATTTACACTAAAGTTTCTGTGAGTAAAACGGTTCCGACTTTTTTGATTTGATTTTTTGACTAAGGACAGGTAGAAATACAGACATGGTTAGAATATAAGGTCCGTTAACGGACTTTACAGCCCTAAAAATGAGATAATATAATGGCACCTCTAGCTCTATGACTCACTGCCTCTACGAATCACAACGTGAAAGCCTACGGCGCTACGGCGTAGCGGCTACGCGCGCGGTCGCATTATTGGAAACCACGCGGCGACAGACGGTAAATATTAAGGAGGTTCTTCAATAAATTGTTTTACAATAACTAAGCATTGTAAATCCTACCGAATTTGAAAATGTGAGAGCGCTAACCAACTGAACTGATCGATATAAAACTTGACACAGGCTTAAGTTGAAAACGTTTTCGAACGGTTATTACGATCTGGAAGACGAAGCATTAGGATGTCTGGCCGATGGATCGACGACGTTGTAAATATCCAGGGAAAACTGTGGGTGGAGAGGGCTCAGAATCATTGTTCCTGGGTATGTCGAGAGGGAGGCCTATGCCCAACAATGGACTTCTTCAGACTGATGATGATAATTACATGACAGGTTAAAAGCCTATAACTATTGAAATAAACTGCAGCAGATGAACACTATAACACCTCTTATTTATTCGTAGAACACAGGTAAAACCATTTCACTTTTATTCTTCGCACTTGTTACAGATGTCAGTATGTCAGCCAGTCAAGTTTACTCCACCAAGTCTCTTTCCAGAATGCCACATTTTTTTCAATCTTCCCCTTTCCTTTCTTTTCTCTTCGGCAACCTACCAACACTATCAATCCTACCCACCTATCGGACCAAAGCTGTGACTTGGCGGTCAATTGACTGACTAAAAGACAGGAAGATATAAAATTAATTATGCTACTTCAATTTTAATCTAAAAAAACAAGCTTAATATTTACAAAATGAATTATAAAATTCGAGAAATCATTACATTCGGCCATCCGCCATCATGCGATCTCCTGACGCATGATCAAATAAATTAACTGAACGTACTAATCAATTAAGAATATTTATATTATTTTAATTTTAAAGAACAAAAAAAATCTTATTTTTGATTGTAATAGCTCACATACAAATTCATTTTATTATTTTAGTCCTTATCAACTTCAATTTCTTCATCAAATTTATTTTATTAAATAATTATAGAAAATACTCAAATAAATTGAATTTACGATTTTAACACAATTACATTTTCAGTAATTATAAAAACAACATGTGAATAACAAAAAAAACAATAACTCCCAGTGTTTCGCTACATTATTATACTAACAATATTACTTTAAATTATTAATCATTACATTTGGCATTTATTTAGTATCAGATCTGCTTGTATTATTTTGTTGTCGACCTTTTGTAGGCATATTTTCGTCATCATTATCCTCGCTTTCGGATGAAGTATTACTTTTGTTAGATATTAGTATCGTAGTCATGAGAAAGGTTAACATTGATCCAAGGTCAAATCCGATCAAAAGCAACTACGCTATCGTATTTACTTTTAGGAGTACTAAATCCAGTAAGTTCAGAAATTTTATATCGATCATTATATATACTTCTGTGATTTTAAAGAGGCCTATAAATTTTGATAAGAGCTTAGTTCTATTGTCTTTATTGTTAAAATTGGTTCTCGGTTTTTTTATTAGAAATAAATTAGAATATTATTATTATTTATTGTAACTGTAACGATGACATGGGTGTCGGAAGACCAGCGTTATAGTAGCGTATGCTGCTATTGCATTTATGCAGAGTGACTGCCAATTTATATCACTTACCTACTTACTTTTACTGTCTTTTCTTGTATTTTTTTTTATAAACTGCATTTACGTGTGGTATAAATAAATTATTTTGTATTGTATTGTAAGATGACATTTTCCATTAACTACGTGATAAGCACCTTGGTGCAATTTTGATCGATTGATTTTCTTTACTACTGTAACCTTCCACATACACATACATATACATCCCCTGAAAAGTTAGATGATCCCTGCGTTATAACTTCAACTAACCCTGACAAAGGAACTTAGGTAGAATTTAATGTAGTCAAGTTTAAGCTATTTTCAATGTCAAAGTTTGCGTTAAGAGCAGGACTTTTGTAGAAGAATAGTTTGCAATTGTCTTTGAACACAGACACAGAAGAAAACTCTATAAAGTTTTGCCCTATAAGCAATGCTGTTGTCACAAACTCATCAGTAACTACAAGAACTTCGATCGTCGCCTCAACATCATCGATTTCAATGTTCACAAAGCTCCTATAGACAGGTGTAACTACAGAGTTACCGAAACCTTTGATGATAGGCAATTGTGTGTATCTTTTTAAGAAGTTTAGGTCTTGAGCATCAGATTCACGAACTTCGATTTATTTGAAAAATTTACTGTTAGTATCACCAGTCGTGGAAATAGTCAAATTTTTCCGTTCTTTAACGTCCGTACGCGAAACGCGGTATCATTGGTAGAAGTTTACAGTTTTTATTGTCGTGATCAACCCTTTGACACTTTTGGCATTTTACTAACGGCTTAGGGCATTTAAAGTAAGAGTGACCTTTTGCGCGACATTTAAAAAAGTCGCTAAATCATGGAGGTAATATCATAATGGTGAGTGCCATAAGATCCACAACCTTTTACAACTGTGTATCAAACAGTGATCATCTATCTTTGTACCTCCCACGCAGCCTAGCTACAAGTAAAAGAAAAGAAGATGTAAGTTCACTCACTCCAACTCACTCACTGTCTGTGTAAATAGTGTCCGTCAGTTGATGCAATGGTTTGATGTTCTAGTTGGAGTCAGTTGAAATATGCGGTGAAGCGAAATAAATAGTGAAAAATCAAAAGAATCATTATTGTTTAAGCAAAATATATTTGAAAAGGCGAAAGTATATCCCGTGCAGCTGTGTCTTGTGCATCAAGAAAAACAAAAGGAAACAAAACAAAAAAAAAACAAAAGGAGGTTTGTCATTTGATACGTAATATTCTTTTTCAATTTACAGACTGTAATTACATTTTATTAGTACTAGTCATATTTTCCAATCTGAAAACGATGTAATTGTAAACCCATTAATAAAATATACCCATAAAATAAAATGTATTGTTTTGATCATCTGTTCTAGTGATTTACATACACAGACTAATTTAGCTTTATATTTCACACCTTCTAGGCGTCTCGCGCCGGCTCAATTTTCGTTAAATTTTACATTATTATTTTTTTAGGTTCCCAAAATGCCCAGAATGAAGACGGGTGTGGATAAAAGCTGTTAAAGGCGTGAAAACTGGGAGTCCACAAAATTTTCCTATGCATGGACGAAATGGCCATAAGAAAGTATCGAGTGGGATGGACCTCGCTCTCACAGCCAGGTCAATATGGGAAATAATATTGACGATAATAGTGTTCCAGTATCTATATTGGTTTTGGGTTGTCGCAATAAAAGTCAGCAACCAGTTAAAATTAAAAAGTTGATTTCCAATTAAAACGCCTTTTTCATCCATCTCTTATTCCATCGATAGGTTAGTCAATGTAGTCCCTTCTCTAGTAACTCACACGAATACAATATCGACAACTGCACACTAACAAAAAAAACGGACACGCCAAAAACCGAAAGGCTCCGTGCAGTATGATACTTCGTCCAAGCGCTAAACTGTTGTTTGAAGTTGACGCCAAATCTCCTGCAGATGTCTTCGAAGACTTTCGCTTTCGTTTAGAATGCGTGTGTGTAACAAGAAGTTCCTCCTCAGGAGTCATCGCACCGTCAGAGTTCATAGAAAGAGAAAAAAAAATACTGTAGTTATCATATTCACCAATTGTTTCAAACTTTTTTTTTTAATTTATATTCATGTTTTATTTATTTTTTTAATTTTTCATATGGGTTACTTGGCTTAGCATAACAGCTGTCCATGATATTTTGCGACGTACTTAGCCACTTACAGGTCCAGTGCTTAAATGTTAATATATATATATATTTTTGCACCATTGTACTAATTATTTGGTTAGTTTTGAACTTACAGGTATACGTATGTATACCCCATTTTTCACTAAGAAATTCACTAATAGCGCACCTGGCTAAACTCTGGCATACATAGCCTGCTAATAGCGCACATGGCTAAACTCTGGCATACATAGCCTGTACCTGCATACATAGCATGTACCTACTACCTACCTATATATCTATAAATTTTAACTTAATAGATATTTAATTTAGTACACTTTGCTTCAGAGACTCGCATCAGAGGGTAGGCTTGATCATTGATATTTATAATTTTACGACAGTTTATCAGGTGACAACGGCAAGTATAGTTAATTTCTGCTTGATATAGGTAAGCCAATTTTTATTGCTATTGGAACATTGATAATAGCAGTAATGTGAAATAGAATAATAAAAAAATATATATAATAGTAGGTAGGTAATCCACGAATTTAAAGGTGCTAACACTACCGGATAGTCTCTGTTCAGTACAGACCAGTTCGTGTGAGGAACAATTCAAAATGCGAATATAAAATAAGATAAAAATAAAAAAAAACCTACCCTTCAATGTTAAAATTATCGGATAATATAAAAATTTGTAAGATTTCACCTACTTTATTCTAGAAAAATTAGCTCGATATGTATTCAACTTGAATGTTCATGGGTAAGGCCCTGACAATTTTTAAAAACCGAATAGTGCTAGTACGGCCAGATAGTATCGGGGCAATTTCGACCGATACATGCTAACAAAATGTTTCATACCGTTAAACTTAAGTCGAATTTAATAACCTTTTACTCGAAATAAAAATATCATGATGTGGATGAAATAAATTTTAATCACAGCTACAGTACGTAATTATTTGGCAAATATCAGTGCATTGTGTACGTAGCAAAATTATTAGCATTATCTGTACAAAATTTGTTCACTGTGGCAAAGGTACATAGACCCACTTAGTTCCTCACCTTGCTTATAAAAAAAAAATGTTATGGCATACATAGCCCCCTGAACTCACTTGGTCCATCACAGCATACCCTACTTATTGTTATGGCATACATAGCCCCCTGAACTCACTTGGTCCATCACAGCATACCCTACTTATTGTTATGGCATACATAGCCCCCAGAACTCACTTGGTCCATCACAGCATACCTTGCTTATAAAAATAATTGTTATGGCATACATAGCCCCCTGAACTCACTTGGTTCATCACGGCATACCCTACTTATTGTTATGGCTTATATAACCCCCAGAACTCACTTGGTTCACTACTTCACTATATTTTAATTATGTTTTTTTTTTATGTAGGTAGACTTTTTATCGTAAAATATTCTTTCAATTAGCAACATGCTATGGTGGCAAAAAGTTTCACCAGTAATAATTCTATCAAGTAACTGCGGTAAAAATTTGATGAAAGACATCAATAAGTTTCAAACTTAATACTTCGAGTGAAACAGCATGAATTTTATTCCTAGTATTCGTTAGACTCCACATTGTTAAAAAAAAATTATTTTAGCAAAAATTGTTATCACAAAAACTTTTGTGACGGTATTAACAAAAAATATTTTCATAGATATGGTACAGAAAAGCAACTCATGATCACACACAGTCACTTGCACGTTTAGTAGATTGGTATTCTTTGTCGATTTCTATCAGCTTTTGCTAGAAAATCTATCCAGACTTTTGTAAATTTTATGTTTAATGGGTAGGCATAAGTACCAACAGCTCCATAAACCGAATAGTGCTAGCATGGCCAGATAGTCTCGGGGCAATGCCGACTGGACCACGCCAACAAAGATTCAGTAGAAATAAAGCCGCTAAGTACCTATGCTTTCAACTGAACAAAACTGGCACGATCGGATAGTCTCGGGTCAATCCCGACCGATACATGCTAGTAAAATCTGTATCTCCATTATACTTAAATGGAATAAAATATTGAACCAATCTTCCAAGCGGCAATAAAATAATATTATGTGGGCAGAATAGGTAACATTTTACATACCTTGGTTCAATCGCACTTCTGAGATGAAATAAACTGCAGCAGATGAACACTATAACACCTCTTATTTATTCGTAGAACACAGGTAAAACCATTTCACTTTTATTCTTCGCACTTGTTACAGATGTCAGTATGTCAGCCAGTCAAGTTTACTCCACCAAGTCTCTTTCCAGAATGCCACATTTTTTTCAATCTTCCCCTTTCCTTTCTTTTCTCTTCGGCAACCTACCAACACTATCAATCCTACCCACCTATCGGACTAAAGCTGTGACTTGGCGGTCAATTGACTGACTAAAAGACAGGAAGATATAAAATTAATTATGCTACTTCAATTTTAATCTAAAAAAACAAGCTTAATATTTACAAAATGAATTATAAAATTCGAGAAATCATTACACTATAGTACTAACTAAACTATTAAGTTATTCGAGCTGAGTTGCAGGTGGCAAGTAGCAGCATTATCCAATGTCACAAACAGAAACTAACTCAGAGTTAGTATAATCTGCCTTCTGGCGTCCCGCAGAACTTAGAATACGTAAATTAAGATGAGCGCCGCCTGAAATATGTGACTGGCGGTAAATCCTGTACAGTCGCGGACAAATCTGTAGTAAGCAAATAATCTGTGTGTAAAGAAAGCTCTCACAATTTATATGTTAGAAACGTAACTAAAATTCCAAATTATCAACTGCTTGTTACCAAGAGGAGTTACTATTGTGTATCTTATGTTAGATATTTACGAGTAGATCGAAATATTCACAATACACAATCACAAATGGTCACAAGTGCACTGGAAAGAGAGCACTGGTAGTCTAGTGGTAGCCCCACCTTCCACTTAAATCCAGGGCTGTCGGTTGAGTCACTTTTTCCCGACAAAATCTCCACGTGTTTCTCAAGCTTGCAGATTTGTCCTTCACTGTACAAAATTAAGTGGTTTAACGTACCGCAGTTACACCTAACTTTAAGTCTTATAGCAGCCTTGACTTATAGAGGGCTGTCGGTCTAGTTGGCAAAACGATACACTGCGCGCCAACGTAGTAACCGCGCCATACTCGAATTGTCGTGGCTTTGCATACCACACAGTGTAATTCAAAATGTCAAATTTATCATTTTTCAGAGATCCTTTCTGGATCTTATGCAAATACTTATATTAAATTGTGTTAAAATTTTAGGCACATACATGCATGATAAAAAATAGTGAGAGTAAAAATAGCGGGTGTACATTAGCGAATCGAGTCACAATTGGTATCAAAAAAATGTACCAAAATTGGACTATTTTGTACCTCCTTCAAAACAAAGTCATAGCAATATCAAAGTATACACACACACAGTCAATACCCGCCATATTGACTGTGTTCGCATCCTTTCGAAACCTTTCGCATCCGTTCGCTTTCTTCCGCATGATTTCGCATCCTTCTGCATCTGTTTGTATCCGCTGGTATCCCTTCGCATCCTTTCGCATCCTTTCACATCCTTTCGTATCCGGCATCCGTTCGCAATCTTTTAAATCTTTTGTACAAATAGTACAATTTTGGTACATATTTTTGATCGCTATGCTATAAATAATGTATTATGTGTGTGTGATTTGTGCCAGACAAAGCCCTAAGATACAGGCGTAGGTCGATTCGAGACCCTATTCGTGACTAATCTTTAAATCTTCAGGGTATGGAGCCCTCGGAGATAATGCCTTTGATCTCGTGCTTCATACTAGCCAATACTTGCTGTTTGTGAATATATTTAGTTTAAATCAAAGATTACTCAGTTTTTTTTTTGTTACAGCCGTAGCCGTATAAGTTTCTAAAAGCTATTGTATGTATAATATATGAACTAATCATGTTCCTTGTGTGTTCCATGAAACGCACGAAACTTATATGTGATTAAAATGCCAACAACTATTTTGTTAAATAAACATTTTCTGAAACGATTTCACATTTCGAGTTTTTGCAGCAATGCAAAAGCGTGTATAGTGCGATTGAGTCGTTATTATGTAGCAATACTTTTGCTGTCTATCACACTACTTTTTGCAGCGAATCTGCAGCAATTCCGTTTGAATTCAACCGTTGAAGCAGCGCGACTGCATCAATACGATTGCGATATTCACGAAACTATTTTAGCAACTATAAAATTGCTAGTAGAATACAGACGCACATTTCTGCAAAAAGTTGCAGATAGTAACAGAAAATAAAAGAAAAACTTTTTCCAAATTTTACCGCGCTTTGTGTTCATTAAATTGTGACCCAGAAAATATGGCGATTACGTTACAGTAGCAGTATCACAATATATTATCAGTAAAGTAAATCTGTATTGAAAAGGCTTACGCACTAAAAGCTTCACTGAATGGCTTGGATTATTTACGAGCGGGCGGTGTATTGAATAATTCGGCCGATAAATATAAAAGTTGGGACACAATTATTATACCTATGCTTGGGTTAGACCACAGTCACAGTTCACAGTAAGGAATCTTCTCAGCGCTTACGCACTTGATGGTCATTTACACTTCTTGGTTTGGTTTAAATATTTATTTTAAAGTTCTATTTACTAATTCACTTAGAAAATACAATTTATCTAATGGTTATAATAGCTTGTACCTACTTATTCATTTTCACTCCATCGTCCATGGTGTTCATAAGGTCATTCCTTGTGCAGGTGAGGAAAGGGGACAGTCGAGCAAGTTCCTTCGAACATCGTTTAACTCTGAGTTTTCATACACAAAAAACAGGATAGTTACGATAACTTAAGATACGTGTTTGATAATGCAAGTTTGTTATGTATTCGATTGAATCACAATCACTTTGAAAGGTCTTAAAGCTAGGTGAATCTTAGATGCCAGTTCCACCTGACCAAGCCTAGAAGAACAGGCAACAAACTTACGGCTTGGTTCCTCAGGGCCACCTTACGTACAAGGGTTACAGTCGAAACCGGTTTTTTTATTTATTTCGTTCTTTATTTTGTTACTCTTCTGTTTTTCCCACGCTGCGTCCGCGCTCTGCGGGAACACAACAGATACAAAATGCCGACATTATTTACAGCGGCCAGAATTTATTAGCACTCTCTTCGTCTAGATATAACTATAGGTATCATGTAGGTATGTCTACACGATCACGAACACCTCTTTGTGTGGAGTTCAGATTTGCTGCGTGGGCTGAGTTAGAAAAGGCACATAATATTATGACTCTTTTTTTATGTGTGTATCATTAATATTTTCTGCACGTGCCGATGAGACGAAGATTAAGATTATTGTGTACTAGCTGCTGCCCGTGACTATGCTCGTATGTTTACGATTGGCTCACAATTGGATTTGAGTACTAAACAGTTATTTGACTGGCCTCACAGCTCAGTTGGTAGTAGCATTGCCTTGTGATGTAGGTTGTGAGTTTGATCTTCACACAGAACAACATTTGTGCAATGAACATAGTTGTTTTTTCAATATCAGCATGTATATATAAAATATATAAAATAATGTATTTACACAAAAAAGTATATAAAGTATATAAAGTAGTAAGTTATTTCAGCTATCTGGTTCATATAGTGCAAGTTTTCAAACCAACATCAATACCCTAACTTACCTGTAATAATTTTCTAAAGGTTTCACCATAATCCAGCAGAATGCTATTAAATCAACGAGACGCAAATTACTCCTTCTGTAGATCAACTACTTGCATACTTTACCGACCACCAGCCTAACTCATGCCAACGATATAAACCTTATCGTGATAGGCAGAGGGTTGCTTTTTACATAATTTGCGGTTAGAGATAGAGTTGTTGAATAAACTAGTTGCATATTTCAAAATGCTCACAATGTTACCCGTGCATTCGATATAACTCTTATCTCGATGGGATATGGTTTAGAATTGAATGTATCTGTGAGTGGATAAAGGTTGTAAAGTACATAAAGCGACAGGCTTTGTCCCGCGGTCAGCAATAAGAGGAGAGTGCGCCATCTGCCGGCCGTTTTCGTTTCCGGCTACTTCCGGTCAGTTCTGAAATTTTGATCAGGATATAATGCGGGTTATTATGCGTGCTCTTGTTTATTTCTATTTCTCCGCCGGAACTGAGGTTTTAGGCTTGAATAGTGGGTTTTTGGTTTTTTGTGTAGGCTGGAAATTCCTTTTGATGAGCTCATTTGGTGTACTCAGCTGCTAATGTGCTTTGTGAAGGATGATGAGATATTCATTTGATGACGTTTTCGTGGCTTAGTGGTGTAGATAAATTGCAGGCACCTAACAAAACAAATGCCTAGGGTTAATCGAGTTTTATCTTGTAAAATTAGTACATATTAAAGCTGCGGGAAAATCTGTGTAATGGCTGAACATTTTTTTTTACTATACATAGAATAATCTTTATAATGTAATAATGTATACCATAATCTCTTTACGGCCACGGTCGCCGTCAGAGATATCCAAAGACAGCGTAGACCAGATATGATCCTATCAGGCCAGCAATAATTAGAGCTTCAGGCAGGAGCAGAGCGCAGTGCAACCTTGTTACCGGCAGCTGAGCATTGATTCGATTAGACGCCGCCGTACGCTCGCGCACACAACGGAATGCAAATCCTTTCCAATAAGATAAGAGAACCTTTATTCAGCTAATTGTTTTTTTTTACTGAGCCTATTTCGTCCCACCATATACTTTCAAGGGCGTTTAAATCGTCCCGCCAGCTCCTTCTTGGCCGACCACGAGGTCACCATCCGTCAGGAACCCATGGTGTGCTGATCCTCGCCCACCTATCGGGAGGCCTCCGGCTAATCCAACCCCATTTGAGCCCGGCAGCATATCATGGATAAGATGCCTGTGAATAAACGCGCACCATGGTGTTCCGCACTCGGTCAATGCGCTTTAAACCGAGAATGCTGCGTTCAAGTACTTTTATGCTCGATGGTACAACTACTTTTTGCATTCTACAAAATCGTGTTAAATTTCCTTTATTTCCACTTTCATTAGTAACGTTAATTTCTGAAGTGTTATAATTTTAAAGAAACGTAACATTCTTTTTGCCTTGACGGATTCTATAAATCTAGCGCTAACTTCTGTTAAAAAGGACTAAATACCATTAATTATTAGATTTTATTTTGGGTTTTAGCTACCGATGATTCCAAATTCGTTTTTGATTTCCAAAGTAGAATAAGGAACTCTTGCTGTTACTAATTGCTGTTCTTTTACATAGTAGTTCTTTAAAAGTAGTAGAGCTCTTTGTGTGTGGCTTGTCCGGGGAAGTACTACCACCACGCCTTTTTCTGCCGCCAAGCAGCAACGCTGTGTTTCGGTTTGAAGAGTGTGGTTGCCGGTGTAATTACAGGCACATGAGGCTTCTTCAAGTTGATGGACGCAGGGCAGTGCATCTAAGGGCACGTTCCTATGTTGCGTGACTTGCCAGGCAATGCTTTGTTCCATTATATAGTTATATAAAAGAAAGAAACTATTGTATTTTTAGTTTTCTTGTCGGACAATAAACAGCCTCAGCAATGTGTGGAAAAAATATGGGTAGTAAATATAAATAATAATAACAACAAATGAACCAAACTGCATTTTGTTGCATGCATGGTATATATTTTGAAAAGCGAATAGGTATAATAAATCCAATTTTATATGTTTGAGTTCAAGCCATAACATGGGATAGGGGAACATTGCCAAAATCTAAATAGCTTCAAGAGATGCGTCATGTGAGTTCAACAACCTATTAATTTAGACTAAAGATATGATTTCAAAACTATAGCCTTATTCATAAAGGTCGCGGAGGGCTCCAGAGCTAAAATGACGGATGAAACTGGAATATAAAGTTTACTGAATTTGCTAAATATAATATTTAGAGATGCCACTAACTACCGTGCCGCTATCAATCTTTTTTTTTAATTTTTTGTTATCAGGTTACCATGATTTGCTTAGTTTGAGACTATGTCGTTCTGTGAAAAGTGCTTCAATATTTATTTATACCAAGGCCAGAAAGATTTTACCAAACCATTCGATCACATGCTTATAAAAAGATTATCATCCCAAAAATAAGAAGAAACACAGAAAAATGCTCTCCGCATTTTGCATCGACATGCCTACAGTTTGCCAGCAGTATGACAGGCAGACAGAAAGATTCACAATTTGATATGCGCCACCCCAGGCGGCTTCATATGAGTTTTATATTTGAACACGCCCTCGGGTAGCAACTACTGAGCGAACTTCTGTACATCTAAACATGCTTAACATATTCCGTTTTGAAGTCACAAAGCTCCTATGTGTTGCCACGCAGCACTATTTTATTCTGTGTACATTTTTGAACACATGGAATATTTTGGCTTGAACAGTTGATCCGAAATTGAACAACCCACTAAAATCTATGTTCAGCATAATGATCGCTACCGTTTTGTTAAGTAGACCCCTGTATTACCGATGTCAATTTACGTTTTATATTGCGTAACAAATCTATTTTGACTGCAATTAGTGCAGTCAAAATAGGTTGGTTAACGATCAAGAACAAAGATTTTGACCAAAAAAACACCTAATGTTAGTGTTGTCCATTTCTTTTCTACTTTCTGATGGACCTAGCATATGGTCCTACTGATAAAGTGGTAACCATCACCTATATGAAAGCACTGCCTCGCAAGTCACGCACGACATGAACGTGCCCTGTGACGATCAACTTGAGACATTAAAATTAACTTTTCAGTAATTTTACCGACACCCTTTGAACTGAAACACAGCAACGCTGTTTGGCGGCAGAAATAGGCATGGTGGTAGTACTTTCCCGGACGAGCCCCACACAAAGAGCACTACTACTCTTGTAAGGTTTGTTTAGGAAAATAAAGCAATAGAAAACGCTGTTGTCTATTTTATATAGGTACTTAAGTACTCTAGAGTAGTGCCAACATTTCCTGTTCATAAAACTTTTCCAATCTGTATTATATCTGAAGTAACCGCCACACTTCATTTCGCCTGAAAGCGTTATGAAGCGGACCAATAAAAGTAATAAAATATCAGGCGAGTTTCCATTATAAAGCGATAGTTTCTGTCGACAAACTTCAGATAAGTTTGTGGGGTAATCCGAGCGTGACGGTTCAGGTTTAGGGTACCTTACGCAGTTTAAAAACCTTCATATATAAACATTTTGTTATTATTTTTTACATTATACGTCACAAATTCAGTTTAACTTATACTCTAGGTAGAAAAAAACGGTGCATTAACATTATACTGTATACCCTTCCATGGCGATTGCGACAAACATTTGAAGATACAAAAAATGTGAGTAAGTGCTTTATGTTCTGATTAATATTAATACATATGTATAGGTATGGAAAAGTATCAATAATCATAAAAACACACTTCACATCACACTTTACTTACCTACAACCAGTTTTTTTTCTAAAGCTCCTCATTCTTCCAACATTTTCAAGCACTACCTGTATTAAATACCTACATAGGATATTACAAAATTACCTTTAACTGTGTAAAAATGTACTTTGTGAAATATAACTTTATTTTCACAAAGTTTAACGTGTTGATGAAGTTATGTAGGGAAACAAAGAGCGTGTATTTAGACCAAGCACTGGAATACTTTGACGTGTGCAACGGTTGAATACATCGTTTTCGAAATTCCCATAGAAAAGTAAAATTAATATTTTCTCAGAAATTTGCAACAGCCCTGTCTGTGTACGTGTCAAGGTCACACGCACGCGCGCTTCTATCTAGGAAAGAGAAAAACAACGATAACCTACGAGATAATTTGAAATACTTACCTTTCGGTAGGTAGGTAGGTACGCTGCCAATCCCCTGACACGATATTTTTACTGGTTCCTATGGATTTTGTCATTATTTACTGGCTATAATAACACTGGATAAAACTGGATTTTGGTAAGTTTCCGAGATTTCGCACGACACAGGCTTCAAACTTCACACTAAACCATTACCTCGTAGGCACTGCTCATACACACACTGACTGACGACGGCTTTTTACATAACAATCACCATTTTATCACGTTTGATGACATTTTCTCAACAAAACAATGTACAACAACGCATGTAAACACAAACAGGGTGACCATCTCAAAAGTGGCGGTTCTACCACACACCTGCCAAAAAATCTGTCAAAATCTACCAAGCTTGACGATAAAAATACCAAAAATATGACTTCATACCATCTCCTTCGTGGCTACGGCATAAATTAAATACCTACATTACATTCAGTTACTATCTTTTGATCGTTTGTAACGGTTTGCAGTTATCTAAAATGAGATAGAAGTTGTTTAGAAACCAAATCAATAAAGGTAAAAAAGAATAAGAAGTTTCCAGTTCGGTAAAAAATAAATAAATTATAAATATTATTTCATTAAAAATTCAAACTAATAAGATTTTTCTTGAAATATTTAAAATCTGCCAAATGGCAGAAATCTGCCACAAATGGTAACACTGATCGGCGGCCGTCGGCCGTCCTGATTGGATATGCGTTTTTTAATGCAACCAATGACAGACAGGTTAGTCAAAGATTAAATAGGACAGACTAGACACTTCCCAAAATTGCAGTTGAATAATTTTGTCGTGTCAATGAACCATGGTGGTAAAGTAACATGTTACAATTTAAAGAACTATGAATATCATAAACATTACGACATCTAGTAATTAAACAAAAATAAATATTCTATTAAATATTGAGTACGTAGCCACGTAGGTACCTAGTTACTGAATAGGTATTAGTACCAAAGATCTCAGAGAATGTTTACCGTGACTAGGGATTACAGTCGCGAAAATATTTCTTTTACATACCAAGATCTTTAAAAACAGCAACATCATTATTAGGTAGGCACATTACTAGGTAATTGGTGGCAGTTCTGTTACCTATTTTATCTAAGGTTAACAACTAGAGGTCAAAGAACAGCTGTAAATAGGGCTGCCTCATGATGCGTTTAGATGCATTTTAGATAAAAGTTTAAGAGGCATTTCATGAATGAAAAACTTTGAAATTTTAAAAGTCGTAGAACAAAAGTTGTTCGTTATGACCGGTAGAATATCCTGCTTTCGGATCCCTACAATTCTTAATAAACACGTTGTATTTACATAATTTGTTTCAAGTTACGGAACCCAGGTTCCTCTTCTATATACTCTCACACTTAGATCGCGAATATTTTCATTGTTTATTTTCCTCTACCGGCAGTTGCTAAGTTTAGCGTCGAGTTAATCGAACCGACTAGAAACGGTGGGCGTCGCGACGGCAAGCCCGTGCACGCAGTGGGACCACTTGTACCCATAGTACTGGTTTGGACGGTACACATCTGCAAGAAACAATATACAAGATATTTATTCGCAGAAATAAGTGTTACATAAGTTCTTATTATAGAAAGCAATGCCTTGAGCACCCTTTTCGGGTATCGCAAAAGGTTTTTATATTTATTTATCTGGCAAAATTGTTGGTGCTCAAGTTTACGTCCCATACTTAAAGGACGTAAAATAACTTGACCCATAATATTAATTGGAATGGAAACTTTTCCATTCCAATTAATATTATGGGTCATTATAAAATCTTTGTTCCTACCTACTGCTATCGTAATATGAATGAAAATCGAATACATACATACATTAAATACATTTAGCCTTAAATACATTTTGTAACAAAAAATGGTATCAGTAGATACTAATGTAAAAACGTTGCTATTTTCAGAATTTTTGTATTCATTTTTTGCATTTACCATAAAGTATCTGTTTTGCGAGTTATAACAGTTACGCCTTTTACCGTCGACATTATGATAATGCGACGAAACTAGTGCTTAACTATACATAGATAAAACAGCGTGGTGTAGCCTGTCGGATGACAGTACAGTCTGGTGTTTCCCTAAGCTGTGGTCAGGTCGCAGTTGGCAGAACCTATCCTGTACCTCCCTAACGGCACCCAGAATACACAATCTAGTTAAGGCGAAGACAAGAGCTAATGTGACTCCAGCTCGCACGTTTCGAAATTTTGAAAGATATAAAATCACTACGCTCATTCGATGTTTTCTACTCAAAAGTTTGCTTTACTAGTTTTCGTACATAAGCAAACTTTTAAATAGGAAAACTTGTATCGATCAAAATGATTTTTTTACTAAACCGTATGCAATGTGATTACACACAAAATGGTTGATTGCGATTTTTCGAAAATGATTTTAGTTATTTTATATATTTCAAGATGTCGAGACGTGCGAGCGAGAGCCACATTAGCTCTTGTATTCGCCTTAATGGCTACTTAAATTTTGACAAATTTATAAGGTTATTATTTTAAATTATTAATGCGATAGTGTGAGTATGTGGGGATTGTGTGTGCGACTGCGTATTCTACTTGTCTTCATAATTGCTGCACGAATTTGGAATATATAGTTGGGTACTTTATATAGGTACCATACGAACGGAGCCGTGTGCGAATGCTAGTGTTATGATAATATACTCAAACTGAAGAAGATTTGTACCAAATGTAACATTTAGTCGTACCTCTGGCTCACATTCCCAAGGAATCTTGAGTTGGCACTTATACAAAGACATCTGAGATGATATCAACCGTGCCTGAGGATATAAACGGTTGTGTTCTGAAGAATTGTTTGACATGATGCCCACAGCTTCATTCTATCATCGCACTGCTCGCCATAGGCAGGGAGCTCATCCACACACCTTGGAACCACGACGGCCGCGCACTGTTCGGTTTCAGAGGAACTTCCTCCCGCGCACTCTAAGGTTGTGGAATGGGCTCCCTGCGGATATTTTCCCTGGAGAGTACAGCATAGGGTTCTTCAAAAAAGACGTTCTAAAATATTTCAAGAGTCAGCAATGCGCGTGTGACACCTCTGGTGTCGCAAACGTCCATAGGCCACGGTAACCGTTCCCATATGGGCCGTATGCTTGTTTGCTTAATTGGTAGTAAAAAAAAACTATGAAGCTGTTTCTTGTACCAAATAATAAATAAATGTTATTCACACGACACGACTATTTTACAAAAGCTGTCGCAACTAGACTCATTTCTGCCTGCCACATAAAATGCAATAAATATAATTTATAGTGCATTTTATGGGTAAGTTGTGTCCACTCGAAGGCGCGCGGTATCTAACGACAAGCTGCGACTCGGTAGCGGCAGGTAAGTTTCCATTCCAATACGCAGTGCGGCTGATTTCCTGCACGGGAATAGGCCGATGGCACACTAAGACAGCCGCGGCAGAAAACATAATATTTGTGACAATACACACCAATAATAAGGAAACAAGAATGATAAAATTAGAAGACCACATAAAAATATTACAAGAAAAAAAAAACAAAAAAAAAACTGTTTTTAGTTATTTAATATAAAAAAAACTGATTCATTGATTTCCTGATACAAGCTCCTATTTTTTATACGACTAGCTGATAGAACAAGTAGATGGCCCACCTAATGATAAGAAGTAACCATCACCTGTAATAAAGCATTGCCTCGTAGGTCACGCACGAAGATTTAAGTCTCTAAAGTTACTTTATGATTTTTTCGCAATAAACTAAAAAACTAAACTAGACTCAGGAACGTGCCCTACGTGCGAAATGACTATGAAAAATACAACTAATGAAAAGGAATAAATAAATTAATAATTTAAGCTAAACTTTTATATTTTTTACTGAGTTCAGTGAATTTATATCTTTCAAAATTTTGAAATGTTAGAAGTTATTTGAGGCCTGCCCCTTAAAAAAAATACAGGAAATATGCCCACTAAACCAGTGTAGCACTACCTTTACTGAGTGTCACCTCTACATAAATAGGTACCATCCTATCCTTCTCCATCTTTTTAGGTATGAACACATAGATACAGGGTGCATAGAAATAGCTAAATGAGAAAATTTTAATAAAGATACCAGTTGTCTTTAACTGAACCTCTCCATGGTTTTTCAAAGCAAGAGCTTCGAGATTTTTGTTAATAACCACGCGAGCGGAGTCGTGTGCGGATGCTAGTGTTATGATAATATACCTACTGAAACTGAAGAAAATGTGTACCAAATGTAAACGTACCTCTGACTACACCCTAGACATCCTTTAAATCTTATCATGCGTATACATTTAGACATTCGCGCTGCCATTCGCGTGGACGGAAATGTTGCCGTCCATATGTCTGCGGCAGCGTCGCCGGCAATGTGTGTTCACAACACGGGCAACGCGAGCGGCAACGCGAGTGGACATGGAAGTGGCATTTTCGCATTGCCCAAGGCCCTTCCCATGTCTCTGCACACTTCCACGGACATTAGGAGGATACTGTGCCTGTTTTTTTTAATACATGTTTTGTTTTTTTTACTCAACACAACAAACACCTATATGAGTAACGACATCACACAAATGTGTATTTTTGATAGTAATCAAACCAACCTACAGAAGACAGCTGCGACTGTGCGGTTAGTCAAGGTCCTCAGATTTGTTTTCGAACACCCTATATAACGGTGTGGCAACTCTATTTGCCGAACGGAAAGTGCAATACGCTTCTTTGAGTCTCTCATTTGCTTCGATAAAACTTTTCCTTCGGCTATTTCTTAAAGTTGCCAGTATCTTGGATATCATGAAGATGTTTTCGGTAGGAAACGAATAGTGAACTAAATAATGTCAATAAATAAACGAGTATAATAAATAATTGGTGGATATTCCACACAATACTATTTAACTGCAGCAAAGCTACTATGGATACCAGACCAGATTACCAGATTGATACAATAATGCTTACATACTTTTGTAAGTACATAGGTAATTATAATATGTTATACAACGTATATAAATACGTGTGTGTGTGTACTTATCAATAGATACAGTTAGCATCACAATTAAAGATTTCTGGTGCTGACTGTACTAGCGAGCGCATCTTGTTCACTTATTACGCTGAATGATACAGAGCCTGCTGAGATATGCCTCTGACTACTCCCCTTTGAAAGCCGCAAGGGCCTGTACCAAGAGATGAAGGAATACCTAACATGCTTGGGGAGCAACGGGCATACACTCGTCAGATATATTTTTTTTGCGAGGTTTCAATTTAGAGAGAATCTCGAAGGTGTCCTGTTGACCCGCCGGCCGCGAGGGAGCTCCAATATCGCCTCAATAGAAGGATGGAGTCAATATTTGACGAGAGACGGCAATTTCGAAGATATTTTATTGGGTGAATTACAATCGTTTACTGGTCTAGGAATCTTAAAAAGTTGAATGAATAGACATTGAATTTGGCTTATGAATGTAATCCCCCAGGCACGGTAGACACTCTCTTTGTTGTTTCCGTACTGTCTTAGCAAGTACATACTCAAGATATTTCAAGGATATCTAATACAAGTATTCAAAGTCATGAATTTGGCAAATGCCCACATTTTGCGTAGTCTGTTTTTTCATACGTGACAGGTGGCAAGCCAATCGTGGCTGTTATTGCTAGTTAATATTGTGTTCTACATTGAGTACCAATCAATAATTTGTACACCATTGACATGATTTCTGTAGAAAAGGTCACAAACTCAATTTTATCACAGTCTTATTAAATTATTCATAATCACACCCTTTTCATCAGACGACCCATATTTATCAAAATACGCGTATTTATTTTGTGCAAAATATCTTAAAAGGGCCCATGTAATTTCTCTGTAATCGCAAGCAATAAATAACTCGGAAAAGTTGCCCAAAAAAGGGTCAAGCAAAAGTTATTTAAAATTAGGGAAAGGATTTTGGGTCAACTCTTTTATAATTAAGTTACAGTGGGAGAGAGCTATGAAGTTATAATTTGATTCAAATTGCAAGATTCGGGAAAAGTTGAAATCAGCTGAAATCAAATATCAAAACTCTAGCTAAAAATAAATTGGTCTGGTTTATGACATTATTTATGTCCTTATCATGAGTTCTTGAATGATTTTGCAAAACTAAATGCGTCAGTAATTTGAGTGTAAATCAGACTGTAAAAAAAACTTCAGGTTTCAAAATTAATATTCACAAGAGTCAGTTACATGAGTCGACTAGTATCATAACCGGCAATCAGACTTTTGCAAATATTTTGGTTAATTAAAAAAAAAGATTGCCACGTTTTAATTTAAAGTAATACAGATCGCCGGATTTGATCCCAACCTATGATTTCATTCAGCATTTTCAATGACAAATTGCCGGATTTGATAGTCAAAGTCAATATAAAACGGTTTTATTCAAAATTATCTGTGCTGCCATATCAAGAAGTCATTTTGGACAAAAAGCACAGATTGCCGCATTTGAAACTAGACGACTCACATGTGAATAGTTGTACAGAGTCGTTAACAGATAATCGTACGATTACCTAGGTATATCGTTAAAAATTGGAAGATCATCTACGGTTTAACGGATTATTGTTTGAAAATCTTTTGAGCAACATGGCGACCGCAGTGCGCGCGTTGCTTTAATGTAATGAACGGCCTTACTTATAAAAGTCTGTCAGCAGATAAATAGTTCTTAAACTATTACCATCTCTTACTATCTGATAATGACAAACAGAGACAGAGCAACTGTGCTGTGAATCTGTGAGGGCTGTCAACGGGAGAACTACGTCCAGCAATAGATATTTTCAGGCTGACGTTGACGATGTCAGTAGGTACTCCTTACCAAACCGTTCTTAAGCGTCCACAATAAGGTAAGCTTTGTCTCCTAGAGGCAATAATTTGCGTGTAGACATTAAACGAGGAAGGTGATGGCGTGTTCATAAATCAACAGTAATCCCAGCGAGCTCCTCGACTGTCTAATCAGCGGAGAGGATTCCTTATTTCACGCTTTTCGCAAAATGTGGCAAAGAAAACTCTTTATATAAAAGGTCGGGTGACAAAATATTGTAATATTGTAACGCTAGTGATATGGCTAGCTTCGACATTCTGAATCGACTAAGTTACGCAACCATCACCATTAGGTTACTTCGATGGGTGGCAACTAACGGCATGTGTAAGTGAGCAGTGAACGCAGAACATGGATAAATTAATACAAACCTGATTACGGCCTTACGTCTTAAAAACGAGTCTAAATAAAGTCAGTGTTTAAACTACTGCTATCTCTTACTTATGGATAATGAAAAACAGAGACAGTGCTAACATTGAGCAATGTTTTGACGTCAATAGCGTTTAAAAGTAAGTGCTAAGAATTAAAAAAAAGACACGAGTTTGACATCTATTTTACTTATTTTATATTCAAAATCTTTGACGAAGTCAAGAGAGTTAGTCAGAACGTAAAAAAGTCTATTTTTATTTATTTTATCGATAGTATTCGCAAGTTATTTAGGTTCCCAAGCCATCAGATGCACTGGTCCAGACGAGAGAAGCAGGGTTGCAAAGGCTTCGACTCCATCTGCCTGCATGCAATCGTCTCGTTTTTATTGTGTTTAAAGTTTACGTGACAACGGCACCTGGCCGTCTTCACGTGACCGCATAAACATGACAGTGTTAAATTTCAGTTCAATTCCATTACAATTCTCTAACAAATCGTGTCTGAATCTTAACCTAACATGCAACAAAATAAAAATAAACAATTTAATTAACATAATGTCTCCAGTGCAATTATAATACAATAACCATATAATTCGCAATATTAAATGTCAACAATAATCAAATATCACTTCTGAAAATCTAAAAATTCTTCAATCGAATAGAAACACCCCTCCAACAAGAGCTTTTTCTGTTCAGAGATAAATTTGATAGGGCTCTCTACATTGAAATTCTACCGGTAGTGCATTATACATTTTAACAGTGTATAAGTAGTTAACACCTTTGATCCCCAGGTACGGTAGATATCCCCTCAGATCTCTTAGGAATAAGCACCTAGATTCACCTAGCTTTAGACGTTTCAAAGTTGTCCTTGTGACTTAATTGAATAAATATCTTTTGACATTGACTTAGTTATATTTGGAAGTACCGATGACAAAACCTTTCCTTCAGACATCCTCGAAAATCTTGGTGGATGAAATCGGGATTCAGGGGATCAAAATCGTGAAGGATTTATTTTATCCCTTTTTTTTACAAAGTGTGGCTCCGTGCGCTTAAGTAGCTATAGACGGAGTAGCTGATTCAATTTAAAACGTTTTATTAAGCGCAAATTGCTGGGAATGTTCAAAGGAGCACTAGGTAGTAGATAGTGGGTAAATTATAGGATCCTTTGAAATAGATAATTCTACTGAAGAGAATGAGACATCTGTGACTAGACCATTGCCGAGTACTTACCTACCTAGAAATTACAAGGAAAGAGCCTGTTTGAAGAAGGAAACTATAATACTACACTAATAATAAGTCAAAGTGAATAGGTATTCCCTTTAATTGAATCGGAAGGAACAGTTTAAAATTATATAAATCACGTCATAGTTGTTCGCCACATAGTATTTTTTGTAAACCTTTATAGGTCTCCCGCGGTACAGGCTTAGTCCTGTGTGCTTAGTGCGGGGTCATTGCATATTTGGATTCTCGTTAAAATGAAGTCTCTAATAAATAAATTTGTATTTGTAAAATGTTTTAGAGCTAGGTGAATCTAGGTGCCAGTCTGTGCAGTGCCCCAATGACTTATAAGGATAAGATATTACTTCTCAGAGTGATGGAAGCAATGCAATGCCACATAGGTCATGTCGCTTGACGTCAGGTGCTTGTTTCATTTCTTTTATCTATATTACTACTATCATACAATACATTGTTGC
Organism: Chloroclysta siterata; assembly: GCA_932294275.1. NCBI lineage: Eukaryota > Metazoa > Arthropoda > Insecta > Lepidoptera > Geometridae > Chloroclysta > Chloroclysta siterata. The sequence goes on along the minus strand of OW028590.1, from coordinate 29,303,182 downwards.
TTAAGCGCAATGCCAAAACTGTGTTTTATGTCTAAAACCATAATGTACGTAGATAGATCTGTGTTAGCTGTGGTTGCCCTCGGTGAACACGGGATTTTATTTTTTCTGAGACGAATTTTAGTTTAGGGTATCTATTCTCTTGGCTGTCCTAATAAATAAACAATTAAGATCGATCTCTGCCAAATAAAACGTGGACGACCTTTATTATAATCAGTTTTAAGAAGTGTGTGGTAATGAAAGCTTATAGACAAAGAGTCCACACAAGAAGCAGTGTAATGAGAGCCGTGTCCATCACTAGACGAAGCCAATCGCGTCACGTGACTAGACGCCCTCTGGCGGCGCTCTCGGGACGAGGGGCGCCCTTCAGCGATTCATTTACGGCATAATGAAGAGAACGTGGAATGATAGTGTTTAAATTATTCTGATCTCTATTTGAAATGTTTTATAATTACTCCGAACTCGCTGGAAGTTATGCTGGCAGCTAGGGATAAAAAAATAGAAAGTGGGTAGTTAAAAATAATGGCTTGTCTAACGGCCGGCTTCTGAAGCTCGATCGATTAGTTTTAAGTCTTTCAAATTTCATTTGACACTTGACAAGCGAACTTAAAGCACTATCTTACAGGTTATCTAACCATTTAAGCCCCAAAATAAAAAATAAACTGGTTGGAAGAGTTTTCAATTCAATTCAACAAAAAACTTTTGAATCTGTAGGTCGCGCTACTATTTCACAGAGTCTGCATCGTATTCAAAACTACTCTCGTAAAAAGTCTACCCATCGCTCAGACTCAATCGAAAACTAATAAAATGTTAAGCTAAAAGGCGAGTTAAAAGTTTTTAGTGTATTTGTGTTTCCAATCAAACCTAGTCCTGCCTATTCCATTTCAAAGTTGGCGTGCTCAGAGAGTAACATAAATAGAGGGGTTTACTACACTAGTGGTTTGGTTGCGTCCCCAACTTCTGATTCTAAGGTCGCGGGTTCGGTTCCAGTAGTGTTTTTGTTTCTGATCAATAAATTTATGTCCGCATTGCTAGTGCTCTCAAGCCATCACTAAAAGTACTGTCTCATAAACAGCGACAAAGTCAAAGTGAAATGTATTTTGACTTTGAATTTCGCTCGTAAATAAGGACATGAGTGAAAATGTAGCCGTGACAAATAAATCTTTATGAATCATCGACATTAGATGTGTGTTTTCTTCACCCTGATTTTTTATGAAACAAAATTCTAGTATTTTATAAACAGTTTCTGTGACGTAACCAGTTATACTTATACAATTGTAATAAAATTGTAAAAAGGATCATACAAAAAAACGTTAGGAACCAAGCCGTATGTTTCTTGCCTGTTCGCAGGCTTTGGTCGCAAGAACTGGCGATAGATTCATCTAGTATATAAGACGTTTCAAAGTGATCCTTGTGATTGTACTGAATAAAGATCGTTTTGGTTTTTATTTTGATTTTGACATAGGTACTTTATTGATACTTTTTAGACTACCGATCCAACTGGAAAATATATTAATGAAATTACTTCACGAGATCGTCAAATTACATTATGGATAACTGCTGTAAATCGACACATTTTAATATCCATTTCGCCTGTAAAATGAAATGAAAAATTCACGAGCATTTTGTGCCGACTTCTACCGACGCCTGTATATGTAAGTACTGCGGGCACACAATCGGCGTGAAGCGATGGACACGAGAAATTCGATAAAGAATAGCGAATTCGCTTCGCAGACTTGTGTTATACGGTCCGGAAGATTTGGTCTGCCGCGCCGTTGCATTGTCTGTGGGAAGATAAACACTTCATTGCACAGCTTCAAAAGTAGATAGGTGAACTTATGTGAAGTGAAGTGTACTATTGGCACCTAACACACATAGGTTTTTGCCTAGTTTAGTGTCAGTATCAATATCTTAGTTAGATGAAGGCAGCTAGAGTTCCTAAAAGTGAAATTAATTGTCACAAGTGTGCATGGATCAATTTCAGCAAATAAACTAAAGAGACCTTCTTTAGTTTATTTGCTGAAATTGAATTTCCACATTTTCCATGAAAGTATGCGTCGGGAAGCAGGGAGCGTAGCCGAGCGCTCGAATTTTACTGATTATTAAAGTGCCAGAAATAAAAGCTGTAATCAGATTACCCGATCAAATCAGCCGGTCTGTCTGCCCACTCTAAAATACTCTCTGAAGCGATCTCGATACTGTCGCTCGAATGCGCGCCGATGCTATTCGATGATATTTCACACCATTCGCACCCCGATGCCGATGTCGGTGTGTATTCGCACCGATGTATTCGAGTTGCAGATATTGTAAGCGATAATAATGTTATCGCGTGTAGGATGGGCGTTCGGCGATTTTTGTGCTCAGCGATTTGTAAAAGAGCTTTTTGGGGAAAATAATGCGAAAATTCTGGCCGTAAAAGGTGTTTTTTTGAAGAAAATGTTGTTAGTGGCTCAATGATTGAAATCATCGCTTATTTGGGTAGGTAAAGTTGGCTACACATCAGGTTAGATTAGCTGCCTTATACAAGGTGTTCCAATACTTGTACTTAAAGTTTCAGGGGGCTAAAGTAAATATGAATAACTTTTTCTAAGGAACTGTGAACTGTGTCACTGTGAACGCGAAAAAAAAGGAGCTGCATTTTAGGTAGGTATTGGACTTTTGTATGAAACAGCTGTTTTTTTTCGCTTTCACAGTGTTGGTTCCTTAGAGAAAGTTATTCATAGTGATGGGTACTTTAGCCCCTTGAAGTTTTAAGTACAAGTATTGGAACACCTTGTATAACCCTAACTATAGAACATGTTTTTTTATACAAGGCAATACAACAAAGCCAGCACACAACACAATAAATATGTCTATCCATTAACGTAGCCGAAAACGACTAGGACTTCATCATCATCATCATACGTACATACAATTAGGATGGGACGAAAAAACAACAGCTGTGTACGAGTCTTGGTTATGTATAGAAAGAATAAAGATACCTTTATCAATTAAAAATGATTTATCAACAATAGGAATAAAATAACAGATACATATGGATATGCTTCGTAGCGCTTAACTTTTTAATATCAAATTGCCTAAGTTGTTGCGTCGGCTACTGGACCTTTAAGTTACGAGAAAAACCTGACGTTTTTCCAGGTTTCTTTTGCGTGGTTGCGGTAATTGCAAACATCAATATTTAAGGCGCTTTTGTTCCGGCCCGTTGGTTTTTCAACCTTGTAGACCCAGTTAACGTCGGAATAAGAAGGAAGTTCAGGTACAAAACTATATTTAATAAAAATATCAACCAAGTTACTTTATAGAGCCACGCCAAGTCCAAACCAAATATCCAAAATTTTCACTTTTGCATCTAAATTAATTGATAAGCAATCAAGGGTTCAAATAGAATCACGAGAATCAAACTGAAGGCCAGTTTCTTGTGACCGGAGAAGAACAGACAATAAACATCTTCTAAGTACTAGTACGGATTAAAACAGATTCACGGTTTTTATCCAAAGGCACGGTAGCTATCCCCTCAGATCTCTTAGTTCCAAGTCATAATCATCATCATCGTCGGTCTAAAGAAGTCCACTGCTGGACATAGGCCTCCCCTACAAATTTCCAGGAAGAAAGCCCTCTCCATCCACCGACTTCCCGCGATCCGAACAATGTCGTCAGTCCATCGGGTAGGAGGGCGTCCTACACCTCGTTCTTCTGTTCTTGGTCGCCGTTCGAGAACCTTAAGTTAAACTTAACCTTAGTTCCGAGTACCAACCCAAGATTATTTGAGGATGTTAAGGAGGGCAGTCAGTCTTAGGTACATCCAAATGTTACATTTGGCACATACCCACATTTTACAGTAGTTGGTATTCCATACGTGACAGGTGGCATGCCCATCGCCACTGTTAAAATACCAACGGATTATTAGGAAGTAAATAGACACCCCTCAAAACAAGACCATACAATTAGATTGTAATAAAAGCACTACACTCCACCGCCTCATAAACCACCCCCCATAGAACAGAACCATAAAATAGCGACGAGTAACAATAGTTATGGCGTGCCATGGCGTGAACACACGTCATAAATTAACTAACCTATTTGTTACGATGGTGATATGACTATGTTTATGGCAGTCGGTTTAAAGGTGGAAAAATGAAATGCCAGCAATGAATCCAGCAAGTCTATTATTTATAACAAGCAATAGCGACAGAGACAACAGAACGCGCAAACTGTCCCATGGCATCAAATTTTATTATGGTAGATTTAATGCTTTTGGGATTTTGCTAATCATCTGCAAATAAAATGAATAAAACCTTTTGATTGGCCGATATTTTATACAATGCCATCATCGGCTAAGCAAAGTTTTTAATCTAATAGCTAAATAACTGATAGAACACACATAAAAACATGGTTTTATGGAAAAAACAACGTTATAACTATAACTATAATTATGTATATGTATATACTTTATACATATATAAAATAAATTTTGTCCCATTAGCGGTATTGCACCGGCACTCAAACTCTGCAGGTCGAGCATCACTGCTTGCCGACGGAAGGTAGTAGGTACATTCCGGACGTACTCTTCCACAAAGAACTGTACAGCTAAGTTGAAGCTGCACTTTGCAATTAAAATCCAACGCTAACATCCGAAATCATATCGTCCAACACTCGTATTATGAGCTTTTGAATGAAAGAAAGAATCTCACGTTGAAATGAAAATTCAAATAATGGGAGACGGACAGACGGGGCGCTCAAAATAACGAATAAACTCTCACATACCTTTGAAAAATTATAAAATGTCCGCGCATTGTGCGATGCCTTTTTATGTTTTATTCTAAATCCACTCGAGAATAACAGTGCTGGTGGAAAAGGTCGCGGAGAAGTGCCAACGGGCAAAGTCTATCCAACACAGCTGGAACATCAATTGGAACAGTTGATCTCACACACTGTTTTAACTATGAGTAGACTTTAGAACACGAAGCAGTTTTTGACAATTCTGCTTTCGCACACTATCATAGGTCTCTTCAATAAGATTTTGTTTAAGTAATCGTTATGTAGGATGCCCTCTGACAGTGTGGGGTGACGATCTGTGAGATGTAGCTGGCGAACACTGGATTAAAAGAGCTCAAGATTAGGCTCCGCGGCACGTCTTGGGAGAGACCTACGCCCAGCAGTGGACTTAGGTTGGTGATAATGATGATAACAGTCCATCTTCAGAGGCTTCCTCTTGTCGTTCATGGCCACCATTCTAAATCCGAGGTTGACGATTTTACGAGCTATGTCTGCCCTATGAAGAGCTATTCGTATGACGACGGTGGCATTGCTTCCCCTTCGTTACGTGACTCTTCGCTTCAAATTCTATCACATCCTCCCAGCATAACTCTCTCCAAAGCTCGTCTATAATGTTTCTGTAATGTGATTATATTGAATTATGACCATTTTGATTTTTTATTTTGTTCCATTCAACTTTGTCTTGAAGTTTTCCGGTATCTGTAACAAGAAGTTCTTGCATAGAAAAGTGTAGTAGCTGTTTAATAAGTTCCTAGGTCAGGTTGCAAAGGGTGATTGCATAGGGCAGGGTGCAGTGGGGCGGTGAATGCGCGTCTGCGGTGATTTGAGAGGACATTATGTACGCTTTGCCAAATTACGCGAACCATGGCACGCACACCATGCAACGATCTTATTGCATCCTGTATGTGATGCAAACACGTTGAAATAAAATTATTTTAATTAGAAATAGTGTGTTCTGTACTTTTGTAGCTAGTAAGTTGATTTTATTTTGTGATATGAAGTTAGGCTGGTTAGGTAGCAGTTAGCTATACTACATTACCCACGATACGAATGTCTCGACCGATCTACGACTAGAGTAACTAGGCAATTACTGCTCTCAAACGTCCCTAAATTAATACCTAATCATCGAATCCTATACTTTGCTATACCCTATCACAGATAAGAGAATACTAAGCCCTATGCAGGGTCCGTGTGATACTAACACCTAACAACAATGTATGTACCTAAACCAAACCATGGGAAAGGGATAAAACCAAGTCCCGAACCACTAGCTCGTACCAAATGATCGCGTTAAGTGAATCAGATAGTGATCTTGAATGATAAGACAACAGAAAGTGACAAAAACTGAGATAGATTTTGGAAAAAACTGAGATATTATATTTGGCTTGTCAAAAATTCACTACAGCTTATCCGCAGTCATGATCATATCTGGATGGGTGAACAGGGAACAGGGAGGAGGGAGCAGAAGCCTCAGGCTACCTGATCCCACCTGATTGATGGCAGCCTGCGGGCGGATCAGCATTGACGCGGACCGATGCCCAATGTGCTTTCTATTTTGTTTCCAAATACGGGGGGCACAAGTTTAGCCAGCTTGAAACTGGAAATTTCTTCTATTTTTGCTCTCTATAATCTTCTATATTTGCTTCAGAGTGAACGCTGAGTGATAGTTTAGGTCTGTTTTTAGATTATAAAATCTTTGGATCGATAGATTGACGACATTGTAAAGATTGCGGGAAGTCGGTGGATGAAAAGGGTTCAGAATCGTTAATTCTGGAAATGTCAAATTGGAGGCAATGGATTTCTTCAGGCTGATGATAATGATGATGAATAGCATAGGATGCAAATGTAGAAGAATAGAAAAAAGAACATCCTCTCTTTGCGACATATGGCAATGAGCATGATTGAGAAAATTGAAAATCTGTTTATTTTTAAGAAGAGTAAAACTCTTAAGACATTTGAACTAGAAGAAAGAGAAATTGATAAGGAATCAATAAAATAAAAATGCTGAAGAAAAAAACTATCGTGACTTTTTATAAGCTAAGTGCTACGAGTCGCGTAGACATTTGCTACGGAAACTTTATACTGAGGAACAATCGCAATATAAAATAATATTAACGTACACGCGAAAACAAAATATAAGGAAAGAGTTGCTGTTTTTTCAAAATACTTAATTTGTGGCTCTGAACGCGCTCCAACGTTTTTGAGGAACATTACATAAATACGTATGAGCCTGTGCCTTGTCGAATAAAATAAAAACCAAAAAGTGTTGACCAAATCATGCGTAAGAAAATTTGAGTCATAGAATTCTATTTTTGAATTACCAAACTGCCCGTGCAAATACGCTTGTAGACAGAATTCATTTTTATCCCAGACTTTACATAGATGCACAAAGCAAGTCATCGATAGTGCCTCGGTTCGCAAACACCTATCGAAGCCTCCACAGACACTTCAATTCTAACTGCAATCACACGCGCGTGTGTAAATAGTAAACCAATCGGCGCTAACCCGACCTTAGGGTTGCCACTCACTTACAATTGTTGCAATAATGAAAAAAACTAAAAATGTATTTATTTAGTCAAATAATAAGAACGGTTATACAGCCAATTTTATTAATTACATGCTTAATTAAAATCGAATGGTTATGTTAAATAACACACAGACACATAACCGAAAAAACAGAAATACCTACTTATAAAGATTTAGGAAAAAGGTACAATAAATTACGCTAATTATTAGTCTTGCTCAGACTAATAATAAGCGTCGTAATAGTAACGATGACATGGGGTAGTTCTAATAAAATAACATGATAGATACCTCCCCACATATTGGTACTTACAATCTTCGAGAATTTTTAGGGGATAGCCAGAGTCACGTCTAAATATGCACATACCCAGTTTTGTGCCCATGAACAAAAAACCATCTAGTAGAATTAACTTAAATTAACTACCAAACGAAGACTCAATTCTGAAAATATATTTCTTATTCAATCCGCAACCAAATAGATTTCCTCAGATACCGCCCGACCTCGAGCTCTAAAGGTCTCATTCCCTGATTACGGGGCGAGAACTTTAACAAGGTTAAGCTAGTTGCTTCTAAACTTGCGAATTGGGTCTGAACTAACGCGTTTGAAGCCCAGCCTCTTACTTTACAGCCACCGTTATTTTCAACCTATCGTCATCCGCTGCCATTAGATGCTTGTGTTTAAGTGTGTTGCCTGTTCTTCTAGGCTTGGTCGCGTGGAACTGGCACCTAGATTTAGCTTTAAGACGTTTCAAAATATTCCTTGTAATTTAATTGAATTAATAGGTACCTTTTGACTTTGACCTATTTTTTACGGCTATCCTATCCCTTTGGCCCACGACACTGACTGTCGTTGAATGACTGATCCATTGAGTTGCTGGACGTTTACCTTTATCTAATTATCAGCCACCTATAGTTATGAAAAATCGCAAGCAATCATGTTTCGGAGAATAATATTTAGATTAAAAAAAGTTTTCCTACCTCAATGTTAAAACTAGTTAACTACTCTTGCTTTTTTTTTTTTATTAAATTTCTTCCACCACATATCCATCCGACATCCTATAATCCTATAACAATATATTAGTTACTTTATTAAATGACGGCAGTCATTTGATTGTCGTAGCTTCTATAGAACCAGAGCTTATGGGATCAAGATAAGGATTTCTGAAACTAAATAGCAATTTTATTTAATTAGAGTTAATAATTAAGCAAAGTTATGTGGTCTTGTGGAATTCCAAGACTTTATAAATGGTCACTTTCTCATTAAATTACAAATAATTGAAGGATACATGAAATGATTTCTTTGCTGGCGTTATGATAGAAATTCTTGCCATCATTTACATTTCTTTAACTTATTTGTATCCTACTAATATCTAAAATATCAATCCGAAAGTAACGATGTTTTAACCGATTTGGATGAAACTTGGAACAAATATAGTTTGTAACCTGGATTAAAATAAAACGTCCTTTTTTCCCAAAAAGACGACAAGAACGTTGTAAAAATATAATCAAACCCAAACAAGGAAAACGCCTTTAAATATTGATGATTGAGCAATAATCACAACCGCGCGAGTGAAGCCGCGGATGGCGGCTAGTAGTTTTTTACTTACAATCAATATAATCATATTAATGCATGATTTAACCAGTTACAGTAATAGAAAATATAAATTTTAAAATCAAGGTTAGTGCAAAATTGTTAGACAATAAAAATGACATGTCAAGTTGTATATTGCAAGATGATTGCAAGTTAAGAAAAGTTTGTAGTGACAGCCCTGACCGTGCATTGCGATCCCGTGCCGGCGTGTTGCAAATCCCCCGGGAACGCATTCTAATTCTATCGGCGACCGCGGCGTACCTTGCGACACACCTGAATACACACTAAAGCGATTTACTTTTTACAACCAATGGGTGGTTTTTCCGACCGTTTGGGTAATGGTTGTCATCAGGAAACATTTATTGGTTTAGGCTATCGGATTCCTATTAGCAAACACGTTTATAATGTACCTTATGTTTTGCACCATGTCAATGAAACAAATCACACAACTTGTTTTGTTTGTGTTTACGTTCGTACTAAAGGAAACGTTAAACAAGCAGGTAGCAAATTCTATTATGTCGATTATGAAATGTCGAACATAGCTTCTTAAAAATTGTGTAACAGCGCAAACACGGTACTTAACAACGTACACTATTTTCTTCTCCTTATAAAAATACAACTTCTATAAGCCAAGGCAAATCATCAAACATTACAATACAATAATCATTTATTTGCAAAACACAGGTTATAAAAAGGTGACAAATATAATTTAAGTAAGTTCAGCCATGTTCAACTTAAAAGCATGCAAAAATATATTTCATAATTAACGATGCAAAAAATTTTACAATGCAACAGCTTTAAAATGTCAACATAATTATCATAATTTATAATCAATAAAATGTTTCCTACTCGAATTCGTCAATCAGAAATTCTTTAATACTATAATATGCTTTTCCTATTAAAAACTTATTCAACCTATTTTTATATATATTTATTGTAGTAGCATCTATTATAGAACTAGGTAATTTATTATAGATGCGAGGAGCCATGCAGAAGATACTATTATTTAACATAGCATAGTTTTACTAGGAGGACAACAGATTTTAGTAGTTAATCTGTTGCTTCTAAAAGATTTAAAGAGATACATATTAGTTCTCACAAATAAAGAAACCTCGTAAATATACATGGAGGGCAATGTAAGAATATTTAGTTCCTGAAAGTGCTGTTTATAACTGTCAGTTTGTTTTAGCCTACGAATTGCTCTAACACACCTCTTTTGGGCCCTAAAAACGGATTCCTTCTCACTTGAATTTCCCCAGAACAATACACCATACCTGAGGATAGACGACACATAACCATGATAAGCTGTAACGACCGTTGACGTGTTTGCAACTTTGGACAGCATATACAGCGCATATGAAAACTGATATAACCTGGAACATAGACTTTCACTATGAGCTTTCCAGGTTAAGGTGCAGTCAATATTTAGTCCCAAGAACTTAGTTACATCTACATGTTCAATTTTATGTCCGGAATAATTTACGTCAATGTTACTAATTCTAATTGCTCTATTTCAAAAAATTGTGAAGTAAGTTTTTGTCAAATTTATTTGCAAATTGTTGGTATGTAACCATTGAATAATATCATTAAGTGTATTGTTGATGTCATTTTCCAAAACTTGTCTGTCTTTACCCACAAATAAAACTGTGCTATCGTCGGCAAACATTACAGTTTGATGTTTAGCAATTATTGGAAGCTCGTTTATATAAATGATGAAAAGTAGAGGACCCAGAACACTTCCCTGCCTACATTTGCCGAATTGTGTTCACTAGGTTACGAGTTTCATTTAGTTATTCAATTGAAAACCATCAAATGTCCATGAACTTCCGCTGCTATCAGCACACGTAAATTATGAAATTGAAACCTTAGGTACTTCAGAAAATTTACCAAATTCTTGAGATTCGTCTTCAGAAGTCCATTGTGTGCGCATCGTCCTCAATCCCAATTGTTTGCTCAGTTGTCAAACACGGCACGGAGAGCATTGCTTGCGCCGTCGTGGCCAGCCTCCCATCTGTATATTGGAAGAGGATCCTGGACCAAATTATATTGGGTGAGCTGTGTAAATAAAAGAGATTTCATTTAAATTTTGGACCTCAGGAAATCGTTATAAATTTAATAACAACTCGGCTGCAGCCGTGTACATTCTGCGGCCAAGTTCTCTCGCGAGAGGTACGAAACGGAAGAACTATTCGACCGAAACCACATCTTTAGTAGTTGAAGTCTTTGGTAATATTTCATTTGAATTGTAACTAAAAATATGAACTACCTGACGCATTTACGTTTTTCGATCTAATCGTTTTTTGATTCGTATATACTCTAGATGTTAATCTTTGAAAATCATGAATACCTAGCACCCACTTATACAATTATGTAGAAAGTGCATCAAGAACTGCATTACTCTTGCAAATCCCCGCCAGCACTCAGCCACAGACTACGCAGCAGGTAGTACAGGCGTTACTCGCGCCCGGATTAGGCACGCGTCCCTACTTTCAGATAATCCTTTAGAGAAGCGCGTTTAAACCCCAATTTACTGGAGTTTTCTTACAAATCGAGACAGTTACAAAGCAGCCGTTTCATTGCAAATGCTGAATACAAAAAAATACATAGTTTTTTTATGAGATCAAGTTACAGACCAGATGTTCCACCGATGTGAAGCGGTTATGCCTCTGCCTATATAACAACTGCATTACTTCACAGAGCATGTCCACCGAGGACGTGTCCTATGCGCACTGCACTGTATCCATTACTCTAAGTCATAAATGTATTAAGATGTGTAATAACGGAATAAAAAATCGGAGAGAATCGGCTTTTGCCCAGCAGTAGGACACTACAAGCTGGCTGTACCTACTAGTGCTTTGTTTTTGTACCTATAATCCATTTTCCACGGAGACGCGTGGGATATCCCAGAGCACGCCATCTGCGCTGGATCAGGCGTGCTTGCACAACGTATGCGACGCTGGGAATGTCACCACGCGGTGCCAACCCTACCTAAGCAATCGAGTAAAATGGTAAAAAGGGAAGGCAGATTAACGGTTGAAGAATGCGAGAAAAATTAAGAAGGACAACAGTTAATATTATGCATAAGCATTATACATGCATATGCATTATCTTGTGCAAAGATTATTGTCTATGGCACCATTCAAATTCAGTGTTAATTTTTTAATTCAATACCTAAATAAATATATATAAATAATAAATATTGTTGGACATTCCACACAGCACTTTTCAGCCCAAAATTAAGCAAAACATGTAATTGAGAACCAGATAGCCGGTATAACTTTTATATACTTTAATACAAACTTTAATAAAAATTCTGTCTAAATAAAATCGTATTGTCTTACGTCAGATTTTGATTAGTAAGGTGCCAGTAATGACAAACATTCGTTTAAAAAGCAAAGATGATGATGGACACATCTATCTCACATCGCTTCTGCTTATCTCAGCTTATCAACATCGCATCGTGTGACGTAGCACGCACGTCACATCCACCACTTCCGGTCAGCGTCTGACTTCCGGCGGCGTCAGGCTTATCGGGCTGACCAGCCGGCTGCCAGCTTCACCCTTTGTCTAATGCTTCGATAGACAACATTGTACACAATGACTAACTAACCGCATTGCACAATATTATGTGGTAAGTAAATTCTACATCGAGTCTTTCAAAAAAAAACACTAGCACGGAAGCCATCCTCTAAATACGAAATCAAGTCTATGAAAATGTCTCAGAGGTAGTCACAGATAAGTACAAAATAGCCAGTGCCACATTTGGCACATACCCACTACTTGCAATAGTTGGTATTCCGTGGCAGGTTGCAAACCCATCGTTGCTGCTAGAACTATTAAAAAACGGAAACAAAAAACCCCCTAGAATCACTCTTACAATCCTATTATAACTAACACTATTTGTAGTTGAGGGCAAAAAATGCGTAAGAAGAAGATGACGCCAGCCAAAATAAGACTTTCTTACAAAAGTATCACAAAACATCGGTCGATTGGTACAAAACGTGCTGATTCCTAAATAACTAACTAGCTAAGTAGGTTCGTACTACAACATTAGGTGATTAGATTTTATTTGGGTAATACCAGAAATACTATGAGTCGACTCATTTCGAAACGATTATACCATCTAGTAGCGAGCGGGTGACGTAATGTGATATTACAAAAATAGCTGATGCTTAATTTCGACTACTCTAACAAGCATCGATGGTTCAGTGGTAGAATGCTCGCCTGCCACGCGGGCGGCCCGGGTTCGATTCCCGGTCGATGCAAGTATCTTTTTGCTGACTTTTTTCATAATTTTTATTTCTTGTATTATGATGAGTGAATAATTTTGCTTACTTTTCTACACTAATATTATAAAGAGGAAACCTTTGTATTTTTGTATGTAACGAATAGGCTCAAAAACTACTGGTCCGATTTCAAAAATTCTTTCACCATTAGAATGCTACATTATCCCTGAGTAACATAGGCTATATTATATTTAAAAAAAAATCAGGGATCCTTACTAAAACTCCAATAATGTAACCCAAGGTGGAAACCAAAAACCTTACATCACGTGCGCTGCGAAAACTATTGATGATAGAACAAAATAATGTACTACGATTTTGTAGAACACGTCATCATCTACAAAAAATGTCGCGACAGCATATGTCTAACTATTATAGTTATGTCACAATAAGTGTTTTTTTATTAGAAAAAATTAATTGAAATGCCGCCGCTAGAAAAGGGTCTTTATTTGTACCTTGGTATTAATCCTTATCCAAATAAATCTTTTCATAATTAAGACGGTTTCAATACCTATAGATTACTTCTTAAATTTTTCAAATCGGACATTCCATTCAAAAGATATGACGAAATTAAAAACGTTAACGGGTCCACGGGTCACGCTCGGGGTGCGATTTCAGTCTCTGGCGTGCAAATGTATGAAATAAGTAGACGCGAGGCTCGAACCCACGGTCTAAGTTTATCCTAAAATGTTCAAAAAATTTATGACCACCCATGCGAAGCTGGGACAGGCCGCTAGTAATTATATATTTTTTGCTAAATCTACTTTCTACTTTCGGAAGCAAGTGGAGTGCGTGTTCCATCAGCACGAAGTATAAAAAAAATTGTTCTACTAACACAAAAAATAAGAAATGTTTACCCAAGTAATTTTTAATTTTCTTCCAATAACATTCTTCGCTCACATACGTTACATTAGATCTACTAGATGGCGCCACAATCCAAGGCGCGGCAAGTAAGTGGCGTTTAATTAAAAATATGTCAGAGTGAGGATTAGGGGAGGCAGGGGAGCCCTCGTGTTGGTTTCTTTGGGGAGCTTTGGGAAACGCCAGTGTAATTGAAAATGCTATTTAATTTATTGGGATAGTCGACAGGTATGGTTTTGGTTTCCATGTTATCAGTTAAATATACATATACATACAACTCGATCGGTCAACTCTATTGCTCCACATGTGATCGGGTATTTAAAAATAAGTTTGGTCTAGTGAGTCACATTAAGGCTCATGCTAGTAAAAAACAGTTTTTAGTTGGGCTACTAGAATAGGTACCAACATTGCATTTAAAATATCAAAGTTTCAAGATTCCTTGGTCAACAAGGTTCATTAACCTGTCTGTTATCTCGACAGGTAAAGGCAACATCGACCGCTCGTCGGAAAGCGGTAATTTGTAACAAAAGCTGAAGGATTGCGTTATTTTATTTATTTATTTGATCACCAACACAGTGTACACCGTTACATGCGTTTACAAAAATCGATTTATATAAATTTAATGCCACTGCAGTTACAGGCGAAGACAACATGCTTACATAAAAATAAACAGAAAATATGAGCGAGTAACAAATTTAACTAATACTATGCCTAAAAATAAATAATTACAATTGAATATATTGAAAATTAAAAAAAATTTATAATAATTCTAAATTACTAAACTAAAATTAAATACAAAATAAAATTAAAATAGAATAATAAAATACAAGAATTTAACACAAATTAATTAATTAATAGTTTTAAAGTATGCTTTCAGTGCTGGCACACTTTCAGCAAATATGTCAATGTTAGATGACTTTGACCATGTATTATACTGTCTAACAATCCTAGATAAAGGTGCGTGGAATCCCAGATTGGTCTTAGATCCACTTATTGAAAAAAGGTTGTACCTTGATACTCTGGGTAGTTTATTAGGAACTGAGAAGGACATCGAAGCTAGCAGGTCTGGGGCATCAATGATACCATTCACTAGTTTAAATAGAAACATGGTGTCGAGCATTCGTCTTCGATCCGCGAGTGTGGAGATCCCAAAGTGAACCAGCCTATCCTCATAGCTCAACAAGACTTTACCCAAGTGGCAAGAAAACGTCAGATGCCATAGGAAGCGCTTTTGTACGCTTTCCAGACGCTTTTTATAGACATCGTAGAAAGGGCTCCATGCCACACTGCCATATTCCAAACCGCTACGCACCAGAGAATTAAATAACAAGATTTTAGTTTTTTGGGATTTGAAATCTTTACAGTTTCGTAAGAGAAAGCCCAGGCATTTAAATCCCCGCGAAGCGATATTGTCAATATGCACGTTAATACGAAGTTTCCTGTCAAGATAAATTCCTAGATCGCGGATTTCGTTTACATTTTGCAAGCTGCTACCCTTAATGGAATATATTGGAGGCTCGTCCACTGTCTTGCGTGTAAATAATATAGAAAAGCACTTAGACACATTCAAAATCATATCATTCATATCACACCAAGCATCCAGCCTGCTCAGATCCTCCTGCAATAGGGTGATATCGGGGGCATTGTCTATAGATCGGTAGAGTTTGAGGTCATCCGCAAAGAGATAGTATGTTGAATTGTGAAAGCAGTTGCCGATGTCGTTAACAAATACATTAAATAACAACGGTGCGTTACAAATAACTGTATGACCGCACCAATAAGGACCCGAATATAATACAAAGTGCCACTAAAGTTATTACTTTTCATTGTTCATTACTGTTAAAAGGCTGACAACCGTCAAACAACTTTCCGATCGTATATTTTGTAATTTGTGAAAATACATTACAATACATACCTTGGAACCAGAATGGTCGCGCACTGTTCGGTTTCAGAGGAACTTCCTCCCGCGCACTCTAAGGTTGTGGAATGCGCTCCCTGCGGATGTTTTCCCTGGAGAGTACAGCATGGGGTTCTTCAAAAAAGGCGTTCTAAAACATTTAAAGGGTCAGCAACGCGCGTGTGACACCTCAGGTGTTGCAAACGTCCATAGGCTACGGTAACTGCTTCCCATCAGGTGGGCCGTATGCTTGTTTGCTTACTTGGTAGAATAAAAAAAAAACTCTAAAATATATATTATAATTTTTTTTCAAAACCTACCATAAAGTAGAAAAATAGGCAAACTATTTTTAAGTAGGGACCTTGTTTTGATCAAAATGTAATTTTTGCTGAACCTTTGTATGTCAATCTTGTAAAGTTGAGTATATTCGATTTTTCATTACTACATTCAGTGATTATGTAGGCAGTGGACATCAGCTTTTTCCAACACAAAATATTTCACAATAAAGAATGAATTTATGCCTTTTATGTAGTAGATATTTCCACGGGAACACTTCACAGACACAATAAAAATTTGTCCTACTACCCTTGAAAATACCGAACTTAAAATTTTATCACTTTCTAACAGCCATATAAAAGTCAATCATCCCTTACCTCCCCTATAGTAGTTTTATCCACTAGTAATCGACTACAAGATCGTAAAATTTTTATTTCGCCATAAAATAATAAAGCGGGGCGGGGGTAGTAATAGCATAGTGAGGGTTGTTAAGGGATGTATAATTGTACGTATAAGCTGGTACAAAGAGTTGGTAATGGTCGTAAATAATAGTGTACCTACCTATTATATAAGGGTATTATTTTTTATGGTATCAAAATATTTTACGACTTTGAAGGGATTCCTTATAGTAAAAAAACTTTTGACTGGTTCGAAAACGTTTTCTATTTCGTGATGTTTGTATTTACCAAAATGTAATATTTGAACTATCCTATGACTACCCCCTAAGACATTCTAAAAGAATCTTAGGTTGGTACTCGGTACTAAATGATCTGACGGGACACCTACCGTGCCTGGGGATCAAAATCATTAAGCTGTTTCAGTTTTGCAGTTTCTACATTTTCTGTCTATTTTGTATCTATGCAATCAGTACTTATTATGTTTGATTATTATTTAAATTTGATTTTTCTGCGGCTTTTTTGCAGTTCTAGCTCACCTTTTTATTTGTGTGACTTTAGTAATGATATACTTTGATAATAATCATTGCAACGTGTGCGTGCGTTACCGCGGTAGTCAGTCGTATCTTCTATCCATTCAGCAACATTTTCCTTTACTTGAACGTTCAAAGTACGTTCACAAAGAACTTGTAAGGATTTAAAGGCTTGCGTACCGCCAGTGGAACTCATTCGCCGCCCAAAGGCACCGCCGCCGCCCGCCCTCGCGGCGCCGCCCGACGCGACTACGAACGAACTATTCAACACAATACTTACATTTTTGAAAATATTTATAATACTTAGATTAGTAGTTGTTTAGTAGTGAAATAAGTGTTATGTGAATTTTAGTGTCGAAGTTTTATAGTAAAATCTAAATTTAATCTTAGAAGGTAGAAGTAGGAATTAACTTTAAAATCGGTAGTTTTCTCGTAAATATTGGAGTATAACTATTATTATCTTCTAATCAATCTCTAACTATTCTTAAAATTAACTTTTTAAACATTTAATCGTACTAAAATTAATTAACTAGCTACAAAAGATTAAATTTAAGTAAAACAAAGCTTACAAACTCATAGCTGTTAAAAATAAACGTTCAAACAATAGTTAACTACCAACTAGTTCTTGGCGTGAACTTTGTTTGGACAACTCAAATATCGATGGACTTATTGCTTTTAAACGCACACCAAAATCATCTCTAAAGCTCAAAAATACGGACCATTTTCGCGTAATGAGATGAACTTTAGTAAAACTCGTGAACGCGCGTAAATATAAACTCTAAACTGTTAAGAATAGGGTGTGGTTTCGTGTGTTGGTGTGGATTTGTTAAGGTGTGAGCATAAAGGTAAATGTTTATGGTATGGACTCGCCGAACTACTGTATCGAGTAACGGCGCGATATTGTTTTTGTATGGAGGTAAGTGTGTGCTTGAGTTTATATACGGGCTATTTAGAAACTTTTTAGATAGTATGGTTTTTTGAGAAAGTTATCGAACTACACTGTATGGGATTAAAGTATCTAACGGGTAAAGATTTTCTGGTAAAACAATTTCCATCGACTTGTCACGATCGTCAAGTATTATAATCGTGTAAATTTCAATGTAATACTAAGTATTTCACAAACTTTCACACTCAGATACTTACTTACATCTGAAAAATCCCTCACCCCTTCAGGACATTCAGGATACTCCAATCGGCTGATTAGGGCGCGCGTACACGGCGCGGTCGACACGTCATGAATTCTAATCAGCGACGGCCGGTTGCCAACTCGGGCAATTCGGCCAGATGTAGCTAAGAAAACTATATTGGATTGAAAACTATTATTTTTGTTCGACTCATATTCAAAAGTGACGAAGAAAAAGACGCCGCTGGATGTATCATCCAGTTGACATCGATGATTGCTATAAGGTAGGTTAATTAATATTTTTAAAATGTGGTACGTCAATTGACAAAAAAATTGTTTGAAAGGTGTCACAAGAAACATAATTACCTACATATGGACGAGTCTGTTCATATAAGTATTTCTTGAAAAGATGGCCTTGAATAATATTGATGAACTCAAGCACTATCTAATATAAAACATACATGTTTGCTATTACGTTACTCATTTAGTTACATAAATTGAAATACCTATATAAAAATTTATATTTATATCTGATAGTAGAGTTATGTTTTTTTGAAATATTTTTAAACATATCATAGCATATTCCAGACACAGAACCAACATGATGTTATCCCAGGTTCCCAGATTTCATTTTATGGATTTTATTTAGCCACAAATCCTAGTTGGCAACCCCGTCGCGTCGTCGTGAATTATAGCGGCGAGCTCACGACACGCGACTGAGCGAGATTTATCACATGTTAGCAAGTAATTGATACGAATTGGATTGTTTCCATAATCTAGATTTTTGTAGATATTATGTTGTTTGTATGTAACAAACAATATATTTTCGCTAAATTTCCCTACTTCCCTACTTGTCATGTTTTATACTTATTATTTTGTTTTTATTTGTATTTTGACTAACTTTTTGTAGGATAAGTAGAGCTTTTATGTGATACTTATCAATACAGTATTCTCACGGCCGGTTTCTGAAAACTCGATCATAACTAATCGGATGTCAAGTCACTCGCCATTTCTGCTATTAAATCGAATTAGATAGAGATAGCAAGTAACTTGACATGCGATTAGTTTTGATCGGGCTTTCAAAAAGCGGCCGTTATTCTTCGTTCATAAGATGCTTATACTTTAATTACTTGGTGCTCCCCACTATAGTATATTATGAGATGACAAAATTTTGACTTTACTTCCATTAAAAAGCTGCTTGGCAAATTAAATTCACACAAATCCTCATGGAGCTAACCAACCAAACACTGGGTAAGTCCATTCGCAGCTCATTGTAATGCAGGCCACGCTCACACCGTAACGAGCGGTCCGTGGCGGCGCAGTCACGTGTGATTGCAACCCCTGCATGTAATTTCGTGTGAATACTGTCACGTGATGTAACTTAATGGAACAATTAGTTTTTTTAATAATAAATTAGAGCCGTAAAAGAAGAAGTAGAGATCCCCGCTTCTTGAACTAAGACCGTGAAATTCAAGTCTGGTCTTTTTTTTCAATGGAACACACTGTTAAAAACCCATTTGGAAAGTTAGGAAGAGATAGGTGACGCCTGCTGAAAAAAAGTAATTTTGTGCAAATGTTAGATCTGGATGTGCCTTTGACATCCTCAAGGATGAGTACAACAAAATGAAAGGATGTCTATCGTGGGGACTATTAGCCAATTACGTTAAAATTCTATAGCTCGCTATTGTGAAACTTTGTAGTTTACTGGTCTATATTTTTGTTAAGAACTATAAATAAAGTAAGTTAGCATCAAAGTAGCAGCAGGTAGAAGTAAAATCGAATCATATGCCTTTTGACTACAACTTCCTCTGCAGAATATTACGAATAAAGGTAAATCGCAAGAACTTGAATAATATATACTAATTATCGATTAAATCGATACAGCACGAGCACGTAGCTCCAAACTTCACACAAAACCAAAAGATTCCCAAGTTATCCGAATTAGGACCCCGCATCCAATCACGCAGCATTGTACGTTACACTTGCATATAGGGCTGTCGAAATAGTCGTAAAACATGACCACTGTCTATAATTTCCTATCTAAGGTCTACTACCTAACGTCTCGTTCACAACCAATTAAGTACATTCCTAACCATAAATTCCCTCATCAATCCATTGCAATTCGTGGTCATAGCACTACTACGGCTCTGACTAAGATTACTGATGATATTCGTCTGGGTATGGACAGTGGACATGTAACTGTGTTGACACTGCTTGACTTTAGCAATGCTTTCAACAACGTGGACTTTGACATTCTTCTGGGTGTACTACGCTCTCTTAACGTATCTCCAACGACTATTGACTGGTTTCATAGTTACCTGTTTGGACGCCGGCAACGCATCCGTATTGATGACACTTTCTCATCGTGGTGTGATCTCACTGCCGGAGTGCCTCAGGGCGGCGTTTTATCTCCTCTTCTATTTGCTATTTTTATAAATTCTATCTCCCAAACCTTAACTTCCTCCTACCACCTTTACGCAGATGATCTCCAGATCTACACACAAGCTTCAATTAATGACTTGAATGGAGCTATCGCTAACATCAACAGCGACCTAATGCGAATTCACACTTGGAGTAAAACGTATGGACTCACTGTTAACCCAAAAAAAACCCAAGTCATTATTCTAGGCAGTTCCCGGATGATCTCCCGGATAGATTGGTCTACTCTTCCACAAGTAATCTTTGATAACACAGTTATTCCTTTCAGTGATTCTGTCAAAAACTTGGGAGTTATCTTGGACAAAAATATGTCGTGGGAGCCTCATCTGACTGAGCTAAGCAGGAAAATGTTTGCGTCAGCTGCCTCACTGAGAAGATTAAAGAACTTTTTGCCGACATCTACTAAAGTTACGCTTGCTCAATCTATTCTGCTTCCTATACTTGATTATGCCGACGCCAGTTATCCTGATCTCACTGAGGCACAACTAGATAGGCTTGAGCGACTTCAAAACTTCTCTATTAGGTTCATATTTGGCTTCCGCAAGTATGACCATGTCTCCGATTCTCGCAATAAGCTCAAGTGGTTGCCAATTCGCTTTCGCAGGAATACTCATTTTCTTTCCCTCTTGTACAGTGTCTTGTTTAACCCTTCCACCCCGCCCTATCTGAAAGAACGTTTTGAATATTTAAATCTCTCCAACTCTCGTACCTTACGCTCCTCTGAAACTCTGCAACTTAAAACTCCTCTTCACTCTTCTACTTTCTATCAGCATTCTTTCACTGTTCAAGCTATCCGCCTTTGGAATATGTATGGGTGTATAAATATATATATATATATATATATATGTTTTATATGTATGCTTATATAGTATTCTAAGTATTCATTCCCACAATAATTAGTTTATTTTTTATTTTTTATTTCTTAATATATTTTATTTTTGGAATAAAATTAGTGTAGAAGTCCTTTGTGACACCGCCATTTGACTTTAATAAAATCCTGTCCATCCAAAGGTTGTCTGGAAGAGATCGCTCATAGCGATAAGACCGCCCATTGTACTTCGCTGTATTTTAAATTAATTCTTAAGTGTTATGTTATTTTATTGTGGTGTACAATAAAGAGTTTTCTATCTATCTTTTTTCTATCTAATTAGCTAGTTTTTTCTTTTCGTCTATTTTTCAGAGTCAATGTCAATCGTATTATCACAAACTGTATTAGCATACCTACTTATTCCTATTTTACAGCTATAGAAAAATTAAAAGAAAAAGCTTCAATTTATAATTTAATCGATCCGTTCTTCAACTCGTGCTAAGTGGCCAATACAGCCAGCTTTCTATTGCAGTCTCTATTTTGCTCACTATTTTCTTAATCAAGATAACTTTCCAGTACCTACTTACAGAATATTATACCTAAAGAAGTACTTAAAGGATTGCTTTAGCACCACCATTAGGTATTCGTTTGATATTTGCAACATTAAGTTTAGCTATAACAATTAAATCATCTATAAAAAAATACCATAATAATAGGTACACCTAGAAAAAAAACTATCTTGCCGGTAATTCCAAAAAGTCGGACATGCAGCAACCCTAATCGGCTTAACTCGCAGTCTGCCCCGAGGCAAGCCCGCGGCTACAGCCAATCGAATTACACCCCGGAACGTCACGTCCGCAAGTGTGTAGCGCGCCTTATTTATCGGCATTTAGAGCTGCGCCGCTGCTTCACTACTATATTATATCTACTGGGACTGCTTCGTCAGTGTTTTTGTTTTAGTCAACTATTCCAATTATCGGTAGTGCTATTCAATAAACAACAAAATCACGGGGATAACCTCCACTAGGTGATCTCCGCGCTTACTTCGATCATGATCTTCGCCCACTCACGTGTGTAGAGTTAGTGGGTGAAAATATTAAAGAATGCCAAATTGAAAATTAACTGCGGATTTCACGGTCACTTGGGTTGTTGACAGACTAGCACTTCTGCCTGAAAATATCGCTCTAGCGTCATTCTCATTTAGCGCTTCCGTGCTTCGAATGGCACATGAAGCTGTCGGTAGCGGTTCTAGCGGTCGCAAAGCCTTAATGGAGATTTTAGGGCAGCCTAGAAATCACGTCACTGCATTTGGCCACCAGCTACGAACTTACTTAGGGTGATTTTAACCAACTCAGAGTAACGTTGTTCGTCAGTGTCAAATGTTTCCGTCTTTGTTTTTGTCAAATCTTTAGTATTTTAGAATAAGACCTGTATGATATATATTAAAATATATACAATCATGTGAACCTCTACCACGTTTGTAGCCAAACAATGATTGCAAAATTCATCTGCCATAAAGCTGACAAATGATATGTCAAGCACATCTGCGCCGGCGACCAATACATCATCTCCTGTCAGTTCATAAACGATATTTAATTATTCCTCTTATTTATAATAACAATAAGGCAGATATTACTTTGATCACTTTATACGTTGACACTGCATATTAGCTTTCAATATTATACTACAACATAAAATAAATAAGGTTCACATTTATTTATGTGCAACGGGAATTGACAGATGTGTTGACACAGTATTTGCAGTAGGTATTGATAAATATAGACTATTATTTACAACAAACAGTATCGAAAATAGCTATTGTTATTTGCAATATGGCAGAAACTGAGGAAGGGCAACGGTTGACTTTTGTAGAGAAATAATAAATTAATAAACTGTCTAAAATTTGTCACACGAATGCGCAAGCGTGCGATGTGGATTTTGCATTTAACACTTTGTTGATTTTTAATGATAGTTACAGTTGTGGAATCAAAATCATATAGTAGACCATGTAGCTCGTATTTAATTCCATCTATTTCTATATTAAACACAAAATTATGCACAATTTTATAGATTCCTCTGAAATATTATGACCTACAAAGTTTTCAAACATGCATAAAAAATAACGTAAAACATTTTATCATCGAGTATTAACTTAAAAAGACGGAAACAAATAAAACTAAGAGCTTTCTGTCAGAAGACTACTTACTACCTTCGGTATAAACCCACCATTTTCACTATTGAATTTCGAATTCTTCATATCATTTCCAATCAAACGCACGCAAAAAACCAGAGACCGAAAAACGCTATCAAACACTAACGTCCGGTTTCTGAAAGCTCGATCAAACGTAATACGATGTCAAATCACTCGATATTTCAGCTATTACATCGAATTAGATAGAGACAGCAAGTGACTCGACGTCCGATTAGTTTTGATCGAGCTTTCGGAAACCGACCGTAAGTATCAAACGCTAAAGTTTATCTTCGTAATTTGAAATTAGAATTACTTTTACTTTTCATCAAAGAGCCAATCAAACACCGCAAATGCATTGAAACGAAACGCATCAGCTTCGCTTCACACCTACCCTCAATTCAAAAAAGCGTACAGTTAGGGGGAACACCTCGTACAGTCAAGGGACAAAACCTTTATTAAACCAAGAAGCTCAATCGAACTTATTATAATATAAATCGAAAACTCTCTGTGAGTGACGGGCGTACATTCACGGCGGCAATTAAAAGGGGTGGACAGAGGGGTGTCCCTGTCATCCATCACAGGATTACGGGACACTATTATTATTAGCAGCCGCCGATAACCGGTTTAATCTGGGTTTTGTTTGGCAATTTTCGCCATTGTTCGAATATTGGGTGGGTTCTTGAACGAATTTAATCACCTTTCATATCATAAAATATAATATAGCTCTGCTCATTTTAACGTCATGAAAATGTTTAACATTCTCAAGCTTAACCCCAAAATGATGTTCGTAACAAGGCCCACCCATTTTATTTTTGAATAATCAGATCCATGATAAATTCAGAGTTATAATGTGATATGCTTGACAAATGGACCCTTATCATAGAAGAAAAGGTGTCAAAGTCGAGAAAATCTGACGAGCCATTATTCTTTTCCTTTTTGACTTCGTTATAAAATCCTTTAGGTTGTAATTTAAAGTAAATCTTCTTGTTAAGCTTACTCCCAGACAAAGACGTAAAAAATAAGTAAGTATTCATATTTTTTTCACTTCAGCAAACGTAATCGCGGCTCCTCGACCCCATTAATTCGTATATCTCGTAAACGTGGTACAGAAGAGAGATGCTGCAGAGAAGACGCTATTTATCTCGGTTTAAGTGATATTCACGGCGTGACTCAGCTTTTGCGGAATTATTTAGTAGCTACGCTTACGTCAGATAAGAAAAATGTCGGCGGTTACGGGTTAAAAGAATGTTGTGTGAATTTTGAGCTGATGTATATTCTAATACTAAACTGAAACTCTAAAACAACTCGGTATTAGGTGCAGAGGGCTTATTACGAGTTTAGTGCCGATCGAGTGCCGATCGTCGATCGTTACGATACACCGAATTGTCTATGAAAAAAAAACAGGTTCTCAAAGAATACGCTAGATGCCGTTGATTTATTTTCATAGAAAATTCGGTGTATCGTAACGATCGACAATCGGCACTAAACTCGTAATAAGCCCTCTGATAAGTATATTGTTACCTGCCTACAGCATTTACCATGTAGTCTAGTGGTAGCCTTGCCTTCTGATCCTAAGGTCGTGGGTTCACAACGGGTCGTGTACCAATGAGTTTTTCTGTTCAAAAATGTGTGTGCACAGTGCCAGTACTCTCAAACGATGCAGGAAATCATGGTGAGGATACCGGCATGGTAGGTAGTTATGCAAATTCGCAAACGAGCAAATTTTGGAGACAAAGGTGAACCTTTGCAAAAATACAATTTTGATCCAAGCAACCTAACCTGTTTGCTCTAGTTGTTTTCGTACTTAATCAAACTTTTTGGTAGGAAAACTTGCTTGGACCCAAATTACGAGTATATTACGTCAGGGTCATAAGGTGTTCTCAAGGACTTTTTACTACATACCAAATAACACAATCATCATCAGCGCTTCCCGTTAATGGTCATCGCAAAGCTCCGATAGAGCCCAAAGAAAGGCTGAACCACAAGCTTTCTTAGAAGAGGGCCCTCAGCTGGATTATCGTAAGGCCTGCCTCTGAAATTGCTTCATTTGGGCTCAAGACGTCTGTAATTTCCGCTGTTCCTTCCTTATTCCTGGTGCTTCCTGACTCTGGAGCACGACTTGCTTATTGTTTTTATTGGGCTTATTCAATATTTTCGATCCAATTTCCTGGAGAATAATGCGGAACTTATTTAAAAGTTATCTTTCCAATACAATTGAGTTAGCCAACAATTTTTCATTTTAATTTGTTGAGTAAAATATGATTCAGTTCTGTTTTATCGAGTTCTTTATAAGTTGTGTTATTTTGCTTATTTCTAACAATGATAACTGAATAACAGTCACAGCGGTTCCTGAAAAAAACTAAGGAGTATTTGTTGAATGTGTTAATATTTTTTGTAATATTATGGATTTCATCTGAAATAAATTAGCTGATAATTATTATGTTACTTTCTAAGCCAATACATCGTTTTGTTTGCTATTAGTTTGCAGTAACTATATTGCGTAGCGTCTAGCGTAAAAATATATATAAAAACTTGAAATTTTGCTTCTTTTTGTTAAGTTATCATACCTGTTTTTACAACAGTCGCTAGTGTAGTCTGGGAAAACTCATAGTAGATCCACTGCAGTGTTTTTCTCGCAGACTTTCTCGAGTGTCGTTTCACCTGGGATTCGAGAAGTTTCCTCGAATGTTGTAATAAAACTAACATCTGTGCAATTCTTTCGCAGGAGCTTTCTAGATTTATTTGGTAGCATTTCTGATAAAACATCTTGAAGCCACATTGAATCCGCGTTCTACTATATGTAACACTGGTCACACTAACTTAATTTTAAATTGTTTATACTACTTCCTGATGGAACACGCAAATGGACCACCTGATGTTAAATGGTAACCATAACCTATAAAAAGCATTGCCACGCATGATATAGACGTGCCGAATCAGCCGAATTTCGAATCTGTCCAATCCAGAATCTATCCTACATCGAACCAAGGCCTACGATGCACTACCCTGAGGAGTCCATCAACTTGAGGCATACAAACGCTTTGGACTTATTGCACAGTTGGTTGAGAATGGGCTTTATTGCCATAACAAAACAATGTAACGCGTCCTGCTGATGATGTCAAAGTCAAAACTTATTTATTCAATAAAATCACAAGGATCACTTTGAAACGTCTTAAAGCTAGGTGACTCTAGGTGCCAGTTCCACGCGACCAAAGTCTAGAAGAACAGGCAACAAACTTGATGATACTGTGATGATATCTTAGCACTAGTTTTAAAAGAGTGATTGTACAACCTTTCCTTTTTGTAAATTAATCTTGTGAAAAATATTTATTTTCTTTGAAACTAACAAACTGAACGTTTGTTACGTGTTTTTACATATTTTTTATCTTCCCGTGGTAATTGTAAATAAAACAAAATAAAAGCGGAACTTTAGTGTCACTCTAAAAGAAAACTTTCCTATTTTCCTGAAAACCCATCAACACTTCAGTTACAGCCGACAAACAAAACATAACAAGCAAACTTTAATTCTCGCCAATTTCTTAGTTTCTCCGTAATTGCATTCAGCGGAGTAAAACGGTTTCAGGAACCGTTCCGCGAAGAAACGTGAAAAAAGTAGGTAGATTTTTTTAACGACAAGCAGTGAAGCTTCTTTTGACAGGTACTCTTCTTAAAAGTTTTCTTCTTTTCAAAGTAAATGTTTGCTTATTCCAAATAATTTCAGAGCTCACTGTGAAACATCTGACTAATAAGTCTGCTTTCACAACAGACAGGTGGCAGTTATCCTATTTTTAACTCTTTCATGATTTCAGTACATTATCTGATGATGCGAAGACAGGGTGTTATTCTTCACCTTCCACGTTCACGGCCCTTACGTAATTAGTTGGAGCAGATGGTCTGATTATATTTTAATTTTGATTTGACCCTTGACCAAAAATCTGAAAAAAATGGTTTTGTTGCATTTCAGTTAAATTTGAATCATAAACATCTGTTTCTCTGATGTTTAATTATTTTACAATTACTTCTTTGAAAGCGTTTCTTAACATGCCTCGAGTATAAGAACATTGTGAAAACACGTTGGAATCGTAAAGGAATTGTTTCGGCGCCCGGCGAGACTTCGCGCATTCAATATTATGTGTGTTGATGTTTTTGTGTTTGCTTCGATTGCTTTTGTAGGCTTTGCTTTGTTCACTCGATTCGTTTCCTTTACCTACTTTATTTCCCTTTTCCGAACAGCTGTGAATAAACTCGGGGAAATGACGTCATGGTATGATGTGCTTCTTTCATCTTTGTAAATAAGTGGTTGTTTTCGTGTTATTTTTTGTTCGAAGAACCAATCACCGTGTCATAAATGTTCTAGAGATGTCGGACCGATAGACAAAGCTTTGATCATTACGCCTGATAGTAGCTTCAAAATAGTTAACGAGTGACTTATATGAAATATTCGATCATTGGATAACTCTACAAATAAATACCAGCGTGACCTTAAGGGTAAGTTTGCCCTTAAAGGACAAAGGAGGCTATTAGTTAAAATATACCCTCAACTATCGGACCGCCCAATTTCAATGATAAATACCAATCCAGGACTTAACCCTTAACCGGATTCACGTATTTATTATCTTTATGCCCAGTCCTGTTTTAAGCCGACCGTAAAAAGGCATGGCTTAAATTATTCACACACATCCTTACTCAGAGGGGATAAAAAAGTGAAAACGCGGCATATTCCACCCCATCTCCCGCATCCCCGAACACGCGGCCGCTGACGAACGACTTGACCTTACCCAGCCTTATTTTTCAGCAGATTTTCAGGAATGCATCTGCCTAAGTTCGACTGGTACACTGAAGCTTCATCTCTCTCTTTCTTGTCGTGTCACTGTCGAGTTTCTTTCGAAACAGTGTGGTGAAAGGATTTTAAGTGCGCCTCAAGGGGCTCTTTTCGAGCACTTGACACATGTTATAGAACTTTTAGGTTCTACATGCCGGTTTCCTCACGATGTTTTCCTTCACCGTTTGAGAGTACTGGCATTGTGCACATACATTTTTGAACAGAAAAACTCATTGGTGCACGACTGGTTTCGAACCCACGACCTTAGAATCGGAAGGCGGGGCCGCTACCACTAGACCACCAGTGCTGTCAAGTGAAGCTTCATTATAATATTATATTGTCAGGATCATAAAAAAAACTGCAGGAACCAAGCCGTAAGTTTGTTGCCTGTTCTTCTAGGCTTGGTTGCGTGGAACTAGCACCTAAATTCACCTTGCTTTAAGGAGATTCAAGGTGATCCTTGTGATTCAATTGAATTAATTTTTTATTTCAATTGTGATCAACCTTTTGCCTTTGACTAATAATTTTGGAAGAGAACGAAAGATAGGCTATAAATGAACCAGTTTTCCTACCAAAAACTTTATTTAGCTAGTTTTCGTTCATAATCAAACTTTTAGGAACGAAAACTTTCCTTGGACTTGTTTGTGCGTATTCCTTCATGAGTGCTAGTTAAATAAATATAATATTCTTAAAGGTTTTTGGTGATATATGTATATTCATCGTTGTCGTCTCTAATGTTATCAGAAGATATCGAAATAACTCAAGCACATTCGCAAGTCATGCGCACTTATATCTGCGGCGTATGAATGGAGGCCGCGCCATTGGGCTCCACTCCGACCCTCATTAATAATGCGAGCTACCTTTGTGTAGCCGCTGCTTCCTTGCCAGATCTAATGTACCTAAGGAATTAATGGATTTCTGAAAAGGCGACCAAAAACTCAAAAGCTTTTAAGTCAGTGACATTTACGGTTCCGATCAAAGTGATTTTCGATTAATTTAAATTTGCAATATCGAGAATTATTTTAATAATATTATAAATGCGATTGCTTAGATGTTAGAATGTTGGATATTTGGGTGTCTACTGTCTATGGCTCAAACACGGTGTAGAGGTTTGTCCGATTTGGATGAAACTTGGAGAAGATATAAATCGTGACCTGGAATGAAAAGCATAGGTTATTTTTTATTCAAATTCCACGCACTCGATTGATCAACGACATTGTGAAGATTGCAAGAAGTCTGTTGATGATGATGGCGTAGTTGCCTTACTAAAACAAGGGTTCCATTTTGTGCTAAGAGTTGCCCTTCTTCACGCGAAGGGTGGAGCCATCTTGATTTACGCCGACACAGCTCCGCAGAATTATTTCTTCCTGATTTACTATCAGATACTTTTACCTGCAGTCTAACTAGCTAAGCCAGTATACCACTTAATGTTGAGACGATAGAGTTGAAAATGTGAGGCGTCTCGCACAGAACAGAAGTGTACTATGTAGAACGCGGTGGTCTAACATGTAATGGCGATTTTTTTTAAATTCCTGCCTAATCAATTTCTACGCCAAAAAAGTTGTCAAGTTTAGTTTGTATTTGTATTTATTTATTTTACTTTAATTATAACGGTAAGTAGTTACAAATATAAAATTATAGAGTATATTTTTTTCTGAAATCAGTTTTTTTTAACCCCCGTCAAGAGTTGAAGCGAAGTTATGTCATCGTAGCTCCCAAAGGGATGAACCGATTCAGATTTAGTTTTTTCTTTGTTCGAAAAAAGACTATCTACAGTTCTTATTCAAGAAAATCTATTCAGTCGTTTAAAAATCACCTACTTTCTAGTTGAAGAGAGGATCTTATTATATTTTTATAAGACTACCTAAATATTCTATGTATTTACCTTGAAGAACATGCCCATGTCGCAAATATCAGGGGATTGCTGAATAATGCCGAATTTAATTTATGAGAGGAAAGGGACGAGTAGACAAGAGCGTGTGTGAGACGCCTTTAAAGTATCCTTAGCAACAGTTTTTGCTAAGAAATAACTTATTTGTTTAAAATACTGGAAAAAGATACGTAAATATCGATGATGTTTGTATGGAAGCCATCCGAATATACAGTATCCAAGTTACGAACTATGCAATCTGAGTTCCATGCAAATCTGTTCAGAACACGAAGACGGGTAGGAATAAACTAACTCATAAACTTTTTCATTTTTATAATAAGTAATCCATTACTAGTAAGATCGTAGGATAAGCCGTTGTTCTATATATATAAGTGAAAAACAGAAACAGCGATAGCTTCACGACTTTGATCCCCAGGCACTGTCGATATCCCTCAGATAACGGTTTATTAATTTATAAAAATCATAGAATGGAGATTTTCATTTTTAGGGTTCCGTACCCAAAGGGTGAAACGGGACCCTATTACTAAGACTCCGCTGTCTGTCTGTCCATCTGTCACCAGGCTGAATTTCATGAACCGCGATAGTTAGACAAAATTTTCACAAATGATGTATTTCTGTTGCCGCTATAACAATAAATACTAAAAAAAACATAATAAAATAAATATTTAGGGGGGCTCCCATACAACAAAGGTGATTTTTTCGTTTTTATAGATAATGGTACGGAGCCCTTCGTACGCGAGTCCGACTCGCACTTGGCTGGTTTTTTATGTAACACGCCACGGAAGCTTAACCGCAAGTTACCATAATAATACGCCTGTAGCGTTCGGCTATTTGATGTTCGCGAGCTCGTCAGCAGCCCCATGATGCTAGTAACTGGTGCCAACGGTGCAGGCTTATGGCGTGGCCTACTAACCTTCAGGGATAATACTCAGCACGCAGATTTGTGTTTACTGTACATATTTTCATGCATTTCATCTATGGCTTGGATTTGGTTTACTATTTTTTCATACTTTTGTAATGTGTCCTTTTATATTTGGATCAATGTATTGGGTGTGTGCCAAAGTAGCAAACGGGGAAATACTACCACCATGCCTATTTCTGCCGCCAAGCAGCGTAGTTGTGTTGTGGTTTGAAGGGTGCCGGGTGGTTACAGGCACATGAGGCTTAACATCTGTGTGGCTCAAGTTGATGGACGTACATTGTAGGGCACGTTCATATTAGGGCATACGAAGATGTATTCCACAAAACTTAACAACAAACTTTTTGTTTTTCTTCTTACAAACTCACCTCATCACTAAAACAAAAACAACCAATGAACTTTCCATGTATTTCATATCTTGTGAAGTTGTCTAGACGAGATCGTTTTCAGCGATAAAACTATCGTATTCATCTAACTATTGTTTATTTTATTTTATTTAGAGCTGATTTCACCATGCTCTGTTAGTTGCAAATAAACAGGCCGTTAAATCTAACCTTAGATGTCAAACGCGTACATATTGAAACATTTAACGGCCCTTTAATCCTTTGTTAATCTAACACATCATGTTGAATAAGTGTAACTAACAGCTTGTTAAGCTTCTTAACCGACTGTTATGGTTGTTTTGCTTCACTATCAAAGCCCTAACAAAGAATTTTCTTCCTTAACTGGCCGTTAAATCTAATCGCTGGTCTTGCGGTCCGTTAAATCACTAACAGTTGAATACAAAACAATACTTATGCTCTGATTTCACCATGCTGTCTAAGATTAAAAAAGGATTAAAGGGCCGTTAAATATGTCAAAATGTAGGCGTCTAACATCTAAGGTTAGATTTAACGACCTGTTAATCCTTTATTAGTAACTAACAGAGCCTGGTGAAATCATAAATTCTTGTTAATTTTGATGTCCGATTAGTTAATGCTTTGTCAGCAAGAGTTTGGTAATATTGGGTCTTTATCCCTGTAAAGTGTTCAATAAATAAAAAATTCATTCATTCAATAAAATCATACGGAGCAGTCAAAGTCAGTTGAATCACAAGGATCACTTTGAATCGTCTTAAAGCTAGGTGAATCTAGGTCTACCGAAAATATGCCGTAGTCAGTCTTACAACAAAAATGTACGATTCACAGGTGTTCGTCAATGTACAGTCGCCGGATCGATTCCCGGCCAGACACCCCCGGGTCTGTGTTAAGGCGACAGGTGGGAGCGGTTCTTTTCACTGCGCTTTGTGCTTAAGAGAATCAGTCGGTGGTTCCAAAGAAATACGCAATTATGTTAAACGAGCGGTGGGAATACAAATTGCAGCACCTTCAAGCAACGCGTTATAAGTTAATTTTCTAAGGTCTTGGTTTTAAATTGCATTCAACTAGATAGCTGCTTTAAAATTATATATTATAAAGAAATAACCTGCAGTTTTCTTGTGTTCTTAGATGTTTTTATTTTAAATATAGGTAAGAAGTGTAAAGAAAACTCTTAGCAGCCTACTGTGACTACTATCTCAAAAAACTTTAGATAAGCAATGAGTAGATTCACTTTAAATTTATTTAAATAGTTTTAATGTGTTAGTCACACTTACAAGAATTACTAACACTTTCGTGGTACTATGTTGATAACGTATGGAACACATTATTTTTTTCTTTACAAAGTGAGTATTTTAATACCTATTTTCTGAGCTAGCTACGCCGTAGTACACAGATCTACGTGGTTATGTGCTACGGCGTAGCACGGCTACGTGGCCGAGCATGCCATTAAAGTTCAGTACAGGTAAAGAATATTTTGGAAACACCAACGAATTTTATCTGCATGATAATGGCTGTAACTTTATATTCAGAATGTGCTTGAGTAAAGATCGTCCATACGAGTAAAAGCCACGTTCGCTTGTAAACATAAACTGGCTTTTCGAAAATATGGCAGCAGAACTATGGGCAAAACATTCTACTAACTTTGTCTTTTAGTCATACATAATAGGCAGGATAACAGAAAGGATTTAAAAAAAAATAACGGCCATGTCATGATGCCATCCACAATTGAATATTCAGTCGTAATTATAAAGATAATTAATTAAATTAATCAGAGTCAAAAGGTTTTCGTTATGTATTCAATTGAATCAACAATTGAATAAATAACGAAACAATTTTTCACCAATTTTTCAACAATTTTTAGTCAAAAGGTTGTAGAAAAATTGTAGTCAAAGTCAAAAGATTTTAGGTATTTATTTAATAGAATCACAGGTATCACTTTGAAAAGGTGAACGCCAGTTCCACGCGACCAAGTACCACAAATCTGAGTTTTGTTTACCATTTTTCGTATTTCGTTTTTCGTAACGCCAGGACATTTTTGTATGGAGACTCGTGAGTTCACAGCGCGCCCAAATCAAATCTGCATACCAAAAAGGCTTGACGTTACGAAAAACTAAATATGGTAAATAAAACTCAGACTTGGGGTACAGGTAAGCTGGCTACATGTACTCGTAAGTCACGGTATGTGTCACGTGTGCTCCGAACTAGCACGGAGCACGGTATTGGCCGGCCGCCAGCAGTCAGCGCGGAGTGGACAATCAATGGGAAATAAGGACACGGAAAAACCAAGACGTAGAAATACCTTTCAAGTCTTCAGCGGCCATTGTTTTTGTGTCCTTTTGTTCAGTTCAATCATGTTTTACGGCAGATTGGAGTGCTAACAAGCTTTTATTGTATCGGAGGTATTTTAGTGGCGAAGTTAATCACACAAACAATTCCTGCTGTCATAAAATGTCTGATTGCTATTGAACACATTTGCATTGCCTTAAATATCACATCCACTGAAGATGACATTGTAGTGTGTTCAGCATTTGTGACAAATCTCAATGCATAGGAGCATATGTAAAAAAGCTACCCATGACGGCACATATCTACAAAACCCGCCCTGGCAGAATACCAGTGCTACGCTGTGTGCTGTGACCCACAAGGTGCGACTGATATTGAGCCAGGGATCTAATTGACTTAACATAGCGTAACTTACTTACCTACCTAAGCACTTTTATTTCTTTTTATACCACCAATACTTTTAAGATATCATTCATTGGTCTTGTCTTTATAGTCCATAAAAAGCTCTACCTTCTTTATTTATTATAAATCGCCTAAAATAAGACCTATATTGTTCAAATAACGTACAAAAATAACATGTACTTTTCATTTTAAGAGTATTATCAAGAGTAGTTCGACGGAAGCATGCGGCTCCTTGCACAGGCATCGGGAGCAAGCCTTCAATACGCCTCTAAGTAGTTCGTTTGTTCTTTTGTTTCGATCTAGAGCAATGCCAGACCCACAGGGAAATCAAAAAGCCGGAGAAGTATAGGTTAAAAATAAAAATATTCTGCGATATAACAAGAGTATGCTAACAAAAGTAAGTAAGATTGTAAGCCTAGGTTTGGTTAAACCTCATTAAATGCTTGTAAGACCAATAAGGGAGGTGGGATAAGGGCAGGAAGATGATGATGAGCTAAGGAAAGACGAGCTACGCGAAGGCATGTCCAAACAATACATTTGGCACGTTATTGGAGTGAGATGTTCGGGCCCTCAGTTAAAAGTCACGACCACAACGCATCCGATGACAGTGTCCAGTCTGTATTCTGCAAGCTCGTTTTCAAGCGGGTTTTGTATGGAGACCCGTGTTTGGCCGTGGAGACCCGTGGAGACCTGTATTGGTCGTGCTGAAAACTATCATTTATTTTTAAATACAACTATCTGATGGAACAAGCAGATTGCCCATCTGATGTTAAGTGGTAACCATCACTTATAACAAAGCATTGCCTCGTAAGTCACACACAATAGGAACGTGCCCTACGATGCACTGCTCTGCGTCCATCAACTTGAGGCATACAGATGTTAAGCCTCATGTTCTCCACTACTCTTAAAACTCTTTCGTAACTCCATACAAAACCCGGGTTGTTTAACCACTGTGTGTTTGTATTTTTTTATTATATTCCGTTTTTTTTTAAATCCATGCTTAGCGACCATTTTAAGCATATTCTTAAGCATCGAGTTACATGATTAAATCGTCATAGCTAATTTGAGCCCTGGCCGGTCTACCTTTGGCCGGATGTGACCAAAAGGCCGGATGTCTCGCAACTCTAGCAGCTCTGAATGTTCCCGTATTTCCCGATTGCTGCCGTGTTGTTTTTGTTCGAGCATTCTTGCAAGTTTGTAAATTAATGATATCAGACTCAGACGGTGGAGAAATTTATGGAGTCGTATATAAGTATCTTGAGACTGTTGTTTCAGCTCACTGAAAAAATATTATAAGTTTTGAAATATAATTGCTCAATTCGCAAGAAGTCCCTCGTTTAGCTCGTCTGTCAATTTCAATCAAATTTCAAGTTTCATGAAAATGTAAGACGGAAAAATTAGATATTTTTAAGCCGTTGTTTACTTCTGCATAAAGCAAAACTCAGTTAAAAATGACTAATTTAAACCAATAGCAGAGTTCATTGGCCGCAGAAGGGCAACAACCTAAACAATGAAATTCATATTCACGAAACCAAACAATCTAGAATGTAATAAAAAATTGTATGTATCTTTACCGAGCAATCAATCAGGCTGCACTCACCGCTTTGCGGGGACACCGTACGAATATCTAATTTTGTTTGTTACACCCCCCATTCAACCCCCATTTGCACCCCCGAGGCTACCGCGCACGCGTCGAACACCCCAAATCCAGGCGGACGTTTTGATGGATCACCCTTAATGACAAGCACCGAAGGGGCGAAATAGGGCCGTGATCTTATCGATCGCTTTTATCGATAGAGTAGCTTTCTTATCGATAAAGTAGGTTGTTGTGGTAATTGACTCGATAGCATCTAAATTGTGGGGAAATGCGAGGTGGGATCGGTAATTGTTTTATAATATGGAAGTGTTTTCGTGTTTGTCATTCAGGAAATTGGTGCCACGCTGAAAGTAGGTAGTTTGGTTCACAATTTTTCGAACTAGCAAGCTGTTGGCTATTTATTTTTTATACTAGCATTATTCTTCTGCATTATTCCTTTGCATTCTTTTTGTTATTTGTTATGGGCATCAGCAGGTGCTTTTAGATATTTTGCAATGGAATTAGAACGTCATTTTAACTCAGTTTTCTTTAATTTCTTTTAGATTAACAATACAACAAGAATGACTATCACACGCACGCAATCATTATCGTTTTGACATAAGTTCATAATTGTATTTCTTAAAATTGACAAATTATCTAGGCTGCAAAGGTTCCTTTTTATATTTCCATCCTAAAAATAATTGAAAATCTTTTACTGATATTAGTTGAAAATATTTTTATCGATAACATTTTTCCCATCCCTAGCCCACCTCGGCCCCATCATATGAACAGCACTCGGTACAATTGTATTAGACATTAGTGATGCGACTCGCAATTCATGCTTTTATTGTACGTTCGCTTAAAACACGCAATTTTCTATTGTGCAAGTAATGATTCTTTCAGGGCTGTGTGTAGCGGTGCCTATTTGTCACAAATACGTGACGTTGTTTGAGGTTAAATATGGTGGTCTTTTTATTAGGTATTTTATCCTATCTTATTCTAATCCATTCTAATAAGTAAATGCGGAAGTAACGATGTTTAGAACTCAGTCGCCCCCGATCCACTGAACCGAGCGGGATGAAACTTAGAACTAATATAGCTAGCAATCTGAATTAGCATAAAGGCTAAATCAAAACAAGACAAAAACAACTTGTAAACAAACTGTATTACAATTATTAAGAAAAATATAAAGTTTTCCACAAAGAAATATAGACTTGACACAATAGAAAACTAAATGTAAAAAGCAGGCGCAATAAAAAGAGCATATAAACATCTCAATAATTCAAAAACGATAATGAGTCATCTACAAAACCAAGCCGGCGTGATAGTCACAAATAAAGATAAGTTAATGGAAATAGCAACAGATTTTATAAAAAACTATACAAAACAAAAGAAACCATCACACAAAATCAACTATTTAATACGTTTAACAAAGACCCGTTTCCAATATTTCTTGCAAACGCATTCAATTAATAAACTAAAAACAGAAAAGAGCCCAGGCCCAGACGGGATAACGAACGAGGTGATCATTACTGGAAAAAATACACTCTTAAAACTACTCACAACGTTATTCAATCTTATACTAACCAACAATGACATACTGAAACAATGGACGTGTTCCAACATATCCCTGCTCTTCAAAAAAGGAGACCCTAAGCTAATATGTAACTACAGACCAATAAGTCTTATGTCTGGTTTGTATAAAGTATTTTCTGCGACTCTACTACGCCGCCTCACAAAAATCCTTGACGAGAATCAACCTGTACAGCAGGCTGGGTTCGTGTGCAACTACTCTACTTTGGTTTAACTGTGAACAGCTTAGAACGTATTAAAATATGCCAGAGAAGAATAGAAAGAAGCTTCTGTGGCCACATACTAAAAGATAATAAAAATAGCACTAGAAAAAAGACCACAGCTAAAGATGCCACTGAAAAAGTTCACCGCTTGAAATGGAAGTGGGCAGGCCATACTCAGAGAGGCACAGACAAGAGATGGTCCAAAACTGTATGTAACTAATGGTACCCTATACACAAAAGGCGTAGACCTGGAAGACCGTATAAAAGATGGAGCGATGACATAGCCAGAATAGCAGGCCAAGCGTGGAGTAGAACCGCTAGAGATAGAGAGAGGTGGAAGGAGCTGGAGGAGGCTTATACCGCTAAGTGCGGTCCTTACAAAATATAATAGGAAAATACATACACACAGGTTATAAAATACTAGTTGTCGTTATAAGTTGAAAAATAAGTAATATTTAAGTTTCTAATTCGTTTTGTATGATTCAATTAAAGCTTTCATTATTATTATTTTGTGACAGCCTTCACAGCTCAGTTAGTAGTAGCTCTGCCTTCTGCGCCGTAGGCCGTGGGTTCGATCCCCACCGAGAACAAACATTAGTGTGATGAGCATAGATGTTTGTTCTCTGTCTGGGTGTTATATAATATTGTAAGTATGTATTTACAAAAAAAAGTATATATGTATTATATCAGCTATCTGGTTCCCATATTACAAGCTTTGGCTTAGTTTGGGGCTAGATAGTGCTGTGTGAATAGTCCACCAATATTTATTTATTATTTATTTTATCTAATACGTGAGCAAAGTCAAATATTAATAAATAATATGAGTATTTTAGTAGCGCTCTGGAACAATGGAGTTGGTTGTGGTGGTTCCAGCATAAAATAGGACTATTCCTTCCCGTGGATGTCGTAAGAGGCAACTAAGTGAAAGCATCAGGGCAGTGGCATCTCCTGAGTACTTAAGGGGCTGACACCCGTCAAGGTACCTCTCGCTCGCACATTTCGACTTTTTGAAGGATAAAAAATCACTGAGCTTATTAATGAAAAATCGCAATCAACCAATTTGTGTGCATTGCACACAAAAAACAACTAAAAAATTTACATACGAAAACTAGTAAAGCAAACAGTTGGTGCAATTGTTTGGTTGATGACAATTTTTCATTAATAAGTTCAGTTATGTCCTTTATGTCCTTATTATCCTTCAAAATGTTGAAATGCGAGCGCAAAATTCAATAGGTAGTCTTCGCCTATTAAACTCTCTCAGACATGGGGAGGCCTGTGCCCAGCTGTGGACTTATTCAAGCTGGTAATGGTGTTGATGAGAACAGTATACGAGAGCGTCGTGGGAAACCAATGGCTTAGTCAGCTCACCATGTATTGACCACGCCTTTCCCGGATACTGTAGACACACATACAGTAACATATAGCAGTTTGAGACATAGACATTAGATTGAAATGTTCAAGAGATTCTCATTTTTGAACTCTTGACTTGAAGTCTCTTCTTGAAAATACGTTTTATTATCTCCGCATAGATTGATTAAAAACTAGTTAAGCCTGCCGCAGTCAGTATGTGCATTGTTTGTTAAAATGCCCTCGCATGAGTGCCTCAATTTGATATTAAACATCGTGCAATACATGATATAATACAAGTTCACAGAAATCGACAGCACCCGTCAATTTCCCGTATCAATAACTAATGCTCATGGGTGGACACCCGACATCCACTACCCACTGTTCAGGGTGTTCCAACCATTGTTTAGAAGTGGACATTTGTAAAAAATTAAAACTGCTTTACGACTTTGATCCCCAGGCACGGTAGATATCCCCTCAGATCTCTTGGTACCAAGTACTAACTCCAGATTCTTTGAGGACGTTTATGGGGAATAGTCAGAGGTATGTCCAAACATTACATTTGGTACATACCCACGTTTCTAGTAGCTGGTATTCCATACGTGACAGTAAGAACGAATGTTCGAATGAGTTTTTGTGATTAAAAATATGTAATTTTTTAATTACAAAAATAGTTACTTTTGAGTCCTTGATTTGAGTCGAATCAAATAACACTTAGAGCACTGGTGGTCTAGCGGTAGCGGCCCCGCCTTCCGATACAAAGGACGTGGGTTCAAAACAGTTGTACACCAATGAGTTTTTCAATGTATAAGTCAATCAATGTATAAGGTGAACTAACGGTGAATGAAAATATCATGACAAACCGCCGTGCCGTAGAAAAAGTTCTAAAAAAACATGTGTCATGTGCTCGAAAGAAGCCTCTTTTTGGCGCACTTAAAGTCCTTTTACGACACTGTTACATAAAATCACGCATTTCTCATAGGGGTAGGCAGAGACCACGAATTTCCACTTGCTACGATCCTGTCATACCTCTTTAGCTTCATTCACTCTCATAACATTCTTCGTACATGCTCGTCGGGTACCCACTCTTGATCTGGCCTTTCTCTAAAATTCTGTTATCTGTTACGTTCGCCGACAAAAAGTACGCAAAAGTGTACACATAGAATATACCTCATATAAATAATGTTAGGGTAGGATAGTTAGTGTACAATGTACTTACATACGGGGGCATCCTGTATAAACAAGTGGTAATGAACCTCACCACGTCATCCCGCCATCAGTCGGTCCCAGCGATTTGCTTCCATTTGGGGGACGTAATCTAATAGCCGAGTTCATTGCTTAATAATAGCATTTCCATACAGTAATTGCATTATTTCGTAGTTGCTTTTCAATCGGTTTTGATTTAAACAGTGATGGAATGAAAAACTAAAATTAATATTTTTTGTTATAGATTTGAGACGAGACGATACGAGATCATCCATTTCTTGGTAAGTACCTACTGCACGTCTTTTTACAGCATTCTATAGACGTAAGGGCAAAGGAGATTATATTATTTTGTATATTTCATTACATACTTCCTACTTTTAACTAACGCGTTGTTATTTTCAAAAAGTATTTACCTGTAACCTAATGGCTCGATAGATTCCCGAACAATATAAATTTTATTGTGTCTAGGATTGTGGTTTCTTGTTAAACCACGTTTTGTATGAGTTATGCAAAACGTATACGATATTGGTATGAGTTATGCAAATACCTAGTTTTCAATTACTTGTTCAATTACTGTGTTTTTTTTACCTTAAAGTGTAGTCTTGACGTCGCTGTGTTAAACCACAATTTAATATTCCGTATCTAAGTTTTTATAGTGATAAGTAAAAAGCTCGTAATGAAACAGAAAAAAATTATCTCCACGACTTTGATTCCCAGGCACGGTAGATAGCCCCTCAGATCTCTCAGTACCAAGAACTAACTCAAGATTAGTAGTATTAATTCAAGAAAAAGGGGGTCAGAGGTTATCATTACAAAATGAGACATAAAAAAAAGAGGAGTATGCCAATACTTTAAGAGCATTTCTCTACAAAGTTTTAAGTATCTTATAAATTTGATTATGTTTACCTTTTTCTGTATGCCTACGCCTCACTAAACTTCAATAATATATTATATTATTACATTGTAAAAGGATCATACAAAAGAACGGTAGGAACCAAGCCGTAAGTTTGTTGCCTGTTCTTCTAGGCTTTGGTCGCGTGGAACTGGCACCTAGAGTCACCTAGCTTTAAGACGTTTCAAAGTGATCCTTGTGATTTTATTGAATAAATACATTTTGACTTTGACTTTGACTTTGACTTTGAAAGTCTATACCTATCTCCAGACCTAGACTGTACCAGTCGTTTCCGAGACAGTTACAGTCGCGTCCACCAGCGCTCTCTGCCGGATGCAAGGCATCGACAAGCAGTAAATCCCTCCGCAGACCGTCCGCTCGACACGTGCACTGTACTATTTTGTGTGCTGTGTGTAGGGTACATGCACTATCTGATTATTCCGGTACATCGAAAAAAAGGTTTTAAGTATCTCAAATGAACTTTAGATATTTCCAATATTATTTGTTAAGATAATTAGGTTGTTTGAAAGTTACATAAAAACAGTGCTATTTTTACTTTGGTAATATTTTACCCGCAGTTAGAATCAATATTATTTTTGTACCCATCAATATGAATAACTTTTCTAAGGAATCAACACTGTGAACGCGAAAAAAAATTGCTGTTTCATACAAAAGTTCAATACCTACTTACCTGGCTAAAATGTATGAAATTAGTGATGTTTATACCTTTTTGTTCGTAATTGAAATAAATTTAGATTGTTTATTATCTTCCGTTTTACATAAATGTGGTCAACCTACCCATGGCGTCACAGCATCGACATGTCCTGCGTGTACTTAACTACTCCGCCATGTTGGAATTTCTAAACTGCGCGTGCGCACTGTGGGTGGCCACTTCGCACTTGCAATATTATCTCTTCTGTTAGTTAAATCTGCCTTAATTGCTATTTTAGTGCCTATGTTGGAAGACTGTTAAGTTCTGTAGGTATTTACTGCTTAACGGTTAACTTACTAGCTTCCTTTCTAGCAAGAAAATTTTCTGCCAGAATAGAATGTAAAAATGTCCTATTCGGAGTCATTCAAATATCTTCCCGCAGCAGAAATCGAACCTGCACCTCTTGAGTTTGAACTAGTCAATGGCCAGTTGCACTACAGAAGTCACAGGCCTTTACCTCGTGCAACCAAAAAACAAAAAAAGAATAATAAAAACAGAAAGAAACAGCTCCACGATTTGACTCAGGATTATTTGAGGATGTGTAAGGGGCAGTAGACACACAGACACAAAGTAGTGAGATAAGGGTTCTCGAATAGATAGAGCCATCTGATAGACCGACGTTATCGTGAAGATCATAAAGTCGTTGCAGAATAGAGGACCCAAATATTTTTCCCTTTAGAAATACATCTCTTTCTCTCTTGTCGTGTCACTAGTTTCTTTCGAAACAGTGTGGTGAAAGGATTTCAAGTGCGCCTCAAGAGGCTCCTAGAAATACATGCCAGATGCTTATGTCCACCCGTGGACTTCTTCAGCCTTTCAGCCAATTACGTTCCGTCTCTCATAGTTTCTTTATTCCACTTGAAAATTAAGTCGGTTATAACTATTTACTCGACAGATTATAGACTAAAGAAGAGTTTGATCTTTAGCTGATATGTTACATCATTTGTAATTCCTGCTTCCGTGAGTGGAACCACGTGCCTTATGCCGTATTTATAGTCTGTACCTCCTCGGGCATCATCATGTCTACATAGGTGACTCCACTGCTGGACATAGGTTTCTCCCAAATTCGGAGGGTTTTGCTATGGAACTACGAGCCTGATGTTGTATTTATAGTCGGTATTTATAGTATTAATACTTATTTATACCTCATCGTGCATCAGCCTGATGACTCCACTCCTGGATAAGCATTTTCCATATTCACGGGTTTTGCTGTAGTCGCCACGCTTAGTAGCTGTATTGGAGATGCTGCCCAAACTCATTCAATCTTTCGATTCTGACGACATCCATGAGATGTGATGAAGGGGCCTATTCTAAGTTGGAGGCACATCGCTGGAGCTGCATTATTTAAATTATTTTGTTATAAGAATCATTCTTATAAAGATAGGAACCCAGCCACGGGAAACACAAAAATTGCCTTAAATCTCCAGGCGGTAGATGTCGTCCCAAATATTATAGGTACCAAATATCCACAATTTTTTGAGAATTTTTGGTATGTTTCTGTGAGGTCCGAAGTACATCCATCACATTTGACACATACCTACTAACATTTTTCAGTTGTTGGTATTCTAATACATTACAGGTTGCAAGCCCATCGCCGCATAAGAGAAGCGTGTCTCATAAATAGTTACGACTATGAATACGGACGCTCGTTTGTAGAGTACGATGAGCGTACGCATAAGTAACGTGATCCAACACAGGGTGCTTTGACCATCGTCTAACGATGTCTAGCTGATAGGGTACCGAGAACAAGGTCTATTTAATATCACTTTTATATTCTTAGAAATGAAATTCAATATCGAAGACACTCGTAAAACTAAATTTTATGTGATAATCCTTTCCTGGATGTGGATACATTACAAAATTATTTATTTAAACCACAGAAAAACTAAATATACCTCTATAAAATAAAATTAGTCGCCACTCAGGATGGTGTTTCGTGACACCAGTAGTATGCGATACAACTGCGACTCATACGTAATTGATTGTTTTTATTTATTTTAAGAAGACCAATAGGTTTTGTACTGGGTACCACAACATTAAGTACCTAGATTTCCAGTTCTTTAAGGCTTGATCACATGGAAACTGGCATCTAGATCCCGCCCGTATATAAAACGTTTTTTAGTAGTTTAGCCTTGATACTAAGACAACTCTTAACCTTAGTCATAATCTGTATACACACAGACTTTCACA
Source organism: Chloroclysta siterata (assembly GCA_932294275.1). Lineage (NCBI taxonomy): Eukaryota > Metazoa > Arthropoda > Insecta > Lepidoptera > Geometridae > Chloroclysta > Chloroclysta siterata. Next base: position 29,259,094 of record OW028590.1, on the reverse strand, counting down.
GGCTCTGATAAAATATGACGTGACAAAAACAAGACAGTGATCAGCAAATACTGAAATCTGGGCTTAGTTCTATCTAAAATCTGGTATTCCAGAATCCCACCCAAACTTATCTCTCAGTAACGTTATCGGAACAAAAACTTATAGGAACCCGTTTTTTGGAACACATTTGGACAAATTTGGAGCCAACAGAGATGTGCGTCTCATTCGATAAATATCTCAAGTGTTTGATGTATTTAAACAGACGGAAGTAGGGATGTCCAATTGTGCAATAAATCGTTGATCGATGAATGCAGTTGTATAATATTATATTAGATTGATAGTAGAATAATTGTATTAAATAAATTGGATCAGTTTTGGTTATCTAAAATGTATCGATCGTTTATATAAATAAATAAATAAATATTGGTGGACTTTCCACACAGCACTATCTAGCCCCAAACTAAGTCAAAGCTTGGAATATGGGAACCAGATAGCTGATCTAATACATTATATGGGTACTTTTTTTGTAATTACCTGCATACATACTTATAAATATTAACACCAAGACAAACATCTATGTTCATCACACAAATGTTTGTTCTCGGTGGGGATCGAACCCACGGCCTACGGCGCAGAAGGCAGAGCTACTACTAATTGAGCTGTGAAGGCTGTCAAATATGTAAACTACTAGCTGCCATCTACGGCTTCACTCTTCGCATATAAGTAGTGATTGCTGACATTATATTTAAGGCGTATTGTATGCGTCTGTATTAGGTGGCTTAGGGCATAGTTGAACCACAAACAGCCAAACATCGTAACATTCGAATTTATATATTAAAAGTAGGAAGTAGGATAGGTTAAGATAATATAGAGACTAACGCTAAAATACTATTGTATTTTTTTAACAAATAAAAAGTTTATTTTCATTTTAACTTTAATGTTCAACAGCATTGCCACTTGTCGATGAAAACATACCAACGTGAAGACAACTCTATTATGTCAAGTGTGGGTCTGACTACCTGCGCCTGAGCACTTGATGTCGCCACTGCGTCGCACAAAATGTCCCTTTACTTTATTTTTTTGTTTATTTTTTGCGGCATAAAGTATGTCTCGGTTATTGATTAACGATTGGATGTAAAACGATAAGCGTTTTATTTACAAACCAGATAATTGTGCTCGTTAAATCTTTATGGAGGGTTTATTGGAGGATTCATTGGTTTCATGTGTCACTTGCCTTATTAATAGGCAGGATTGGCTGCTGACCTCTGGAAGAGATCTTGTTACGTTTTAGCTATAATTTAGCTTCCTGTTAAGAACATGAAACGTGAATCTTTTTGTTATTCTAAGACACCATCATCTTCCTGACCCTATCCCACGCTCATTGGGGTCGGCACAACAGGTTTTATTCTTCCACTCTCTTCTATCATTCATCGCGATGCTGACTCTTTTCTTATTAATGTCTTCTTCATCATTTCATTGGCTTGCCTCTCTTTCTAAAAGTATCCATTTCTCACAATTCTCGTAATATGTCTTTCTTACCTCCTCTTGATGGTAAAAATTTCAAAAGCAAACACAATTGAAGCATAAAGATTCAAAGTCAAAATGTATTTTTTCAATTGAATCACATGGATCACTTTGAAAAGCTAGGTTTATCTAGGCGACAGTTCCACGTGACCAAGGCTAGATACGACAAGATTTAAGCCCAAAAAACTATTCAGCAATTGTAAAAATACCCAAAATCTCGGAACCCAGTAAAGCATTAGTGATGTTATTTTACCCGCTGTCGATATTTTTTGGAGTGATATCAGTGATTTATGGTGGAGCTGGAGTCCCGTCACGTGGAGTCGAGTGGTTTCGCATGCGAGAGATAAGGCGCAGGATGTGTGATTTTTTACATTTTCTCGTTTCTTTGAGAGCTGGTTGAGGTATTTATAATGATAAATATTGGCGGATATTTATTTCTCATCTAGCCACTAATTCAGCTAGGTTATATTCATCTGATAACTGATAGACTACAAAATTGTAAATTTGTAATCAACATATGTCAGATCTATTTGCATTTCTGTGAATGAGGAGATCATTTAAATTACCATATTTAAAATGATTCGAGTTTTCAAAGTGGCAAAAAAATACTCCGAGTCGACGCATAAAGTGCCACGGCATTGATCTTGAGAATTGAAATGTCTACGGTATTATTGCCCTAAGTGTACTTTGTATTTTATCACCACTCGTTTTTGTATTTAAATATATTTCCATACTGACTCAATAAAGATACAAATTATGAAACAACTCTGTTAGTATCTTCATTGATAGGAAACTTGAAACACTAGATTACTGCTTAGAATGAAAAGGTTGTAAGTTTAAGAATACTATTATTATAAAAGTCTTGACAGGCTGAAATACAACGAATGCGTTAAACTTCTAGTCCTGAAGCATGATTTTTTACGTAGGCACAAACTAGAAAATTATTTGGAAAGCCAAATAGTCCAAACTACAGAAAGTGGTAACCATCATCTATAACAAAGCATTGCCTTGAAATTCACGCACGATACAAACGCGCTTTACGATGCACTGCCCTGCGTCCATCAACTTGAGGCATACAGATCTGCTTGGCGGCAGAAATAGGCTTATGGTAGTACTTCCCTGGACGTGCCCTTCACAAAGACCACTGCTCTGTTGGTCTGTGATCCTTTTTTCGTGGGTAACAGCACTGGTATTCTGTCAGGACCTTAGGGCACTGGTAACACTAACCTGAAATCCCAAGTTTTAAGAAGCAAAACTTCGCATAAACTTTGCTAATATTGAGCTCGCTTCATTCCACTCAGTTTTATTTTTAATTTTATTACAGTCTCACACAGTTCGCGACAAAACAATAATAAGGAGGTGGTTCAAGTTATGAAGTAGAGCGATTTGGAATAAATCATATTTTTCTCCCAGCAAGCCATTGTCTGTAGATTTGCAGCAGATAGAATAGAATAGATCATATTTTATGCCAGATATCACAAATCTGAGTGTGATCACACTAACCATACAAAAAAAAAGCTATCGTTGTCATACCTACGTAAAATGTTAAACGAACATTGAGCACTATTGTTAAAGAACATTGAGCACTGGTTGGTTACCACATTATGGTTATGGTACCACAGATAAATGAATATTTATTGTATTTTGGACATTATTGCAAACAAACCACATATGTACCTACGGTTTTGAGAGTCCTTACCTCTTCTCTTGCATAATTTATTTTGTTGGTACGTTGTGAGTGCTTTTTCCAGATTTTATAATTTTTGATTGCAAAGAATTATTGATCCGTGAAAGAAAACTTGAGGAACCAGTTAGTATTCTAACAGCGGCGATCGGCTTGCAATCTGTCACATAGAGAATGCCAACTGCTACAAAATTTGGGTATGTTCCTTTAATATTTGGATCTGAACGTACTTGGTACTAGGAGATCTGAGGGGATATCTACCGTGCCTGTGGATCAGTCATGAAGCTGTTTCAGATTTTCCTTTAGTTATCTAAAGTTTCTATAGTTTCCTTGGACCACACAGAATATTATTGTTCGATTTCTTCTTTTTATGTAACGCTATATCGACTCGTAAACTTCGAGATAAAATACTATGCTCTAACCACCACATTTAAAACCCTTACATCGAACAAATATACACTCTAATTTAGACCTTATTCCTTATGTTTAAGAGCTACACTTTCTTTGGTAGCAGTCCGAAAATTTTATACTCAGTGTGAAATGAACAGTGTTATTGACTTTTAGACTTTATTTTGTCGTTTGTTTAATAATTTATCGTGGGTAATGCGATACTATTTGGTTTGCCTGGATACGTGACAATTTGAGGCTTTATACCTAGCTGTACATATACATACAGCGTCGGTGTCGTACGTATACGTACTGTTATTTCGACTGCTGCATGCTGTAGGTAAAGCGACACGTGGGCTGTGAAATTCTATTTGCCTGTTCATGTAACTTGAGTTGATTTTAAGAAGTTGACCAGTATAATCATAGTTTCTAAATTGATAACTGTAACTACGAATATGGTCTTACATCAATATTTTCGTGGTAGGCTAATGATTAGATTAAGTTTACGTATGCGAAAAGAGAAGTACTAGCACCATATCTATTTCTGCCGCCAAAGAGCGTTGCTGTGTTTCGGTTTAAAGGGCATGTTGCCGCTGAAATTACAGGCACATGAGGCTGTCTGAACTTTTGTATGCCTCAAGTTGATGGACGCAGGGCAGTGCATCGCAGGGCAAGTTCTTATCGAGCGTGACTTGCGAGGCAATGCTTTGTGATGTTTGGTGATGGTTACCACTTAACATCGGGTGGGCCATCTGCTTGTTCAATCAGCAAATAGTATAAAAAAACGTATTAACCTAGAGTAGACCAATAAAATACAGTAGTCAGATCTAGTGACGGAGTCTCCGGGCATTCATCATGGCTTAACGTCTGCTAAAGCCGGACCAATAGCTTAACGTATCCTCCGAAGCGTAGGATGTATGATGATTATGATGTAGACCTATGATGATGAGTTTGGTATATTTAAAAGAGTTAAGCTAATTAACCGATTAAAAAGAAGCAAAGTCAAAAGGTATTTATTCAATGAAATCAATAAACCTTGAAATGTATTAAAGCTAGGTGAATCTAGGTGCTAGTTCCACGCGACCAAGCCTAGAAGAACAGGCAACAAACTTACGGCTTACCTTTCTTTTGTATGATCCTTGTTACAATGTAATATAATACAATATTGAAGCTCCAGTGTGGTGCCAATCGAATTTAGTGAGGCGTAGGCATAACAGAAAAAGGTAAATGCAATCAAATTCACAAGACAGCACACGCTGCGCTTCAAGCTAATAAGCCTCTTTTAATATAATATGTAGATTTAGTTATACAGATTGCGTGTAACTACGGGAAATGAGAACTACTTCCGGCAGACCGACGCTTCCGGTGGGATCACTTTCTTTTATATCCTGGAGATAAAGCCATTTGTATTCCGTATTTTCTTATAGAGTAAGTAATCCAAATAAAGCCCAAAACAAAAATATATACATATCTTTGCTCTGAACAAACTTTCAAAAGTTACGAAATAATTTATAAAAGTTTGTTAGCAGATAACTTTAACACAACTGAAATGAAAAGTTATAAATAAATAAATATCAATGGTCTTTCCACACAGCACTTTATATCCCCAAACTAAGCCAGAGCTTGTAATATAATAAATAATAATAACTAGTAGTTCGCCCCGAACTGAGATCTCGTGATGCGACCCGACGAACGCATCAAAACTTTGAGTCGGTAGTAGTCAGAGGCAAGTCCAAACATTATCTTTGGACTTTTTTCTGACTACCGCCTACTAACTTGGTATGGTTACCAAGTTTCAACTCTATTGGCCTATTTATTGAAGAGTTCCGTTGAACAGACCTTGGCTCCATCATCAGACCTGGTCGTCGTCATCATTTTATGAGAACTGAGTACCTCCTTAAATTATTTCATGAAAAAAAAATAAGAAAAATCAAAGGAACTGACCGACCAGTAGAAAAACCTTGATATCAACGAAACTCTTAGAGATGGGAGCTCTTGTATCGCTGGTTATCTTAATTTAACTTTTTAAATTTTATCTCGAAAACCGAGCGTCCCAAAAAAAAAGTAAAAATTGTTTTGGAATGTCCAAACAAAGCCCTTTCATATGACATGTAACTTGATTTTTTTATGTAACTTTTTTTATTTTTGCCCTCTTAAAAAACCCCATATCTCAAAAACCCTTCATCCGATTTTACTCATATACTTACCAGTAAATTTCTCAAGTACAAGCTATCGACATATCAAATTTCATGGAGATCGGATCATCGGTTCTAAAGTTATCGCCAGACAAACATACATACATACATACATACATACATACATAAAATGCCAAATCGCCCAAGTTGAAACTAAGATCTTCGTTCGCTTCGCTCACTCGATCAATAATAATAAATTTGTTTATTTGGACACAGATTATATACACGTAAGAATTTAAATATAAATGAAATACAGTATAAAGAAGGCTAAGCTTATTTTAAATAACAAGCTACGCCTTACGCTAATAATTTAGCTACATTTCAAGAAACATTATATAATTCAAATTCAAATAACTTACTGTAATCTAGTAGTGCGCTAAGAACCGGACTAGATTGTCTGTATCCCGGCTCTTAGCACCCCCCAACGGACAATTTTTATGTGCTGTGTATAGTCTTAAAATCAGCTAATAATAGAATTAAATAAAAAAATAAAAAATTAGATTAAATAAATTAGTTATGTATGTTATGGGAGTTATGTGAAACAAAAACAATGTAAAATAAAATAAAAATACAAGAGTGTGTTAATGTGCATGTGTAGGGGTTCTCCTGATTACACAAGTCTCATAAGAGCCAAGGTTTCACAGGAGAACCCCGTGTGTGTGTGTGTTTTCTATAGGATATAGGAATATGGGAACCAGATATAGCTGAAATAATACATAAATACTTATTTCTTGTGAATACATACTTATAATATTATATAACACCCAGACAGAGAACAAACATCTATATTCATCACACAAATGTTATTTCTCGGTGGGGACTGAACCCACGGCCTACAGCGCAAGACACAGCTACTACCAACTGAGCTGTGAAGTTTTAATTCTTGCAGGAAAAAACTTTCATTTTGTGAAATATTAGATCTCAAATAATAGGGGAAAGAAAAACCATTATTTAAAGACTATTTCTAAAATCATTTTGCATGAATTTTGAAAGATTTTTTAAGAGTATGAAGTTAACGGCAACTCATACTACCACAACTATACATACCTATGATGAATTTAAATATTTATAAACGAGAGATCACAAATAATATGTCAGCGCTTACGCTTCAACATTTTTTTTTGAACATGCATGGATTTAAAAGTATGGAAATGGATGGAATCGAAATGATGCAAAGTAGCTTAGAATTCCACTAGTTTTAATAACACATAACTTGAAAGAATCTGAGGATTCACTAGTTAGATACATATGCGTTGTTTTTCATTATAGTTTGTACCGTAAATGACCACTATCAATCAGAGATCTACATCCCAAACGTACCTTCGATAAAATATCTAAGTATCTCAATCCGTCAGTGCCTTCCATTTGTAACGCTGGGAGGAGGCAGGACTGTGAGAAATAACGGTAACGTGTGAAATACTACTTTTTACTATACAAACGTTTTTCTGTTAAAAAATTGTATGTAGGCGTATTTCTTGTTTTGGTCAAAGCATTTATTTATTTATTTGGTAGACGCAAAGTTATTTAGGTACATTTAAGACATACAGTTTTATTTAGGGAGTGGTTTAGAGCCTAGTTAAGTCTAACCACGAGGTTCTCGCTTACATATTACAGGTAAATGAAAACACCCTTGCAAGGCAAGGTAACTTTGTAATAGTACCAAGGTATTTATTTAGGCGGCAGAAATATGCATGGCGGTAGTACTTCAACGGACAAGCCCATCACAATGAACTCGAACTACTCTTTTTGTTGTTTGTGGGAACACAAACAGGTTAAGGTTTTGTGACGAAAATAAATATTTTCTATTCTATTATATTATAATGGTATAGAATCTTTATTTCTCAAAAGAATTACATAAATTCACTTGCTGAGAATAATAATATTTGAATAACAAATCTATTAGTTTCGTACATTTAAAAATATTTAAATTAAATAAACACGTAAATATGAGTTTGTTAGGTAGGTAGGTACAACAATTTACCGACACATTTTTTAAGCGGCTTGTTGGAGGTAGGCAAGCAAAGAAAGTATTGATAGCATGCAAGTTACGTAGATTTAGCGAATCTGGATGTGGCAAGGGTGTAGGTACTCTGTGTAAAATCTGTTTTAAGTATTTTTGTAATGTTTTATGCATTGTATTGTATTTTAGTTGTTAAATTCATAGCTCGTACTTATTTATTTAGTAATTATTATTATTATTTATTTTTAAATTAATTTATTTATATATATAATTATTTATATATAATTATATAATTTATTAATTATATTGTATTATATTCTTAGTATACTACTATATTTGACCAATTTATTGTTTTTTATCTTAGATAGAGATTTAATAGGAGCTGATTTCACCATGCTCCTTCATTAGTAACTAGAGCGTGGTAAAATCAGCTCTTATGGTTACAGGGTCGTTTTCAGTGGTTCGTATTGGGGCGAATGGGGCGAGCCCTGTGAGTGGGAGATAGCAGCTCATTAGCCGCCAGCCTAGCACCTGTAGTGCTAGGCTGGTTGGTGGCTGATCTATTTCGGAGCTACGAACAATTATGTTGCAAAATAAAAAAAAAGGTACAGGAACTTTTTTTTCAGACAAAAATAATATGAATAACAAAATGTACTCCAAAAAACAATAACGTCATTTACACACAAGAATTATTTTGAATCGTCATATAAATTAGATTACCTAATGTACGTTACCAGTTCATCTACTCAGATTTATATTTAAATAATACATAAGCACTCTGAGGTAAGGCTAGCTGTTGAGTGGGTTGCTCGTTTATCATAAAATCTGTGATATAACTGTAAGCAAAATTTCGTTTGTCATAGTCAAAAGGTATTTATTCAATTGAATCACAAGGATCACTTTGGAAAGGAAACGTCTTAAATAAAGCTAGGTGAATGAAGCTACATGCCAGTTTCACGCGACCTATGTATGTTATATGTTATAGGTATACCTACCTACCTACCTAAATGTATATAGTCTACACCTACAATTTGCATCCCAGCTATGGGGAATGAGTGCTACCGATTTTATTTTTTGTCATATTTATGTACCTATAAGTACCATTGAAGCAAATAATACGATTTATTACAATCTCGAGTAATTACCGTTTTTTATTCATTCATTTGGACATAAGTGAAAATAACGCGTTTTAAAATCTATAAAATTGATTTAAATAAATAAAATGAACTTAGCAAGATATTTATTAATAACCTATAGCACAAAGTGCCACATCAAACCTTTGTGGTGTAGTGTTATCCGGGTCACATCCGGGCGTCCGGACGGCGTCCGGGCATTGCTTGTGCCGACGCTACGATGTAATCGCTGCCGATGGACTAACGTTATTATTATCGGCTGTTATTAGATCCATGTTATTATAGTTTGTCATTGATTTGTGGTGAACTTTAGAGAGGGCGCTGAGTGTTGAGGAAACTGTTTAGTAGGAAAACTTGTTGGGATCATAATGATACTGTGTGCGATATGATGGTTCACAACTTGGTTGATTACGATTTTTCATAAATAAGTTTAATTATTATATATCTTTCGAAATGAAATATGCGAGCGAGAGGTACCTACATTAGAAGTAGACTATCGGTTACTTTATGGTTAGCCCCATTTAGTCGTTTAGAATTATGAGCTCTATTGACCCGAAATATGTAGTTCTATTTTAAACATATAATTTGTTTATTTATCTATCCATTAAAAAGTAGTGAAATGCGGCGGGCCCTCAATGGCTCCATATAGCAAAAAACCGCGACAAATGCCTATCTTTGGAGGAGGCCTTCACCTGCGAAAGGGTTCTAGCGGTTGATCATTAAGGAAGAAAGTTAAGCTCTTAGATAAACGAGTATTAAATGTAATAAGTACCTACTTGCATTATGTTACTAACACTTACAATTAAGAAATTAGATTTTATTACTGACCCCAACAGAAATAATTACTTTGTACGCAAGAAATAAAAGGCTTTTCATTTTTGATCGAGTGAGCGAAGCGAACGAAGATCTTAGTTTCAACTTGGGCGATTTGGCATTTTATGTATGTATGTATGTATGTATGTTTGTCTGGCGATAACTTTAGAACCGTTGATCCGATCTGCATGAAATTTGATATTTCGATAGCTTGTACTTGAGAAATTTACTGGTAAGTATATGAGTAAAATCGGATGAAGGGTTTTTGAGATATGGGGTTTTTTAAGAGGGCAAAAATTAAAAAAGTTACATTACAAAATCAAGTTACATGTCATATTAAAGGGCTTTGTTTGGACATTCCAAAACAATTTTTACTTTTTTTTTGGTCGCTCGGTTTTTGAGATAAAATTTAAAAAGTTAAATTAAGATAACCAGCGATCCAAGAGCTCCCATCTCTAAGAGTTTCGTTGACATCAAGGTTTTTCTACTGGTCGGCCAGTTCCTTTGATTTTTCTTATTTTTTTTTCTTGAAATAAATTAAGGAGGTACTCAGTTCTCATAAAATGGTGACGACGACCAGGTCTGATGATGGAGCCAAGGTCTGTTCAACGGAACTCTTCAATAAATAGACCAATAGAGTTGAAACTTTGTAACCATACCAAGTTAGTAGGCGGTAGTCAGAATAAAGTCCAAATATAATGTTTGGACTTGCCTCTGACTACTACCGAATCAAAGTTTTGATGCGTTCGTCGGGTCGCATCACGAGATTTCAGTTCGGGGCGAACTACTAGTTATTTTTATTTTTTATTTATTTATTTTATTAAAAAGTGGTCTGCACTAGGTCTTTTTTTGGAAATAAATAAAAAAATGTAACTTAAAGCTTCAATTTTCACCATCAAAAAGCAAGATAAAATCTGATATTTCCCAAGCACTTTCAGACGAGACTTACTGACATGGTTTTATTATGATGCCACATAAACCCCGAGGAAGTAACAATTTCCGAACCGTCTCCGATCCTTCTCTTTGTGAGGACAGCTAATGCGATGCTTTGTTCTGTTATGGGATAAAAAATGGGTCACGGAAAGTGTCTCCAGTTTGTGACAACTGTATTTTGTTACCGCTCAATATCAAGTGGGATAGTGTATGTCAACAGTACTCATATGGACAATCTGAAAAATTAAAATTACTGAAAAACTGAAACTGAAACAGCTTAAAAGCTTTGATCTTCAGGCACGGTAGACATCCCCTCAGAACTTAAAATGCTGTTGTTAAAAAAAATACAATTGTATTTCATTCAAAACGATTTTTGATATTCTAAAGACAATACATGTGTAGCGTAGTAACCTTGTATAGATTTCCATTTAACAAAGTTACGTTTCATGAATCTACTTTTCTGAAAGGAAAAACTTATCTGAAAGGTTTTTTTTCAGAATCTTACTTATAAAATGCAAAATTGGCAAGTTTACTCAAAACTAGTTTAAATTGTTCCTCCGGAAAATCATTAAAAACAAAATTGTTACGCTAATAAACATAATCCAACCTTTAAAAAAAACTCGTTAATTTCCTCCTATTATTTATGTAAGAGTTCCAAAATCCAAGCAACAAACTCCGCGAAATATGCGTGGACCGCGACCCAGTATAATACCCGTATTATCCGGTTCTCGCCGGAATTTACCGGCCACCTGTAACCGGCGCCTGGTTAAATTTTCATAAACATGTAGGAGATAGCTGCGATATCCTTACTTTATTCGTATTTCAAACGCTCCAAACTTGTCTACTTTTTTAAAACAAATAACGTCTCTCATCGCATTTCCATCCAATTTTTAAATTATCCTGTCATCCAATTTTTTTATTATTTTCGAGATAAGCATTACTATTAGCTGCCTTATGTATAGCCTACCCATTATTGTACGCCCATAGTAGTAGAATTATACCTGCCTTATACATCTCAATCTAATTAACCCGTTGCCACTGACAGCTATAGGTTTCCCCTCTATTATACATACTAAACATAGTTTATAGCGCCCTACAGGGTACGTGTACTCGCCATGTGTACTTTAGACCTAAGCTATTTGCCTAACTGATGTATGTACATGTTGGCAATAAATAAATCTAAATCTAAAACCCTCAGTGCGAATAAATGGAGCTGAGAATCGGGACACAGCTAATTTAGTCCGGCTCTTGTCGCTTCATAAACCAATTTGCGAAAGTATCTACGTTTTCTCCCAACATGGAAGCTAAATTGTTCTTTGCTTTTATAGGTCACATTTATGACTGTGTGACTCATGTGTTTAGGGCTAGAATAATCTACAGGTAAATGTATGAGCACTCTAGTCGCCGCGGCCGTAAGTAGAACGCGATGGCTTAGTCTTCGTTTGTAGAGGTAGACAATTACAAGATTATACAATTAACAGGAGAACCACAAAAAAACTTAACTATTATAAAGCTAACCGATTTTTTTATTGAAAACAAAGTTATTTGCAGTTTCGCTTGAGTAGTGGCTTAAAGTTATGTTTGTGTAACCACTCGATTGAAGTTATTTGCTTTGATCAAGTAACGTAGTAAACCCGCAGCGGGTCTCGCCGCAAGCGCTCACGAGAAGAACAACTTTACGTGAAGTGTTTGTACATTTTTCAGCGCTTCGAACAAGAGGCTGCGGTTTTTCGCGCGATATTGTCGGTTTCATAAAAGTTTTTCTAGTGAGGCTCATGTTTTTCGTAAGTGGTTTTGACTATAAACTGAGAAAAACAAGGGCAAGCGCGAAGCTGCTCCGACTTTCCTTTTTGAATGCTTTACCAGGTCACACAGTTTTTGCACAACGGCCAAGCGTGTATTCTTAAACATTTATCAATTGTAATTTTATATTGAACCCAAAAACTAATAATATTATATTATTAATATTATGTAAAATTAATAATATTGTATGGATTTTTTAATCAGAAAATAAATGAATAATAATAATAATAAAAAACAATATCATGTTGATTGTCTCGCGACTGACCAGAACTTAATTTTACTTTTATACAAACAAGTTTTCCTACTAAAAAGTATGCTTTACTAGTTTTTAGGAAGAAAACTTATTTGAAAGTACTTTGACAATTTGGGCCAAAGCATAATTTTGAGCATAATATATGCAGCTCAAATACGCACCTTGCTCTAGATCCCATCAATATTAAATAAGACATTGACGAGCGATACGGCAATCGTCACGCACCGACACCCGGGTGGGATAATACGACAGACCCGGATAATATGGCGCGAGGTAATACGGCGGGCAGCACATTACGGCAGTTGGCACGCCCAGCGCCGCGGCAGGTGATAGAGGGATCATGTCGATGGACCTTTAGTTGAGTGCGGACTCATTTGGAAAGAAATTGTTTGGAACGATCTGTTTCAGTACATACAAGTTGCTTATTGATATTTGGGTGCGCACTTTGTTGGATTAACTGGCAGGGATATAAACTTCTACTTTTGATACCAATATTTGATAAAAATTTCTACTTACATTTATTATTACGAGTATCCCCGCTTTTGGACCCTGAACACTTTATGATCGCAATGGATGTGCTCTGTGGGTCTCTCTATCAATTCCAGAGGCAACCGCTCAACGACAGGAGTTTTCGATTAACTAGCTGATGACGTTGAGCTGTAAGATAGAATAACAGAACAAAACCTTGTGAGAAAAAATAAGAGACATTGCTTGTTTTGTCACAATTTATCACAAAACTTACTCACAGAATACTCACCTCGAATAGTTAGTGTCAGTAGAATTATATTGAATTATATCCGGATATATTCTAGACCAGGATAATAAGGTACTTCGCACGCCCGGACGAGGTGATCGAGGGATTTTACGGACGGTGTTTTAGTGGAGTATCGGGTAATTCGAGAACAGGTGGTTTTATTATCGGGATAACCACTACCACTGGAGTTTGAGAGGTAGAATATACGGGATAGATCGGTAAGAGGACTGAAGGCTTAGCGATTCTATTTCTACTATCGGTGTTCGGGTGTATTTTTATTGATAGACCACTTGATTTTTCGATAGGTATCATCATCATCAGCTTGAAGTAGTCCTTGCTGGACATAGGTCTGCTGGTTATAATCAAAGCGTTGTCTTGCAAGTTATCCATTAACTTGAGGCTAAACCTTATGTTCAGCCTCAGCACTTCAAACCAAAACACCGCTGCTTGGCCACAATAGTAGGTACTTCCCCGGATGAGCCACACACAAAGTTATTAGAAGCTTAGAAGAAAACCGCTGTCGTAGAAATTATATAGACGACTTTCCTGATATATTATGTTTTACTACATCTAAAACTCAAATATATGGAGTTCTTGCAAATAAAGTTTACGACCAGACAACGCCTGCACGTTGTCTGGCCGTAAACTTCGCCGTAAAAAACGCGTCACTTTGCAGCGAACAGCCGGCGTGGCGTGCAGCCTCTCTGCCGCACTATTAATTGATTTGGTGTCTAAGGACCTTATTTATATTCCCTGCTATTTTAAAGCGGCTCTATTAAGTATACTTGTCACTGTCTCTTTCATGTCAATGAAAAGAAACCTAAACAGAATTTTCTTGATTCATTTTCTGTCATTTTGGGAAGCAACAAAGCTTTTTATTTTTAATTGTTTTTTTAGTGTTATTTTGAGTTCTGATAAGAAGTATAGGATGGTGTGATTTACAGACAGACGAAGTTTTTTTTCTAATTCAACTAGCTGATGGAACAAGCCCAACTTATGTTAAATGGTAACCAACACCTATAACAAAGCATTGCCTCGTAAGTCACGCACGATAGGAACGTGCCCTACGATGCCTAAGATACACTGCCTTGCGTCCATACCTACATCTTGCGTATATTGAATAACACCATACAGTAAAAATATACACAATATATTTTTAAGACACAGTAATATTACCACCTAATTAACGAGGTTTTTCCAGGTTATCATCACTAATGAACGAGTCCACGTATCGCGTTGCAAGCCGCCGGCGACAACATGGCAATTAGTGACTGTTACAGGATACCTACTCCCCTCTCGCCATGCATCGTTCTCAATTTATTGGGAAACGTGGAAAAACAGAAAACACGGTGATGTAAACAAAGTAGTTACTAACCGCTATGAAAAATGTTTCTTGGCGACCGAATTCAGTGAAAAACAGCTTATTTATAGAGAAAGAACATGTTCATGTATAATTTGTAATTTTTCTCTATTATATTTGCATGCTAGGTTATCTGGCGAAGTGTGAGATTCTTTCATTATTCTGACTTAATTTTTAAATATGTACCATACTTCGCTCAAATAAATTATGTTATTTAATTTCAGTTACCTTTTTCTGCATTTCAAATAGCAGTGAGTGCATAATAGGTCCCAAAATGAAAAATTTCGACCGTTTGGTAATTTAATTTACAGAGTCAAAACCAACAACACAACAAATTTATTATATCCTTATAATGGTTTTGGGTGTCAGTCACAAATCACAAAGATTGCTCTGTTCTTCAAGCCTCTGCGTAAACGTACGCCGATTCCTCGTAACGATCGTGGGTGAAATATATTAACTATTTAAAAAACAAGACGTCTCGACGTCTCCATGATATTTTCCTAAGAAGCCGTTTTAAATAAACACGAACGAGCGGGTGTCGCGTCTCGGAACTAATTAGCGAGTCGAGGCGACTGTCCGCCGTCCCTCCATGTATCTACATCTAGGAGTCCGCAGGCATTGCCTTCTAGATTTTATTTGCTTTTAGCTAAATAAGGTCATTAGAAGATGTTATTTAAAAAGCTGTAGAAGAGATAGAAAACTTTATAAGCCAAATAAGTATGGATATGCAATTTTACATGGAAATTTATTACTCTCAAAACAATCTTAAGTTGGTACTTGGTAGTACTATCTGAGGAGACATTTACTGTACCTGTCTCATTCAGTCATAACATAAGGTATCGTCAAGGTAAGGTATGGTAACTAAGGTCACCATAGTTATTGCACAATGTGCACCAAAGTAGTAACCCGAGTTATGTTATCCTGGTCCAAATATCGCACTAGAAACAACTAAAGTACATGCTACATAGCAAGTTAAATGATAACTACTACCGGAGCTGACTTCGAGTTTGACTTTGTATCACCACAATTTCCTAGAAACTCGTCAAACACAAAATTATTCCCAATTCTTCTGGGAATACTTTTGACACCAACCCTTCTTGCAAGTTGTAACTCATTGCTCGAGATGTCTCAAACAAACTTTTTAAACCAAGTAAAGTTAGAGATGCTTCGGAGCTATTTGTCAACGAAAACGAGGTGTTTCAACATGAAACGTTGAGCTTTGAGAGAGGTTCGGAAAGTTTTAGCCAACTTTGCTATGAGGTATTGTCACAAATTCACAATGGAAACAAAAGACAAAATACCGTGTAACTTCGTTAGTTAAATTAAAATCAGTTCTACCTATTCTTCTTAAATTTAGGAGCTTAGCTCTTGTCGGGGTTCTGATGCAGCTTCCTCCGATTGACAGCCGGTTTCTGAAAGCTCAATCAAAACGAATCGGATCAAGTCCCTTGTCCGATTAGTCTTGATCGGGCTTTCAGAAACCGGCCGTTGGTCTTTCCGATGCGGCCTCCTTAAATTTGATATATTGGGTGTCAAACAATTTCTTTCTTTTTTTGATGGAAATGTTTTTAACGAATAATGTAATAACTTATTAGTAAGTCAAAATCGAAATGCAATAAGTAAAGTGGATGTGGCACAGGCACTCTACTCAAATCAGGACATCCAGTTACAATGACCTCGTGGATACCACCGTATTTTTAGGCATAACCTTAGATAATAAGCTTCAATGGGGCCCACACATAGGCAAATTGTCGAAGAGACTTAGCTCTGCAGCATACGCAGTCAAAAAGATCCGCCTTCTTACAGACGTGGACACCGCAAGACTTGTCTATTTCAGCTACTTTCATAGCATTATGTCATACGGCATTTTGTTGTGGGGGAGTGCTGCAGATATTAACACCATATTTGTGCTGCAGAAGAGGGCTGTTCGTGCAATTTATAACATGGGTCCCAGAGAATAGTTACGAAATAAGTTTAAAGAAATAAATGTAATGACTTTACCCTGTCAGTACATATACGAAAATTTAATGTATGTTAGAAAAAATATTAATTTATATGCCAAAAAGAGTGACCATCATAATGTTAAAACTAGAAATAAAGATAAGCTCGCTGTTCCCACTACTAGGCTCACTAAAGTAAGCAAATCGTTTGCAGGACAATGTGTACGCTTCTTTAACAAAGTCCCAAGCGAGATTTACCAGTTGTCGATTAGCAAATTCAAAAACATAATAAAAAGAAAACTTTGTACAAAAGCTTACTATGAAATATCTGATTATATAGATGACAAAACACTAACTAAGATTTTTGTATGAGAAAAAGGCACGTAGTGCACAAATAATCTGCCCGATTTTGAACCTCTGCCCATTACAATATTTCACAAAGCACAGAGAAGAGAATTTTGCTCTTATTCTGGATGTATGACTTGATGTACAAAAACTAAATCAAGAATCAAATTTTGAATAAACCTACGTTACCCAAGTGCCCTTTTGTTAGCAATAAAAACGTATCCTCCATAAACATCTTCATTTATCAGATAAACAAAGATTTTCACAAAATCATAGTCGTAAGACAAAGGTCAGACGAGAGCGCGCCAGTAGGCCAAACGCGCCAGTTTAGGGCTGACACTAATCTCGATTTGATCATTCTTTACGGCATGAGAACTCCTGACCCTATTTGACAACCGCCAGCTTACACTCAACACCTTTGCAACACCTTATTTCGTTGCATTAAAGTTAAATTTGGCTTGGCGTTTTGAATCTTACAATATTAGCCGTGTGTTGTAGTGGGACTCTATGTATTTGTGTTTAAGGGTGTTTTTTGCATGGGATGTTTTGTTATGGCATGTAGGTCATAATGTGATCAGTAGGTATTTGTTTTGTGCGAGGAAAGGTGTTACGTAAAGTCAAGTGGTTTATGTAGGCTCAAATTAGGAAAGTTGGTGTGTGGGAATTATTTGAAATGCTGTGTTTTACTGATTTGCTTGTTTATTTGAATTAATTCACCGAACTGAATCACGCAACTCTTATTTACATAAAAGCCTAAAATAACAAGTCTAACGGCCGGATTCGGCCGGAGTGACTTGACATCCGATTAGTTTAGATCGACCTTTCAGAAACCGGCCGTTAAAGTATAAATACGTGAATTTCAGTCATAAGGGCAAGCGTAAAAAATACAAAGAATTATTATTTTTATCGCCTCACAATAATTAGTTTTTTATATGGTCACGTGTCTGTTTAGTCGTTTCACTTGTTTATTTTTGGTCACCTTGTAATTCACTAGTCCTCATTTTATTAAAATTTAATTTTCCTTCGAGAAGACAATAAATATTCACGTGACTTTGTAAACAGAAAGAGAGCGCGCGTCACCGTCACTAAAATAATATCATCAAACTTATTCCATCATAACGAAAAACACAAATTGGATAAAAAAAAACATTATTATTCGGTCCCGCGTCACACGTGTCAGGATTGAATTTGGAACGTCCGTATGTATTACCGGCAGCCGGTGTTGGATCTATTTATCCGGTTTTCGCGCCGGATTGTTATTGGAAGACATGGAGGCATTCGATGTCGATTGGCTAGATTAGATTAGGCTATAATGAAGGGAACTTTTTTTAATAAAAACATTATAGATAACTTACTTACTTATGCCTAATATAGGTACCTACCTACAGAGTTAATAGTGTCAAAAGTGTGAAAAAATCTAAAGACCATTTACTAAACATTTACATATACTAAAACTCTGATATAAGAATTTTAATTGTTTAAGTTCAAAGTGATCCTTGTGATTTTACTGAACTACCTTTATTTTACCTTTTGACTTTGACTTTGAAAAATGTGATACTTATACCTAATTTATACATTTTTACCAGAGGGACAGTAGGAATCGATACTTCTCATATCGTGTCACTATAGTTGCTTTCGAAACACTGTGATGAAAGGATTTTAGGTGCGCCAAAAGGCTTCTGCTGAAAGGGAGGCTCCCTTTCAGCAGAAGGAATTAGTTACATAATACAAATGTTATTTGTACCTATGCTATGTCATGTTTATGATACATGATGAGTAGGTATTTTTAATAGGCGTCGGTCGAATACCAGAAATGGGGAATGTCAACGAGCCAATTGAACCGCACGAGTCGGCAGTGATTGCTGATTGCATTACCGACGCTTGTTACCGACCGCGACGCGACTGCAACGCGACTCGAACCGGTGGTTTTGCTCGTTACGTAACAGAGTTTGTAAACGGTAATTGGAAGCTGTGTAAGCTATTGGAATTAAAACAAATTTCGTTATAATTTCGGTTAAACGTTATATTATAAACTAGCAGCTTCTCGCGGCTTCGCACGCTTTAAAGTGGTGAGCGTGATTTGTAGGGGTAATTATCAGAAATTAAAAGTGTCATTCTTAATTATTTATTTCGTAGTATATTTACCCCAAGTTTTAAGCCAATCGCACCACGCGTCAAAAAACTCCCATACAAACTTTGACATCCCTTTGCACACTTATTAAGGGTAGTTTTAAAAAACTAAAAATGCCTTTCCTATTTTTTAGCCTCGGAGTACATGTACTCCAAGTTTCAAGTTTGTAGGTTCAAGGAATACTATTTTTCATACAACCGTTTTCAACCCTTTTTACACACTTAGGGTTTGAATTTCCAAAAATCCCTTCTTAGTACACCTCTAAGTCATAAGACCTATGTACTCCTCAAATTTCAAGCCTCTAGGACCAGCGGTTTAGGCTGTGCGTTGTCTATATGTCAGTCAGTCAGTCAGTCAGTCAGGACTTTGAGTCTTATAGTATTAGAGATATTTTTTGAGATAAGTGCACCATTAAGCATTATGGTGTTTTCTTTATTAATATGTCAGTTAATTCAGTAATCTCACAGTTTCTCACAGCAGCGATCGGCTTGCAACCTGTCACGTGTGGAATAACAACTACTGCCAAATGAGGGTATGTGCCAGATATTTGGACGTACTTACCTCTGACTACCTCCCTTAGACAGCCTCAAGGAACCTTAAGTTGGTATAGTTGATACTAAGAGATTTAAGGGGCTATTCACCGTGCCTAGAGATCCAAGTTGTGAAGGCAAAGACTCTGCTACTGTACTTATCGCTCGCACATTTAATTTCAAATTTTAAAATAACTGATCTTTAATAAAACTTTTTAATAAGAAACTTGTTTGGATCAAGATGATATGACTTCCACAAATTTCGATTGCGATTTTTTATAGGTTCAGTGATTTTAAAATCCGGTTTCTGAAAGCCCGATCAAAACTAATCGCATATCAAGTCATTTACTATCTCTATCTAATTCGATGTAATAGCTGAAATGGCGAGTGACTTGACATCCGATTAGTTTTGATCGAACTATCAAAACCGGCTGTTAATCTTTCAAAATTTTGAAATTTTCAAGCGAGAAGTGCTTCGGCGGGTGTCACAGAAGCTCAATACTCAATACATTTATTGCTTACACATGGTTTAGTTTTGGTACGTACATTGTTGTTAGTTGTTAGTAAGTATCACATGGACCCTGCATAGGGTATGGCAACATGGAGGCAGGCCGAGGTTTTAAGCTGTGAAATCAAAAATAATTCAACACAGAAATATTCGTATCATCCTTCTTTGTGTAGTTGCTACGTGCTCCAAGTGGAGTAAAGAAGTTTGTCTCCAAAATAAATATTAAAAGTTACTGTAGGCTCGCGGGGACTTGGACAGTGACAAATAAAGTGTTTTCGTTTCCAACTGTCACCGGAGTGTCGAGCACACTTGAGATTGAAGCTTTCTTCAAATGCCGACTCATGCGCACGCTGACGGTACTGCGAGCTGAGGTAAAGCTGGGTTTATATTAGCTGAACTATCTTTTTTTATGATTGTTTTTCCTCCAGCGAGACTGAGACGACGGATGATTAGGAGCACTGGTGGCCTAGTGGTGGTAGTGAAATAGTAGCGGGGCCTTCCGGTCCTAAGGTCGTGGGTTTGAAACCGGTTGTGCACCAATGAGTTTTTATGTTCAAAAATGTATGTGCACAATGCCAGTACTCTCAAACGGTGAAGGAAAACATCGTGAAGAAACCGGCATGTCGTAGAACCTAAAAAGTTCTATAACATGTGTCAAGTGCTCGTAAGGAGCCTCTTGAGGCGCACTTAAAATCCTTTCACCCACACTGTTTCGAAAAAAACTAATGACACGACAAGAGAAGAGAAGAGAAGGAAGTGGAGAGAAAAAACCTGTTGTGCCGACCCCACATGAAGTGGAATAAGGGCAGGAGGATGATGATGTCTTTCCTACAAGAATCTTATTTTTTATATACTTGCTACTTGCTGATGGACCAAGCAGATGGCCCACCTGATGTTAAATAGTAACCATCATCTATAACAAAGCATTGCCTCGTAAGTCACGCACGATAGAAAGGTGAAGTTCTATCACTACCAGCTCCAGATTCTTTGAGGATGTCTAAGAGGGCTACTCATAACTTTCGCATTTATAATATAAAAATAAAAGACACGGAACCCTAAACAGAGCTGAGCACACTGTAACCTGTACTAGTGAAGGGTCTGGTGGCAGTGTGGCCTAACAATCGGCTTGTGAAGTGAGTGCGCAAACATGTGCCAGCACGTCTGTTTGCGTGTTGACATTGCGCTCTGTTGTCTTGTACATTTTGTACAGCTTCCAAGTTCCTTGTTCGAGGCGTGCTACATTTCACTCGACTTTATTCTCTTGTAACTGAAGGATTTTAAATCGTGTAGAGCTTTTTTTAGACAAACAGAACAGAACTACTGTTCATTTTATATTATCAAACGGAACTTTGGTTCAGGCTCAGCTAAGTTATCTTGTAACTCTATTGATCAAAAAAAAGTTCTTCAAATCGATGTTAATTTACTTGTTCAAACATGAACGAACCTAAACTCACATGGAAATCACAAATAGTGCTAGTTAAACATGGATTAGTCATCAAAAAACTGAAAAAGTTTTTTAAAAAGGACTTAAGCTTCCATACCATAAGGTTAGCTTCCAAAAGGTGAACGTCCGACTTAAAGTCGGGCTGTGGAGTGCTTCAGTGCATGTGCTGCGTCCCACAGTCCGCATCGATCGATCCTCATTCATCATGGAAGTCGCTGACAGCCCAGTAAGTGTGGGAGCCGAAGACCATTGCACAATTGCAAAGAGTTATTTATTCTCATCAATCTTCACGGATGGAATTGACTCTAGGGGTTAGTGCAGGTACTATATACCATGACAGTTGATTTAAAACAAATCAAAACTATTTTCACTCTATCAATTACAAGCTTTGGCTTAGTTTGGGGCTAGATAGTGCTGTGTAGAAAGTCCACGAATATTAATTATCTGGTACCCATATAAGTTTTGTTTAGTTTGGGGCAGAATGGTGCTGTGTGAAATTTCTACCAATGTTTATTTAAGTTGCTAGCAAATTCATCAAAAATAACACGTCGAAGTAAAAAAGATCAATATTTATTTGATACAATATTTAATAGAAGAGTTAGAATCGTGTAAAATGAAGACTACTCGCTATAAAAAGGGTAAAAAAAAAAATTGATAGCACTTTTATTTACTTGATAGCACTCTTGTTGTTGGGATTGTGAAAAATTTGTTTCATAACCACTCTTATGTTCTAAATAAAAAAATAACAATATTTAAAGTATTAAATCAGAGAGCATACTAATAAAATACAAAGTAATACTTCTTCGGGTACCTACTTAGGTGGTCATCACCCTTTTAAAGTGGCTTTTTCATCTAAGGCAGGCCTAAACAGACCTTTCCCCTTCCAGATACCAGTGCATTGCCTGATGCTGCGAAACCAGTGTTCTTCTGCAGTCAGTAATTTACCTTTAGGTTATGTAGGTTTCACATAAATCTCGTATGCAATCATCAAATTGACTAGGTATCCCGTAGAATTCTTGCGTAGTACAAATAGTGGCCAGTGTCCATTCGGTAGTAGGCACATTGCAAGTCCATGAATTCGGTTCCTCCGCACCGCAAATAGATCACTGCCGTATCGGACGTCTATTTCTCAAGATAGATCTACAAATGTGTAGATATGACAACATATATTTAATGTTTTTACTGTCTACAAAAGTGTGAAGTCGTTAAACTTTGCTCAAGCGAACTATAAAACACTTTTGTCTTGGAAAAGGGCACCGAAACTGGCGCTTAAGTTTTTTAGTTAAATTTATCAGTGGTCAACAAAGTAAAGTAAAAAGTTTGTTTATTTAAGGAAAAATTAATAGCTAGGTACATAGGTATATTATAGAACATAAAACAAATTATATTTTAGCAAAGATTTTGTAATATCCCAAAGGTGATGAACTATAATGTTCCATAAGTTGTTATTATATGTTATTGCCTTTAGGTAAGTGTAGAGAAATATTAAAAGAAAATTTAAAAACTAACAGTTTCATACAACGTTTCCATTTCTTTTTATTCTTTATTTTAAGAAATGCTGAGTGTTCTTGTAGCCAGTAAATAATTGTTTAAAAAAAAACCTTTCCCCAGTTTTGACAAAAAAAATACGTTTTTAAAGTGGTTTGTAAATTAAAACTTCAGTCAAGAGTTACACATGTAGAAGAATAAAATTAAACTGAGTATGATAATAAGTGACGTAGTAGAATTCTCGTTGATGTCTTTTATATGAGGGGTACAGTAGAAGTCTACATGGCCCTTACAACTTAAAAAAAACCTCGTGATACAAATTGTACCTTTGAACTTTTTCTTCTTATCAACATTTACTTTCTACAGTATTCTACTATTTGGTGAGCTGTCTGTTTTATTTTGTGTCTATTTC
This sequence comes from Chloroclysta siterata, assembly GCA_932294275.1. Lineage (NCBI taxonomy): Eukaryota > Metazoa > Arthropoda > Insecta > Lepidoptera > Geometridae > Chloroclysta > Chloroclysta siterata. The sequence continues at coordinate 29,235,518 of OW028590.1, read as the reverse complement.
AACACACATTCAGAAACTAGTATTTTGATAGAGTCCGGTCTACAGTCAATACTGGCAATATCGCCATACCGACGTATGCCCACACCTTCATCCAATTGACATGCCTTACATCCTAACTAGGTTTGGTATGGAAATTGTGACCTTAAATCGTACCAGATAAAAGAGAAAATGGATCGGATTACTAAGCATTTAAATTTTCTTACCCTTTCCGTATTAATATTTTACCGTAAACAAATTACACAATAATAACCAACTATCGTACATAACTCAACCGTACGATTTTTCTATCAAAGGTAGAGTTCTAAGTTCACTGGCCAGAAATAAAACGAATGAAAACTCTTTCTTCGATATTCAAAAATAGAATGATTTAAAAACTCGTTGAGTCAACATCTCAATTTTCACGACCACAGTAAATATCCATTTTATGTAAGAGGCAATAAGACTGATTTTTAAACGACATAAAAGCATAATCGAGACTGCATGAAATGGTGCATTGACTCGTATTGTTTTGAGGCTATTTCGGATTCCCAATCGTTTTGAGTTAATTAGCCGGGTCTGTTGTGAAAACATGCTCGGTTGCCGCTGCTGTTCTGTTTTGGATGGAATTTAATGCCTGAAATAACAGAGCTGCATGCGTACGTACCTACTCACCAGTGTAGTTGACTTCACAATCAGAGGTAAGTATTTACTTACCATGCACTGCGGTTTTCTTTGGAGAGAAGTTATTACTTATCAATAAAATATGGCCATTACAATCAACTAAATATACAAAACATGGCTCCATTATTTTTGATTGCAATAAATAATACTTACCTGAATCAATTCTCATTAAATTATAGGTAAATAAAATACAGTAATAATATTGAGTTAGCCAACGGAAAAATACTTTGTACCTATTGGGAAAACAAAGTATTTTTCCGTTTGCTTATCCCAGAATTAATTTGTTTTTATGAAAGAGGACATATACCTACCTACAATTGAATGCGCATACGCAATTCAGTACCTACATTTGCTTTGACTCAGAAAATCTGAAATTCAATTTGTTACTATGCCAAGCCAGGCGATTTTGTCCACTGTTACTTTAAAATTAAAGTTATTTTTGATTGTAAACATAGCTGATCACATTTGTACCTACTGACATTTAAATCTCCAACCTTATTTTTCTAATGGTAATGCTGCTCTGTTGAAATCACTTCATAAATACGAAACTTTATTTTCATTTGCGACTTTCATGTTCTGTAATAAGGTGTGATTTCACGTGACAATTAATTTGTTTTTATTAAGTTGGTGTTATGTTCGCGGCGGAAGCGGCGAGGGTGGAAGCAGTTTAAAATTAGAAGGAATGTGCAACGGATGAACGTATGAGGTGTAATATTGCAAGCTTGTTGTTTTGTTGGCAGCATTGGCTATTTCGACGCGTTCTTGGTAATTAAGGGATTAATCATGTTTATGTTTTTTTTTTGACAGCCTTCACAGCTCAGTTGGTAGTAGCTCTGCCTTCTGCGCCGTAGGCCGTGGGTTCGATCCCCACCGAGAACAAACATTTGTGTGATGAACATAGATGTTTGTTCTCTGTCTGGGTGTTATATAATATTATAAGTATGTATTTACAAAAAAAAAAAAGTATTTAAGTAGTATATCAACTATCTGGTTCCCATATCACAAGCTTTGGCTTAGTTTGGGGCTAGATAGTGCTGTGTGGAATGTCCACCAATATTTATATTTATATATTTATGTTGGTAGTGTTAGTTGTATTATATCAAATACCTGTAAAGGTAGATATTTAGACCAATGTTAATCAATACAAACGAGTGGTTACTGTATCCATTGGTTATTTTGGCAGCTTATGTATAAACACATCTAACAAAGGAATCGGTTAGCTCTTTGATCAGCTGGTTAATGTATTGGCTAGTCTGACTGTATCAACTTCTTCTGTCATATCAGCTGTTTCCTCCTGAGCAAGTTTTAAGAAATTTCGAACAATAATGCATATAAAAAAATGTGTCTGACTTTTATTCGAGTATTGCATACACTTGTCGTGAAAGAACAGCCTGCGTAGAGCACTGTTTGGGCGTGCCCTTACATAGCCTTGTGTGTATATGTACCTACATAGTTAAACATTCTAATTTGATGACAAATACTAAAACAAACAGTGTGTCGATTTGACTCCAATTCAAGTGATTGTGAGTTTTTAAGGGAAGAATTAGCCAACCTAGGGAACTGTTGACTATCCAAGACAAACGGCATGGATGCTTTTTCCATACAACCACTAGGTACTCAACTAAAGGCTCGAAACACACTAGCAACATTGGTCTAACTTGTGTAGGTACTAACGGACCAACTGCAGTATATCGGTTTAAATAGAAATGGTTACTTTAACAAGAAGCAATAAAACTCCATCGATCATACGAATTGTCCCTGACAGGCCAATTCTCAGTTCAATCCTTTATTTGGAATTGTCACGTGATCCATCATTCAGCCGCTTCTTTTCAATTCTACGTAAATCAGTGCATCCTGAATCTGGTCATGAGCTTGCAACCTGATCCAGACACGAAAGGGATAACATTTGTGGGATTTCAGTCGTAGCGATTTGGAAAAAGAGATGTAAGGGAGGAGTGTACAATGTTTTGCCGAAACGTGAAATCACGTCATGATAACCAAAATGTAAAATGAGATCACATCGGCGGCTAGACTAAACCACATCCCATCACACATAAAGGGCCCACCAGAGGCGTATAGTTGCGGAACACAATCCAATCATCAAGTACAAAGTATTAGGTATATGTAAAATTAGTGGCTTCCCGCGGCTTCGCACGCGTTGAAGTGGTAAACCGTGATTGAGCCACAAACATCAAAACATCGTAACTTTCGCATTGATTTGTATATTATTAGGGTAAGTAAGATTTTAAATACCTACGTAGGTATATGGGATACCTATAGGCGTACATTACCTATATTAGGTAGGTAGGTATAGGTACTGACTGAGTTTGGCACAAACATGACAAATACAACAAAGACAACCTTACACGGAAAATATGTACTTATTTGTTCCTAGTTTCTACCTCAAAAACAAACGAAACGAAACAGCTTCACGACTTTGATCCCCAATCACGGTAGATACCCTCATATCTCTTCGTACCAACTCAAGATTCCCGTTTTTAGAATATCCCTTACAAACATTGTCGCTTCGTTGTATCCTTTTTACTCGAGCGCAACGAAGGAGGGTAACGTTTCAGGGGTTGTTTTCGAAAATCAAACTGTTTTTTTGTTATTTATCCACAGAACACATTTTCTTTTAGTTTGAAGTTAATTGCACTACGCGTTAAAAATCTCCCATACAAACCTTGGGACTTTGGCAGTCTTTTGCACCCTTTGCAGGGGTAGTTTCAAAATAGTGAAAACGTGATTTTAAACTATTTATTGTGGAGTATATTTACTTCAAGTTTGAAATCAATCGCACTATGCGTTAAAAATCTCCCATACTAACTTTGACAGTCATTTGCACCCTTTGCGGGGGTAATTATCAAAACTTCAAAGTGTTATTCTTAATTATTTATTTCTTAGTATATTTACCTCAAGTTTTAAGTCAATCGCACCACGCGTTAAAAAACTCCCATACAAACTTCGACATCCCTTTGCATACTTATTAAGGGTAGTTTTAAAAAACCAAAAATGTTATTCCTATTTTTTTAGCCTTGAAGTAAATCTACTTCAAGTTTGTAGATTCAAGGAATAAAATTTTTCATACCAACGTTTTCAACCCTTTTTACACCCTTAGGGGTTGAATTTCCAAAAATCCCTTCTTAGTACACCTCTACGCCATAAGACCTATGTACTCTTCAAATTTCAAGTCTCTCTAGGACCAGCGGTCAAAAAACTCCCATTCAAACTTTTACATCCCTTTGCACACTTATTAAGGGTAGTTTTAAAAAACTAAAAATGTCCTTCCTATTTTTTTGCCTTGAAGTATATGTACTCCAAGTTTCAAGTTTGTAGGTTCAAGGAATACAATTTTTCATATCAACGTTTTCATCCCTTTTTACACCCTTAGTGGTTGAATTTCCAAAAATCCCTTCTTAGTACACCTCTATGCCATAAGACCTATATACTCTTCAAATTTCAAGTCTCTAAGTCCAGTGGTCAAAAAACTCCCATACAAACTTTTACATCCCTTTGCACCCTTATTAAGAGTAGTTTTAAAAAACTAAAAATGCCTTTCCTTTTTTTTTGCCTTGAAGTATATGTACTCCAAGTTTAAAGTTTGTAGGTTCAAGGAATACTATTTTTCATACAAACGTTTTCAACCCTTTTTACACTCTTAGGGGTTGAATTTCCAAAAATCCCTTCTTAGTACACCTCTACGCCATACTATCTATGTACTCCCTAAATTTCAAGTCTCTAGGACCAGCGGTCAAAAAACTCCCATACAAACTTTTACATCCCTTTGCACCCTTACTAAGGGTAGTTTTAAAAAACTAAAAATGCCTTTCCTTTTTTTTTGCCTTGAAGTATATGTACTCCAAGTTTCAAGTTTGTAGGTTCAAGGAATACTATTTTTCATACAAACGTTTTCAACCCTTTTTACACCCTTAGGGGTTGAATTTCCAAAAATCCCTTCTTAGTGCACCTCTACGCCATAAGACCTACGTACTCCTCAAATTTCAAGTCTCCAGGACCAGCGGTTTAGGCTGTGCGTTGTCTATATGTCAGTCAGTCAGTCAGTCAGGACTTTGAGTCTTATAGTATTAGAGATTAGAAAATGTGTTAACCAAACATCTATTATACGACTAGGCTTATTTTGTATCCATTTACTGAAATTATATTTAACTCTATCTCTGATCTCCAGTTCGTCTCATTTCACGAGAAATTTTATTGATCAATTTCTCCGAAAATTCATTAAGCAAGAATATAAGTTAATTATATATTTTCGAGAAACCCTCATTCTTAGAACACCGCGTACCGTATCGGAAAATTCTTTATAATAATCTCCGAGAAATTCCAAGACAAATCAAGTGCTCAGGAGCCAATAAATCGTTTGAGAAACGTGTGCCCAGCGTCCAGTCACAGTATATTAGCTCAGGTCCAGTGGTCGGTGGAAGTCATCAGTCATGTGGTGGCAGCGCGCCATCGCTCATGCGGTAACCATGTTGACTCGCAGTGGAGTGGCTTTCAATTGTGTTCAATAAACCACGGCCAAACTATTTCCTTTCTTAGAGCGAACACACATAAAGGTGATTCGATCTACAACGTCGTAACGCCTAAATCGGTGACGCCAACCCATTTATATGTTTTTCAGTTCTCCTAACGCGATTCGGCCCTTTAGGGCCGGTTTCACCATGCTCTGTTACATTAACAAAGAATTAAAGGGCCGTTAAATATGTCAAAATGTACGCGTTTGACAGCTAAGGTTAGATTTAACGGCCTGTTAATCCTGAATTAGTAACTAACTGGGCCTTAGGCCCAGTTTCACCATGCTGTGACAGTTACTAATCAAGGATTAACAGGCCGTTAAATCTAACCTTAGATGTCAAACGCGTACATTTTGACATATTTAACGGCCCTTTAATCCTTTGTTAATGTAACAGAGCATGGTGAAACCGGCCCTTAGTCTGTAAAATAAGAATGTAGTATAAAAGAATCTTGCATGGTCTCTGGCAATCTTTAAAGGTAGACACGAGGTCCAGTTAGACACAAATAATTGCTAATTACCCATTGGATAACTAAACCATTGGATAAAAGATACTCTAGGTTCTGCCATCGGCTTTGCTCGCGTGGTAGGTACCATGAGTAAAAGAGTAATAGGCATAAATGATATCATTATTACAAATCATGAACTTAAGCTAATTGATCGAGTGAGCGAAGCGAACGAAGATCTTAGTTTCAACTTGGGCGATTTGGCATTTTATGTATGTATGTATGTATGTATGTATATATTGAAATTGAAATTGAAATTGATTTATTTAATATAACAAACATCTTATATCAAATAGATACATGCAGAAGTAATTTTCTAAAAATATTAGTCCTGGTTGGAACACATTGGTACCCAAACTAGGAAAACCTGTATTATGGCGTACCAATGCCCTCCGCCGGAGATTATATAATTCAATATTATTATTAAATAAAAACATTACAACAAGATTATGCATTCCCTTAAATTAGTTTATAACTTAAATTAAGAAGTTATATAATTATTATTATTATTATTAAAAAGACTCATTAAAATTATTATCATGCATTATTTGAATTTTATGTAATTGCAAAAATAGGCCTGGGTCATGTTTATGTGTGGTGGTGCGTGTAAGTATAGTGTGTTTGAAGGTGTGTGGAACGTTGTTGTGTGGGGAGGGTTTTCCTGTTACGCCAGTCTCATAAGAGTCTGGTTATAGAGGATAAACCCTCGAATGTGTAAGTGTGTGGTTGGGGTGTATATGTACGTGTGTTTTTGAGAGTTCTCCTGATTACACAAGTCTCTTAAGAGCCAGGGTTTCACAGGAGAACTCCCGAGTGTGTGTGTGTATGAGGGTGAGTATGTGTGAGGGTGTGTGTGTGTGTGTGAGAGAGAGGGTGTGTCTTAGTGTATGTGAAGATAAATATTTACTGTAAAACGTTTAAAATTGATTCAGTTGACTCATAGTCAAGTTGAAAAAGCCAATCTTGTATTGATTTTTTACATTTATAACGTGTTAAGGGGTATATATTCAATATTTTATTAATTTTTTTATATAGATAGGGTTTCATGAAGTATCCATGCCGACGTGCAAAGGTTGTATTACATTTAATAATATTACCTCGATAGGAGCGCACTGAAAACCCGCAGACTGGATCAAAGTCATTTGCTTGGTGATATAGGATGACAGAGTGGAGAATAAACAATTTACGGACAGATAAGAGTTTGCACTCATTAAATAATGTAGTGGTGCGGTAGCGGAATGGCTTGAAGGTCATAACTTTAAGCACTGATCGTTGCGCTCTTTCAGCCTTTATTAAATGTGACTTACATGCTCCACCCCAGATGGAGACACAATAACTTAGGATTGATTGGCCAAGTGCGTAATACACCGATTTTAACAAGCCGAAATCAGCAACATGCCTAAGATTTTTAAAAATCCAAATAAGTTTACGGGTGCGTGCCGTTATATAGTCTATTTGGGGTATCCAATTTAGTTGGCTGTCAAGCAGGACACCAAGATATTTAACTTTAGATACTTGTTCTAGAAATGGACAGTTACATCCAAATGAAGGGTCGTTATAGAGGCGTTTGCATTTATGTGCCTGTATTTTTAGTAAGGGCGTTTTATTTTTTAAAATAGAAAAGGCGATAAATTTTGTTTTTTCGGAGTTTATAGTCAAATAGTTTTTACTAAGCCAGGAGATTACGTTATTGAGGCCGTATTCGGCATGACGCTGGGTTTGATCCCAAGTTTCTCCCTGAAAAACAAGAGCTGTATCGTCAGCAAATGTGAGAATTTGGCCGTTTAATGGAGTATGGAGACACAGCTCGTTAATAAAAATTAAAAAGAGGCTTGGGCCCAATATACTCCCTTGCGGGACGCCGAATGAAACAGTTTCATCTTTGCTTCGATGGTCACTGATAGAAACACGTTGAGTCCTTCCAGATAGGTAACTTTGAAATAGTTGAAGCGCGCGGTCTCTTATACCAATGTTCTCCAGTTTATTCAATAGGATGGGGATCGAGACCGTGTCAAAGGCTTTTGCCAAGTCCAAAAACAGAGCAACACATTTTTTGCGCTTATCTATATTGCCAACAATAAAATCAGTAAGGCTTGATATTGCCATTTCAGTCGAGTTATTTGCTCTAAAACCATATTGTGTTGCGGAAAGTAATTTTTCAGTTTCTAAATAGTTCATCAAACGTTTGTTCAGCAATTTTTCTATAACTTTAGAAAGCGAAGAAAGAATTGAAATTGGTCTGTAGTTGCTGACATCGTCTCTGGTCCCACCCTTATGAATGGGATGTATTATGGACTTTTTGAAGACTTCTGGAAATATACCGGTTTCGTAGCTAAGGTTAATAATATGCGTTAGGGGAGGGACAATCATACTTTTTGCCATCTTTAATAGTCTAGAAGAGATACCGTCCCAACCAGTGGCGCTATCACTTTTAAGGCTTAGGATAGTTTGCTCTACTTCGTTCTGGTCAACTCCAAATAAGACAAATGGTCTGGTGTGAGTTTGCGTTTTTATATTGCATGATATTTTGTTAATGTCTATTTGCCTTGCGGTGCTTTCTGAGAGAGTTTTTCCAACATTGGCAAAGTAAGAATTGATTTCGTTAATAGCTTTTTGAGGATCGGATGATAAGAGCTCTGTAGGCGGTGACTTGTTTTGAGTCATGTTGGTGATTTGTTTGACCACTTTCCACGTTTGTTTTGAATTACCCGCTGCTTTTTCGATCTCCGAACGTTCGTGTAGAATTTTTAGTTTTTTAAGTAAGTCATTACAAAAATTTCTGTACCTGCGGTAAGTCTTCGCTAACACTAGGTCTTTAGGACATCGTTTAACTTTTGTGTGCATATTATCTCTGTGTCGGATACACCTTAGTAAACCTGGAGTGATCCATGGCTTGGAGATTCGTTGTTTACAAGGAATGGGTCTCTGTATAGACCCTAGTGCAATGCTCATCCTAAGGGCGCTCACAAGTGAATCAGCTGCACTATCTGCATCAGTCATGCTTAAGATATCTTGTAAGACACAATTTTTTGATAACGAGTTAAGAACTACCTTGTAATTTATTTTAGTGTGAAATTTTTGATGGTTGACGCGTCCAGTACTTGAGGAGAGACATAGGAGTACTGGTAGATGGTCTGTGATTGCAGTTTGAAGGACAAAAGAAAAAGCAATTTTTTTTGTTTTGAGGAGAACGTGATCCAGACAGTTCCCGTAGCGTGTGGGAAATACATTTGCCGGAAGGTAACCATATTCTGTGGTAAGATTGAGGTAGTCTATACTCATGGGGTCTGTATTATTTTCTTTTATATCAATGTTTATGTCACCCATGATTATTCCGTTCTTAATGGCACTGAGCGATTTAAGAGTAGATTCCAAGGAATCGATGAAAGCGTTGATATTCCGATAGGAAGGAGATCTGTATAAAGCGATAATTGATGTGTCGTTAGTAATTTTTATGATAAGACAGGTTGCTTCTGCAAATGATGGTTCGGTAATTACACAGGACAAATTCAGCTTACTATAAATAACTATTCCATCATTCTTATTGGAGAACCTTGTGGAAGAGTAAGAATTATAGTTAGGAAGTATTGGAAGGGGTTTATCTTTGGATAAGTGGCATTCTGTCAGAATTATCAAATCACATTCGATTGACTTCAGGGTCGATAACAAAATCACAAATGTGTCGAGATTCTTATAAATACTTCTTATGTTCTGTGTAATAACTTTTAGGTGCGTATTTTGGCTACCGATTATATCGACACATTCAGCAGGAGAACATTCGTAAGAGGCAGCTACTTGAAGATCGTCTACCTGTTGTAAGATTTGGCTATCCATTATGGAAAGAAAAAGTGGAAACAAAATCACTACTCAGGTGCAGTTTAAAAGATTGGCAGAGTGTAGAGTAGTCATGAAAAATATTAATATTACTTATGAATTCGTTTCTGGGTCGTGAGTTAGTTAATGGTAGAGTGTTGATCTTCTTGGGATTTCTAAAGTAATGACTAGAGCAACCTAATAGTTGATTGTACATTGTAAAGAGATAATAAATTAAAATGTGAAAGTTAAAATTGTAAATGATTAAATTTATAGTAGTTCGATAACAAATAACATAATAAACATGCAAAAACGATATATATGTATGTATGTATGTATGTTTGTCTGGCGATAACTTTAGAACCGTTGATCCGATCTCCATGAAATTTGATATGTCGATAGCTTGTACTTGAGAAATTTACTGGTAAGTATATGAGTAAAATCGGATGAAGGGTTTTTGAGATATGGGGTTTTTTAAGAGGGCAAAAATAAAAAAAGTTACATAAAAAAATCAAGTTACATGTCATATGAAAGGGCTTTGTTTGGACATTCCAAAACAATTTTTACTTTTTTTTTGGGACGCTCGGTTTTCGAGATAAAATTTAAAAAGTTAAATTAAGATAACCAGCGATCCAAGAGCTCCCATCTCTAAGAGTTTCGTTGAAATCAAGGTTTTTCTACTGGTCGGTCAGTTCCTTTGATTTTCCTTAATTTTTTTTCTTGAAATAATTTAAGGAGGTACTCAGTTCTCATAAAATGGTGACGACGACCAGGTCTGATGATGGAGCCAAGGTCTGTTCAACGGAACTCTTCAATAAAGAGGCCAATAGAGTTGAAACTTGGTAACCATACCAAGTTAGTAGGCGGTAGTCAGAAAAAAGTCCAAAGATAATGTTTGGACTTGCCTCTGACTACTACATGCTCAAAGTTTTGATGCGTTCGTCGGGTCGCATCACGAGATCTCAGTTCGGGGCGATCTACTAGTTATTTGCTGTTTTTTATAATATTTCAAGTTAGACGTATTACTAATACGTCTAGTAATACGTAATAGTATTTACTTACTATAGTAATTTATATAAAACTAGCGACCCGCCCCGGCTTCGCACGGTTATTGTGGGGTATCCCTAAGAGATAGACATATACCATCGTGGACTTTTTTGTAGACCTTTTCAATGTGTACAATACTGTATTACATTATTTTGATCTATCTCGTAGGGTTCAGCCAGCGTTTGTAATGTAAGCGCAAAAAAATATGTTATTTACGGCGTCACATTAGAAACCTCAGTCAAAATTATCAGTGTTTCTCTACTATATTATGCATGTTTTATACATATAAACCTTCCTTTTGAATCACTGTATCTATAAAAAAAAACCGCATCAAAATCCGTTGCGTAGTTTTAAAGATTTAAGCATACATAGGGATATAGGAACAGAGAAAGCGACTTTGTTTTTACTCTGTAGTGATATGTAGTGATAATAGTAAAGTGCAGAAACTGTGACAGATTCAAATGATTCAATGTGTTGTGAATACCGAATGGTAGATGAACAGATACCGATTTAGTAAACCTCTTTTACGAAAAATAACATCTCAGCGTTTTCCAGAATAATTTACACCAAACGAAAAACATCTTTACGCGAACGTAAACGTTTAATCGCCGAATAAAGTAGTTAAGCCGTCGCCACACTCGCGCCTAAACACGCCTTTTCACTCGCGCCATAAACGATGAAGTGTCAGCGTAAGTGTCAAGTTGACAGTTAGCGCGCGAGTATTCTGGATCATCGGAACGTGACGCGGTAACGTAATGCGGGGGAATTGATATCGAGTTTGTTATTTTTTATTAAATTGGACGTTTAGAGAGGAGTTTTGCTGGCGTTGAATTTTTGTAAATGGATTTTTGTCAGTTGGAGGGTGCAAAATTGTATTTTTTTTAAATGTTTTGACCAAACTAGACATATTTATTACTCACTTTTGTACTTAAACTTCACAAGTGCCTGAAAATCTTTTAAAGATTATTTTATTCATTATAATCAAAACCTCATACATAGAATCTAGTTTACTTTCCATCTTCAAATAAAAAACCCTTCAGATAACTAAAATAAGAGCACTAATTAGAATTATGGAGCAGAATAAGATGTCATGATTCACAAATTCCACTCGGATTCATTCTCCCAACTTGTCCATTCTTCAACATAAATAAAACGGTTCTCAGATATTAATCACGGCTATTTCAGTGCATGTAGGCCGACGCTGGCGGTGCCGACTAATTTCATTACTAATCTGCTGAAGTGTGGCATTGGACTCAAATTAGATTTATAAGTTTGCACTCCATGTTCACTCCAATATGAACAAATCAAATCAAAGCGGTATTTATTCAGTTCAATTAGAATTATCACTTTGAACGTCTTATAAACTAGGTGAATCTAACGCAAGTTCCTCGCGATCAATCGATAATCGATAATCGATATTTTATAGTAAAAGAATACCATAGCGACCATAGTAAGGGAGAGTGTGTAAATTAAAAAATATGGTGAAAGGATCGGTTTATCTAAACAGGCACTAGACGCCGGGTTAATGTATTGCTGGACCACCGACCAACTATGAATAGAACAAAGCTTGTGATCTTTCTGTTGGATATGAATAGTTGTAAAATTTAGGCTGGTTTCAAGTTCTCTGAAATAGTTAAATTAGAGTAATTATAATTTATTGAGTGAGCGAACGAAAATTTTACAGTCAACTTGGGCGATTTGGCATTTCATGTATATATGTATGTATGTATGTTTGTCGGGCCTTAACTACATACAATTTGCATCCCAGCTATGGAGAATGAGTGCATTGAAGCAAATAAATGATTTATGATTATGAACTCGTTGTTCGTAAGTCGATAGCTTGTACTTGAGTAGTTTATTGGTAAGATATAGGGTTTTAAAATGGGAAAAAAATAAAAAAGTTACACAATTATTAAATTACGTGTCATATAAAAAGAGCTTTGTTTGTACAATCCTAAACAATTTTTACTTTTTTTCTAGGACACCTGGTTTTTAAGATACAATGCAAAATTTAACCAACGACCAAGAGCCCCCATCTCTTTGAGTTTCGTTGAAGTCATAGTTTTGTTACTGGTCAGTCAGTTCCTTCGCTTTTTCTTATATATATTTTTTGTAATAAATTAAAAAGGTACTTATTTCTCATGATATGATGACAGCGACGTGGTTTGATGATGGAGCCAAGGTCTGTTCAACGGAACCATTGAATAAATAGGCCCATAGAGTTGAAACTTGGTTACCATACAAAGTTAGTAGGCGGTAGTCAGAAGCAAGTCCAAATATAATGTGTGGACTTGCCTCTGACTACTACCTACTTTAATTGGAGGAGCGTTCAGGTAGCATCACGAGATCGCAGTTCGGGGCGAACCACTAGTATACTTTACATTTGTCTACGACATTTTTTAAATTGATACTACAATGGAGCTTATTTACGATATTATTTAGTAACAAGGATCATACAAATGAACGATAGGAACCAAGTCGTATGTTTTTTGCCTGTTCTTCTAGGCTTGGTCACGTGGAACTGGCACCTTAGATTAGATTATGACTCTCCCTACAAAAACTTAGCTTTTCAATTGGAAGGCGGAATCGGTTCCCACAATTTCAACTAAATGTACTCGTCGGATCGACTTTCATATTATAACTTAATGTTACAAGACACTCCGATTTAACACGTCACTATTTTAGAAAAGAAATATCATATAACGAAAATGAACAATAACTCACCAAGTGAGCGACACCTCCACATCTTATGTTATTGTACTGGCATCTAAAGATTGCATTTAATCCGTGAACAAACAATGCAGTACAGTCAAAGAATTAAGTGACGTTTCTTAAGAACTGTCTTTAGAATGCGGGTGTGAATACGCCTTAATATATTGCAAAAAATATGATTTGTGCGTTTCCATAACTCTATTATGTCGCGATCTTGTTTTTTTTTGTTCATTATACTAAAACTGGTCTGAGTTATATAAGTTATGATAAGGTTTTAATCGAAGGGCATTTCAGAGTAGGTAACGCTTTTGTTAGATAAAAATATTTCTGTCTTGTTTTAGACGTTTTAGACCAAAACAGAAATATTTTAATAGGAAGGACAATTTTACTGCTACTAGATGGTAAAACCATCTTTACTTGTTCTTCAAAGTTTGGTTGGTACCTATTCAAATGGTCCTTAGAGTTTTTTTTATTTTTTTAATAATGCCATAGAAAATAGGTTATCAACTTTATTTTATCACAAACTGGTGCCCGCGACTTCGTATGCGCAGGATTAGTCACACAATATCTTTATAAATTGTAGCCTATGTGTTATTCTGATGTATAAGCTATATTATTGTAAAGTTTCATCAAAACCCATTCAGTAGTTTTTACGTGAAAGAGTAACAAACATCCATCCATCCATACTTACCTACAAACTTTCCGTTTATAATATTAGCAGGATGAAAATGTAGTGCATCACATAATTAAACATTACATAAGTGCTTTAAGTAAACATTCACTCAATAGACTTATGCCATATTATACCATAGTTTTCATTCAGTCTGGGTTCAATTCAAAGTCACTCGCCTGAAAGTCGTACCACGTCAAAATCGTATCACCTGCAACAAAGTAAACGCACAAGACACACAAAGAAAATGTTCTTAACAGTAGCAGTGGTTTATGAATAGCGCCTAATGCGCCAATTGTTGCCGATACAACGCGCCGGCTCGCTATGTCACCAAAATATTGTGATGACTATTGTACACTCGGCTTTTGTGACTAACTGAATTAGTTAGGGTTGTCACAGTCAAATTAAATATTGAATTAAATTAAATACTGGTGGACTATGCAAGCTTATACAAAGGGAACCAAATAACTGATATAATGCATACACGTCCTTTTTTTGTAAATACTTACAATGTAATAACACCCAGACAGATACAGACAACTATATTCATCACACAAATGCTTGTTCTCAGTGGTGATCGAACCCGCGGCCTACAGTGCAGAAGCTAGAGGTTCTACCAACTGAGCTATGAGAGCTGTCGAAAATAGCTTTTTATCAATTAAAACTAAACTAGGTAGTTCTAAGCCAATTCGATCAAGCCTAGACGAACTAAAGCTTATGCTTAACTAATGTCACACGTTGTATACGTGATTAATAATGTAAAAAAAATATACTCTCGTGCTTCTACTGTACTGTACTGTTCAAGTACTTCCCTAATCTTCAAATAACTGCATAAGCTTTACGGGATTATATTTGAATAATGCACAATTGCACAGTTTAATGCTTAGGTACACACTTTGTGCGCCAGCCCTACCAAATCCCGATTTTATGCATCTAATTGAGTGTGAAGTGAATAAAGGAACAATCAGCGGTGATCGTTTCTTGTCAAATGAAGTGTCAAATGACGTAATAGCTGTCAGGATGAACACGTGATTTTGGCAAGCAAATTGATGCAGTCAGCTGAAATAAGCTTCTCTCTGGAATAAGTACTACAAATATCGCATTACTCACGAAGAAAACGTATTTATTAAGATGAGTTATTTGGGCCATTATTGAGTTATTGGGAGACTATTTTGGCAGACAAAAAGCTGGTCAGCATCCACAATAATATTATATATAATACCTAAGTAAATTAGTTATTATTTTCAAATGTGTTAGTTACCTACTTATGTTTCTTGAATGTTTCAGTTTTTTTCATAAGTTGCGTTGTTTAGTTATTCAACTCGCCATAAGGACAGTACCCCAAGTATGAGTTGTGTTTACCATATTTGGTTTTTCGTTTTTCGTTCTTCTTTCGTTCTTCAGATACCGATACGGAACGTTATATATAATGTTCCGTATCGGTATCTGTATCGCGTCTTCTGTCCCCCAAGAAGAACAAGAACGAAAAACAAATATGGTAACTCATACTTGGGGTACTGGTCATTTCAGGCATTTTATATGACTACGAGCGAAGTTACGGGCGGAAGCTAGTCAAGTTACCTATTATTAAAGACTTATTTCTCCTCCCATCACTTCGTTTGTTTTAGACGAAATCGCCATAATTATATGACCGAATCCCGTCTAAATGCAACCCTGTTTAATCACATTAAGCCCTTCATATAATAAGATTAACCTTAAAACGACAACCTTTACAAAATTAGGCCGGTATTTTAACATAATTAATTTTAAAATTTTGCTAAATATGTCAAAGCGTGGGTACTTAGCGACGTAAAGTAATTACTTAGCACCGAGCTAAGATCGAGAGATCACAGCCCAAAATATCAAAGTTGGTTTGCTTCGATGTTGGTTATTTTTTTGACCAAACTAAGCTTCTGAGAATCTGAAAACACCCAAAAACTAAGTACTTAAGTAATTTTTGTAAGAAGGATCATACTAAAAACGCTATTTTAGCAATTATTTATTTAATAACTTATAGGAATACTTTAAAACGTCTTAAAGCTAATTGAAGTGCAAAAATCACGCGACCAAGCCTAGACGAACAGGCAAAAAACCTACGGCTTGATTTCTACCATTCCTTGTTACAAAATAATGTAGTAATAAAATATATAATTAAAGGCAATAAGTAGGAAACTGCCTACTATTTTTTAGATTGATTAACTTTCACAGAATATGTCATTGTGTAAGTATCTACCTACACTTATTCTATCCCAAGTACAAAATACTGTCCAAAAAAAGGAAGTCCAAATCCAAAGTTTTTTAACATTGTAACAGCTGGTATGCGCGAGCTTATATCATACTAAACTGTGAAAAGGTTGAGTTTTAATTTGATAATTTGAAAGTACGCGAGTCTGATTCCCGTCGCGTCTCCAGAGCTTTGCGGCTTTGTGATCTTTGAGGAGTCGGCTGGAGGGTAATGTCATTAGCTGGAGGACCTTCGCTGGCTTCGGAACCACTGCTCAGCTGACTGCTGATTCTATTTTATTTAGTCAAATCACAAGAATCTATGTAGACACCTAGATTCTAGAATATGGACCAGAATTTGTATGTATGGAAGTAACGGAAACGTTTATAATTTTTGTAAGAAGGATTATAGTTTACAAGCCGCATGCTTCTTGTCTGTTCTTTTGGGAACCAGCCACGAGAAACTCCTGTTTCTCGTGGCTAATTCCTTCCATACATACAATTCTGGTCCATATTTTGAAGCTGGCAACATACCTACATAACTTACAGAAATGATACCTTTGACTTTTTAAACTCATAATTCATTTATTGCGAAAATGGGTACAAGTTAAACCATGTCAATTTAATAGATCAGCCATATTCAGCTTTACAGCATGCAATTTTTATATTCAATGCAATGTTTGTTGCCTATTCTAGCTTTAAGACGTTTCAAACTGATCCTTGTGATCAAACTGAATTCCTTTTCACTTTAACTTTCATTAACTCAGTTAAAACTTTTACATAAATCTGGGATCCATAATTGCAATATAATGTAACACATTCATACATTTGTGCGTCGTATGGTAAATCATCCACCCCCGGCTCCATCCCCCAGTAATCACGTCGTCAAAGTTACATAAACTCCGCGTGTTATGTGGCCCTTCCGGATCATGCTCTCCAAGTTACGATCTTATCTTCAAGGCTGGATGAAGGAATATTACGCTATCGGGGTACGATTGAAATGAAGACCAAGCTGAGTTGCGACTGCCACCTTTCTAAACTTAGTCGCGGCTTAGGTTTTTATGTAACGACTTTAAAGCAAGGTGCATTTAATCTCTAATTTTCGCCAATATCAAGCCAAAAAGAACAAAGTCAATGTCAAAAGTTATTTAATCAGTTGAATCACAAGGATAACTTTGAAACGTCTTAAAACTAAGGTGAATCTAGAAGCCAGTTCCACGCGATAAGAATAAGCAAGAATCTTACCGTTTTTTTGTATGATCCATCTCACAAAATGATAATAAAACGACAGTATACTTTAAAGCTTCAGTGTGGTCATTACAATTTAGTGAGGCTTAAGGCTTAAGTAAAATAAAAAGAAAAAGCAATCATTTCTAAAATGTACCTACCTACCTACCCAGGTACCTCTTCAATACAACTTTGGCAACGAGATAAGCATCTATTTCGTTGGTTTATAGTCTACAGAACTTAGACTTGAGTTTATGATCAAAAACACAAACATCCAAACACAATAAACTGGTGTACCAACTCAAATAGACTGCAGAAGCGTGATTTGGTACAATAATATGTATTTGGTGTAAGCGTGGTGTAGTAAACTCGTAAACACAACGAATACAGTTGGTTGATTGACTTGTTCAGCGGATGTCATAAATGTGGCGTGTGGGTAGGGTTACCATTCGTCGGTACATCCGGCTTTTTAGCCACCCTTCCGGCTTTTGTTAGGATGATGATATTTGATGTTTGATCATGATAATGATGATGGTTTTTGATCTTTGATCACGATTTTTATACTTGAAGAGATAAAATCGGAATCAGTTTTCATTTTCATTCATTTACATGAGCCTCAAATTATTGTATAAGTCAATTTCTGAAAATTGTTATAAATCTTGAATCATTTATTCTTTGTGAATCTAGGTAGGTAGTTTTGTAAAAATCTGCTGTCACGGTTTAAGATAGAGTAGTACTATTGCTACTGCTACTTTTTCATACTATTTGTTTAATAATGTTATAAGCGCTACCTATTTAATCATAAATTAAAAGTACTTGCCGCTTTACTCTCGTATTAGTGCTAACGACATTTTTCCTTTTTTGGGTTCGCTCATGTTTTTTACCTCGATTCCGGTAACTTACTATGCTAATCTAGGTTACGCATTTCATAGTGATTTTCGACCCGATCTGTAACTTTCGCACATTTATTAATATATTAGTTTATGTAATCCTAAAAATCTCTAAATATTTCCGACTATTTGGGGTTTTTTAAATGTTGCGTGAGGCAACCCTAAGCAGGGAGGACCACCGACCACGACTGTACGTAGTCAATGTACTCTGTAGGTGTTGTTGGCGCCAACTGTATTTATTTATGGTTTTTATTTTCACGCATGAGTTTATTATTTTCTTATTGTAGTATTTGGTATCGTGGCGAGCAGCGTCATCATTATTGAACACTTACTTTGTCGTACTTTGCTCATGACAATGCGCCATATGATCTACAATGCCACAGCGGTCACCCATCCCACCCCATTATATTATACTAGCTGGTGCCCGCGACTTCGTCTGCGCAGGATTAGTATGTTGACTGTTCTTCTAGGGGTGGTCGCTTGGAACTGGCACCTAGATTCACCTAGCTTTAAGACATAGTGACCGTACTGAAAAGATATAGATAAGAAACGACCCAAGGTACGAGGCTATGCCAGTACTGTCACGAGCAATTCCTATCATCATCACCACTTAGCCCACTGCAGAATTTAGGCCTCTCTCGCTCTTGTCGCATTCCACACTATCTTGCAAGATAGTGCCGAATTACATTTCCAGCATTTCCTATATTAAAAACTAATAATGTTTTTCATTGTTTACAGAAGCTGCCCGACTCCAAAACTCTTCGGTAAGTCTGACTTTAACAACCAGCTATTTTGAATCCTTCTGCCGGACTTGTGAACCATGATCTATAAAATAAAAAATGAATCATCAGAATCAATTCATATAATCAATTGGCAGAGTAATCGCGTAACATTCGAACAAACATTCGAATTGATAGCCTTCTCTTTTTTTAAAGGCGGTTAAAAATGAGCGAACTGGAAGCATTATGTGCTACCAGCACTAACTATGTTTTAGGTACTCGTAGGCAATGTTTGGAATTGCTTCTAACTCTTTGGTACCCAATAGTAGTTGGCTATATTCAGCAACTAATCCCTCATTTAAACAACATTTGCACAACAATACATTCAATTAACACATAAAATTTAAAGGCGTGTACATAATACCTATAGCCGCTACAAATCAGCCTGTTTGTTGGCCTGACAAGCGGTGGGCGACGTACAACCAGCCTTAGCCATAGAATAGACACGCGATAGATACAGAAACGCCACTTCATCACAAAAATACCTACAGAACTATAGCTACAATCTTGTGGCACATAAGCTGATGTTAAGGATAGTCAGAGTCACTTCCATACGTGCTCTGAGGTAATTCAATAGGTTCTTATAAAAATAAATAAAAAATCAATATATTTAACAGCTGCAAACATTTTAAGTACAAAGAAGTTTAGTATTCCAAGCAAGTTTTCCACAAAACAAAAAATAGTTAAGTAAATGTCGTACTGCCGTAAGATCGGTGGTATAATCGCACGTAGTTTTTCCACCTTACTTAAGTATGCTTTTTTTTACTTCAAGTTCGAAGGCAATGTCTCTCTCACTAATAGGGCCATAGGGCCTTAGACGTGCAATAAATTCAGATGCGCCACTTGATTGCAAATTGAGCAGAAACGCGGAGGAAGCGTGGGTTATTTACGAACCTTTCCTAGTTGACCATTCTTTCTCGGGAGATATGGAGCGAAACGATCCTAGATAGAGATTAATGGCTGAAGATTCCATGTCTCGGTTTTTTAACACAGCGACAAATAATATTTTTCCAGAACTATTATTTTCGGGTCAAAGTCAAAAACAAAGGCATTTATTTATAAATGACAAGGTAATGTCTTAAAGCTGGTGGTCTAAATTCGGATGAGTAGGAAATTGGAAAATCCCTCCTTACCGCCGCCGTAAAGCACTGTATACCTTTATACCTAGGTTACATCATCACAAAGACTTCTTTAGATTATTTTATGAGAAATAATACCTTTCAGACAGATGGCTGATGCTGAGCGGTTATTTTGACTAAAACAATTAGTACTGCCACACAGAGCATAGCTTCCGTTAGTACCTTTAGTACATCTGTTTCTGTGCATACTCCTTGAGCTCCGATGTGACAATGGCAAAGTTAGCAAAAGCTAGGACATGCGCGGGCGCCGGTGTGGGCGGGACATTCCGCGTTAAATATACCTTTGTGAAGGCGGACTTTTTACAACTCATAAGTCAAGTCTCAGATAAGCAGGCTTTTGTAGTTTTTACTGTCGATAAATAATAATTTATGATAGCTTTATTATTTACAACATTAACCTATCCATGTTTCTAATCAGATCGTTTCTAAACTAACACGAACAGTTTATGATGTAGGTAGGACAGTCACCAGCACTAAGATGGTTACACTTCATAAATTTCTAATCTTTCAGTAAGTAAGTAAAAGTACCTACCTACCACCTACCTAAGTCATATCTAGAGCTTTTTATGAAAGAGTCTGTCCGTCATACGTCGTGCGAATAAATACATTTTATTTCATTTCAATCCGGAGAAATACCATTTTTATTCTAAGCAGTGATGCTCCCATTGTTGTGTTCCGTTATGCTTTCAAGCAGCGTTGCTGTATTTCAGTTCCAAGGGTGTGGGTACTGGTTATATCACAGCCTCCATTTGATGGACGTAGGACGTATGCTGTTTTTGATGGGTCATATATTTGTTCCATCAGCAAAAAAAAAACCTGTCTAGAAAAAACTTCAAAAAACCAATTAAACATTATTGATAGTCCTTGACATTCCTCATGATACAGACACACAAAAACCCGCTACAGTAACATAAACGAAGTCGTGTGCAAAAACAATGCATTCATAATGTTTCCTAGAAGTGAGTTCATCTCGTGATATGGCAGACAAGGTTACTTGAAGGAGTACAATGATTTATCATTAATCGGTATCTTTTGTATGGATATGTCATTGCAAAGGTTAATGCTGCATGACTTGCGACTGTTTATACAGCACCAATTATATATAAACTACTGATTTGCCCTTACTTCGCGGATTAAGTTATAAATTAATAAATATTGGAGGACTTTCCACAAATCTGGCCCCAAAATGAGTGAAGCTTGTAATATGGGCACCAAATAGCCAGAACATCTATCATCACACAAATGTTTGTTCACGGTGGGGACCGAACCCACGGCCTATGGTGCAGAAGGCAGAGTACTAACTATTATATGAGCTGTAAGGGCTGTCACTCTCACTGTCTGAATAATCGCTCATTACTACTACAAACCTCAGACAAAATAAAATTTTATTTTGTCTGAGCTACAAACTAGCGAAAGTGTATTTTGTGATATCCTGATTTGAACGAAAATGATTCGTAAATTTTGAAAGAAACCGCCACCATTTTTTTCAAAACAAATGACGGCCGACTTGACTATGGACTGACTTGTTGTAAAGTATTTTAATCTATATCATTTGAAACTAGCAAGATTGTCTATCGAATGACGGACAGTGCCTAAAACGGAGAGAAGAAGAAGTCAGATTTTACTTTCGGCTAATATAAGTCACCTGCCTTTTGATTTTAGGAGTCAAAAGCATCTGCTATTGGTAGTTAAATAAAATAGAGGCAATCCACCAATAAAAGTGCATTTTATCAACCTAGTGTAGCATAATAATTAATTATTACCCGTCGACTGTCAGTAGACTCTATATAACTCCTTGAACCAGTTTTAAACATAACTTTCCTACACGTTACATAATCTTTGCATAAAACTTGTCCTGTCACTGTTTCTCTTGACCCGTTAGAAAGAGATGCCAGATTATTCTAAGTACCTACTGGCCATAATGCCTTAGAATGTCCTTACCGATTACCATCAAGTAGATCGTGGGATCCGTGGGACATATCGGACGCGCCACGAGTGAGTGCTCGCGATTTGCATACTTACCTGAGTTATCGATTCCTAGTATTTGCCGAATTTATGAGAACGAGGATAATTTACCTTATATTCAGTCGAATTTGATGTAATGTTCTTGAAATGCCTTGTTTTTTATACTATTTACTAATTGAACAAGCAGATGGCACTGATGTTAATTAGTAACGATAACCTATAACAAAGCATTTGCTTCGTAAGTCTAGCACGATATAAACGTGCCCTATGGTGCACTGCCCTACATAATTGAGATACATAAAAAGTTAAGCCTCGTATGCCTGTTATTTCACTGGCAACCACACCATTCAAACTGAAATACAGCGAATCTGCTTAGCGGAAGAAATAGACATGGTGGTAGTTCTTCCCCAGACGAGCCCTTCACAAAAAGCTCTACTAGTTGCTGCTCTTAGAGTTTACAAGCATTCAAATTTTTTTTATGAGAACAGATGGCGAAACCATCAAATTGCCTACCTGATGTTGAGTGATTACCTTTAACTAGAAAATTTGCACATAGAGCTAGTCCACCAAAAATTTTACGAAACATTCTAAAAATTTCATTTAAAAATTAAATATAAAAATAAATAAATAAAATAACATATTTCTGTACACTTATAACTGTCCTACCACAATATAGTAATCGTATAATTATCCTTACAACTGACAATAGAGCCACCCACGCGCCCAGTAGGCGTTCGACTTTCGCCGCACACTGTACAATGGTCCCACCATTATACTTACCATTTGTATGCCTCATGCCATTATGTATGGTTGTTTGTATGGCATTATGTATGAGCAATGTGGCTGAGTGACATTATGCTCAAGGAAAGTTCGGAGTTCTTGGAAGATAATAAGGAAATTATCATATTAAATCAACAAATAAGGAATTATTCTACTACCTATATTGTAAAGCTCTGAAAGAGCTTTTCCGAGGAAGAACTAGCTACTTTTGTCGCTGTTCCGATTTGGAGGGAATAGGTGCCGATACATTTACAGGCACATGAGTGGCATTGCCTCATATGACGTGAGGTGATGGGTCTTGGTCTATGAGGCCTTATTATAGGCAGAGGTGACAGAGGATGTAATTTTTTGTAGAAATAAAAAATACTTGAAGAAAATGTATATGTATGAATGTACTTTGGGAACGATAGCTAATGTAATACTTTTTCGTAAATACATACTTCAGACAAAGAACAAACCTTTACGTTCACCACAAAAATATTTATTATCGGTGAGGATCGAACCCACGGCCTACAGCGCAGCAAGCGACATGTCACATGTTCCATTTCCGACACACCCTGTGTAAGCGATTGCAAACACAGTCAATATACCCGTCTTGCGTTTATCGTTGTAATAGCAAGGGAAGCCGGCAGCTGAGCAGTGAGCAGTCAGTTCGCGTCAGCGTGCACTTTGCGCTGCTCGGTCGGCTGCCACGTGTCGGGTTACTGCTCAGGGATGACTTCTTTATAGAAAATATGAGCCTGAATTCAATGGACCGGTAACTTATTTAGCGTTATAACCAGTTTAGGTATGAATAATCTGGATCATCTATGAAACCAGAGTGTTATAACATAACTGTCTCGTTCCGATAATTTATGACCGAGTTTGCAGCGAAAGTTTAACGCGACTATACGTATGAATATGGAGAATATGGATAGTAAAGGAATAGTGCCAAAGAAAATATGGATGGATTGTGTGAAAGATGACATGAGTAAGAAAGGAGTGAATACTGAGATGACAGATGATAGAGGGAAGTGGAGAGAGAAAACCTGGTGTGCCGACCTCACATGAAGTGGGATAAGGACAGGAAGATGATGAGGAACCAGTTTATAGGATATGGGAGGAACATTATTAGCCAGATGTTATAGTCTAACAAGGATCATACAAAACAACGTTAGGAACCAAGCTAAGTTTGTTGCCTGTTCTTCTAGGCTTGATCGCGTGGAACTGGCGCCAAGATTCACCTAGCTTAACGTTCCAAAGTTGTCCTTGTGATTCAACCGGAGGCATCAAAGTTAATAACTTTTAACTTTGATGTCTCCCCATAGGTGGTCAGCATCACCATGGGTTCCTGACGGCAGTCTCGTGCTCTTCCAAGAAAGCGCTGGAGAGGCGATCCGGATGCTTTTTGAAAATAGATGGTGGGAGGAAGCTCAGGATTGGGTGTACTGGAAGTTTGGGGGAGGCTTTTGCCCAGCAGTGGGACAAGATAGTCTCCGCCAATTGATGTCTTTCAACAAATAACAATAGTCAGAGTAAGGTTTCCTGTAGCTTACCTGGCTTATAAAGCTTTTAAGGCTTAGTGAGGATGGTATTTAGAGGTGTTAGCTAACCCTTCATCATAAGAATCCTATCAAAAAAATCTAGGAAGGCTTTATCTGCGCGCTTGATCAATCTTAGTTTTTTTAATTTTTGCAATTCCGACAGCACAGCCCTAGCGACCAGAAACATGATAAGTCACAATAAAGTCCCTCCCTGGTCCCTCATCACGCCATCGCCAATAGACTCGATTACAAATGTAAATACCGGCGACAGCACTTACTGTTATTGATTTCGCTCACGAGATGGCGCTATATTTATACTGTAATTTTTGGCTTGAAAGCTTGTAACATGTTTACCGATTTTCGCTTTTTGCGAGCTTCTGTGATGTTGGAAGAGAAATTCTGGAAGGTTGAATATTTAACGCTATTTTCGCTTCATTACGCAAGTGGCAGGTCTGGTGGCGTGTTTATTATCAAGTATTTGGCGTATATGTGATTTCATAAGCTTTGGTAGTTGTGGCTTTACAAGTAGGTACCTATTTACTTAGGAACTTTATGAGACAGATTATAATTACATTGACGATAGGTCTCGTAGATAGTTATGAACAATTATATAATCAGCGATAAAAAAAAGGCAAAGACTGCTAATGTAACTACTTCTCGCTTCAATTCAATAGGTACTGAAAAATTTGCTTAAGTAGGTACGTAGTTTCATTTATTAACATCTTTTGTCATTAACATTTTGCTGATCTGTGTGCAATAATAATGCACATAACTTGGTTGTCTGGAAGAAATCGTTTTCAGCGATAAGGCATTTACTTTATTAAAGGCCCATTGTACGTTATTAATTTACGCCTAGATTGATGATGTATCCTTGTGTACAATAAAGTGTTATCTATCTATCTTGGTTTATTGCGATTTTTAAAAAAAAATCGTAAAACGTTCAGTGATTTTATATCCTAGAAAACTTATAGTTTTGTTTGATTGGATTCGAACCCACGACCGAAATTTTCATTAAAATCGTTCTCCCTGGAAATGTTTATCAGTGGTCTATTCCCAGAAGTAGGTCTTCTTCAGGTTGATGTTGATGATGCTGCTCCTGTTTCTGTACCGTACGATGTAGATAAGATTATGTAACAGAACACACGTGTTACTGACTTGCTAATGAGAAACTCCGCACAACGCTGTGACTGGCTAATGTCTTCAGCATGCGCGTGCGCAGTTCGTATTGTTTTAGCAAGTAAGCGGTCTGCCAGACGGTAACGATGACTAATGTTTTGTTGATGAGAATATTTGCAAAATTAAGTACACAGGGTTTAAAAAAACAAATCCGTATAACACAATGGTATCTACTAATAGCTTTCATTCGAGAACCAGTGGTCTGATCATCTAATCGTAAGGTCGTGGGCTCGAATCCTGTCGTGGACTAATGGATTTTTCTCTTCGACTAGTGAAGCTAAGAAAAACACCGTGAGGAAACAAGTTAGCAGATATTCTAGCAGCGGCGATGGGCTTGCAACCTGTCACGTATGGAATACAGACTACTACCAAATTTGGGTAAGTGCCTAAATGTATTAGATCTTTGGACGCACCTCTGTTAGACATCCTCAAAGAATCTTAAGTTGATAGGTACGTGGTACAAAAAGAACAGAGGGTTCTTTCGGAACAGTTTGGTGAAAGCAGTTTTAGTCAATGAGGCTCCTTTCGAGCACATGACACTTATAACATTTAGGTTCCACGACATGCCGGTTTCCTCACCTAGACAGGAACCTAGGCAATGAGCCCAGGCATGCAGGCATACATTAGTTGTGCAAACAAACTAGCGGTCCGTGGTGTATGGGTGCAGTACCTGCGCCTGCGCACTCGTAAACCGAACAAAGGCTGCTTTCTAGCTATTTGCCTACTTTCATTCAAACTTACAACGGAATAAGTATATTTTTGGCGTGTTTAAATCCTTGGACCTTTTGATTTCTGACCCTCAGTCTTAGTCGAGTAAGAAGTTTTTTTTGATTAACTAGTATGGGGCAATACCTAGATTAATTAACTAAATACAGAACTTTTATAAGGCATCGATAGCGTTACTCACAGATGGTTTAATAGACGCTAAGTTAGTAGTAGTAATAAGAAGTCAAGGTAATGGATGGAAAAGTAATTCTACTCTTTGACTCTGAAAGCAATTTTTTTTGCCACGTCTCTCCTCGCTTTAGCACCGGTATACCCGGTCAACTCTTAATCCAGATTCGAGCATAACTTTTCTTACACTTCTCAGAAATTTTACAAAAACTCCTTGTTTGAGTATCTGTTCAGTTTATTTTTAGTTGCATCGACTTTTGCTAGTTGTATAAAAAAATATTTGCAAGTCGTCGGAAATTGCTTATTTTATAATTATGTAAATATTATTTCTCGTTAGACATATCTTGCTACTTCTCAGGATTATTCATCTCGACCACACTGACTCATACAGCCGTGTGGCAATATAACGATTAAAATCCTTGCAATACAACAGACTTCAATAAACAAACAGAAACCAACCTTAAAATCATAGACTTAAAGCATAAAATGAGAAACTTTTGTACAAAAAAACTAGCCTTTTTCATCTTTATTTAAATAACGTTTGCAAATAAAACTGTCAACATGTCAAAATATTTAAACTTATTTGTTTATCGAAACGATGTAAACATTACAATATTTAGAAGCGGCATGTTATCTCAAATTAATTAAGATAATGTTAGGTTATTATGTTTGAAATAAAAATATTGAAGGATGCCTCAACAATTCAAGTGGACAATGTATACACCAGCCTTGAATCCTATCAAGCCCTAAAATTTAGCTCTTGACCAAAGATCATTAAATGAGTTAATAAGTTCACTTATTTATGTATTAGTATTTGCCCTGTTTATGTTGCAAAGCTGGTAAACTTCTTGAAAGTTACGAATTGTAAACATTTAAGTGCAGCTGACTGTACTAAAAAATAGAATGACATGTACGTAGCTCAATCGCGAATAAAAAACCAGTCTCCATGACCCAAAACAACAGACTCAATGTCTAAATTAGCACTAGCACGTGCCACTTCTACTCAATTCTAAGTCTACGCTGATTAATATTCATTTAGTTCTACGAATACTCAACACTTTTCAATCAGGATAGCGACGATGAAAAAAGAACTTTAATACGAAAAAACTTGGACTAAAACAGGCTTGCCCCTGTACCTATCTAATTTTAATAAAATACGGCTCTATTTATTACATAGTCTAGTTAGGTATATTCAGTTAATTTCTCGGGGCGGTAGGTATCTATCATTCCAGAACATTTTTAAATTCGCGAATCATCGTCATCATCTTATCAGCCTTAGATTTTAATTCCATACCACTATATTAGTAATTTTACTATTCATATAAATATAAATACTATAAGTATACATTTTTAAAAATTAAAATGTTTGATATAAAAAAAAATGCAAC
This sequence comes from Chloroclysta siterata, assembly GCA_932294275.1. Taxonomy (NCBI): domain Eukaryota; kingdom Metazoa; phylum Arthropoda; class Insecta; order Lepidoptera; family Geometridae; genus Chloroclysta; species Chloroclysta siterata. The sequence continues at coordinate 29,207,598 of OW028590.1, read as the reverse complement.
AAAAAGTATATTATCTAATTGTAGAAACTGAAAGTTTTCTGGTGGCAATCGCACTTTGGCTTGGGTTATACTCTCATGTGCTATATTGGGTTTCCATTAGCCCCAGATACACTAATGTACGTTCATACCTCAGCAGTATCTACCTACGTCCCACATGTGACAATCATATACGCATCCCACGATATTTCTGTCGGCGCGCACGCATGCTCGGTACAAATTGTAATGCCCGCCACTAAATGTGTCAACACTGCGCCTGCGCACAACGGTTGACAGGACAAGAAGATGCGTGAAATAAATAGGTTAGGGAATGTTTTTTGTCAATTTGAGAAAGATTTCGCGTTTGATAACATCGCATCGTGATGAAACCAGTCAGTATTCTAAGAGCGGCGATGGGCTTGCAACCTGTCACGTATGGAATACCAACTACTGCAAAATGTGGGCATGTAAGACATTTAATATTTGGACGTACCTATGACTAACCCCATAGACATCCTCAAAGAAACTTGAGTTGGTATTTGTTAGGAAGAAATCTGAGGGGATATGTACCGTGCCTGGGGATCAAAGTCGTGAGGCGGTTTCTGTTTGTTTTATTTGTAATGTTATCTTCTTTATTTGCTAACCGTACCTACTTAATCATAACTATTTTTATTATAAATGGCAATGGCTTCAGAGATTCATTATTTACCGATGGAAAACAAAGAAGTCAAAGTATTGTTATCACAATTAAATATAAACAAACCGATAAGTTATTAACGGTTCGTGGAAACGGTACCGACGATAACCCTGCGCTAACGGATAACTGCTTTATATAAACTTATAATGAGATTTTATTATATTTATTGAAATTCCGAAGGTCCCATTATTATTTTTTACACGTTGTTACGTGTTGTTTCTATTATAGCGGTCTAAGTCTATTTCTATTATAATCAAGTAACATATGGAATATGTTCTCACTTCTGAAAAAATGTGATGTGCCATATGTAAAATCCGGACGTACCTCCGACTACCCTTACACATCCTCAAATACGAGTAATCTTTAGTTAGTGCTAAAAGTTCAGCAAGGCTGTTTCACAACATTTCCAAATGTTTCCGATCGGAAACGTCAGTTTCTGTGTTTTAGGGTTCCGTACCTAAAGGGTTAAATGGGACCCTATTACTAAGACTCCGCTGTCTGTCCGACTGTCTGTCTGTCTGTCCGTCTGTCACCAGGGTGTATCTCATGAACCGTGATAGTTAGACAGTTGAAATTTTCACAGATATTTCTGTTGCCGCTCTATAACAAAAAAACGAAAAAAAGAAAAACCGGCCAAGTGCGAGTCGGACTCGCACACGATGGGTTCCGTACCATAATCTATAGAAACGACAAAAAAATCACGTTTTTGTATGGGAGCTCCCTTAAATATTTATTTTATTCTGTTTTTAGTACTTGTTTTTATAGCGGCAACAGAAATACATTATCTGTGAAAATTTCAACTGTCTAACTATCACGGTTCATGAGATACAGCCTGGTGACAGACGGACGGACAGCGAAGTCTTAGTAATAGGATCCCCTTTTACCCTTTGGGTACGGAGCCCCAATAAAACAAGAGCATACAAAACAAGAGCAAGAGATAAAATTCTGACATTTTCGATTGGGAATGTTTGCAAATGTTTTTAAATAGTATTACTTGCATCTACCGTGCCTGGGGATCGAAGACGTGAAGCTGTTTCGCTTTTTATGTTTGTTTAGTATTGTAAGTACATGAATACGGTAAGAAGAAGTACTTTTTGATTGTAAAACAGGCTTTTTTGCTCAGAATGGTTAGTGTCTTACAGCACGGATTATTAGCATGTTGAAATGGCGTAAGCTATGGCTTGATTAGGATTCTACGGCGCACGCGCAGCCTACCTGCTACGGAAACTGTCCGTTATGGAGGATTAATAGTAGGGGTGGAACTTCGGAATTAATATTAGGATAAAAATCTTTCGATCATGTGTACCTAATACTCGTATCTACTTTTTATTCTGAAAATGGAAATATGTATTGTTTCGTACACAGAGTGAGTTTTTGAGAAGTTACCTGGTATGATGAGCTTTGAGACTACTATCAATGGAGACGTGAGTTGACTTAAAACTGAGACGTTGTTTTTAATAAATATAAGTAGCAATTTCTATTTCGAAATGCTTGTAAATTATTTCTTCTAAGAAGAAATAATTCGGTTACGTTTATACAGTACACCGTCAGTTTAATACGACACATTTAAATTTGACAGTCTTTACAGCTCTTCGTATAGCTCACACAGAACAAACATAATTTTGTTTTTCTGTTTTTTTTCTGTCAATTCTGCCAAATATAACAAATGTGTATTGGCCAGTGGTCTGCCATGTGGACTATGACTCCTGCGTGGCCACCACTCGGTCACTGCCTTTTATATTAGACTGTGTAAAATAATATAAATAAAAACTTAGCTCCAAATGCTGTACCTCCACAGTAAAATGAAAAGCAATAAACTGCCAGCCCTACGCTCCCGGATGCTGCGCTTACGAGAAAAACTCGCGTCGCATTGTACCTCATAATCAAGTCAGGTATGTTACACGCCTTACAACGTGTTCTTGCACCCTCGCTCTGTTATGAGCTTTTAAATAGAACTAGTGTCTACTTAAGCCCTGGTTTCTTAAATAATGAGCCCGACACGGAAAACTATACCGCGATTTATCTTACAAATAGTTACGTGACCTATTGGACTCACAGCTGAGTTGGAATAACAATAATAATGGATTCAAAATAACATATTGTAAAACCTAATTATGTGAATAGAAAACTTTACCTTCAATTAGCTCTGCCTTCTGCGCCGTATTTGTTGGAGGTTCGATTCTATACTGTGAAGAAATATTTTATGATAAACACGGCTGTCATTTACCGGTCACCAATTCTTACAGAGGATCCGGTACTTGTTACAATTAGTACTTCCTGACTTCTCTTCCTGGTTCTACCTATTAGTAGGTAGGTACTTAGTGCTTTTTTAAGATCAGCTCCATGTTATCTAGTTATCAAGTACCGTAGTAGTCTTCTATTATTGGTCTTGGTGTTCACTAGCGGGTTAGGACCTCCGTATTACCTAACTCACGACAGATCTGCGACAAGCGTCAGTAGGCATCTCTGTTGGCAAACTTCAATTTGACATATTTTTCGTCACAATATAAATAACTAGTCAAATAGCCATGACTAAACATGGCTATTTTTAGGTAAATAAATAAATATTGAACCAGATAGTAACCTGACGTAATGCATAAAATAAACTTATATTCATTTTGGAAATAAATAGTTATAATTTGATTTAACACCCAGACAGCGAATACATATCTAGGTTTATTACACAAATGTTTGTTCTCGGTGGAGAGAGGCTATTGAGTAAATAAATAAAATAAAATAAAACAATCAGTATCAGTCACAGAACGAACGTCAATGTATCTTCATCACACAAAATATGTTTGTTCTAGGAGAGAATTAAACCTTCATATGAACTTTAACCTAAAGCGCATTAGAAGAATAAGTGGCTCTCTCGATCTTGCAGGTTTATTTACAGTATAGACATTTAAATGGAAGTTATTACTTGTGATTCAAGAAGACACTGTCTTACGCTCGTAATGCGTCAGAAATACGTCCTATCTCCTCCACAAATACACAAGAATGGTCCCATTCTCCCATGACAAACGGGCCATCCAAGAAAACCACACCACACCACACCATGGAAGCTACAAAATACTTCAATAACCCAAGCGCACATTTCCATACATTTATACCGAATCATAGTCATACATAACATTATAACGTGATTCATTCGTACAGGATCCAACTTATAATGTTTCTTATTTATATTCGTCGCTGATTGTTCCATTACCTAAAATGACCAAAAAGTCTGAAGCTATCTCTTTTCGTTAGCATGAAAGTCACAAGTATGCTTTATAGATCCGCTAAAAAATGGTACAGAATATGAATAAGGGTCTTACTGCCGCTTTCTGAAAGCTCGATCAAAACTAATCGGATGTCAAGTCACTCACCAATTCAGCTATTACAGCGAATTAGATAGATATAGCAAGTAAGTCTTAAATCAAGGTGCAAATTATCGGTGTAAAAGGTATTTTAAATCTCTAGGTTTTCCTTACTTTTGTTGTAGGTACCTGACACTCGATTAGTAGCCTTTCACGTCAAAGGGCATGTAGTAGAACCTAATTTTTTTTAAAACATCTATGAAGTGCTCGAAAGGAGCCTCTCTGAGGCGCACCTAATATCCTTTCACCACACTGTTTCGAAAGAACTAGTGACACGACAAATATAAGAAGTCGTGAAAGGGTTAAGTCTGACCCTGCACGAATGAATCACTTTGTATTCACCGATTTCCTTGTTCCTTTCCTTGTTTACAGTGTTTCCCGTCGGATAGTTACTGATGTCGTATTTTAGAATGAGTTGGTACCTACTGATACTGAAGCGAGCGAAGGAAAATACTGAAGAGGGAAAAAATAGGCAGTGTTTCCGCTACCGCCCTAGCGATACTGATAAACTGATTTTGAGTTTATTTTGTTTCATTAATCTTCTTCTTCTTTCTTTCGAAACAGTGTGGTGAAAGGATTTCAAGTGGGCCTCAAGAGGCTACTATCGAGCAGTAATAAAAAGGTAGGAAACCATCAGATATTGATGATGTTGAGTGGTCACCTATGCCTTCAATATAGAAACAGTGGCACGTGCCTACATTTTCCAGTTGGTATTCCATACATGACAGATTGCAAGTTCATCGCCGCTGCTAGAATACTAAAATACTGGTTCCCTCACGACTTTTTCTAGTGAGAATGTTTTATGCCATTGTAAATAAGGACAGATTACCTCCATTACTTGGAACTGCAATAAACCGGACGGGCGTTACTCAGGGAAGCGCATTACCATACAATTGACATGATAGAGCAGTAGCAATACCGTGCATCGTCTAGACTACTCACTGATTAGCAATGATATAAAATGCGATTACTTAAAAGAATGGCTGGGCTCTGTTTCTGGTTATCCATGGAGGTGTTAATGAAAGAATGAAAATCTTTAAAACACTTTCTTTCTCATCTTCATCTTTGAAACACTCTGTAGACTACTGAAAAAATATGATCTTTATATAGCGGTTCATTCATAAAAAGTATAAAAACATAGAGTGCTTATTATTAAACAAAAATGCAAATTCATGTTATCTTTATGTAGTCTAATCAAAAGGCATATTCATTTATTATACTAATTGTTGATACAACAGCAAAAACAAGCAACATTAATACATTTTGAACAAAACGCTTGTTTTTTTGCATTAGTTAGTTTTTTATATGTTGCGAGCTTCGTCGCTGTAAGAAACTAACTGGTTTCCTCACGAAAACGGTAAAATATAAATGAACTTATGCTCGTACTTTTAAATGTGTAATATCACCAAACTTTAATTTCAAGACAAATAGTGTAGTGTTAAATATACTGCAACATAAGGTCGTGCAATAACGTCTCGCCTTGATATATCGTCGGGAGATTGCGAGCCATGTCTAGACTAGACCCTGGAGATAGATTGCCTACATCTACAACCATATGAGCCTGTAATGAGACATTTATTTTTTAAATGGATACTGCGTTAGCGGGGGACGTCCAGCCAGATGAGTCTAATTCTAATTCGTGGTGGGGGAATAAGATCTGCACTGACGTCCCGCAATGTGCATTATCTCTGCTAACTTCACCCCAGCAAGCCCAACTCCTTGAAGTAGCGAAAAAGGATCTTGGGTTGATGGCAGCAATGTTCAAGCATCCCCGTTGGTGATTTGGATGCAGAGGAGAAAGACCCGATCAGCTCTTGCAGTCCTGTTTCGTACCTGGCTTCGTTAGTTGAGGAGCAATGCAGTACCACATGCTCCACCGTTTCTTTTTCCTGAAGACAGCCACGACAGAGGTCACTGTCTGTTGCTCCGATTGTAAAAAGATGGTAGTTGAGGTCGCAGTGGCCCGTGATGATGCCGATCATCAGCTTTAGGTCTTCGCGTTTAAGATGTTCGTAGCTAGAAGCATTGCTTTTGTATGTTTGCAGTCTGATCCAGCACGATGCGTGGACGTCATAGTAAAAATCGCGGAACTGGCTCAGGATAGTGGTAGATGGCACCAACTAAGAGAGGTCTATACCCACCAGTGCACAATACATTACGTTAGTCTAACCAATATCATCCTAAGTAAATAAGCAGAATATCCAGCTGTTTTATATTCCAAATTCAAAATAAAAAAAACCTTATCTCCAAAACCTTATCTATAATCCTGCGAACGCAAAAACGGGCGTTGAATACACGAACTAAAATTTAAAAGTCAAACATTGACTCGTAATCCGTAAATGGGTCCGATGTTCAAACCTTCGATGGATTTGTATAGATAGATATTCATATTGACAGTACGGGCCCAAAATAAATTCAGTAAAAAATCTATCCAGTAAAGGCTGCGTCAATCGATCATGAATAACTACAGACGTCCCTGACGGAATATTTCGGACCTGCCTAAATATTCCGTATTAATCTTCCGTAGTAAAAAACTAAAAAGATAAGCCTGACCAAGATAAAACCAGAAGGAAGCTTGATAATCAATATGATATTGATTATCAATATATTGACAATATCTAAACTATACACAGATGTTCCTCCATCGGTAGTTAAGGATTGTATGCAGCTCTCCTTGTGTGAGATTAAAATCCATATTAATTTCAATGTTATATTGACACTAATGTTAAATTATGTGGGATCTGTTCACTATATTGTATCAACGACTACATGACTCATCTTTTATCCCTCGCGAATTTTTGCCGCTCTTGATTCAATATTTCGCCACTGTGTGAAAATACTACTTTAACCCCTTTTATCAATCTATGCTACACTGAATCACACTGCGTATTGAATACTCGTTATAGTTAGTATAAAATAACTTTATTTAAAATTCCATAGATCGCATGCGATACACAACAATCGTCTTTTGTCAAGTAATCGTGTCAAATGTTATGACATAAAGGATTTCTGACCTGTCATTGTCAAACAATCCGATTGACATTTCTTTATTTTCTTTTGTGCTCGTGCAGCTTTGACATTCCTTTGTGTTCATTCTATTCTGTTGAAATGATAATCTGTGTTTTTGTGACACTATTTATTTTTGTCATATTTCTTTTGTTATATGTATGGCTTACAAAGTAATATTTTGGGAAATGTTATCAGAACATCTAAATCTGTGTCATACGTTGACTTAATATTATCGTCAATATAAAACTGATATTTGATTTTATTATAACACATGTAGGTTTTTACAAAACAGTTAAACTATCTGCAGACATATTCAAACGATCTTATAGATAGTTCAACTGATCCAAATCACTACCAATCAAATCGCTTGCTGCATTACCCGTTGAATGGCTTGAGTTGAGTTGAGTCACGTTGAGTCACTAAACCAGATATTTATCAGTACCTACACTAATGTCACTTATAACTAATATCACTATTAATATAACTAATGTCACTAATGTTACTAAAGTTAGTCTGAGTATTGTTTTTCGTTTTTCGTAACGTCAGGGGCCATAAGCTCACTTCGAGCGAGATTATCTCACGGTGGAGATGACGTCATATCTCGTTCGATAACTATTTATCGCCATTCTCACCATCCCGCTACCCAATTTTCTCATTCAAAGTTCATGCGAGACGCAACGTCAACGAGTTATTGAACGAGATATGACGTCATCTCCACCATGAGATAATCTCGCTCGAAGTGAGCATAGGGCCCCAGGTCTTTTTTGTATGGAGACTCGTGAGTTCCCAGCATGGCCAATAGAGGCGCTTATCGAATCTCCATACAAATTGGTCGACGTCACGAAAAAATAAAACAAAACTCCGACTAGAGGGGGGTACAGCCTTCGGGCTATGCGTCCCTTCAACTGGACAGACTGAGATTTAAATACCCGGAGGCCTTACTTCTGCATAATGCAAAACCTCTTGGAGCTTTGTGTTAAATTGGATTAGATTAGTTCAACGCATCCAAAAGTTTTCAGCACATGCCTAGATTTTTCAAGCGTATTCCATACGTGACAGGATAAAAACTCAGTGCCGCCGCTTATACGAGCCGATTTCATCGAGTTTTGAGATTCTTTAGGTGAGAGAATGTGTGTTGAACACGTGTAATATGGACATAGGTACATAATTAGTCTGTGTGTACGAGGTGTGGTGGAGCGATTGATTCAAATCACCACAATCGAGCGGGTAATAAACGGCCACAGAACGAATAATAACGATCTATTAGGATAATGATTCTTTGTTTTGTACTGTTTATTACCGGCTCGATTATTGATTACGTGCATCAGTTTTTATGATCATTATTTGTTAGGTAAGTTTGACGTATTTTTTGTTATGAGTGATTCTCTTGTCGTGTCACTAGTTTCTTTCGAAACAGTGTGGTGAAAGGACTTTTAGTGCGCCTCAAGTGGCTCCTTTCGAGCAATTGACACATGGTATAGAACTTTTTAGGTTCTACATGCCGGTTTCCTCACGATGTTTTCCTTCACCGTTTGAGAGTACTGGCATTGTGCACATATATTTATGAACAGAAAAACTCTAGTCATTTTAATAATAGTTATTGATTATATGACAGCCGACTATTTCAGTCATGATAACTGACTATATTACTCATAAATTAAATAATTGATATGTAACTAGGTTTATGTTGCGACTATCAAAACGCAAAATTATTAGTAGCGGTATCTACACACATTTTATTATTTACCTACTGTACCTACTCTGCTATCAACATTGGGGTCATCGAAAGTTCATTCAACCTTATCTACACTGAAACAAGGCTATCTTCAAAGCCTACAAAAGCCCTGAAACCTTTACTAAGCGCGGACTTTCAGCATTCCCTTGGCTAATTAGCTCCCGAGGTTACGGAGTCAGCTCAAGAGTTTAAGTAAAGAAAGTCTTAAGTTAGCGGCCTGATAAGCCGAGTCGACGATCACTTCAACTGATAGTGTAGACCGGCCTTAGGATATGGAAGGGCAAAGAGGAAAGATTAGAGAGATGAGACACATTTTAAAGATACATCAAAATCATTGGATCAAAAAAAAAAATTTATCGTATCGTATAAGGGTCAAAAGCTTGAGTCAAATCATGAGAGTGAATCTAACGGCTTAAAAAGTAGTGTGTAAAATGAAATTATTCAGCCTTCGCTTCTTTCTATCTCTGTAACAAAGATAAAATATCTCTTGAAGAAAATGGTGGCGGTATATTCAAAACCTTCGGGAAACATTCGTTCAAATCAGGATAATTATCACAAAATACACTTTCATCCCAAATGCTCAAACTTTGGGCTATACCCACCTCAAATAATATAAAAAATAAAATACCACCGAAATTACACCACAGAATTAATCTTTTTTGTTTTTAAATCCACATTATGTTTTGAAAGCATGTGACATTTATACTAATATCGGAAATTCTAAAGACAACCGCTTCTAGACCCGACTTGGCTACTCTTTGTCGGTCTCCGTGCTATCGGCAGCCAGCATCAGGTCACCTCCGGTTGCCATTAAGATCAAAGATACGGTCCTTTCCACACTGACCGACTGAACGTTTCATCTTATGTAATAGTTCGGGCGTTTTATTGTTTGTAGAGTTTGGGCAATTGGTACTTTATTTTTTAGCGAAAGTTTATACCGATGGCAGTGTTGCTTTTAAGTAAAAACAACCAAATCGGAAACAAACAAACCGTAATATTCTATCCTACTTTCAATATATTAATGCAGAAGTTACAATGTTTGTTTGTGGCTCAATTACGCCTATAGGTATGCTTGTTTTCAGTATGGCAACGCATCAAGTGTCTTGGAGACGCTTGAGTAGCTTGAGAATGATTTAAATGAGTGGGCTATCTCTAGATCGCTTGCAACGGTCTACAGATAACTCAACAGTGTTGTGTGTATTTGAAATATTTGTATTCATTGTACTTTTCTTTGGCAATAATTGTTTTATATATTTTGCCATTAAGAGAGAACACTGGATTTAAAATGCGTCTTTTATAAGGTTCTGAATAAATTATTATAAAAAGCTACATTTGAAAGAAAGATAGAATATTGATTTGCACACTTAGCTAGATACAATACATACAAAACATGATGAACTTTAATTCATAAAATAAGGTGCTAAAAGTTGCAAAACGGACCGGATCCCGACTCGGCATGAATTTCAACTGAATCCTGAATGCTTAACTGTCCGGTAGTAAATCCTGAACTGCATTCGGCTCGATTCTAAAGGTGCGACCTAAAGCTTAGTCGACTTGCGATCGATTTAATAAAGATACGGGATCGAGTGGATCGTAAGCCGATTTGCGGTATTGTCAGCGAGTTGTAATTTCAAGATTGCTTTAGTCGTGTGGCTTACGACCCACCCGATTGCTTGATAGGTAAGCTTGATGAAAGATTACTGTATCGAGAAAAGGGTTCTGTGCGCAACCACAAATGAAATAAGTAAGTCAACTGTATTTTAGAAAGTATTTAGAGGTAATTTTGGTATCATAAAACTTTTTGACTCATATGGCAGCATTATTATAATTTTGTAAGTTTAATTTTTATAAAGCATTATCTATGTCTAAAACGAAAGTAAATCCAAATAAAAGAAAATAAAACAGTGCTAGCGAGAGATGGCTGTCATAGAGGTAAAGATGAGACAGCTTCTTTTTAAGACGCTTCTTCTTTAAAAGACTTTGGTATAAAGACGCTTCTTTATATCATCTTTCAAACTCGGTTATAAAAATCTAGCCTAAAAAATATGTGTAGAAAGAAATAGGAGCTCTGAAGAAGCGAAACAGTTGGCATTGCCTAAAAACGAGAAAGTGGAGTTGTGAGAACAACGCGGTGTCGAATAACACAGCTGCCAATAACGCGCGTAACTCGATCCGGACACGACAGGGCAATTATCGGCCGTGTTTAAACTAGTTAACGTTTGTTCTGGAAAATAAAAAAGCCCTAAAATAGCCTTATTAGTGATTCACTATCCTACTAATACCTACTGTTGACTGAATTTTCAAATGCTAATGTATATTTGAATTTTGTTCTGGGCACGACTGTGCTTCGGAGGACGTATTAAGCCGGCTTTAGCATTCGGAGACTGTAGATTTAAAGCGGCTAAAAAACTATGCCAGAGTTGAAAGAAATAAAAAAGTTGTACCTATACCAGCTCATCGATCCCTTACTGTCAGTTTACCTTTCGTGTCGGCTACTATAACAAATAATTTGAACGAATGCCAACTTCTAATATCTCATCACCCGCATCTCATTCATTTCCCGCGCAAACACGAAATGGCGTCGTATTGTCTCACAAAATGGCGGAAAGACAACTAACAATGAACATTGGCGGCAAATACACTGGCGGGCTTCCAACGTAGAGTTTTGTAGAATAATGCTTTGACGTCTATACTTCCGCATGCAATCGTCCTTTTAGTTGCCATCCCAATGAACTTTTTCAATTTTGTTTATTACCTAGGATTCATTAATTTGTTCGATAGGATTAATCTGCTTGATTTAGCTTCGCTCGCGTGGTACCTTAAAAAATGCTTATTATGTTCTTTCAGGCCACGAGCTATAAATATCCATTCCAAGTTTCCTCAAATTAATTGAGTCAGTGAGTCACAATAATAAAACTTCCCCTATGTAGACAAACTTTTGCATTTTTGATGCCAGTAAGAAAGAAAAAGAAAGCAAAATAATATGATCAACGCTATGCTGTTTAAGTTGAAAAGATAGAAGAATTTTAATTTTAATTTGGGATATTTGCACAAATGCCCTTGTTGTGATCTGACTGAACAACATCATCACTGAAGAAGTCCACAGCTGGACATAGGTCTCCCTATACATTTCCAGGAAGAACGATTCTGAGCCCCTTTCATCCAGCGACGTCCCGCGATCCTCACAATGTGGTCGGTCCAAAGGGTCGTTGGGAAGTTTCAAAGGTGAACGGGTACTCTGCAGTGAAGGTTGAACCTAGGGCCACTCATTCGGAGCTTTAGCAAAATATCCTGGCGTTTTCTATGCATTTGTGCTTTGAGTGCGCTGTCGACGTGCTCGTACGCTTATGAGCAAGGAAATATGTATTTATAACATTTAATTTTGTATGAGACCTCAGAATTTACAAATTCTTTAATATGCACGATTCCCAGAAGCAGCAACGACAGGTTTCCCAGAAAGTATTATGAAAATACCGAAAGCGAAATGCTGGGTTATTCTAGCACAAAACCTAGCCCGGTGTATAAACTTCCTACCGACAGTAAGATACCTTATTTAGTAAAATCACAAGGATCACTTTGAAACGTCTTATAACTAGTTGGATCTCCAGTTCCACGCGACCAAAGCGTAGAGGATCAGGCAACAAACTTGTGGGCAGGCTTCATGCGGAGTTGCATGACATGACGGTGTAGCACGTCGGCTAATCAGAGGGCGGCGGGCAGGGTCCTCTAATCAGCCCCCGGGGCTCACTAACGAGCTTACGTAATTCCAATTTGTTCAGGACATCAGCGATGAGAAAATATTGTCATTTTTAGCGACGACATAGGGTGTAAAGACTAAGTTGCTACACTGGACTTTTTTAGGTTTATAGATTTCGTTTAAGAGGAATCTTAGATACATGGTTTAAAGTTTACGCAATGATTATCTCGATCAATTCGAGCCCCAAATTAAAAAAGATAAAATTATTTATTAATCCCGAAAAACACTTTCTGAATGAAAGTTAACGATATCAAAAGGACATAGAACTCGACAGTGCTACTTAAAAATAAAAAATAAATCTGATGGCATCCTCTTTTTAAATATTTAAAATCCGAACAAAGCCTAGCAGAGTCTACCACTACTAAATATAAAAAATATTTAAGAATCAATTCGCAAAATAATACCATCAAAATATATGCATACCTCGTTAATTGTTGTTTTTTTACAACAGTTGTGATAATTAGTGTTTTTTGCACAATTTAATTGAATATTTTGATATTTATTGCAGTTAAGTTTAAAGCTAGGTACTTCTACTGATCGATTCCGTTTAGAAACAGAAATATTGATACCGTTTAGAATAGTGGAATACGAATAAGTGCCACCCAAGAATCTAGATAGAATATTTATACGAACCTAGGACGTGGCGCGACTGCAGACTTGGCGACCTATTTCATTCAGCTACGTGCCTTTAATTTCATAGACCTGGCATTATGGCAAACTTGATCGAAACGGTACGAGTCAAATTGGTTTCTATGCTGTTTTTCAAGGCATGGTTTCATCACACTGTTTTGAAAGAAACTAGTGACACGATATGAAGAAGGCATGATTGCGTGGAACTAATAGCGCCTATATAGCTAGTATATTGGATCTCCTGCAGTAAAACAAGAGAATACCTACATACGACATGTTAGCTGTTGATGGATAGATTGTAAAAGTCTTGAAATATGTGGATGTGAATGATAAAGGATTCGTTTTATGTCATCTTGGGCTTTCTATTTAATTATTTGACTACTGTTATTTTGATTTCAATTGTTTATTTTGGTGGTATTTTTACCAATATTACCCACTTATAGTCTTAGCACAAAGTTTGAGCAGTTGGAATGTAAGGTAAGTGTTTCATGTGAATTCTGATGTGACTGACTTGACTAAAAATAATTTATTATAATCACTTGACACTATCAATAGTGTGTTTCGATATGACAGATGAGCGAAGAATAAAAGTAATCCGTTTCGGCTTTTTGTCTGTGTTCAGTACCCTAAGTCTGATTTTGTTTTGTTTTTCGTAACATCTGGGCTGTTTTGCGTGGAGTTTTTTTTTTGCACTGGTGGTCTAGAGGTAGCGGCCTCGCCTTCCGATCCTAAGGTCGTGGGTTCGAAACAAGTCGTGGACCAATGAGTTTTTCTGTTCAAAAAAATTATGTACACAATGCCAGTACTCTCAAACGGTGAAAGAAAACATCGTGACGAAACCGGCATGTCGTAGAACCTAAAAAGTTCTATAGCATGTGTCAAGTGCTCGAAGCTTGAGGCGCACTTAAAATCGTTTCACCACACTGTTTCGAAAGAAACTAGTGACACGACAAGAGACGAGAGAGAGAGTGTATGGAGATTCGATTATTTACTTGGGGTACTGAACACAGACAAAAAACCGAAACGGATTACTCTTTTTCTTCTTCTCTGGAGACGAATACTGACTGTGTAATTGAAAACGGTTCCGTACAGCGTGGTAGCTGGGGTAATTACCGACTGGCAACAGAGGGGAGTGTAGATTACCTCATTTACTTTTGTTTTATTTCGAGATCACGGGGATAACCGCTCTTCCTCAACATATCCAACATCTACAGAAATAATTAAAACTTTTTAAACTTTATCTTACCTTATCTTTTAATTATCTAGTCATGCAAAAATATGTAACATTCCTTCAATATTTGACTGCTGTGATGACGGCTGATAGAGGAGAGTGGAGGGAAAAAACAAGTTGTGCCGACCCCACATGAAGTGGGATAAGGGCAGGAAAATGATGATTCATTCAATATTTTCATAACCAATGTGTTTCTATGCAAATTACCTACTTTATCAGGAGTCAGCCTACAAACAGGATTGAAACAGGAAATTAACTACGTTGTCTGTGTCCGGATCAATGGATCTAAAAAAAACTGTTTCCAGTCAACGCCCAACATTTCTTATTTTGAATTTTAAACATTGTTAAAAAAACTGTCAGAGACATTTCACTGATTTAAATAAGACGCTATATTGAAACAAGGCGATTGGGAACATCAAATTTGAAATTTGGAGTCTCTGATGGTCGGAATCGAATGCTCTTCGCTTAAATTCAAAATCTGAACAGTAAATGAGTTGGCTAACCTAATCAGAGTAGTCATCCCTCGCGCTCGACCCTTGATTGAGTTACCGTCCGTCTGTCTGTCAAGTTATTGTTATTAATTACATATTTATTGGAGATACGCCCACTGTAATGGAGACGGAAGGGTTGCCGCATTGTGGGAGAGGAGGAGATTATTAAATTGTTTACCTATTCACTTTGAGTTGAGTTGAGAAGTTATAATGAAAATGATGATTTACGACTGTTCACTGGCACGCTAGACATCTTCTAACATTTCTTGATAATAACTAAATGCCTTTAATGATGCCTAATTAAAAAAAAAAAAAAAAAAAAAAAAAAAAAAAAATAGTTAAATTAAGATAACCAGCGATCCAAGAGCTCCCATCTCTAAGAGTTTCGTTGGCATCAAGGTTTTTCTACTGGTCGGACAGTTCCTTTGCTTTTTCTTATTTTTTTTCTTGAAATAAATTAAGGAGGTACTCAGTTCTCATAAAATGGTGACAACAACCAGGTCTGATGATGGAGCCAAGGTCTGTTCAACGGAACTCTTCAATAAATAGGCCAATAGAGTTGAAATTTTGTTACCGTACCAAGTTAGTAGACGGTAGTCTGTCGGCATAATGTTTGGACTTGCCTCTGACTACCACCTACTCAAAGTTTTGATGCGTTCGTTGGGTCGCATCACGAGATCTCAGTTCGGGGCGAACCACTAGTGGTAGTCAGAGGAAAGACCAAACATTGTATCTGGTAGGCACATGTCTGCATTTTTGCTGTAGTCATTTTAGTACTAAGTAGCAAAGCGATCCTACTGATTAAATACCGTTTTGATTTTGAGAATCATGTCTTTAGTACGAGTACTTTGTTCGAATGTTTAAATTTTATTTCAATATCGTTTCCAAAGTTCGTCAAATCAAAGTATCCCTATATTATCGCCATATCTGTCATTCTGCCCTTAGTCAGTGATTTTGTGATGTTTATTGAATGTACTTTATCTGCTAATGATCATCATGTGGGTGGCGGTTGAATCAGTAATGCACAGCACAAGTCAACCCGCGCTCGTTCCCGCTTACGCTCTCGCGACGCTAACACTCTACACGGCACCTTACTAAGAATTGATATAAATAACATTTTGACAAGCCCTACGATTGTCGGCCTCCATAAATAAAGTAATGGCTTGTAAATTGAGTCGAATGGATTGTCCTGATTGTGCCATTTCGCTACCTATTTGATTACATAGGTGCCATTTATTCGATTACCTAAATCAATTGTACACTTAGTTATTTCAATGCTATTTGCAAAGCTAGGCAATACGGTAGGCAATTGATTGTAGAAATGTTGTAGGTGCAACATTAATCAGTAAATACAAGAATATAGGTTTGACAGACCAATCTAAATTGTTGTTTTGCTTGTTTGTATAATATTATCGAGAACTGCAGACCAATGTAGATGCATGACACGGCTTCAGAGACTACCTATTCACTCGTGCCCCTATTTATGGGAGTGCTGTATGTCAGCATGTCGCCACAGGTAAATAGTACGTGTGTAGCTAAGGCACGATTTTTCGCACGATCTTTTCCGTTTGAGAGCATATAATCCATTTTTTTTTACTTTGGGTAATTTACAGGGCTAATTTACAAGTAATGTTTAAAGTAACCTACCTAAGAATAGAAGCAATACCTTCTCATTTATAACTGCAGACCGGGGCTTTGTTTGTTTACTAGTTTTCTTACTTATAATTATATTTTTGCTGGACTACGAGTATGTGCGATGTAATTGCACACAATTTGGTTGATCCCGATGTTTAATTAATACGTTTAGTGATTTTATATATATTTCAAAAAAAAAACTAAAATACACCTATACGATCATCTTATTCTACGTTCTGAATATAACTAGAGCCTCGTCCCTAAATGAAAGTATGATGGGAGTGCGGTTGAAATGTGGCGGGTATTCGAAAGGCATCAGTGGAGACGGGGCGCACCCGCGTTAGGGTGATGGATTTCCCATGGGATACGGGGTTTTTACTTAGGGTACGAGGATACAACTCGTGTTTCAGGTGCCTTCAAAGTTGGGAAAGTTTGTGGATAAAAAATAGATGATATAGACCGATATAATGAAGGATTTCCTCGAAGGTGACGCGCGATAGGAACGTGCCGTATGAAGCATTGCCCTGCGTCCGTCAACTTGAGGCATAAAAATGTTATCACATGAGCCTGTAATTTTACTGGCAACCACACCCTTCAAACCGAAACACAGCCACGCTGTTTGGCGGCAAAAATAGACATGATGGTTGTACTTCCCTAGACGAGCCCTTCACAAAGAGCTTTACTACTATTCTATGTTATTGGTAGAACTTGAAGATAAGCTCTTTTGGCAGATAGATCCCACCTAATCAGGCACATGTAAGTCCTGAGCTCACACTAGGTTTCCCTCTTTCAATACTTATACTTCTCTTCTTCTTGGTAGCGAGAAACTGGCGCCTAAATTCACCAAAGCGCGATTTCTGATTATGTGTGATCGTGCCATATCACGGAATCCCAAAATGTCGCCCAGGTACCAATGTATTGAATGTACCAAACGTTTGTTCCGCCACAGGCTGCCGATAAATCGCCGCCGCGCCACGAGTTGTCAAAGGCCGAGGGTAGTTTGAAATTTCCTTACATTCCTGGTTATCTTCCTAGAAATTAGTTCCCTATATCAGCTACTTTAAGAGCGCTGATTTAGCATAGATAAGGTGAGCACAGGAGGCACATTCCGTCTGCAATGAGTCATCACGTCGCGTGCGGCGGCCGCTATCTCGCCAACTTTGCCGTCGACACTATATGCCCGTATACAATCACTGTTCGATTTTTGTACTTATTTTTTTGTACTAGACTAGACATTTGGGTATGTATGTACCACATGCCCATCGAAGGAGCCACATCGAAATGTCAACCCATACGACATACGAGGTCGCCATTTGTAGAGATTTTACCATTTTTTTTCTTTTGAGCAATGCAATAAAAATACCTTACAAAAAATAGTCCATAGCCAATAGAATAGTAAAAAAAACACAAAAAAGGCCTATCACGATTTCAAAGATAAATTCCCTGTATCTTCTATGGTTTCATAATTTTAGACCATTCTACTTAACTTGTCTGCGGAGCTATTATAGTTCGTCTTCAAAACCTGTGAGAGATGCCTATCTCTTTGCAGCACTGGTTCTTCAGGACGATGAATGATGAAGATGATGATGTAGGCCTTCGTGCGTGTATAAACAGTTCAAGCCTCTTGCAGTTAAAATTCGTAGGGCTGTCTCAGCTTGTCTATAGGGTGATAGCGCCTGGTCACGATTTGAAAGTTTTCGCGCTTATCTTTGTGGTATTTACGATGGCGATGGCAAAACCCTGCTGAGGTATCACGACGCATCTAAATCGAGGTATCGTGTTCCTAAAAAAGCGTCTATAAAAGTTGATGTTTCATTCTTGCCTAAGGTTTATAACACAACTTGACACTTGACAACTTTTCAACAGGATAATGAAATAAAGTAAACGTCAGCAAGTATCTACGCCAGTAGAAAAACGTCTGCATCGCTATAAGATAAACTTCAAAAGCACGTCCAAATGTATAGGTACCTTATTTCCGAAAAAAATCCTGACGTCCACTGTGAAAGATAATTTATTATCATAAACATGTGTAAAACGACGATCCTAGATTTATCAGACCTTCTTGCTCCAATTGATCCTCGTCATTTACCATCAGGTTAGATGGTACCGACGCAGACGGTAATGTAGGTACTTCTCACTTCACACATTTTAAAGTTTTTGAAGATATACAATTTAAATAAAACGTGGCAGCCCTGTGCGGTAGACTATAAAACAGTTTTACAGTCCCGCGAAACACACGATTGCATTATCAGCACTCCTTACTTTCTGTTTCTGCGACGAAGGCAAACAGTGTCCGAACTGCCTTAGGACTGGAACAGGTTACTCTCGACCTTGTGTACTATTATACCTACGATAGGAACGTGCCCTACGATGCACTGCCTGCGTCTATCAATTTGAGGCATACAGATGTTAAGCCTCATGTAGGTATGTGCCTGTAATTTCACCCACACCCTTCAAACCGAATCACAGCAACGCTGCTTGGCAGCAGAAATATGCATTTATTTAACGATTTAACCGAAAACTTTCGTTTCGTAGGCTCCAAATAAGAAATGTCAAAAAGTCTTACAAAAACAGAAGTTAGGGTTCAATTTACATGACTATTTTTTCTCAAAATCAAAATGAGTAATAATCAAAGGTTCGAACAATTTATGTGACCATTGCTTATTAAATTTCGAAACATTATCTTAAAATAAACTCTTTACAAAAATTAATATAAACCCAAAGCAGGCTGTCGATGTTATCGGAAGATCGATGCTCTTACTACTGGACATCGGTTTGTGGTGTCATATTTCTTATTCCACTCAATGAACAGCCCGACAATAATGTATATTTTCAAATACATTGCTGCTTTACTTATTTTTTTTATTTAGATAAATAATATTTTCATAGAGATATCGTGATAAAAGTGAGAAATAAATAAAATCTATACGATATTATCATTTAATAAATAATTCAAATTCATACAATTAAAAAATAATTTATTATCTATGATATCAATCAAGCTTGTAATATGCTAGCTTTGGAGATAGGTAGTATGTGTGAAATGTCGGCCAATATTTACATTCATTATCATTTCATGGATACAAATAATAACAATACAGTAATTAATTAATCGAGTAGAGTGCAAACCAAATTTCCCTACTCGTAATAATCTATCACAGTGTTGTAAGAATATAAATAATTTAGCATTCAAAGTTTTATATTTAAGAGACATAACAAAACAACAAAATAAATTTCGCAAATCCTGATTAATAAAACGAGCCTGAATTGGGACTTAAACTCCAGCGAAATCTTTCATTTTTGGAACCTTACGTAAGAAATCCCGCAATGGTTCCAAAGCCTGTTAATAAAGTCGCTTCACGTCATACAGTTGGTACGCGGGTTGTTTTTTCCCAGTGTACCAACATTTGTCAGTACCGCGCGTTCATAAATCAGGCGATAGCATCTGTGTGTGGGTTACATTGTTTTGATATTAATAATTTTATTTTGTGGAATGACACTTTCGAAGGTCGACTGATGGTGTTCAGTGATTGGGGACTCGTTGAGTTTTTATATGGAACTATTAAAAATTAAAAAAGTTACTCTTTGAACTATAGTCGTTGTATAGCGTGGGATCAATTTTAATTTTAAATTTGTTTATTTATAGACAATTTTATAATGGTTATATCAACAAAGAAATAGGTATATGGATAGATTAGATACAATACTGTACTTAAAAACAGTTCTAAAACGAACTACATAAATACACAATACCCACCAGTCATACAATTTCTGAGACCACTCAACTGGAAATGAACTGGCACCTCGTCTCAGTCTGGCAGTCCCACTTAGTGCCACAACTATTTGGATGCAATTTGCGACAATTTTTTTTTTTAGTTTTAAAAAACGCTATCACGTGAGCGAAGAGTATTTCTATAATGAATTTACTATCTTAGTCATCCACCAACTCTTTTTTGTCATCTGTTTTCAATTTGTAATGACAAACAGTGACAGGCGATTCAAATGTATGGTAGTAATATTTTACGAGTTTTAGATCACCTACAAAATGCAAGGAGCTTTGCAACAAATAATTTAGTTATACCTACTAATAAGTTAGGTAAACTTATTTGTTGCTGGTTTTGCGTGGGGCCAAAATGCTTAACGTTTTCAAAGAGTTATATCGTAATACACTCATGTTTAATTAAAACGACAATTTGCCTTAGCATATCCTAGACGCAGTCTAGTCTGGGTTTCAACACCCGGAACATTATTACCTGATGGCAATCTCCACCTCAAACCAAACTTCACCAAAAGTCTCCTATAATAAAGTTCGTTTTAGCAGAACATAATTTTCTAACCACAAGTCATAGCGTAGTAAATGAATTTCTGGTTTCAACTCCTTGAAATACGGCTTTAATTTGATTGGCGCGTGTAATGAGTTTATTTAAAACAGTGCCGGCTTAGCACGGTGATCCGAGCTGACAGAATTAGTTCCTAATCAGTTGATTTAAATCACCGAGGTCAATAACCGACACCTTTAGCTCGACGAGAGTGTCACAACACTAGTTTCTTTCGTCATACTGTTATGTGATTTTAAATGATTGAGATATGCGCCAAGCTCGAAGAGTTTAGTTTCAATATTTAATCAGAAACGCTTGTTGTGGTTCTGGCCTTAAAATTGGACCTCTCTCTCCTCTCCCACGGATGTCGTAATTGGCGACTAGGGAACGCACCAGGAGATAGGAAGCAGCATCTCCTGAGAGACTTCGCTGCGGTCACCAATCCCCCTGCCGTACATGATGACTACGAAAAACACCCCCACATAGAGAGGAGACATATGCCCAGCACAGAAGTGAACCTACGACTTCTCCAAGCACAGTAGACGGATTCATTTTGAAGGAAACAGCCACAATTTTCTTCTCCTTGAATCACTTGATATTTGCAAGATCGTCTGTCAAAATGACAGTTATAAATGAGAAAAGAAGCAGCAGAATTTTGTCCGATTAGTCGTTAACAAGGTTCAAAAGAGATTAGTAATGCCGCTACGAAGTGTTGTTTAACTAACTAGTGTGAATAATTACTGATTACACTAATTAAAGAGTTAACTAGCACATAGTTAACAATGTACGGACTTATGAATGACTTGTGTGTGACTCTACGACTTTATCGGTCACGATAACCTAATTGTTTATTAAAACAAACTAATCAATACAAATACCCACTTGCTATATCAAAATTCAGTATCTTTAAGCAAAATTATATTAGGTACTGTTTGTAAAAATTCTTGAATATTTCTTGCCTGTTATTCTAGACTTTGTCGAGGAATTGGCGCTTGATTCACGTAGTTTTGTGATGCGTTTCAAAGTGATCCTTGTGATTTAATGGAATAAAAACCGTTTTGATTTATCAGATTTAAAACATGAGTGTATAAATTAGCCTTATTTTTAGCTATTACTTTATTTGCGAAATGTGACACACACACATGGGCCAAGTTATTTTCAATTATACAAACTTCATTCCCTTTAAAAAATACAGAAATGCAGAAAAACAAATAAGATAAGATGCTTTATTTTTTTTTTGCATTATTTTACTTACTTTTTCTTATCTAAACTGTCTCAGTCAGTCAGTCAGTTTATTCATGACAGTTTTTTGACCTGTATTTTTATCGTGGGGCCATAAATTCTAGACTAGATATACTTAGGTATTCTACATTATGAACGTGCTGTGTGATGTTTTGGTACTGCAATATCTAAGGTCACACGGTGGTGGTACGATAAGCGTGATATTAAAAATCAACAACTGTGATAAAAAAAGTACTCATAACATTTGATACAACACATCATGATAATGTCATTGATGACGTAGGTATACATCCTGAACTTTTAACAGATTAAGGAAAGCAGGGTCGCCGCAGCATAGTTTCAAAGCTTTGCTCAAATGCGCGATTAAATTCATATCGCAAGCCATTGATCACACTAAACGCCGCAATTTCTAGGTCTGAGTGCTTCGAACCGTTCAATCCAAGTTTGAACCCATTACAGCAATTACTTACCATTTGGCCGACAGTATAACTTTAACTATTAAGTCATTAATATCGAAATTTCCCGAACATCCGCTTTCGTCCGCCATTTTGTGTTTCCGCAGCCCAAGATGGCGGACGGCGGGAAAACAAAACAAAATGGATTCACACGTCTTTGCAGAACTGTTTATTTACAATTTCTCTGTCTTCTGAAGCCAAACTTTAGTGTGGAGGATAACAGGTACCTACTATCCTACTATCCCTTTGAAATGGCGAATTATCTTCCATTAAAACTTGTGGCGAACGATGACGATAAACAGTCGTTCTGTTAAATGCTAGACTCGATAAATGGATGATAAACTGGCTTGATGTTCTTTGGTTTTCATGTATTAGTAGAACACATGTTTTATTCTAGCAGGAATTTAAATATTTAGGTACATACTGATAAGCCAAAGCCAAAGTAATTGAAGTAACATAAAACTAATAGATATCAATTCTTAGTGTATTTACCTACCTATATTTTAATAATAGGGTTTCAAAGAGACTTTAATAAACTATAATATTTATAGGTACCTACCTAACTGCCAAAAAATGCGTCACAAACCTCATTTGAACCGTCAAACCATACAATATTGTGACATAAAAGGTAGAATTAAACACCTCAATAAATTACACCATTATTACTCATTCACAAAGTCACAATAGAATTTTTGCAAAAGGAAAAGGAAGTGCCTTGAGAGCGTGCCTTGTGATACCCCACGCCACAAGGCGAGCCTAAATAAATACAAAATGCAAGTCGGATTGTGAGAATTGATATTTATGGTTGAAAAAACGGTGTCCTACTGCGAGGCAGCTGTTACGGGGAAAAAATGGAGGGTCTTTTAGAAATTATGCCTCTCAGAGGCCAGAGCGGAGACCAACAAATTGATTGAAGCGCGTTTGGGAAGATTATGACAAGGATAACCATTTACTCATATTTTTTATTGTTTATAGTTTTTTACGTAATGAAATTATTATATCTGGTGAATGGTTGTAAATTAAACGTGGTATTATATTATAGAAGTAATTGAATTTTTCTATTCGTAATATAATTTACATTATGCGTTATTAGCTCCGTCTAATAATTAAGACGGAGCTATTCCATTGAAAGACAAGACAGAACTGTAACACTCAGTACTATTTTAATTTTCATGTGAAATTAAAATATGTATTACTTTTTACAGATTGGCAGACCTAAGCATACCCAACCCAAGTGAAGAGAATGTAAGTAACTATGCATCCTAATAACATATTGTATACTTATGAACGTGCCCTACGATGTACCTACTTGCTTGCGTCCATTAATTTGAGACATACGTAAAACGTCAGATGATAGTGATATCTATGTTTTTTCTTACGTAACATTACTGAGCCAATCAGGGGCAAGGTATTTTTATAAACGTAAAAGGATTTATGAAGGTGTTCATGTTTGTATAACGCTAAATAGTGATGCAAATAAAGCAATCAATGGCGTTCGCTAGACCTCCGAGACGCAAATTAATAACATCTCGTCATCTCGTTAGTGCCCTGTCTTTCATTTGCATACAAATTAAACTCTGCAAAACTAACAGAGCGTCGTACCGCGGGTTCTCGAATCAAAAACAACGAAAATAACAAAAATAAAGCACAGATCTGGTCGTGACACAAAACATCTATTGTGGCTGGATTTGCCACAGTCAAGAAGTTAGTATCTCAACTATCGACTATGTCGCCTATCTTGGACGTATCTCCGAATAAGCAAGTTAATATGGCAAGGGCAAGCCATATAGATCGTAGTATACCGACATACCTATTTCTGCCTCTTAGCAGCGTTGTTGTGTTTCGGTTTGAAGGGTGTGGTTGCCGGTGAAATTACTGGCACATGAGGCTTAACATCTGTATGCCTCAAGTTGATGGACGCAGAGCAGTGCATCGTAGAGTACGTTCCTATCGTACTCTATGATGCGAGTACGATACCTTACCTACGAGGCAATGCTTTGTTATAGGTTGTTATAAGTGTTGATGGTCACTTAACATCAGGTGGACCATGTGCAGCAAATATACCTAAAAAAATGGTTTAAAAACCGGTAAGGAAAAGTTAATTCTAAAATGGCGACTACGAACGGGAAACCCCAAGCATAAGACGCCCCCGACGGTATTGTAAATATCGCAAGAAATCTTGAGTCGTAGAAAGTACAAAATATTTTTTCTTACAAACGTTGGGGAGGCCTATGTCCAGCAATCACCTTCTTCAATGATAAATCTGATGAAGCAGCGAGAGTGAGTTTCTATAGTAAAGTATATCAGGGAGGTCTGATGTCGTCCGTCATTCTCACAGGCCTTTAAAGGTGGATCATCAGGATAAACATAGGCTCGCCATCGACGCCGGTTACCGAATCCGTCCGGGCATGTCCGGCTTTTTGACCCTCCGTCTTTTACATTTTTATTGCAGGAACGTTTTAAGAATCATTTTCAAACTCACGTCTTTAAAAAATCTACGTAACTACAAATATACAGCTTCACGACTATGATCCCCAGGCTCGGTAGATATCCCCTCAGATCTTAAAGGGGGTATTCAGAGGTACTTCCAAATATAATTTTGGCATAGGTAGGTATACCCACGTTTTGCAGTGGTATCAATACGTGACAGGTTGCAAACCCATCGCCGCTACAACCACATAAGGTTGTAGGTTCAAATCCCAACTACTGCAGAGCTCTGACTACCTTCACACATCATCAATGAGTGGATACATACTAAGAGTGCGACCGTGCCCGAGGCTGTTCCTTTTTGTAAAATTCCGGATGTTTATTCTAAATGTCCGGAATATTAAGATTTTTAATTTCAAAATGTTGGCTCGTTCCTACCACACCTCACTAATCTCACAACGAGCCAAAATTTACGACGTCTTCGATTATCGATATTTGCATCGACAAAGACTATTTTAAATTCAATTTTACGCTGTTTTTGGATCGTAAATTATATTCATGATTGAGGTAGGCTCTTCACTAATTGGTTGTAGTACTAACTAGCATTTAAGATATTAGTTATTGTTGTTTGAAAATTCAATAAAAAGTTATTTATATATCAATGTTGAATATGGGAGAGTTTTATGAAATTGCATTAAAAAATGTAGGTGCCTAAAAAAACTATGGCTGTAAACATAAAAATACCAATAAAATTTGACTTCAGTACTATTAAGAGGATTTATTGGTCATTTTATTAAAAAGCAAACAGCTTTATTTTATGTTTTGTGATTTTGATTGTTTATGGATGATGAATATCGACGGCCGAGTTGCGGTTTCATTATTAATTGCTTTAAAATAATAAAAGTTTGAATTTCACATTTTATTTCGACAGGCAAACATCAGAGGGCTTATTACGAGTTTAGTGCCGATCGTCGATCGTTACGATACACCGAATTTTCTATGAAAATAAATCAACGGCATCTAGCGTATTCTTTGAGAACCCGTTTTTTTTTCATAGAATATTCGGTGTATCTTAACGATCGACGATCGGCACTCGATCGGCACTAAACTCGTAATAAGCCCTCTGAGCTGCTTTTTGATAAAGTATTAAATACTTTTTATTGATTGATATTTTAAAGATCTCTCTTGGTTGCACTTTACATCGCTATTCATGTTATTTTTTTTTATACAACTAGCTGATGGTTCAAGCAGATGGCCCACCTGGTAACCATCACCAAAGCATTGCCCCGTAAGTCACGCACAATAGGAACGTGCCCTACGATGCACTGCCCTGCGTCCATCAACTTGAGGCATACAGATGTTAAGCTTCATGTGCCTGTAATTACACCGGCAACCACACTCTTCAAACCGAAACACAGCAACGCTGCTTGGCGGCAGAAAAAGGCGTGGTGTATTCGTCTTATTTACCAAATACGAATACCGAATAGCGATGAAAGTGACACGTATAAATCACGTGTGATTTGCATGTAAAAAAATCTGTTTTCAAGTAGGAAAGCTGTTTTCAAGCTATTCTTACCTATATACTTTTTCACATATCCTGTCAGCTACATGCTTAGTAAACTTTTAAAAACTAACCCTTTCTCACAAACCCCGAGTATGACATCGATTGTGTCGATCGATTATCCCAAATAACTATTAACAATAGTAAACATGTCACTCTCTACATAGTAGAGACAGGAACCGAAGAGTAGTAATGTTTCATACAGCGCAGTGCTTCGATACTTCTTCAAACCGTCACGGAAGACCAGCGGTTTAGTAGTGCATCGAACACTCTAAAGCAAATCTAGGAGGTGGGCGTTGATAGCTACGTCACAGTTTTTATAAGTAACTGTAGCTTGTTGTGTTACCTACCCCGTTTGTTTAAAGTTCCGCAGTAAAATATTTTGATTTTTGATTTTTGATTTGAGTGACGACCGATTTTGATGTCCTAACCAATTTATTCTTTGTATTTCGCCTACGTTTTTGTAACACAACACGTTTTGATTTCATTTGAAAGCTCAAAGCTCATACAGCAACAACTGATGATGATGCATTACTGCGTTGCCACGTATCCACTACTCGTTACTGATTTTCTACTATAATAAATATAGAAAAACAAATCGGCTCATATTTCTCATTATTTTTGTGCACAATGCCAGTGCTCTTAATCGAATAGGAATACATCGTGTGAAAGCCAGTTAGTTTTTAGGGTTCCGTACCCCAAGTGTAAAACGGGACCCTATTACTAAGATTCCGCTGTCCGTTTTTTTTGCCGTTTTTATAGATAATGATACAGAACCCTTCGTACGCGAGTCCGACTCGCACTTGGCTGGTTTTTTTTATAATACTTGCTGATGAAACAAAGCAGTGCTTCGCAAATCAAGCATGACGTGAATGTGCCCTACGTTGCACTGCTCTGCGTCCATCAACTTGAGGCATAAAATATGTTAAGGTCAAGCAACTGTAATTTTACCGCGACCCTTCAAACCAAAACATAGCAACGCTGCTTGGCGGCAGAAATAAGTATGGTGGTAGTACTTCCCCGGACGAGCCACACACAAAGCTCTTTGTTAGTAGAGCTCTCTACTATTAACTTAATGTTCTAACTGTGGCACATTGAATTTGCGTTTTTGCATACGGTTCGCACATGTACGTGTACACAAGATGAGTAGCGCTCTCTATAGTTAGGTATACTTGCCTCTGAGAGTCATTGCAGTGCCTAGATACTACGTAGTATTCTGCATGGGACCATGACGAATGCATTTTAGGACGAAGTAAACAAACATGTGGTCGTAGACATTTTGTTTTAGGATGCGGGCTGGGTACAATAAAATGTTAAAAGCTACAAATGTATACGAGAGCTTTACGATGGGCTTTGGCGACTTTCGTTCGAGTTTACCAACGTTATTATTTGACTACTGGGGCCCATTTGCGCTATAAGTATTCAATTTGGAATTGTTTTACATTGATAAATGAATTTTGTGTTAAGTAGTGCACCCTTGTTAGTGCTTAACTCAAAGTCAAATTTTTAAGTCAAAGTCAAAAGGGATTTATTCAATTACCTACCTAGTTGAATCTTGGTGTTAAGTATATTCAATAAATCGCTATTTGTAATTCGCGTATTTATTTGCTCATTTTTCGGCTTTATTGTATTGTGTAGAAGTCCGAATAACTCGAACACACCGTCCACACATAGTCACGAACAGCGGTATTCGTGTATTTGCGTATTCGTCAACCCGTTTGAAAATAGCACGGTTGCTAGTTCTAACGCGATATCAGTCACTAAATTGGATCGGCACCACACTGGAGTTTTAATATTGTATTATATTACATTGTAACAAGGATCATACAAAGCACGGTAGGAACCAAGCCGTAAGTTTATTGCCTGTTCTTCTAGGCTTTGGTCGCGTGAAACTGGCAAATAGATTCACCTAGCTTTAAGACGTTTCGAAGTGATTCTTGTGCATTTATTGAATTATTATCGACTTTGACTTCTTAATAATTAGTTATGATACTTTCGAGTAACAATAGTTCGAACTAACCAAGCGCACACCAACAATGACAATCAGATTCTCAAGGGGGCGTGTGACAGTGACATTTCAAGATGTTTAACTTTTTAACAAATAGTTAACTGCGCCACCCACACCCGGTCTCAATGGAGGCTGAATACTCTAGGTACATATTTATACATTGTAGCTATTCATGTTTTCCTTGGGAGTGTATTTACCTTAATATATTTCAGTATTTTTGTAAAGACAAGTCTGTACAAGGTCCTGAGAAGAAAAATTTCAATGCTTTAAAAGATATTATTCATACTAAGTATATTTTATTAATTACTAGTTTCAGCCGCTCGTTTGGTACCTACATAAAAAACTATATCTATAACTATATCTATATATATATCTATATTTATACCTACTATTTCAGGTGTGGGTCATGACTCATGTCATGACTCATGAGCGTCTAATGGTTCCAAGTTTCATCCAAATCGGTATAGTCTTCACTTGCGGCGTGATTGAGTCACAAAAATCTAACATTTTTCATTTACAGGTTTTAACTACAAAATTTATTTATTGTAAGAATGCGATCGAGTAGCACAACCATCATACTTACAGCTAAAGGAAGTGATCTGTTTTGAACTTTGAATAATTGGAATTTCTTTGGTGAAACTGTGAAAGATCAAACTGTCTTCAACTGTACTGCATCCCAATGCAATGCGAGGTGAGACACAAGGCTGCGCATGCGCAGCCGTGTGCCTACGCACACCTATTATCCACACCCACACCACACTGATATACCAACTTACTTGTGCGACTTCACAAATGATTTTCCCTCAGCACCAGAAACGATAACATGGAAGAAGCTGCAAAGATAAGTTGGGTAACTTATACTTTGAACATGACAACTTTTACGTTTGTTAGAGGAAATCAAGCCTTGTGCGATTGTGATAAAGGTGTCAGTGAAAGAGTAAGTAAACTAGCAGATAATGTAAACCAAAACGAACAGACGCCACCACGTCCTGCTAACATAAACATTGCGTTAAATAAATCATCGGAGACATGTTTTGTGATATTTTTAGAACTCTCGATTGTCAGTGTTTGTTTTATGAGACGCTGAAAATAAGATATTGGTTTAGTAGATGCATATTTGTGCGTTTATTGAGATCCTTTGTTTACAGTTGGTGGTCCTAACTTATAATAAATCCATGCAAGTCATATTATCGGACATTCCTAATGAAAAGTTAAGTTAGTTAGGAAATATTGAAGCTAATTAATTAATTATGCAATGCAGTATTATCATGTTTCCTGTATATAAAAAATCAATAGAGCCATATAAGTTGAGTGCTCTATGTGACTTTTATAAAGCAATACTGAACAGTGAGTAGTGACTGACTGACCGGAAGACATAGACTTGGACGCCCCCCACCCGATGGACCGACCAACGGCATTGTAAAAATCGTGGGAAGTCGGTGGATGGAAAGAGCTCAGAAACGTTCTTCCTGGAAAAGTAAAGGAGAGGCCTATGTCCAGCAGTAGACTTCTTCAAGTCGATGATGATGACCTTACGTAGTGTGACCGAAAAATAACTGGTGGCTCAAACAAAACGCAGATAAGACGAACAAAATTAGAATTGCAAGACCTCGTAAATTATCCCGGCACATGTTAATAGAACGCATAAATGACTTCCACTCAAAAGCAGCTCAATAAATCACTCCGGCCATTGTCAACTCTCACGGCCGCGCCGCAAATCATACCCATTAATAATTCAAATTACAGCTGAGCATAAAACTAGCCGTATAATTCGAGCTGCCTACGAGACGCAGTGAAACGAGCTTAAACAAACCAACCGCAACGGCACGCCTACCATACGGCACTGATTTTTTATCCAGAAACCAGACATCCCTTTTACATTTATTTTTTTAAATAGCAACACTGTCTTTTTGGCGCGCTCGACGCTGACTCAAAATGGCGACCGATGGAGACGCTCGATAGGATGCAAACCGGATTGATAGTGCTAGGTAGCGCGTCCCGGGTGACATTTATTGCCATCCGGGCCACGAGTTATGGCCATCGAACACTCGCAGAAAGTTAGCCTTAAAACTACTTTATTGGCAGCACTCCAGTGCCGTAAAGGAAACGATTCTCAAGCCGATATTAATTCATTCGTTGCTCAGCTGAAAAACATCATATTTTTCCATTATTGGCATGATGTTACTGCCGAGAAGCCAGTAAATATTCACATGCATGAATGTCTATAAATTCGTAAGAAATTTTCTAGAACAATATTTTTTTTACTTGGATTTGTTTCTGTTCATTGCAAATGTCGTCGTCGTATTTGTAAACGTTTTGACCACTGTGTCTTTTAAAATCTCATAACAATGAGTTCGGAACGCGCGAATCCACAGAACTAATTCTATAGAAATTACCAAAATATTTTGAGAATTGCGGACGCCTTGCTTGTTGTGTAAACATCCGTCGGACTCGGGCGCATCGGGACGCCACTTTTTGCCGACATTTTGGGAGATTTATGGCCACTGACAAAGTCAATTTCATGGGACGAGATAAGGCACGACACCTCTCCTTTATGATGGAATTCGCTATGGGCTTTTATCTCAAATTGTCCTTGAGTAAACATTTTACCTGTCAATTGTGATGAATCGTTTCCGCCTTCGTGTGCACTTTAACAATTCAATTTCTTCGGAAAGCCGTAGGTAATGAATAGAGACATAAAAAATTGCAAAAGGCAGTTAAATCGTTTAAGTGGCTTTAGCGAAAAATTTATTTTAAAGAGTGAAAGTTTTTTTAAAGCTTTCATTGCCAATCAAATTTTACTACTATATTACGTAGGTACTTTTGGAGAAAGATGATATTGATCCCTTAAAAAGATTTAAATATAAGTTAAGAGGCATAAATATTTAATCGGTGCATAATTTATTGATCCTAAGGTAAGTATCTAATCTACTGAGAGCATTGCAGCACGCTCGTCCCAGTACCTACTTTTTGATTTTTTATAGAATTTAAAAGCTGATTTTCATCGTTGACGCTGTCTTTATTATTGGCCAAAGATTTATAACAAAAATATGCGTTGAATTTCGATTAGGCAGCCATTTTTAAAGCATAAAACGAATTCCAATCACGGTGCGTATCTTTAGCAATATTCGAAGCACATGCGTGTTCTAAATACGTAATTCGGTTGAAGAGAAGGATATCTCAGTCTATTAGCAATTAATATGTCACCGACGAGCTAGTTGCTCCCAGAAGCGCGACACTTCAGGGAACCGAAGGTAAACGCTAAGAACTAATATTATCACTACAAATATCTCACGCCCTTGCGACCATTTCTTCGAAAACTGTATATTTTTTGTCAACTCCTGTCATTTTATCCGTTCCTGCATTTTTCACTCTGCGGTTATAACATGCCCAAATATCACGTTACGTATGCACCTGTTGCGCCGGGAACCGAGGTCTCTACATTTAATAACTCTCTAACCGAGTACGCGTATCATTTTGACAAATGTTAGGTTATTTTCGGTGCGAAGTCAGTGTTGCACGGTGTTCCGCATCAATCTCCCGAGTAATGAGGAGATGCGATGATAGTGACAGGCGCCAAGGCCTGACAGAGGCGCGCCCCTAACGAGCCATGTCCCTCGTATGTCTGAAAAAATCAAAATAAAAAGCGAACACGCGTCCGTGCGTCTTATTCACGATAGGTATTTGCCGCGACTCCGCACTGTTTTAGTTCCAATTACTGGATCGGGAGCGCACGAACGGAGCGTAATCGATTACGAATCTGTCACGAACTCGCGACACGTTCGATTCAAACGATACGAGAATTCAACTGGATTATTAAATGCATTCGTTTGCTTCGCTGACAGTCCGGTGCCTATTCAGTCGAGTTTATGCTAGTAATTGAAACGTTGCGCTTTTCGTGTTCTTTTTTTGGGGCTTAAAGATTTATTTATTTATTTATTCATCATCATTCTTACTCTATCCTTACAGGATATATTTAACAAATCAATATCATTTAACTCAAGATTCACTACTACTCGTTCAACTATTTTACATGTTATAGGCTCTTACACATAAAACTTGTTAAGTAAATTAAATAAATATAGTACAAAATTACTTTTATATCTACGAACGTCATCTCAAAGTCATATAAACTGTGACATCATGTGGCATTCGACACGAAATATTATTGAATTTTATCTCCCACCAATATCGGGTTTCTCAATAACACATCTTTCGATCATAAAGGCTACCATTCCACTCCATCTCGATGCGATCTGGCTCGTTATTCCTAGATACACTTCGACGCCATTATTTTCTCTTTTGACAGCCACCAGCCAGCCACTATACACTATACAGTCGCCAAGCGTAGGTGGTCCCTATCGCGTCGCCCGGACACTTCCTAAGTCAACAAACGCTTGCTGAGCTTTTGTATTGTCCAACAAGAAACAGAAAACGTTCTTGGTGCCACCGACGACGTTTCAATAAGACCTCCTTGGACATCGTATTTCAAATTGAGAACGATCGTCAACTATCGATAAAGTTTGCTGTTTTCGAGGGGTATAAACAGTATTAAAAAAAATAACAGTATTAAAAACAGTATTAAAAAAAATATAGAGTTCAGTGTTTTGGTAACTTTATGGCTTATAGAAAGATGCGTGGATCATATTATATCTGTCTATGAAAACCGTGGCCACCTCTGAAAAAAATATACAATTAGGTATGTCTAGTTAAAAACTATAAAGAAAGCTCTCACGATTCCAAATAAGTAGGTTCTATGTATTTATTTACCCATAAGTTCAGTAAAGAATTTATTTTCGTTATTTATGTGCGTAAATAAAAATCATCCTACGCATTGTCTGAATGGTTTTACTATTTTACACTGTTTTTAGCGATTGCGTATTTGATTAGCACCACCTTAGTGTGTTTTGAAATCACATGGACTTACTTTTACGATAAGATTTCGAAACAGATACCTACTTGATAATGATAAATCACTCATATTTCTATTGGTCTATAGCTCATATTCCAAAACAATGCTAAATCAATGTAAATAGTCAAACATACAATTTCTAACACGTCTCGAATATGCAATACTTCAAAATAATATGAACCCAAAGACCGGTAAGTTAGATTTCATTTTTGGCTACAGTAAATTCATAAGCCATAAGTTTTAAAAGCTTCGCCACCAAACTAGCAAACTGGTTAACTAGCTTTTTATGTACGTTCAAATAACCATTATTATTCCAGTAGGTAAACAGGAAAGCCTAAATCACTCGAACTCGTACCTAAGCGCGTTACAGTTGAGTGGATCGGGTCGCCAAATCCCGATTTACCAACAGTATCGTTAACACATGTCACGTCCTACGGTGATGAGAGGAATACTGATCGGGGTAGTTGATTAGGCCTCTCTACATGAAGACCTTCGACTCATTTTTAAATATGGGTTTTATCAGGTACCTACGTAATGAAATAAGATATTTGTTGTAACTACTGGTGTTCGAATGACGACAATATAGTCTATTAGTATATAGCCTACGTCTTTAGTCTAATACTTATATTCATTATAGAATTACATAAAATCTTTAAATATTTTAGGAGCTAACTAAAAAAATACGTATTTTTTAATCATCATCATCATCAGCCTAAAGAAGACATAGCATATGGCTGCTGGACATAGGCCTCCCGGATACATTTCCAGGAAGAACGATTCCGAGCCCTCTCCATCCACCGACTTCCCGCGATCCTGACAATGACGTCAGTCCATCGGGTAGGAGGGCGTCCCACGCTTCGTTTTCCTGTTCGTGGTCGCCATTCGAGAACCTTTATTCCCCAACGGTTATCAGTCCTTCGAGCTTTATGACCTGCCCATTGCCACTTCAACTTGCTGATTCTGCGAGCTATGTCGGCTACCTTGGTTCTCTCCCGATCTTGATTCTATCCCGTAGTAAAACTCCCAGCATGGCTCTCTCCATAGCCCGTTGAGCAACTTTGAGCTTGTTGATGAGGCCAAAGCGATTTTTTAATAGTCATTCGTTATTAAAAAATTAACTGGATTCTTTGTAAACCTTTTTTAGGTGTTTTCACATGTTACACATTCTAATATACAATTTAAAACTGTTACACTGGCTAATACATTGGGAATTCACCACAAAACATAAATAAAAACGAAAATAAATAAGTGCAGCAGATTTTTACGTCAGACCTCCAGTATTGTTGCCACACGGCGCAAAAGTTAGTAGGTATATTTTGTAATTGTAATAAAACTCCAAACATTACTGCTTAAACTACTACAAGCTTAACCAAATAAAAAAAGTCAAAGCGGCAATTAAACACTGTAAGCAGCTACCACAATAAAATAGTGTAAGATCACTTACGTCATAATAATAAAGAGTCAGAAACCACGATTACAATATACAATCGAGACAACTCGAAATGACAGCTCGTAATCATCGAGCGAGTGCTGAGTTTAAAATTATTGCAAACAAACAATAAGCCGAAGTGATGTATCGTGTTGGTTCTTAATAAACTGCTCGAGCCAATAAAGCTATCACTTGCACGCTGCAACTAGCTGACAGTTATTGTCCTCGTGTAAAGAGGGCATTAGTCATACACTGCCCAGTTCATTCACTATTATAAACGGAGAATACCTACCAATCTTTTATGTAGATAATTCAAAAGAATAATCTACAAATTAGAATAAATTGCAAGAACAGGAAAGTTATATGTATAATAATGTTATATTTAAATATTTTTTATGACACGACCACTATCTCATAACAAGACAGATGCCGAATGATCGCGAGACCATCATTAATTTGAATAATAAATAAATTATTTATTTAAATTAATAATTCATGGGCCAATATAAATTTGTACGCGTATGTTGACATAAATTCCGACTTTATGGCTGAGAATGGCATCGGAGTGTGAGCGTGCGTTTCTCCCCATTTACTGCGCCCGCGCACATGCTAATATTATAACCATAAATGAAACATACTTAAACCTTTGTTACTTCCATGAAATGTAGAAATTATTTTACCCATAAAATGTTCATTGCTTTTAAAACGGGGTTTGGATGTTGAAGACATCTCGCGTTATGGGTTTATCATAATCGTATAACTTTACTACGAATCTGTACCAACCAGTTGACAGAAATCTAGTTCGGATACATAAATAAACACCCACCTTTACTTAAGTACATACATATAGGTAGGTACCTAGTTTAAATAAACAACACATTTAAAAACTGAGCCACTTTCAAAAACAGAACAGATTTTCCAAAAACGGCAATAAATAATACCTAGTTATAACTTATGTGAAAAAAAACTGACTTCAAATACACTGCTCAATATAATCAAAACTTTTTTTGCTAAAGGGAACAAATCAATGTATGATCTGATGAGTATGTATATATTTTTATTTTTGTTGATTTTTCCATAAATCGCTGAATCAATTTCGAATAAATTTATATGGCCTGTTTTACCTCTGAAGTATAACCTACCAAAAAAAAAAAAAAAAAATTTAAATATAATAATTGTCGGAGTTATACAAAAAACATACATTCCAATTAAGAACCTCCTTTTTTGAAGTCGGTTAAAAACATGGCGGGCGTCGAATCGAAAAACTATTCAGTAGTAACTATAGTAGCGAGTGAGTCGGTTTACTGAATGTTTGTTCAGTTGATTCCAGTGCGACTGCGCAAACACACAGACAAACAAGCACGCAGGTTTGCCCACTGCATAGCTTGTTGTAGGAATTGTTTGTGTATCTGTGTTTATTGTGCATTCATGCGTGTGGGAAAACTGGATCTTATGTAATCTGTAATTTGATCAAAATGATAACACTCCTACTCAATTCCATTATATCAATTTGCTTAAAACCAAGTAGGAAATCGTTTCTATGGTCTTAAAATGAACCTACTTGGATTTTGTGCTCGTCGAACATGCACTACTGACTAAGCACAAAAATACCATGAAAATTATCAATATTTAAACTTTGAGATATGTCCGGTGTTGTCCGGGATCGCACCTATATTTACTTGGTCTATGGTTTTTTTAATTCAACAAGCAAATGACCCACCATAAGTTAAGTGGTAACCACCACCTATAACAAAGCATTGCCCCGTAAGTCACGCACAATAGGAACGTGCCCTACGATGCATTGCCCTGTGTCCATCAACTCGAGATATACAGATGTTAAGCCTCATGTGCCTGTACTTTCACCGGCCGTCACACTCTACAAACCGAAACACAGCAACGCTGCTTGGCGGCAGAAAAAGGAGTGGTAGTAATTGCCCGGACGAGCCCTTCACAAAGAGCTTTACTACTCTTATATGTCTCAAAGGATCCTTGTGGTTTAAGCTCTAAAAATAGAGTCTATTAATGTTAAGCTAACCAGGCCACTAATTCAAATGTGCCATTCCACATAGGTACTCCTGTAATTTAGTATCCGGTCAATTTCGTACAAATTGCACAGCAGTCTCGCAGGTAGGACACGCTCCGTAATTAATACTGCAATTATGCCGTACATAAAGCGCATTACCCGGCATACTGCTGGCAATGTGTCAATTACAATACTGGCCCATAGCCGGCGATACTGAGTTATTAATTCATTAAGCTTTTCGTTTGCTGTTTCATTTAATATTGTGAAGGAAGTAGGTGATTGTATGATGTTCTGTTACAGGGTAACTTTCTTAACATAAACTATTTTTTTATAAATCTATAGCTTCCGAACTATGTACTGTCCTGGCGTGTCCCATCCTTTGCGCCTTTAACTTTTGTACCTATACCTATACCGTAATTTATGTGCTTGCACAAAATATAGGTAAGTTCAGTACTACTTAATATAAGTCAGAGATTTTAGGCCGCCCTTAGCCGTAGCACGGAAGCGCTTAATATAGGTAAATAATAGGTGGCATACCTATTATTTACCTATATTAAGCGCTTCCGTGCTACGGCTAAGGGTTAGCCGATGATGCTAATAGATGGTGGTCAGTTCATGAGGAATCCTAAAAAACTCCACCAAAAAGTAGATCATGCGTACGTTGATGGAATAGTTTTAATCAATTACAATTGTATTCCAATTTCGAAATCCTTTAGAATATGCAACGCAATGGCGCGGACATAAAGCCGGCGTCGCTCAGCCCGCGAGCGCGCGACGTTCCGAGCGAGTGCGTGAGCCCGCGACAGATTGGATTCGAACGTGCATTCCGTTTGAGTTTTGTTCTATTGGCTTCGATTGGTGGCTTTTTTTGCATCGTTTTATGTCTACCTCAGGAAAATTGGCTTTGAATATTTATTTTTCAATATTTTAGTATCGAGTGAAGTTCAGTTCCGACTGCATACACTGTGTTTTGGCAGCAATATTTATATTAGGAATTCTTACCAGTCGTGTGTTCAAAATACGGAAAATTCCTATGATAGGTTTACCGATTCAATTCGATTCCAACAAATACTTGGATACAAACCTATGTATTTAAACAATGTATGAGCTCATCACTTGTTGCAAATCCAACAAATCACTTGTCGATTTCCTTCAGACAATACCTATTACTAATCGTCTGTTTCGCGTAATCCGTATTCCAAGTCCGTGCGAATCCGTCGATAAATAAATAAGAATACACAGATAAACTGTCAAGCAAAGTCGCGACGGACGCTGAATTATTCAAGCCTTATTGGTCCCGTGGTATATCTTTAGTTTTAGCTTTAAATGGTAATTTATACTCATAAAAACCTTAGATATTTATAAAAACACAACATAAAGATTAAACGATATTTTTTAAGTGTAAAACAGTAAGTAGGTAACTAAATAAAATATAAATTGCTTTTATAGGTGTGTGTTATCGATCTATTGAAGACTGTAGGAAAATCAACTAAAAGACGGAGATTCTAATTAATAAATATCAATTGGCATCTATAATTTTATCAAGCCTTATTCATTATGAATATCGCAACAAATTGTGCCTACGAATGCCTGATTTGCAAATATTATCCATAATATAATATTTAAGACGGAAGATTTCATTTGACCGTTCCTATCAAGCGGAGTTGATAAGTAAGGGTTATGTTATGCCAATTTATAAAAAATATACTCGTATAATAAAGTCAATTGCTTAGTTATATCTAACTGCTAATGACGTGTTTTGAGCGTTATGATACCTATTGGTAGGTCAGGTACCTACCTAAGCGGAGAACATTGACTTAGAATAAATAAAAAACAACCTCCTATCGTTTTTAAAACAAGATATAAGTATTAAAATGAGATACCTACTTATAATAAACCTATATTAGGTGTCTAGACTGTGAAGTGTACCTAGTTTGTTTTTGTTTAAAACCCAGAATTTATATCGATATAACTTATGAAGACATGTAGCTTTTATTGCTCAATTCAAAAGCTTTTTCGATTCGACAAATTAGCAAATAGATTTTACACGGAAATACTAAATAGGCGGCGCTCGGAATGTCAAGTGGAACAATGATGACCTACCCATATACAGGTTGAATTTTTCAAGTGCGTGCCCATGGCCAAAACTGAAACTATGAGGTATAGCGAAAAGTACTCAAAGGTATCTCGGGCCCGATTTGAAAACTTAAACTGCTAAGATTATTGAAAATTAATATCTAGCCAGGAATAGAACCCGTTAATTTTGGAGAAAAAAAACTGTATTATTATATCATTCGATAGTGTCGCTAATAAGGAACGAATTCTGGGAAGTAATACCTGTTTATACTAGGTAGGTATCTATTGTATAAAATATGACATATTTTATTATTTCGCAGAGGGATTACAACAGAATTAAGTAGCTATAGCCTTCACATCCGGTCCGGCTTGCGATTTCTTTAGAAATGAGTGGATGACTGTTTACGGCTAAAAGTAATGTGTATTACCTACAGAAGTTTTCTTTTCATGGATGAGAACATGTATGAGTGCTAAAAAGAAGCCTCACTGAGGCGCACAAAAAATCCTTTAC
This sequence comes from Chloroclysta siterata, assembly GCA_932294275.1. Lineage (NCBI taxonomy): Eukaryota > Metazoa > Arthropoda > Insecta > Lepidoptera > Geometridae > Chloroclysta > Chloroclysta siterata. Next base: position 29,168,115 of record OW028590.1, on the reverse strand, counting down.
ACACACAAAAAAAAATTGGTAGAACTTTCCACACAGCACTATCTGACCAAGCTAAGCAAAGCTTCAAAAGCTTGTAAAATGGACACCAGATAGCTGATATCAATACTTAAATACTTTACGTTTTTTGAAAATACATATTGATAATAAATAATAACACCCAGACAGAGAAAAAACCTAGATGTTCATTCACACAAATGTTTGTTCTCGAACACACAAAAGTGGCGTAGCTAGGTGGACTAGGGCTCCGATTAGGGTTGCCATCTTTTTTTTGCAGTTAAAGTACATTGGTTATTATAGGTAAGAAAAAAAAAGTACATAGTATCAAAATAAAGTACAATTTTTTTAGGTACAATTTGAGGTTAGGTTGTGTTTAGAAATTGTTAAAAACGAGTGCTTATGTGATGTGGCGCTGGCGAGTGGCGACATCTATTCAGCATCAATCGTTTAAGTCGTTTAATGAAAAAATACTTACGACTAAACTTTTCAAAATCCCAAAGAAATTAAATCATGCGAAATAAAGTATTTTGGTGTACTTTATTGTTCTCTTATAGTATAGAGTACAATTACCTGAAATAAAGTACAATACTTTATTGTAAAGTACGGGTGGCAACCCTAGCCCCGATGCATAGGTATTAGAGAAAGAATTAGGCACAGAGAAATAATTTGGTGAGCAGGCTCAAGGTTTTCTAGCTTCGGGAGCTGGCTGATCCTCTCTTTTCAAAGCTTAGGTTAGAGGGCCCCCTGCGCTCCGGGCCCTGGTGCACTGCACCACCTGGCACTACGATAGCTACGCCGCCACTGACAAAAGTCTGCCTTCTGTCGCCCAGCGCAGCAGGCAGAGTTACTACCAACAGAGCTGTGAGCGCTGTCGAAAACACTGTTTTGAAAGAACTAGGGACTCGACATGAAGAATAAGATGTATGAAAAACTGCACCTCAATAATTTGAAATGTGGAAACAAAAGTTCAAGTAGTGTAAATATTTTGGAAGAAAAACATAGGTCTAGAACTAGTCTAAAAACTAGGTCTAGGTAAAAAAATCTTTCAAAATATAATCAGTGTTTAAACTATTACCATCTCTTAACTTTACAAGCCAGGACAGTTTTTATAGGGTGGAGTTCTATTTATAGGCTAGTAGCGCCCCCCACTACTGATTTTACTATCCTGGCTTGTGTACTAGCTTCATGTGCTCGGCGAAGACTAGTTTTCAGTTGGCTAGTAAGCAGGAACCACGCATTTCGTTTGTTTTTCTAACCTATCCTCATGTAAACAGAACTAGCATGCTCCAAGCCAGGACAGTTTACTAGAGAACTAGCTTGTTTTCCTAGCTTAAAAACTAGCCTCGCGTAGCCCGAGCATTACCAATGGGTAATGTTGAATAAGGACAGGGCTAACTTTGAGCAATGTTTCACAAGTAACGTGTAACCAAACAAAAAGTTCAAGTAACTTTATCTACCTTCTAATAAGCGTAAGGACTTTTATAATAAAGATGGACATACAAACATTTATCGTTATTCTTATGAATTCGATACGATAACCCATCTCGATTCGATCGTATCGAATATCTCGTTACCGGCGAGGTGTGAGACTCATCGTATTTGCATTTACATCAGCAGCTAAACAACAGTCATGGAGCGTTCACCTCGATCATGGTAATTTATGTAATAGTTAACGAGGTAACACTAACGAATAAGGATACCTATTAATGTGACCTCATCTCCGCCTTAAGATGCAGACTACCCTCAAACTACTTATCGCTCGCACATTTTAACATTTTGAAGATAAATTCACTAGTTGAAGTTTATTAGTTTTCAAGCTACTTGGTAAAACTAAACTTCCTAAACTTGGTTGTTTGCTATTTTTCATTCAGTGACTTTATATCTTCAAAAATGTTGACATTTGCTAACTTGAAGTTGTTTGACGGTCGTCAGCCTCTTGACTAATTGCACAATAATTATAACAAACGTACCTATAACCTAATATCATGACACTCACTCGAACCGCAACCTGTGTCTACCTTAAAGTCGTAATCATTTATGTATTTACTAATGTAATAACTGTAAGGTGGCAAATAATATTTTTTTCATTTTTTTTTTCATTTCAATAGGTCGTCTCTAAATCGTTCGTCCGGGAAATCTGCTGGCCAACAACAGTTCTTCGGCGTTTCTGTCCTATAAAAAGATTTAAAAATACATTGACGTTTGGCCATTAGCTAATACAACATCTTTACCATTCGCCTGGCGAATTCCACTGCTGGGCAAAGCCCATAGGTCACCAAGACATTTCAGGAAGGTTTTGGGACTTTTCCATCCACCGACTTCCCGCAACCTTAATAATGTCGGTGCATATGGTGGGGGCGTCTTACGCTTCGTCTTCCAGTGCGTGGTCGTCATACGAGAACTAACCGATGGAATTGACAGCCACTAGGCAATAAAGGTTATTGCTTAGTGGCTGTCGATTACGGAGTAAGCAATTGATAATATAGGTACAATTTGTTAATGCATGTTACGACATCACCCAGCGGGCAATTTGGTCTAGGCGTATGCAAAAACGATTAGAAACGAAACCTTGGAGAAACCACAACCCAACCTCACCATAACTCAAGCGTTCCTCGGGTTTTGTAAGCATTCCTCAACGAAGCCAAAATGATGAATGCTTGACTTTTGACATAACACCACTTTTACACCGCGGTCGCGTCTGTTCAAAGTTATTGCCTAACTGTGCTATTCATAAATTATTTTACAATTACCATAAAGTTACCATTTGAAATTACCGCACGGGGTTAAAGATCAAATTAAAGTACCTATTCTAATCTAAGCAGGTTAAATGATGGGAGCAAGAATTGGCAGTCCACATATAACATATGAACGAGAAAAAGTCTTTTTTCACTTTTATTTTTTCTGAAATACGATTTGATTTGCCTAACAGTTATTAGGGCTATTTATTTTCAGTTATTGAATAATATTCCAGACTTGGGTTTTGGGTTGTCTCATTTTGACAGTTACCTGCCATTTATTTTTATCTGAACATTATCTTATGCAAAACTGGTACGGGGGAAAGGATAAAGATAAAGAGAGCAGGCAGTGGTTGTCTAGTGGTAGCGGTTTCGGTTAAAGTCTAAAGCGGTGTTTTTCTGTTCAAAAATGTATGTACACAGTGATGCCAGTAGGTTCTTTCAACCTGTTAACGAAAACATCGTGAGGAAACCGACATGCAGCATGTCGTAGAGCCCAAAAAGTCCTAAAACATGTGACAAGTGCTCAAAAGGAGCCTCTTTGAGGTACACTTGAAATCATTTTACCACACTTCTTCGAAAGATCTAGTGACATGACAAGAAGACGAAGAAGAACAGGTTAAGGGTGCACACAGTCACAGAATAAATAACAACGCAGTACAAAATGTGTCCTCATAGACAATGGTTCACACGCGCGCAAATAAGTGATTAACATATCGCAGTAGTCGGTGGAGGGCATAAAGTATCGAGTGCGCGGCGCGATCTCCTGCTGCGCGCTGCGAGCCTGGTACTCGGTCTCAGTACACACGGCGATACGACCACGATATTTTTTATTTAACCAACTTTGTTTTAAAGTCTACTATTATAACAACCGGATTAACAGTTCTCAAATGGCGACCACGAACAGGAAAGCGAAGCGTGTTACGCCCTCGCACCCGATGGACTGACGACATCGACATTGTAAATAAAGTATTATACGCGGGATAATCAGTGGATGGAAAAGGCTCAGAATCGTTCTTCCTGAAAATGTATGGGGCAGGCCATGTCCAGCAGTGGACTTCTCAGTTGTTGAAGATGATGATGATGATGATGAAAATGATGATGATTTATGTATGGGTTGTTATATGGAATAGGTAATTATAATAACTTGAATTATAAGTATACTTAAATAACGCATGATGATTTGGTTAGTGCAAAGAAAGTAGGTAGACAATAAAAAAATATCCCAGCTTACCCATTTTATGATCTTGTATATGCTAAACTATGCTAATCTTCTAATTTCACCACACCAAATAACACTATCCTCATCAATAAACGCCTACGCACTACATGAACACCAGTTTGGGTACCCCATATTTACCAACGTTATTTAACTATCAGATATCGTAACATATGAAAAGTCGCCAACAATTCTTGCATAAACATGACTAAATAAAATTGTCCATATCGTGTTGCCGGTCGTTGGCCATAAGGTCGTAAAATAATTCAATTTGAAAATTATATTTTGGAATTTTTGTAGTGCCTATAAAATGACACCTGCGTCGGCTCGGTGAGAACTTATGGTCGCAAAATGCAAAGAAAACAAGTAAAAAACATGTTTGTGTGTAGTTCGCTGTGGAGAACAAGCTGATTTGAATTTAAAATATCAATATCAATTGTATGAATACGGGACCGCTTGAGAAGTGGTTTATGACTGACTTGGAAAGCGATAGGTACAACTGACGCAAGAAGTGCATAATGCTTTACTGATAATATGTGGCAAGAAATTGTAGAGTCCCAAGTATGTTTATAAATAATAAATATTGGTGGTATTTACACTGCACTATCTAGCCCCAAACTAAACCACGCTCGGAATATGGGAATAGTGTAAGTAGCCTACAGGAAAAGGCTACATAAACTGAAATGGGCAAATGTTAAGCAATGTTTAACAAAGCAACGTTTTAAAGTAAGGGGGTTAGTGAAAATCTATTTAGTGTTTTCCAGGTAGCTCAGTAGACATTCTAAGTATTAGTAAGATAATCGAAGAGTGATGGTAATTTGATATATTTGCAATTCCTAGATCGGTATGCGCAGGAGTCGCATGTCTGTAAACAATATCCAACAGATTAATTTGCAAAGCGACCTACACAGATATTTATTCTTAGATGTGGGCGGTATTTTATTGCTGTTGTTAATAGCTACGATAAATATTTATTGGACAGAACAGATAGGTACTGCTGTTGTTTTGAGTATTTATTAATTTATTTTTCTAATTGGTAGCCAATAAATATTCGAAGCTATGTACGTCGATGCATTCTGCTCTATACATGATACCTACCTAACTAAAAAAATCAATACGGTCTTTATTCAGTACAATCACAAGCATCACTTTGAAACGTCTTAAAGCTAGGTGAATCGACTGAGCCTTGAAGAACAGGCAAAAAAACTTACGTCTTGGTTTATACCGATCTTTTGTATTTTTTTTTATACATCTAGCTGACGGAACAAGCAGATGTTAAGTGGTAACTATCACCTACATTAAAGCATTGCCTCGTAAGTCACGCACGATAGGAACGTGCCCTACGATGCACTGCCCTGCGTCCATCAACTTGAGGCATACAGATGTTAATCCTCATGTGCCTGTAATTACACCGGCAACCACACTCTTCAAACCGACACACAGCAACGCTGCTTGGCGGCAGAAAACGCCGTGGTTGTAGTACTTCCCCTACTAGATCGATCTTTTGTATGATCCTTGCTACCATCTCTAATACTATAAGAATCAAAGTCCTGACTGACTGACTGACTGACTGACTGACTGACATATAGACAACGCACAGCCTAAACCGCTGGTCCTAGAGACTTGAAATTTGAGGAGTACATAGGTCGGTCTTATGGCGTAGAGGTGTACTAAGAAGGGATTTTTGGAAATTCAACCCCTAAGGGTGTCAAAAGGGATGAAAACGTTTGTATGAAAATCTCTAATACTATAACAATCAAAGTCCTGACTGACTGACTGACTGACTGACTGACATATAGACAACGTACAGCCTAAACCGCTGGTCCTAGAGACTTGAAATTTGAGGAGTACATAGGTCTTATGGCGTAGAGGTGTACTAAGAAGGGATTTTTGGAAATTCAACCCCTAAAAAGGGTGTAAAAAGGGATGAAAACGTTTGTATGAAAAATTGTATTCCTTGAACCTACAAATTTGAAACTTGGAGTACATATACTTCAAGGTAAATAAAAAAGAAATGCATTTTTAGTTTTTTAAAACTACCCTTAATAAGTGTGCAAAGGGGTGTAAAAGTTTGTATGGGAGTTTTTTGACCGCTGGTCCTAGAGACTTAAAATTTGAAGAGTACATACGTTTTACAGCGTAGAGGTGTACTAAGAAGAAATTTTTGGAAAATCAACCCCTAAGGGTGTTAAAAGGGATGAAAACGTTTGTATGAAAAATAGTATTCCTTGAACCTACAAACTTGAAACTTGGAGTACATATACTTAAAGACAAAAAAATAATAAAGGCATTTTTAGTTTTTTAAAACTACCCTTAATAAGTCTGCAAAGGGATGTAAAAGTTTGTATGGGAGTTTTTTGACCGCTGGTCCTAGAGACTTGAAATTTGAAGAGTACATACGTTTTACAGCGTAGAGGTGTACTAAGAAGAGATTTTTGGAAATTCAACCCCTAAGGGAGTAAAAAGGGATGAAAACGTTTGTATGAAAAATAGTATTCCTTGAACCTACAAATTTGAAACTTGGAGTACATATACTTCAAGGCAAATAAAAAGAAATGCATTTTTAGTTTTTTAAAACTACCCTTAATAAGTGTGCAAAGGGGTGTAAAAGTTTGTATGGGAGTTTTTTGACCGCTGGTCCTAGAGACTTGAAATTTGAAGAGTACATACGTTTTACAGCGTAGAGGTGTACTAAGAAGGGATTTTTGGAAATTCAACCCCTAAGGGTGTAAAAAGGGATGAAAACGTTTTTATGAAAAATTGTATTCCTTGAACCTACAAATTTGAAACTTGGAGTACATATACTTCAAGGTAAATAAAAAAGAAATGCATTTTTAGTTTTTTAAAACTACCCTTAATAAGTGTGCAAAGGGGTGTAAAAGTTTGTATGGGAGTTTTTTGACCGCTGGTCCTAGAGACTTGAAATTTGAAGAGTACATACGTTTTACAGCGTAGAGGTGTACTAAGAAGAAATTTTTGGAAAATCAACCCCTAAGGGTGTTAAAAGGGATGAAAACGTTTGTATGAAAAATAGTATTCCTTGAACCTACAAACTTGAAACTTGGAGTACATATACTTAAAGACAAAAAAATAATAAAGGCATTTTTAGTTTTTTAAAACTGCCCTTAATAAGTCTGCAAAGGGATGTAAAAGTTTGTATGGGAGTTTTTTGACCGCTGGTCCTAGAGACTTGAAATTTGAAGAGTACATACGTTTTACAGCGTAGAGGTGTACTAAGAAGGGATTTTTGGAAATTCAACCCCTAAGGGTGTAAAAAGGGATGAAAACGTTTGTATGAAAAATAGTATTCCTTGAACCTACAAACTTGAAACTTGGAGTACATATACTTCAAGGCAAATAAAAAGGAAATGCATTTTTAGTTTTTCAAAACTACCCTTAATAAGTGTGCAAAGGGATGTCAAAATTTGTATGGGAGTTTTTTGACCGCTGGTTCTAGAGACTTGAAATTTGAAGAGTACGTAGGTCTTATAGCGCAGAAGTGTACTAAGAAGGGATTTTTGGAAATTCAACCCCTAAGGGTGTAAAAAGGGATGAAAACGTTTGTATGAAAAATAGTATTCTTTGAACCTACAAACTTGAAACTTGGAGTACATATACTTCAAGGCAAATAAAAAAGGATGCATTTTTAGTTTTTTAAAACTACCCTTAATGCACACTGCAAAGGGATGTCAAAGTTTGTATGGGAGTTTTTTAACGCGTAGTGCGATTGACTTAAAACTTGAGGTAATTATACTAAGAAACAAATAATTAAGAATGACGCTTTTGATAATTACCTCTGCAAAGGGTGCAAATGACTGTAAAAGTTTCAAGTTTTGTATGGAAGATTTTTAACGTGTAGTGTAATTAACTTCAAACTAAAAGAAAATATGTTCTGTGTATAAATAACAAAAATACAGTTTGATTTTCGAAAACAACTCCTAAAAGGTTACCCTCCTTCGTTGCGCTCGAGTAAAAAGGATACAACGAGGCGTCAATGTTTGTAAGGGACATTCTGAAAACGGGAAACTTGAGTTGGCACGCAGAGATCTGAGGGTAGGTATCTACCGTGCCTGGGGATCAAAGTCATGAAGCTGTTTCGTTTCGTTTGTTTTTGGGGTAGAAACTAGGAACAAATAAGTACATACTTTCCGTGTAAGGTTGTCTTTGTTGTATTTGTCATGTTTGTGCTTAACTCAGTACCTATACCTACCTACCTAATATAGGTAATGTACGCCTATAGGTATTTAAAACCCTACCCTAATAATATACAAATCAATGTGAAAGTTACGATGTTTGGATGTTTGTGGCTCAATCACGGCTCACCACTTCAACGCGTGCGAAGCCGCGGGAAGCCACTAGTATAATACTATAAGAATCAAAGTCCTGACTGACTGACTGACTGACTGACTGACATATAGACAACGCACAGCCTAAACCGCTGGTCCTAGAGACTTGAAATTTGAGGAGTACATAGGTCTTATGGCGTAGAGGTGTACTAAGAAGGGATTTTTGGAAATTCAACCCCTAAGGGTGTCAAAAGGGATGAAAACGTTTGTATGAAAAATAGTATTCCTTGAACCTACAAACTTGAAACTTGGAGTACATATATTTCAATGCAAAAAAATAGGAAAGACAGTTTTAGTTTTTTAAACCTACCCTTAATAAGTGTGCAAAGGGATGTAAAAGTTTGTATGGGAGTTTTTTGACCGCTGGTCCTAGAGACTTGAAATTTGAAGAGTACATAGGTCTTATGGCGTAGAGGTGTACTAAGAAGGGATTTTTGGAAATTCAACCCTTAAGGGTGTGAAAAGGGTTGAAAACGTTGGTATGAAAAATTGTATTCCTTGAATCTACAAACTTGAAACTTGAAGTAGACGTACTTCAAGGCTAAAAATTAGGAAAGGCATTTTAGTTTTTTAAAACTACCCTTATTACGTGTGCAAAGGGATGTCAAAGTTTGTATGGGAGTTTTTTGACCGCTGGTCCTAGAGACTTGAAATTTGAAGAGTACATAGGTCTTATGGCGTAGAGGTGTACTAGGAAGGGATTTTTGGAAATTCAACCCCTATGGGTGTAAAAAGAGTTGAAAACGTTGGTATGAAAAATAGTATTCCTTGAACCTACAAACTTGAAACTTGAAGTAGAAGTACTCCAAAGCTAAAAAATGGAAAAGGCATTTTTAGTTTTTTAAAACTACCCTTAATAAGTGTGCAAAGGGATGTCAAAGTTTGTATGGGAGTTTTTTAACATGTAGTGCGATTGACTTAAAACTTGGGGTAAATATAACTACTAATAATAAATAAATAATTAAGAATGACACTTTTAATTTTGATAATTATCGCTGCAAAGGGTGCAAATGACTGTAAAAGTTAGTATGGGAGATTTTTAACGCATAGTGCGATTGATTTCAAACTTGAAGTAAATACCTATACTCCACAATAAATAATTTAAAAACACGTTTTCAATATTTTAAAACATCCCCTGCAAAGGGTGCAAAATACAGCTAAAGTTTCAAGGTTTGTATGGGAGTTTTTTAACGCGTAGTGTAATTCTTCAAACTAAAAGAAAATATGTTCTGTGGATAAATAACAAAACGACAGTTTGATTTTCGAAAACAACCCCTAAAACGTTACCCTCCTTCGTTGCGCTCGAGTAAAAAGGATACAACGAGGCGTCAATGTTTGTAAGGGACATTCTAAAAACGGGAATCTTGAGTTGGTACGAAGAGATCTGAGGGTATCTACCGTGTCTGGGGATCAAAGTCGTGAAGTTGTTTTTGGGGTCTACCCCAAAAACAAACGTAACGAAACAGCTACTAAACGAGCAGTAACGAACTAGGAACAAATAAGTATATATTTTCCGTGTAAGGTTGTCTTTGTTGTATTTGTCATGTTTGTGCTAAACTCAGTACCTACCTAATATAGGTAATGTACGCCTATAGGTATCTCTTATACCTACGTAGGTATATAAATCCTACCTAAATAATATACAAATCAATGCGAAAGTTACGATGTTTGGATGTTTGTGGCTCAATCACGGCTCACCACTTCAACGCGTGCGAAGCCGCGGGAAGCCACTAGTATAATATAATAATGAAGCTCCAGTGTGGTGCCAATCGAATTATGTAAGGTGTAGGCATAACACCACTAGTCTAATGGACAAGCTTTCCCCAACTAAGTACCTCGATACATAGCTAAGCTCAGCGTAGCTTAACTTTTCCTTCCGCCGACTTTCTGGACGTCTTAATCAGTGCGTGGTCGCCGTGAGATATCCATCCCAAAGTGTTTCCCAAATATCCATCACAAAAGCACTTTTATGAGGAAGCGACGCCATCGTAACTTATAATATTAAATTGTTATTAAGCTTTAATCGTTCAGACCACCCAGAAAATATTCAATAAGGTGTCTTTGTGTATGGATGGAGTAGGTATCTTATAATCTCGGACAAAGAGAGTCAAATCAAATCAAATCAAATCAAAACGGTCTTTATTCAGTACAATCACAAGGATCACTTTGAAACGTCTTATATACTAGGTGAATCTATCGCCAGTTCCTCGCGACCAAAGCCTAGAAGAACGGGCAAGAAACTAACGGCTTGGTTCCTAGCGTTTTTTTGTATGATCCTTTTTACAATTTTATTAAGGTACCTACTTAATTGTTTAGTGTTTTTAATGAGTTGGAGCATAGATCAGTCCCAAGCTTTTTTGTCATCTATATAATCAGAAATTTTATAGTAAGCTTTTGTACAAAGTTTTCTTTTTATTATGTTTTTGAATTTGTTAATCGACAACTGGTGAATCTCACTTGGGACTTTGTTAAAGAAGCGTACACATTGTCCTGCAAACGATTTGCTTACTTTAGTGAGCCTAGTAGTGGGAACAGCGAGCTTATCTTTATTTCTAGTGTTAACATTATGATGGTCACTCTTTTTGGCATATAAATTAATATTTTTTCTAACATACATTAAATTTTCGTATATGTACTGACAGGGTAAAGTCATTACATTTATTTCTTTAAACTTATTTCGTAACGATTCTCTGGGACCCATGTTATAAATTGCACGAACAGCCCTCTTCTGCAGCACAAATATGGTGTTAATATCTGCAGCACTCCCCCACAACAAAATGCCGTATGACATAATGCTATGAAAGTAGCTGAAATAGACAAGTCTTGCGGTGTCCACGTCTGTAAGAAGGCGGATCTTTTTGACTGCGTATGCTGCAGAGCTAAGTCTCTTCGACAATTTGCCTATGTGTGGGCCCCATTGAAGCTTATTATCTAAGGTTATGCCTAAAAATACGGTGGTATCCACGAGGTCTATTTTTTCATTTTTGATTTTTACATCAGCATTTATTTGTTGGACATTTGGTAGTACAAAGCGAATACATTTTGTTTTATTTTCATTAAGTAACAAGTTGTTTACATTAAACCAGTTTACGACTCTAGAGATTGCATTGTTTACATCGTCATAGTTAGTTTGTCGTCTTTTCAATTTGAATAAAAGTGAAGTGTCATCTGCAAACAGTACAATCTCGTGATCATCTACTACTTGAGGTAGATCATTAATGTAAATTAAAAACAAAAATGGCCCTAATATAGAACCTTGTGGTACACCCATTTTTACCACTGACCCCGGAGAGCGCTTTCCATTCACGTCAACACTTTGTATTCTGCCATTTAAGTAAGAAATGAGTAGGTCTAGAGCAACACCTCTAACACCATAGTGGTTCAGTTTTCTGACCAACGTTTCATGGTGCACACAATCGAATGCCTTGGAAAGGTCACAGAAAATGCCTAAGGCGTCTTGCGACTGTTCCCAGGTCTGAAAAATATATGTTATTAACTCAACACCAGCGTCGGTGGTTGAGCGACCCCTTGTAAATCCAAATTGTTTACTGTCAAGTAAGTTATTTATAGTAAAGTGCCTTTGTAACTGATTGAGTATAAGTTTTTCGAAAATTTTACTAAATGTAGGTAGTACTGATATCGGGCGAAAGTTACTGGGGTCAGAATGACTACCTGATTTAAATAAGGGTGTTATTTTACTATGTTTCATAAGGTCAGGAAAAACGCCACAATCAATACATTGGTTGAATATAAAAGCTAGATCTGGTGCAATAATATCAATCACAGGTTTTACGGCAAAAACAGAAATGCCCCAGAGGTCCGTGGTTTTTTTTATATTTATCATTTTAAAAGCTTTGATGATATCATTAGTATTCACATAATCGAATTTAAACTGTTGTTTGAATTCTGATAAGTTATCTTTTAACAATGACTCTGCGATTATGTGGGAAGAGCTTAAGGACTTTGTAGTGGAGACTGGAATGTCAGTGAAGAAGGTTTCAAATGCTTTGGCAACATCATCATCTTTGGTAATGATGGTGCCGCCAACATTCAAGTTGTATACGGTGTTCTGTGTCTTGACTCTTCCTGTCTCACTATTAATTATTTTCCAAGTAGCTTTGATTTTATCTTGACTAGTTTTGATTTTTGAACTTAAATATTGTGATTTAGCAATGCGACACACGCTTTTGAAAATTTTAGAATAGTTTTTAATTTTTTCTTTTAATTCTTCACTGAAATTGTATTGTTTTTCACTATAAAGGTTGTACAATGTTTCTCTGCTTTTATAAATACCCGCTGTTGCCCACTCACAAAATTTAGAACCGCCAGAGACCATTTTCGATTTGGGTGTGAAAATTGAACTGAATAAGTTATCAAATTCATAGAAAAATTGATAATATGAATTGCCATCATTACTGTAAGTAATTCTTGGTAGTCTAGAAATAAGGTTCAGTTTCAACTCTTCCAAACGACTTATGGTCAATGGGACGAAAGTAATTTTTTTTAATACATCGTTTTTAGTTTTTGCTTCTATTTTAATTATTTGACCAAGGTGGTCTGAAGGAATATTACTTATTAGATTTTTACTTATTATTTTTACATTAGTAAAGATATTATCTATACATGTGGCCGAAGAGGCAGTTATCCTAGTAGGCTCCATAAACAAATGTTCCAGGTCAAATGATTTAAAAAGACTAATTATCCTGGTATTTAAAGAGTAGTGAACTAGTAAATTAACATTGAAGTCGCCACATATGATTAGTTGCTTGTTTGATTTAGATATTTTATACAAAATTTCTTCCATAGCTTTTTCAAAAATATCGAATGAGGCAGAAGGTGGACTGTAAGCGCTTATAACAATGAACTGCTCCAACTCCACGCAAGCTATTTCAATGTGTCTTTCTACAGAGTGGTGGACAATATCTTTGCGTTCTTTAAATTTAATTTTATTATTAAGTAATATTAATGATCCACCTCTAATAAAGTGTTCTCTGCAGAAAGCACTACCAACCTGGTGATCACTGAAGCCAAACATCAGCTCATGACTTTTCAACCAATGTTCAGTAATACAAATTATGTCAATATTGTTCGAGGTGATGTACAATTCCAGCTCTAATTCTTTACTACGCAATCCTTCAATATTTTGATGCACCAAATTGGTATGCTTAAATTTGTTTAATTTGATAGATTTAATACTTGACTGACTTTGTTTATTATGAATTTTATTTTTATTTAAAAAATTAATGCTAGAGACTTCCTCTATTGTCTGGTAATCTAATTTAAATGACTTGGAATAATTTCCAGAGTCTTGTTTTGTATGTCAAGACAATGCTCAAAAGAAGCATTTTGTTTAGCCAAGTTTTTGGCTGTAATACTAAAATAATATGATAGCGAGACAGCTACTTGTCGTTTGTGGTAATTAGAAAGGTAATAACTACCTTTAGATAAAACATAATTTTGACTAACAATAGTGTTAGAGTCAACTAAATGTATCAAATTATTATTGCATGTTAATGTATGCAAAGTCATATTTAGCTTATATCTTAAGTTATTTTCTGCTTGTGGCAAGCTGTTGCTGTAGGGGAATGTAAACATAACAATTTTGTTCACTTGTAGAGAGCATAAAGTTTCAATATATTTTATCAATTCAACTTTGTTTACATTGCCCCTATTTCCAACCCAAATTATGAGATTTGAATCACATTTGAGAGTACATTTTGATATTAATTTCATGATATCATGCAGGCTAGAATCAGGTAAACAATTATTCATGATGGAATGTCCTATTCTTGAACTTAATATCTGGCCCATGTTTTTTCCAATTTCATCGCTGAACATTATAGTGTTAGATGTTTGGTTTTGTGGACTGTCACACAGCGGGGAAGTTGACAGGGCAGCACACACTGGCCCTGGGCTTGCAGGATGTTGACAGTCACATGATACTTGACTGGCTATAATAGAGTCATAGCGGTCCTTATTGCTCTGAGATTGTTTGAGCAGCTCATCCATTGCCAGTGAGTACTCCCTTATCGCCTCCTGAGACTTTTCATAGCGAGTAGTGATGGATCTCAAGGAGCCCTCAACACTGGCCAGTTCACACTGAAGCTGCTGTATGTCAGATTCATAATGAATTTTTGAATTTTCTAATTGCAAGGTGCATACTTGCAGTTTTTCTAACAAATCATTTGTTTCTGTCTTATTTTTAGGCTTGAATACAATACTTTTTTTATTTTTTAACTTTTTAATAGTTCTATTTACACATTTTCTAGTTTTAACATATTTTTTTAGTTTTTTCCTACTCAATGTATTTCTGGTGCATGTCGAATAAGTTCCCACTGAGTCATCATTTGTCAAATCTGTTATAACAGTAGGGGTATTACAACTTGCATCAGAAATGTGGCTGTACTCCCTATCAGTTGGAATTAATTCATCAAATAACCTAAAGGTTTTCAGTGTCGCAGAGTACTGAGCGGCCTCTTCCAGAAGTGTGATTTGTTGATGGGCATCACATAACTCTCTCTCGAGAAGAGATGTTCTCTTCAGAGCCTGTTCGTACTCAATACAACACTGGTCGAACCCCTCAATCATATTCTGTAGCCTATTCCGTTCTTCAATAGCACAAGTATACTGTGAGTGTAATGTAGCTAACTGACTTTTGAGCATTTTATTGCTATCTAATGTATCTACTACTAACTTTTCATTATCTTCTCTTTCAAATGTCAACTGGTCGCACAAAACCTTAGTCGCCTTTAATTCCTGTAAAGCCCGTTGGAGCTTGGACTCCTCCAGGCGGAACAAGGCTTTACGAGTCAACATTGCGAGATATTATACAATGCTAGTTTCTTCAGCTAGTAAACGAAGAATTCGCGCGAATGACTAAGGAAATGTCAACACAAAGTTGAGGTTATAAGTTTGGAATTTTTTGTACTTACGCGCAATAAATATACTTAATTAAGTAGGAAATTGTATTCCAGTGTCTCCCAAACACATAAGTGAACTACAAACACTTCCAAACCGAGAAAACAATGATCACATTCAAATATTTCAACCGACTAAGCACCGGTTTTTTATCAGGCCAATACACTAATAACAACACGAAATTCACTAATAATAATCAATTGTACACGTTTGATAAGTAGTTTAAAAACGATGAAATCGAAAAGGGCTACGTAAAGATGCCTAAAAACAATAAAAACAATAATTTATATCGGGACAATTTACAACAGCTGTTTATCCTAGGGTTGCCACAAGCAAAAAAAAAAAAAAAAAGTGTAGTACTTACAACACAGACTAGGCATACCTACCGTATCACCCTATCCTATACCTATTATCAGCATCATCATTATTAGCCTGAGGAAGTCCAATTATGGACATAAGCCTCCCCTATAAAAGATGCATTTTATTTTTCTTCTCTTCTTTCGAACGTTGCTAAGAAGAACAATTCTGAGCCTTCTCTATTTAGGTGTCGTCTACAAACTCTTCCGTTAGCGCCTGTAAGACACCATGACACTTTGGAATACGGCCCAGGCAATGGGTGTTAATGAATGATAATGTATTTTTTAAGGTTATGAATGGGCCCTGTGTTACCTGACATGCATGATAAATAAAAAAACGCAGACTTCACAATATCTCATAGTAATAATAATAATAATTCATTTATTTCAATCTACAATGGATCATTTTGTTAGTAAAACTTACATCTATTGTTATTAGAATTATAATATGAATACATATAAAAACACAAAATATAAAGAGAACCCCATAGCAATGCCTGACTTACCTAAGTGTATTTTTGTTTGTCATTACATGAATCATACAGCAATGATTCATGTAATGACAGTCAAACCTACTAGCGAACACGCTCAGAATGGACTGAGGCAGTCAATTACTGAGGCTATTAGCCACTGGAAACAGTTCTACTCGAAGATTGGTCTATTTGCAGCCGTGTACCTACGATCGGTACCGTAGCTACTACACCCTTGTATTTTCCTTACCCTCAAATTTTATATCCATATACCTTTTAAAAACATCTTTTAAATTAATAAAAGCACGTACGGTGTTCATTGCTATGATTTATGGAAATGCCATGGAATTTGGCTCTCTTTCACATCTGACCTATCTTTCCTGATCCTTTGTCAGCAACACATCCAGGGTACACCTATCCCAGGGACGTTTGTACCAAACGTCCCTCTTTTCACATTTCTGTTTTTTTTTTTAAATAAAATAAGCTACGGTGACATTCACTTAACTGTTTTTGTAAGACATATCTACTAAATATTAGTATGTTGCGCGGTAAGTTTGAGATACCTTGAGTAACGTCTATAGATAATAGTGTAAGTCAGTGTATAAATTGGCTTGGAGAAGTTGTGAAACGTGGAGCAGGGTACTATTAGTGCCCATATACGTAGGGAATTAGGGATGAACGGCCTTAAGACGGCTCCGGCTTAAAAACGATT
The DNA here is from genome assembly GCA_932294275.1 of Chloroclysta siterata. Classification (NCBI taxonomy): domain Eukaryota; kingdom Metazoa; phylum Arthropoda; class Insecta; order Lepidoptera; family Geometridae; genus Chloroclysta; species Chloroclysta siterata. Next base: position 29,151,362 of record OW028590.1, on the reverse strand, counting down.
AGAAGAGCCAATGCCTAAACAGTTCTTTGATACTATCGCATTTTTGTACTGTGCCACGCCGAAAAAACCAGTGCGGTGAAAAAATCATGCGGAGCCAAAAGATAATTTGGAATTAATTTGAATCGAGTTATCGAGTAAAAAAATCGAGTGCTTTTAAACACAAAAAATGTGTTTAAAAGCAATAAGCGAATCTAAAGAAATAAAGTAACACTTAACTAAAACTGAAGTAGGTAACCATAGCATCAGAAGGCAGATTCACCCACGTGATATATGACAGATTTACATAGTACTGATTATTTGAAGATTTCGTTTGCAAAGTAAAAGATACCTTACATTGGCCGGGCCTTGCTTTCTCATGGAACTCTCCATCACAAAAAAGAAATTAAAATTAAACCCACCTCTTTCACAACATTAACGGGGTACTGACAGCCCTAAGCAACTGGTATGCGCACGCGCAGACAACTGGTTCAAGGGCGCTGCAGCCCGCACACGGCGATTTGCTAATTCGACCGAGTATGGAAATATTTACTTCCTACCGAAAAATTACAAATCCAATATAGCCAAATGAAAGCCTATGTCCGTCTCCAGAATGCTAGCTATCTTTATACCAAATTTCATCCAGATCGGTTCAGTCGTTTACTTGTAAAAACGTGTAAACAGTCGGGTAAACAGTCACACTTTCGCATTCTAAATTGGTATGGATTGAGACACACGCACATTAAGCGTGTAAATATTCATTACTTAGTTAAAAAAATGGATTTGTAATAACATTTCTCAGTTATCAGCTACATATTTTATTTATTCTTAGGTTATCTGAAATAAATATTATATAATTATCTCTTACTAAGACACTCCGGCATATAAGCCTTCTTCTTTAGACGCACCGGTGGTCTAGTAGGAGTGCCCCGCCTTCCGATCGTAAGGTCGTAGGTTCAACTCCGGTCGTGCGCCAATGGATTTTTCTGATCGGAAAATGTATGTGCGCAATGCCAGTGCTCTTAAACGGTGAAGGAAAACATCGTAAGGAAACCAGTTAGTATTCTAACAGCGGCAATGGGCTTGCAACCTGACACGTTTGGAATACCAACTACTGCCAAATGTAATGTTTGGACGTACCACTGACACCCCCCCTTAGACGTCCTCAAAGAATCTGGAGTTAGTATTTTTAAGTAGTGTTAGTAAGAGATCTGCGGGGATATCTACCGTGCCTGGGGATCAAAGTCGTGAAGCTGTTTCTTTTTCAGACGCATCTATTATCTGGGTTTGGTCTCTTTTTTTTCCCTGTGTTTCAAAGTATTATACCAAATACCCGCCGACTGACCTCCTGTGGTTGATTTGACGTCTGCTAGGTGTTAAACCACGTAACCGCAGTAGGTTCGATTCCCACTCTCAGGGGTATCATTACGGTAATGTGATATGTGTTTTTGTGGGACTGTTTCGTGATGGCATGTTCTGGGTGTCACTAGATCGTTTGGAATGACACTGTCATTTGAGTTTGTTAACACTTTCACAGGGCCCCAAATGTGGGACCCACTTCTTCTTGTCGTGTAGTTGTTTCGAAACAGTGTGGTGAAAGGATAACAAAGTATTACGCCCTATATATATATTTATAATTTATTGCACAAAAATACACAATTTGCGTACAAGACGAGGGCTTAATGCTAATGCATTTTCTACCAGCAAACTAGGTAGGTTAATTATCTATCATTACAAGATATTTATTCGCAGAAATATTATTACATTAATAATATTAATTTCTACTAAAATGTAATCTGTAGCCACATCTACAGTTTTATCAATACCCTTTCGAATCCCTCAGGGCTCTGGATTAAATATTCCTCGAAGGATTACCTCGTCACGGGACATTGTCACGTGACAGGACAAGGCTGGGCTTACAGGGATTATTGTCAGGTAGGATAGGGGCATTGTTTTGACTACAAGAATTTTGAAAGTATTAAGGAGTTCTGCCAGAATTACTATTATTATAATTCTGAGTGAAATGAAACATGAGTTTACTCACTTGCCACCAGATACTTATCAAAGTTCAAAGTGATCCTTGTGATTCAACTGAATAAATATGACTTTGACATCGATGTGATCAGCGCCTTCACGGAACAGAAGCTCTTCTTTTTTTTATTTTAATTATTTACGTAACAATATCGAACTATAAGACCGATTTCTCTTATTCCATCATAAAATAGGTGCTAAAGTATAAAGTTCAAAATGTAGATACTAATAGATTTTAGGAGATGTCTAGTAGAGAAGCTGTTCCAGTTTCAGTTTTTTAACTTCATAATTTAACAGTAAAAGGCACGTTTATTGGTTATGGAGTAATATCTGCTCTGGGCCTCGTGGAGGTTGTTGAAGATCGGATGCGGAAGACCCACCATGACACCTCAGTTGGCACCTCTTCAAAAGACTTTCACGGTGAGAGTGCCCGTCTTTCGACCCATATGGATGCAGAGTTTTGATAAGTAGAAACTAATATCCTAGAAAATATCAGCTAAAATTATTTGGCTCCAATAAAGTTAAACAAAGTCCTTATTCGCATCGCATGTTTCATCCCAATTTGGTATTCCGCCGAAGTATGCAAAATCATTGAAAACAGGTTCATTCAATTGTGTGGATACCGAACCGCACGAAAATCCAAACCAGTTCCAAAGGTCACTTCTATTTATGTTTTTTCCTAACGGTTTCGGCTCCAAGGCTTGTCCTGCAGTCCTGCCGGTGATTTATGGCGCTGACTGTACACCGTCCCGCATGCCGCATGCCCATAGACTACAGTTATCTTTTTATTTCTTTTTTATGCCGCCCGCCGAAATCACGCAAAGAGCTTATTGTTGTAGCAGAGTTTAAGCTACAAAAAGAAGTACCTACTTAGCGACTTATGATAAAGCTTGCCAGCTTATGTGTATGTTAAAAAGTAACATCATCACCCTATTTCAATAAAAATAACCATAAATCTCATTATCTACGCCTAAAACTACTACAAATCATGGCCAACTAGACGCTGCGCCCGACGCCACTCGCTATAATTCACGTAACAAACACAACGGTAATGGGTTATCGAAACCAGATTGCAGTGAATAATGAGTGCGGTTTCGTCCAGTTTAATCCGGTCCTACGCTTAGATCCGACATCTGTTGGTCCTTTAGTTTTCGGTAATCCTTTGGTTAAATCTGAACGGATCAATACAAAAAGGGAACTTTATAATTTTCTAACCGTTCGTTCTAGGAAACCAACTAATTACAAAACAAATGTCGTTCGAAGTAGAGGGACCGTAATGGTGAAAGCGTTGGTTTGGGGGTTAGATCATTTGATCAACGATTTCCATTCATTTTGAAAAAGATGTAATGGTGCCACTTTTCATCGCTATTCGTGTTCGCGTATTCGTCGTATTTTCCTAAAAACGACGAAGTGTAGTGACGCCAATCGCCTATATTTGCCTATTTTTAACGAGAATGACGAATACGCAAATACAAGAGCAAATAGAAACGTGAATACCGAATAGCGATGTGAAGTGCCACCACGAAGATATCTCAATTTGTCAAAGACAATGAATGTAACGCAAGAACATTCACGGAAATAAAACATAATCTGTGAATTAGAAATATTTGTTTAAACCACATAGGTTCTAAGTTTCATAGTTTGTTTTCATAACTAACCCTAATTTGAAGCTTGTAAAACGACCATTCACGATACCTATTATGTACAATAAAAAATACCGGTTTCAAAACCAGTTATTAAAGTAGTTACAAAAGTCGAAACCTACCAAGAGACAACAAAAGTTCAATAAAATCATAAAACGTCTAATAAATCAATTTTTCATTTATCAGCGCAAGATCAAACTACATAAAAATAAAGAACATATACATTTAAGCAAGAGCTACATAAAAAGAAAGAACATATACATTTGTTTTGTACACAAATACCTGTAATGTTTACTTAAGTTTACAGTAGGATTAGAACACACGATTGAAAAGGAGAAAAAAACTTTTTCCTGGTGGCTGGCTGCCTACTGACTGATAAATGGCCAGTCAGTAATCTTCGGTGTATAAAAAGAGGAACCCCATCATAACATTCTACAGCATACCTACATACATATTGACATTATGACATGCACTCTGAATGACTGACAACAAACTCATTAACGCTATCGCCGTTTTAATTGTTAATTAAATTATCTCCACTCATAAAATATGACTTATTTATGATTATTGTTTACATATTGATCTACATTTAAAATGAGGACTGCATTTAGAATCTGCGAAGAAAGTGCAATGGCATCATGCTTTGTCAATAAAATCATGAAACGAGTTTACTGTAGTAGGTTTCACGATTTTTTCAGTTCCAATATAAAAAGCTGAGTGTAAAACGAACAATCTATGCCTAGACCAAGTCTGATTTAGATAAAAGCCCAAAACGGCTGTCAAAACCAAACTCCTAGATGAAAGGCTAGACAAATGTACCAGGCGAACATAAGCGGCAAGTAGGTCGGCGTATCGATACACCGAGACGTACACTTGGTGGCAAAACTGGCAAACAAACGTCGCATTGTGTACATACGAGCACAATGGAAGGTGGTCTTACCGGTACCTTCACTGGACGACATGCGCTATTTTATTATTACGATGACGAATCTTCAATGTGGTTATTTCTAAATACTTGACAATATTTTATAGACTGTTGGATTATGTACCACTGCCGTTTATCGAAGATTTAAAAAGCAAAGGCGCTGTTTATGTAGTTTAATAATAGAAAAATATACAAAATAAAACTACAAACCAAACGACAACTCTATCATTTTCTATATCGCGAGTGTCTCTATAATTGATTTAAGGCGGTTACACAAGACTATAAATCAATTTTATCAGCCCTTATCGAAACATTCTATTGTCTATGCGCACCCACATCATTCAACCGATATAGAGGTAGGTAAGTAGGTACATATGATACCTAATGCACGAAAGACGATCTTGGTAAAGTTATAGTAACATTTACTGCTTATGACCTACACAATCGATAATTATCCAAATAGAAATAATGCAAGTTTTATTTTTCAATACGACCTGGTTCGATTCCCGAACTATATATACGTTAGGATATCTTATAGTTACAGACTTGCCCATACCTAGTATTCTCTTATTTGTGCCCATGCCCATACTGACTGATCTAAATGGGCCACCCTGTATACTATAGTCGCTAAAGGTTAGTTAATTTCCTTGTCCCTACTACTAAATCGCGTATGTGTATCGTACCTAAACTAAGATAACTGTTTTTTTGTAAGAACAAGAAATGAATCAAGCAAATGGTCCACTTGATTTTGAGCGGTTACCTTTGCCTATGATTATGGCATTACTGCACAGAGCATGACCACCGAGGATGAGTGATACCGCGGTGCGCCGCCGATTGCGAACTACGGCCAACTTAAATCGATTCCATGCGATTTAGTAGGTACGAAGCTTGTCAGATTTCCTCACTCGGCTTTGCTTCCTAAATTGAACAAATTTTCTTTAGCTAAAGAAACGCAATGCACACATTAATTTCCGTCACGTCGCTGCCTTGCGAACGAACGACGCGACGGCAAACAGACGTGGAAATTCAAAAGTGGAATTCCCGTAAATTGATTCCGGACATTGAAAACGTGAATGCGATTCGCAGTGTAAATGTTTGACGAAAAATAATTTGAAAACGTTTTCCTAATTTATAGGGAGGCGGGCGTCTTCGCTAACTCGCCCATTCCTCGCCCACGTAATTATTTCAGGCAGAATTATTTCGACTCGTCTTGGAAAAACTAGTTTGTCACCGAGTAGCGCCATCTATCGAGTATCGAGCTGAGTGCCGACGACGACGAGGCGGGCGGGGCGAGAGAAGGGCGCCCTCCGCGTCCACCCCCGCTCGCCGGCGTCTCGCTCCGTTCATTTTCACTCACTCGCTCAGACACTCACTCAATCAATCAGTCCCGTTCCGCGAGCTGAGCAGAGTGTACGCGTCTCGTGTATCGCATTTTACGTAAATCGTTATTATTGTTTCAAACATTCGCTCAGCTGTTCAGTGGCAATACGTTTCAATTGGACTCGTCCAAAACGAACGTTTTATTACAATAGTGAACTCTTTCAGTGTGCGTTAAACCGGACGGCTATCGAAAATACCTCATCGGTCGAATGTAAAAATATACCGCGTCGCCTGAGAGCTACCTCGTGTGACTGATCGATATTTTAAATGATAACATGGATTCAATTAGGTGTTTTTCAAGACGGTGAAGTTTAGTGTTGTTTGGTGGCAGTGGCATCGCGTCCGAACGGTACGTACCTACACTATTGATTCAATGTCGGATTTACGTATCGGATGAGATAAGAAAGGATTTTGTTTTGAGGTGATAACCGGCCGTTTACTAGATACGGTGCTTTCGAAAGGCAGCGGGTGCAGTTTTGTTTACATAACGCATGGGTGCACCTTTCTGGTCGTAGGTCCATTGACTTGACCATAAATAAACCAGAAATGTTAAATATTTATCTCATGTGACTAGTAAAGATAATTACTTTTAAATTATTCATCAATTAGGTGCTTACCTAAATGTTACAATTCAATTCAGGGAGTCTCGATAAAGCCCCGCAGGTAATCAGAATCACATAAAGTTAAAAACTAAATAAGGGAAGTAGGGTAGATGCGCTAGTTCGCCGTCCACGTCCCTTTTTCGACCATTCGCGGCACTACTAGTAGATAAATACTAAAAATAGCAAAATTAACATGCACACATTGAGAGAGAGTATTTTGGCGCCTTCTTGAATGTCCAAGCAAACACTCAAAAAAGTTTCAAGTCACCAGCACAAGTGAAACAATTATAAATAATAGAATCAGTTTGGGGTCGGCCGTGATCTGATACAAAAGCGCTAAAAACAACGAAAAAAATAGTGAAGTGATGGCGCTTTCACGCTAAGTTATTCACTCATTTTTATGACTTTTAGAATAATAGTTATTCGTATGCCTTCATAATAGATCAAATAATACGTTTATAATGTTTTTCGCTTTAAATATTAATAATAAGTTATTTAAATTACGTGGACGAGAACTGTACCACGCTTTTATATGAAAAGCCATTTTTCGTCCACGTGGTCGGGAACTGGTGGTATCATGTCAAGAAATTGGAGTCTTGTATTTTTTTATGTATGAAAACTAACTGCTGCTTTTAAACAATATTGAGTCTTATTACTCCTCCTAAATTTATTAGCCAGTTTTCGTCCAGGCTAATATGATTATATCAACAAATACAGATACTAATATAATGCTAGTGGTCGAGAACAGGATGGGGTAAATACGACTTCCAGATTTCGACCATGATTTTAATATGCAACAAATGCTGTAAAACATCAATAAATTTGAATTTTATGCTATAGAATAACATGTATTAATTCCTTTTTTATTATTTTATTGAGGTTTTGCATTATTTACATATAAATTTCCTCTAAAATTCTTAGTAATACTGTGGACGAAAACCGATACATCCGATCAGTTTTCGACCATTTAAGAAATTATTGATTTACTCCTCTCCAGGCCGGAGGTCTTAGCTGAAATAGAGGAATTTTACGGTCGGTAGTATTGTGTCCTCGCAGGTATTGTGTCCCGAATCAAGTAACGAGGATGGTAGAGCTACACTGACACGCCACTACACAGAAGATATCCAAAGATCAGCCTTGACGAGATCGAGATAGCTTTGAAACAGTTGAAAAATGGGAAAGCCCCAGGGGAAGATGAAATCACTTCGGAACTCTTAAAGGCGGGTAGTTTTCCTGTTCTGAAAGAATTCCAACGTGTTGTCAATTCCGTTCTTAACCATGGAAGAACTCCAAGGGTGTGGAGCAAAAGTGTCGTGGTGTTATTTTTCAAGAAAGGCAACAAAGCCTTCTTGTAAACTATAGACATATGTCGCTCTTGAGCCAAGTCTACAAGCTGTTTTCTAGGGTTATTTCGAACCGTCTTGCGCGAGATTTGACGAGTTTCAAACACCGGAGCAGGCTGGGTTTCGAGCAGGATTAGACCACATTCACACAATACGGCAGATTATACAAAAATATGAAGAGTATAATCAGCCATTGTGCCTAACGTTTGTGGACTACGTTTGTGGAGAAGGCCTTTGAAGGGCTGTTCGGCAGTCCTTGCAACGATGTCAGGTTGACTGGCGATACATCGAAGTGCTGAGATGTTTAAGCAATGATGCCACCATGTCTGTTCAGGTCCAGAACCAGCTGTCCAAACCTACCAGTTGTGCTGCGGAGTGAGAAAAGGGGACGTAATATCCTCCAGTTCTCATGCGCACTGGAAGATTTGTTTAAGACACTGAGTTGCACCCTAATGGGCATTAATATTAACGGCGAATACATCACAACATTACGGCATTTGCTGATGACATCGTCATATTGGCAGAATCGTTGCAGAACCTACAACAGATGCTGAACAGCCTAGCTGCTGCCTCACGGCGGGTCGGCTGGGTATGAACTTGGATAAAACTCAGATCATGATTATTGATCGCATCACCCGAACCGATCACTGTCGCCAGAATGCCTTTCGAAGTTTTACAGGAATATGTCTACCTTGGGTCTGCCCCTGCGGTTGGGTAGACACAACTTTGAGAGAGAGCTAAACCGGAGAATTCAGCTGGGCTGAGCTGCGTTTGGGGAACTTCTTCAGGTCTTATCGTCACCCATCCCTCAATGTTTGAAGACGAAAGTCTTCAACCAGTAGGTACGTCCTACCTGTTATGACCTATGCTGCCAAAACGTGGACACTAACAGTAGGGTCGGCTCACAAACTGAAAGTCGCCCAGCGAGCTATGGAGAGAGCTATGCTCGGAGTTTCTCCGGAGGATAGAATCCGAAACGAGGTTATCCGACGGAGTACTAAACTAGTCGACATCATAACTCAAAGGATTAGCAAGCTGAAATGGCAGTGGCCCGGCCATGTATGCCGTAGAACTGACAATCGCTGGATCAAACTAATACTTGAGTGGTCCCAGTGGTTCTTCAGACCGCGTTTAGGTAAGCGTAGCGTAGGACGCCCTCCGCAGAGGTGGGGCGACGAGATCGTCGCCACACTTCGTCGTCATCATCGTTGCGAAATGTAGCTGGCAAATACGGAATGAGAAGAGCCGAAGCCCGGGCTCAGTGAACGTCTTGGGAGAGACCTACGTCCAGCAGTGGACGGACATAGGTTGATGATGATGATGATATGTTACGATTGAATAATATTATATAATAAATAAGTACTTAAAAAACTTGTGGTACACTATTACATTATAGAAACTAAAATGCAAAGGGACATTTCTTCAGAAGTTAGCAAAAATGATTTTCGATACCTAGATGGTAAGTTTTGAACTTTGAATGCAGAAATTTTGATTATTATTATGACTCTTAAAATATACGACATGATAACTATAACTTTGTTTCGTTTCTATCAATTTTTACTCCTATATTTGAAATATTTTCCCATCAGAAATGAATGGTCGAAAACTGGGGAGTAGGTGGTCGAAAACTGGATTTTGTGGACGAAAACTGGTCAAAATAGGTATTTGACATTAAAATATTTTTATAAAATTCGCAGTCTACTTCATAATTAAATACTTTACATTAAATGAAAATAGAGGATATAGGCTATATGCAGAAAAAGTTACACCTCTATAAACTTACAATAACATAGACTTTTTGGTGCTTGAATGTGACAACTCCGCTAACTGGACGATAAGGGGCGTATTTACCCTACCTACCTATGTAACTAAACTACCTCGATCTTCAACATCGTTCAATGTTCTGTCAATCTGTAAAACCGTCAAAGCAGGTAGATAGGACCGAATGTATGGTACAGTCGCGCTCGATATTGCCCGTTATAATTTATGCTATGTTAACTTGTGTAAAGCAAGAAAATAATTAATATAAACGCTAGTAATTACGTAAAGGATTTTTATCTTATCCACAGACTTAGGTAAGTAAAAATAATACTGAATTTTTTGGGTCTTGAGTTGAATTTGTTATACTACGTACCCATCTCTAGATAGTCTCGAAACGCATATAAATACCTATCAGGAACTATTCAAAATGAGTGTCCTATGTATTAAATATTGCATTGTAGATATGAATTTTAGGTAAACTCCGAAATTCTATAGATATACTCAATAAACAACGAGTGTAACTCCAACCACCGTTCTTATACCTAGGTACCTCCTGCATGTACCTACAATTCTAGTACTTAACCTACTACAATTACCTACCTACCTAGTTATATAAATAAATCGCAATCTAAAAATCAGTGATAGTTAAATTCTAGCAGATTACCATAATTTATTCTACCATTATCTATCTATAGGTAAAAATAACTACAACCGGAGTGCATTCATAAAACGCGGAGTGCATTGCACCCGCCACCTGGCGCGCTCGGTAACTGCAAATAAGTTCTCAGACCTAACTAGGTAGGTGGGGTAGTACCTAACCTAATACCTGCTACCGACCAGACTATAGACATGAATATTGTATCTATCTACGGAGATAGGCATTTAGTGTAGGTAGGTATATCCTTAAAAAAAACGTTCTTCTAAAGTAAACGTTTTTAGTGTGAGAAAAGTATTTTAAGTGCGCCTTAAAGAGGCTCCTTTCGAGCAATTATAATATCGACACATACCTAGGCATTAAGTTTACATATTTTATTTATTAAGGGACAACCAACAGATTCGTTTGTTTTTTTATCTAGCTAGATTTATGCTAGTAGGTTCTAAAAAGGTACCTAGGTACTTAAATAGACGACCATATTGCAGCCCTCTGCGTTGAAATAGATGATTTATAATTGCGCCACTTAAGATATTTAGATGATTAGAAATTAGACAAAATGGAATAACCTCTACGAAGTAAGCAAAGGGGCAGCCAATGAACTTTCTCATCTTCAAGTGGAGTCGAGCGAGAATAACTCGAATGCTACTGACTGACTCACGCCTTTATTTACGACCTCTCAATATGAGAGGAAAGTATCTTCCTGAAGTAGGTAGTAGGTACGAGTTGTTAACAGCTCGATAACTGTCCGCGGATCTATTCAGCCCATGTGTTAGCTATTTTAATATTTCCTTGTCTAGGTACCTATATCTTGTTGGAATTCGTACTTTACAAGACCTTAAAATGATTATGTTGAACTAGGTTGGTATAATTTATAAATATCTAGGTACTTATATGGTATCATAGGGCAAATAAATACAAACTAGGTTATAACCTACCTTACTATACTAAATTACGAGCGTGATAAAGAATGTTATACCTACCTTATAAGTGTGAATGAAGCGAAAAAGGTAGGTAGCTATGTCAGGATCGTAGCAAGTGTAAACTCCGTTGTCTCTGCCTACCCCTATGGTAAACAGGCATGATTTTATGTATGTATGTAAATATAAATTATAACTCCAAATGCCGTTATTCTAAAATAATGTTAAACTTAACAAGGTAGCAATGTATGTAATTACCTACCATGCTCAGAATAAAATTCTGAACAATGGTTAATAAAACCATTTCGACTATAATAAAGAGCCAAAGTGAGTCCGAAACGCTCGTTGCACGTAGGTACAACGGCGCACGAAAGCGTTCAAAAATCCGTTTAATGTTTACAATAATCATTACATCGCCCATCCGTCGTGTTTGTATTCGCGATGTAGCGTGGGTGCGATGGTAAAAGCACCTCATAAAGCAGTCTAATCGTATACGTAACTCTGTAAACAATCCTAAAAAACGCTGTCGAAACCGTTAAACACTGTTTCACATTCTCTAACACCTCCTAATTACAGGTAAAACGCATTAAATATAATTAGTGCTTATTTGAACGGATATAAAAGGTGTGGATGTGGGGTTCGATGGCCGGCGCGAGCAAACACGGGATCACACGCACAATCCACGCGTCCAACAATGCATTGTTTGTGTCCGCGCTATGAGGCAAATCAAATTTGAGCTCGCATAAATTACTGTCGGATTACACAACGGAATATTTCATTCATTAGATCGTTTTTATTCTGATATGTCGAAACGAAACCATTTGTATCTTTTAGTACAAAATAAAGTTATAATCCACGCAATCGTTTCATAAAAACAAGCTGCGTTAAGAGCTTTTAAATTATTACTGACTGTTTTTTTATGTGATCGTGTAATCTGTGAAATTTGTAATAGGTATTATTTCACCAATAACTCTATATTTTTTTTATTTTAAAGTACGTTTTAGCTTGCTAGTACCTCATTGTGAATGTGAAGTTCCTTACGTTACAATTGTCCAAAGGAAGTGCACTTTAGGTAAAGTAATGTTTGTTTGCCAGTCGCCGGAGCCTATGAGCCGAGACGAGTTACCAGGATCCCCTTGCAGCCGTCTAGGGACGTCCAACTATTAACAATATTAACGAGCGGCGAGAAGCGCGCCCGCTGGGCTACCGTCCTGTCCGCCATTTATCAAATTATTTATACATACGCTACGTCCAGCCCACCAATCGCTTTACACGGCCCCTAAAAACTAAAACTTCACTTTTTGTTCAACCGAAGAATCCCAGATCACCTGATAATCGGGAAAAAAACATGGTTTTAATATATCGCGATAGTCTTTCTGGTATGATAAAGAGAAACAACTAGGTTTAAACAGCCATTAAATTTGTAAATTGATTAATGGAACCTGATTATCAGACATTAACATTCTGGAAGACAACATCAGAAGCATAGCATTATCTTTATCAGATTCAGAAAGTAAACAAAAAAATGTCGAGATGCTGCAAAGATTTGAAGACCTATAAAACCGAGTAATAAAACCTTTGAAATCCATGTCTTTGAAGCAACGCGGTTTAATCTCAAGAGAAGGCACACTGAAATGCATCAGAAGTGCTTCAATAGACGTAACGTACTTATAGTATCTGATACACTTACCAGTAGCGAAGTGAATCAACAGTCAGTCTATTCATAACACTATTCACAACGATAACATTTGTTATTGAAGACAAGTGCCCGTTAAACCATCACCACACACGTGTTTTGTAATAATCCTACAATGGATATTTATAAAATATTTGACTTGTTAATTACTAGGTACTATTAGTTTGAATTGGACTCGACATGGAATCCGAAACCACCTTGTCTTGGCTCCATCAACGTTCTAAAGTTTTTACAATGATTTAATGTATGTGCTGATCTTAATAAAGATTTGGTGTTTGGTACCATATCTATTTTCCAATATTTTAGGAATGTCTTTGGCAGAATTTTCGTTTATTTTACGGTACGGTTTACAGTGCCTAATTCAAAATGGTAGCCGTAAAAGTCAACACTTACCCACCTATCTCGACAATTATTGATGTATGTTTGTGTAACTGGATTATTAGCTATTAATCTTCAGATTAATTCCAAGGCTTTTCTGATAACTTCAAACTTGGGCGTGAATGGCAGAGACAACTTTCCGTTGCTGTTGTTCTTTAGCTTAATATAAATAAAAATACATAGGCACTTACCTAATAAATAAATAAAACCGGCCAAGTGCGAGTCGGACTCGCGCACGAAGGGTTCCGTACCATTATCTATAAAAACGCCAAAAAAATCATTCAATCAATCAATTGTTTTATGGCCCCTTAAATATTTATTTTATTCTGTTTTTTAGTATTTGTTGTTACAGCGGCAACAGAAATACATCTAAAAATTCTAAATCTAAGAATTCTAATCTATGAAAATTTAAACTGTCTAACTATCACGGTTCATGAGATACAGCTTGGTGACAGGCGGACAGACAGACAGACGGACGAACAGCGGAGTCTTAGTAATAGGTCCCGTTTTACCCTTTGGGTACGGAACCCTAAAAATATAAATTGTATTAGGCTATCAATATTGATTTCAAAATGATCAATAATATTGTACCTATATATATTACTTACAGATTTACTTACAGACCTAATAACTTGAAAGACAGTTTATGGATATGGATTTTGTTTTTGGATCTATCAACTATCAAATCTAATAATAATATAACTAATAAAGATATTCTGATATAAATGTTATATTATAAAATGTATTTAATAGCCTTTTTAAAAAAACTATTGGCATTGTCGAGAAACTCTGTATGCATAGAGAAGAGAAGTAGGTAGTTAGTACGTAGTATTTTCTAGATATCGCCCTGCTATTTATAGGTATCAAATAGCACGAATATTCGTCTAAAATAAATATGAATATTTTATATAAAGTAGGAGCAGGCTGATGAAATCAAACGTGTCACTCGCTATCGGGAGCTATGTGAACTTGGCACCCGACTTTAAAAAAAATGATATTTTTTCGGTTTATTTGGTAGATTTAGGTTAGTAGTAGATAGTAGTGAAGTTATTTTCGTTTGTAGTAAAACCAAAAAAAAATTAAAAAATATTAAAAAAATCGCGTCCCCCGACTTTGCAAAAATCAACTTTTTCCGGCTGATTCCTATAGATAAACGTTAGTAGTGGATTGTAGTGCAAGAATTTTCGTTTGTAGTAGTATAGAAAACATAGAAAAAAATATTTTAGTTTTCGACTATTTATAAAAACGATATTTCCTACAAAAAATCGATTTGAAAGGCTAGATGATTACTACAAACGCTGAAAACGACTGAAAGAGGTTCGTAGAAGTTTGTAGTGCAAGAATTTTCGTTTGTAGTAAGCCAGAAAAAGCGAAAAATGAGTAAAACTTGTTTTTAAGCATTGAACCCAGGATTACTTAAAGTAGAAGGGTTATACGATTACTACAAACGCTTAAAACGATGAAGATAGGTTAGTAGAGGTTTGTAGTGAAAGAATTGTCATTTGTAGTAAGCCAGAAAAAGAGATAATTGAGAAAAACTTGTTTTTTTAATGAACCCAGGATTACTTAAAGTAGAAGGGTTATACGGTTACTACAAACGCTTAAAACGATTGAGATAGGTTAGCAGAGGTTTGTAGTGAAAAAAATTTCGTTTGTAGTAAGCCAGAAAAAGAGAAAATTGAGAAAAACGTTTTTTTTACCAATGAACCCAGAATTACTTAAAGTAGAAGGGTTATACGGTTACTACAAACGCTTAAAACGATAAAGAAAGGTTAGCAGAGGTTTGTAGTGAAAGAATTTTCGTTTGTAGTAAGCCAGAAAAAGAGAAAATTGAGAAAAACGTGTTTTTTAGCAATGTACCCGGAATTACTTAAAGTAGAAGGGTTATACGGTTACTACAAACGCTTAAAACGATAGAGATAGGTTAGCAGAGGTTTGTAGTGAAAAAATTTTCGTTTGTAGTAAGCCAGAAAAAGAGAAAATTGAGAAAAACGTGTTTTTACCAATGAACCCAGAATTACTTAAAGTAGAAGGGTTATACGGTTACTACAAACGCTTAAAACGATAAAGATAGGTTGGTAGAGGTTTGTAGTGAAAGAATTTTCGTTTGTAGTAAGCCAGAAACAGAGAAAATTGAGAAAACTTGCCTTTTAGCAATGAACCCAGAATTACTTAAAGTAGAAGGGTTATACGGTTACTACAAACGCTAAAAACGATAAAGAAAGGTTAGCAGAGGTTTGTAGTGAAAGAATTTTCGTTTGTAGTAAGCCAGAAAAAGAGAAAATTGAGAAAAACGTGTTTTTTAGCAATGAACCCAGAATTACTTAAAGTAGAAGGGTTATACGGTTACTACAAACGCTTAATACGACAAAGAAAGGTTAGCAGAGGTTTGTAGTGAAAGAATTTTCGTTTGTAGTAAGCCAGAAACAGAGAAAATAGAGAAAAACTTGTTTTTTAGCAATGAACCCAGGATTACATAAAGTAGAAGGGTTATACGGTTACTACAAACGCTTAAAACGATAAAGATAGGTTAGCAGAGGTTTGTAGTGAAAGAATTTTCGTTTGTAGTAAGCCAGAAACAGAGAAAATTAAGAAAAACTTGCTTTTTAGCAATGAACTCAGATTAACTTAAAGTAGAAGGGTTATACGGTTACTACAAACGCTAAAAACGATATAGAAAGGTTAGCAGAGGTTTGTAGTGAAAGAATTTTCGTTTGTTGTAAGCCAGAAAAAGCGAAAAATGAGTAAAACTTGTTTTTAAGCATTGAACCCAGGATTACTTAAAGTAGAAGGGTTATACGATTACTACAAACGCTTAAAACGATGAAGATAGGTTAGTAGAGGTTTGTAGTGAAAGAATTGTCATTTGTAGTAAACCAGAAAAAGAGATAATTGAGAAAACTTGCTTTTTAGCAATGAACCCAGAATTACTTAAAGTAGAAGGGTTATACGGTTACTACAAACGCTAAAAACGATAAAGATAGGTTGGTAGAGGTTTGTAGTGAAAGAATTTTCGTTTGTAGTAAGCCAGAAACAGAGGAAATTGAGAAAAACTTGTTTTTTTGTAATCAACCCAGGATTACTTAAAGTAGAAGGGTTTTACGATTACTACAAACGCTTAAAACGATTAAGATAGGTTAGCAGAGGTTTGTAGTGAAAGAATTTTCGTTTGTAGTAAGCCAGAAACAGAGAAAATTGAGAAAACTTGCCTTTAACAATGAACCCAGGATTACTTAAAGTAGAAGGGTTTTACGATTACTACAAATGCTAAAAACGATAAAGAAAGGTTAGCAGAGGTTTGTAGTGAAATAATTTTCGTTTGTAGTAAGCCAGAAAAAGAGAAAATTGAGAAAAACGTGTTTTTTAGCAATGAACCCGGAATTACTTAAAGTAGAAGGGTTATACGGTTACTACAAACGCTTAAAACGATAGAGATAGGTTAGCAGAGGTTTGTAGTGAAAGAATTTTCGTTTGTAGTATGCCAGAAACAGAGAAAATTGAGAAAACTTGCTTTTTAGCAATGAACCCAGAATTACTTAAAGTAGAAGGGTTATACGGTTACTACAAACGCTTAAAACGATAAATATAGGTTAGCAGAGGTTTGTAGTGAAAGAATTTCCGTTTGTAGTAAGCCAGAAACAGAGAAAATTGAGAAAACTTGCTTTTAAGCAATGAACCCAGAATTACTTAAAGTAGAAGGGTTATACGGTTACTACAAACGCTAGAAACGATAAAGAAAGGTTAGCAGAGGTTTGTAGTGAAAGAATTTTCGTTTGTAGTAAGCCAGAAACAGAGAAAATTGAGAAAACTTGCTTTTTAGCAATGAACCCAGAATTACTTAAAGTAGAAGGGTGATACGGTTACTACAAACGCTTAAAACGATAAAGATAGGTTAGCAGAGGTTTGTAGTTAAAGAATTTTCGTTTGTAGTAAGCCAGAAACAGAGAAAATTGAGAAAACTTGCTTTTTAGCAATGAACCCAGAATTACTTAAAGTAGAAGGGTTATACGGTTACTACAAACGCTAAAAACGATAAAGAAAGGTTAGCAGAGGTTTGTAGTGACAGAATTTTCGTTTGTAGTAAGCCAGAAAAAGAGAAAATTGAGAAAAACGTGTTTTTTACCAATGAACCCAGAATTACTTAAAGTAGAAGGGTTATACGGTTACTACAAACGCTTAAAACGATAAAGATAGGTTAGCAGAGGTTTGTAGTGAAAGAATTTTCGTTTGTAGTAAGCCAGAAAAAGAGAAAATTGAGAAAAACGTGTTTTTTAGCAATGAACCCGGAATTACTTAAAGTAGAAGGGTTATACGGTTACTACAAACGCTTAAAACGATAGAGATAGGTTAGCAGAGGTTCGTAGTGAAAAAAATTTCGTTTGTAGTAAGCCAGAAAAAGAGAAAATTGAGAAAAACGTGTTTTTTACCAATGAACCCAGAATTACTTAAAGTAGAAGGGTTATACGGTTACTACAAACGCTTAAAACGATAAAGAAAGGTTAGCAGAGGTTTGTAGTGAAAGAATTTTCGTTTGTAGTAAGCCAGAAAAAGAGAAAATTGAGAAAAACGTGTTTTTTACCAATGAACCCAGAATTACTTAAAGTAGAAGGGTTATACGGTTACTACAAACGCTTAATACGACAAAGAAAGGTTAGCAGAGGTTTGTAGTGAAAGAATTTTCGTTTGTAGTAAGCCAGAAACATAGAAAATAGAGAAAAACTTGTTTTTTAGCAATGAACCCAGAATTACTTAAAGTAGAAAGGTTATACGGTTACTACAAACGCTTAAAACGATAAAGATAGGTTGGTAGAGGTTTGTAGTGAAAGAATTTTCGTTTGTAGTAAGCCAGAAACAGAGGAAATTGAGAAAAACTTGTTTTTTTGTAATCAACCCAGGATTACATAAAGTAGAAGGGTTATACGGTTACTACAAACGCTTAAAACGATAAAGATAGGTTAGCAGAGGTTTGTAGTGAAAGAATTTTCGTTTGTAGTAAGCCAGAAACAGAGAAAATTAAGAAAAACTTGCTTTTTAGCAATGAACTCAGAATTACTTAAAGTAGAAGGGTTATACGGTTACTACAAACGCTAAAAACGATAAAGAAAGGTTAGCAGAGGTTTGTAGTGAAAGAATTTTCGTTTGTAGTAAGCCAGAAAAAGAGAAAATTGAGAAAAACGTGTTTTTTACCAATGAACCCAGAATTACTTAAAGTAGAAGGGTTATACGGTTACTACAAACGCTTAAAACGATAAAGATAGGTTGGTAGAGGTTTGTAGTGAAAGAATTTTCGTTTGTAGTAAGCCAGAAACAGAGGAAATTGAGAAAAACTTGTTTTTTTGTAATCAACCCAGGATTACTTAAAGTAGAAGGGTTTTACGATTACTACAAACGCTTAAAACGATAAAGATAGGTTAGCAGAGGTTCGTAGTGAAAGAATTTTCGTTTGTAGTAAGCCAGAAACAGAGAAAATTGAGAAAACTTGCCTTTTAGCAATGAACCCGGAATTACTTAAAGTAGAAGGGTTATACGGTTACTACAAACGCTTAAAACGATAGAGATAGGTTAGCGGAGGTTTGTAGTGAAAGAATTTTCGTTTGTAGTAAGCCAGAAAAAGAGAAAATTGAGAAAAACGTGTTTTTTAGCAATGAACCCGGAATTACTTAAAGTAGAAGGGTTATACGGTTACTACAAACGCTTAAAACGATAAAGAATGGTTAGCAGAGGTTTGTAGTGAAAGAATTTTCGTTTGTAGTAAGTCAGAAACAGAGGAAATTGAGAAAAACTTGTTTTTTTTTATCAACCCAGGATTACTTAAAGTAGAAGGGTTTTACGATTACTACAAACGCTTAAAACGATAAAGATAGGTTAGCAGAGGTTTGTAGTGAAAGAATTTTCGTTTGTAGTAAGCCAGAAACAGAGAAAATTGAGAAAACTTGCCTTTTAGCAATGAACCCAGAATTACTTAAAGTAGAAGGGTTATACGGTTACTACAAACGCTTAAAACGATAAAGATTAGTTAGTAGAGGTTTGTAGTGAAAGAATTTTCGTTTGTAGTAAACCAGAAACAGAGAAAATTAAAAAAAACTTGCTTTTTAGCAATGAACTCAGAATTACTTAAAGAAGAAGGGTTATACGGTTACTACAAACGGCAAAAACGATAAAGAAAGGTTAGCAGAGGTTTGTAGTGAAAGAATTTTCATTTGTAGTAAGCCAGAAAAAGAGAAAATTGAGAAAAACGTGTTTTTTAGCAATGAACCCGGAATTACTTAAAGTAGAAGGGTTATACGGTTACTACAAACGCTTAAAACGATAAAGATAGGTTGGTAGAGGTTTGTAGTGAAAGAATTTTCGTTTGTAGTAAGTCAGAAACAGGGGAAATTGAGCAAAACTTGTTTTTTTGTAATCAACCCAGGATAACTTAAAGTAGAAGGGTTTTACGATTACTACAAACGCTTAAAACGATAAAGATAGGTTAGCAGAGGTTTGTAGTGAAAGAATTTTCGTTTGTAGTAATCCAGAAACAGAGAAAATTGAGAAAACTTGCCTTTTAGCAATGAACCCAGAATTACTTAAAGTTTCTACTTTAAGTAATTCTGGGTTATACGGTTACTACAAACGCTAAAAACGATAAAGAAAGGTTAACAGAGGTTTGTAGTGAAAGAATTTTCGTTTGTAGTAAGCCAGAAAAAGAGAAAATTGAGAAAAACGTGTTTTTTACCAATGAACCCAGAATTACTCAAAGTAGAAGGGTTATACGGTTACTACAAACGCTTAAAACGATAAAGATAGATGAGTAGAGGTTTGTAGTGAAAGAATTTTCGTTTGTAGTAAGCCAGAAACAGAGAAAATTGAGAAAACTTGCTTTTTAGCAATGAACCCAGAATTACTTAAAGTAGAAGGGTTATACGGTTACTACAAACGCTTAAAACGATAAAGATAGGTTAGCAGAGGTTTGTAGTGAAAGAAATTTCGTTTGTAGTAAGCCAGAAACAGAGAAAATTGAGAAAACTTGCTTTTTAGCAATGAACCCAGGATTTCTTAAAGTAGAAGGGTTATACGGTTACTACAAACGCTTAAAACGATAAAGTAAGGTTAGTAGAGGTTTGTAGTGAAAGAATTTTCGTTTGTAGTAAGCCAGTAACAGAGAAAATTGAGAAAAACTTGTTTTTTAGCAATGAACCCAGGATTACTTAAAGAAGAAGGGTTATACGGTTACTACAAACGCTTAAAACGATAAAGATAGGTTGGTAGAGGTTTGTAGTGAAAGAATTTTCGTTTGTAGTAAGTCAGAAACAGGGGAAATTGAGCAAAACTTGTTTTTTTGTAATCAACCCAGGATAACTTAAAGTAGAAGGGTTTTACGGTTACTACAAACGCTTAAAACGATAAAGTAAGGTTAGTAGAGGTTTGTAGTGAAAGAATTTTCGTTTGTAGTAAGCCAGTAACAGAGAAAATTGAGAAAAACTTGTTTTTTAGCAATGAACCCAGGATTACTTAAAGAAGAAGGGTTATACGGTTACTACAAACGCTTAAAACGATAAAGATAGGTTTGTAGAGGTTTGTAGTGAATGAATTTTCGTTTGTAGTAAGCCAGAAAAAGAGAAAATTGAGAAAACTTGCCTTTTAGCAATGAACCCAGAATTACTTAAAGTTTCTACTTTAAGTAATTCTGGGTTATACGGTTACTACAAACGCTAAAAACGATAAAGAAAGGTTAACAGAGGTTTGTAGTGAAAGAATTTTCGTTTGTAGTAAGCCAGAAAAAGAGAAAATTGAGAAAAACGTGTTTTTTACCAATGAACCCAGAATTACTCAAAGTAGAAGGGTTATACGGTTACTACAAACGCTTAAAACGATAAAGATAGATGAGTAGAGGTTTGTAGTGAAAGAATTTTCGTTTGTAGTAAGCCAGAAACAGAGAAAATTGAGAAAACTTGCTTTTTAGCAATGAACCCAGAATTACTTAAAGTAGAAGGGTTATACGGTTACTACAAACGCTTAAAACGATAAAGATAGGTTAGCAGAGGTTTGTAGTGAAAGAAATTTCGTTTGTAGTAAGCCAGAAACAGAGAAAATTGAGAAAACTTGCTTTTTAGCAATGAACCCAGGATTTCTTAAAGTAGAAGGGTTATACGGTTACTACAAACGCTTAAAACGATAAAGTAAGGTTAGTAGAGGTTTGTAGTGAAAGAATTTTCGTTTGTAGTAAGCCAGAAACAGAGAAAATTGAGAAAACTTGCTTTTTAGCAATGAACCCAGAATTACTTAAAGTAGAAGGGTTATACGGTTACTACAAACGCTTAAAACGATAAAGATAGGTTAGCAGAGGTTTGTAGTGAAAGAAATTTCGTTTGTAGTAAGCCAGAAACAGAGAAAATTGAGAAAACTTGCTTTTTAGCAATGAACCCAGGATTTCTTAAAGTAGAAGGGTTATACGGTTACTACAAACGCTTAAAACGATAAAGTAAGGTTTGTAGAGGTTTGTAGTGAATGAATTTTCGTTTGTAGTAAGCCAGAAAAAGAGAAAATTGAGAAAAACTTTGAGAAAAAGTCAAAAAATTGACAATTTAAATTTTCACAATTTTCTCTTGTTCTGGCTTACTACAAACGATAATTCTTTCACTACAAACCTCAGCTAACCTATCTTTATCGTTTCAAGCGTTTGTAGTAACCGTATAACCCTTCTACTTGAAGTAATCCTGGGTTCATTGCTAAAAACAAGTTTTTCTCAATTTTCTCTGTTTCTGGCTTACTACAAACGAAAATTCTTTCACTACAAACCTCTACTCATCTATTTTTATCGTTTTCAGCGTTTGTAGTAACCGTATAACCCTTCTTCTTTAAGTAATCCTGGATTGATTACAAAAAACAAGTTTTTCTCAATTTCCTCTGTTTCTGGCTTACTACAAACGAAAATTCTTTTACTACAAACCTCTACTAACTAATCTCTATCGTTTTAAGCGTTTGTAGTAACCGTATAACCCTTCTACTTTATGTAATCCTGGGTTCATTGCTAAAAAACAAGTTTTTCTCAATTTTCTCTGTTTCTGGCTTACTACAAACAAAAATTCTTTCACTACAAACGTCTGCTAACCTATCTTTATCGTTTTAAGCGTTTGTAGTAACCGTATAACCCTTCTACTTTAAGTAATTCTGGGTTCATTGCTAAAAAACACGTTTTTCTCAATTTTCTCAGTTTCTGGCTTACTACAAACGAAAATTCTTTCACTACAAACCTCTGCTAACCTTTCTTTATCGTTTTTAGCGTTTGTAGTAACCGTATAACCCTTCTACTTTAAGTAATTCTGGGTTCATTGCTAAAAAGCAAGTTTTCTCAATTTTCTCTGTTTCTGGCTTACTACAAACGAAAATTCTTTCACTACAAACCTCTACCAATCTATCTTTATCGTTTTAAGCGTTTGTAGTAACCGTATAACCCTTCTACTTTAAGTAGTTCTGGGTTCATTGGTAAAAAACACGTTTTTCTCAATTTTCTCTTTTTCTGGCTTACTACAAACGAAATTTTTTTCACTACAAACCTCTGCTAACCTATCTCTATCGTTTTAAGCGTTTGTAGTAACCGTATAACCCTTCTACTTTAAGTAATTCCGGGTTCATTGCTAAAAAACACGTTTTTCTCAATTTTCTCTTTTTCTGGCTTACTACAAACGAAAATTCTTTCACTACAAACCTCTGCTAACCTATCTTTATCGTTTTAAGCGTTTGTAGTAACCGTATAACCCTTCTACTTTAAGTAATCCTGGGTTCATTGCTAAAAAACACGTTTTTCTCAATTTTCTCTTTTTCTGGCTTACTACAAACGAAAATTCTTTCACTACAAACCTCTGCTAACCTTTCTTTATCGTTTTTAGCGTTTGTAGTAACCGTATAACCCTTCTACTTTAAGTAATTCTGGGTTCATTGCTAAAAAGCAAGTTTTCTCAATTTTCTCTGTTTCTGGCTTACTACAAACGAAAATTCTTTCACTACAAACCTCTGCTAACCTATCTTTATCGTTTTAAGCGTTTGTAGTAACCGTAAAACCCTTCTACTTTAAGTAATTCTGGGTTCATTGCTAAAAAACACGTTTTTCTCAATTTTCTCTGTTTCTGGCTTACTACAAACGAAAATTCTTTCACAACAAACCTCTGCTAACCTTTCTTTATCGTTTTTAGCGTTTGTAGTAACCGTATAACCCTTCTACTTTAAGTAATTCTGGGTTCATTGCTAAAAGGCAAGATTTCTCAATTTTCTCTGTTTCTGGCTTACTACAAATGAAAATTCTTTCACTACAAACCTCTTCCAACCTATCTTTATCGTTTTAAGCATTTGTAGTAACCGTATAACCCTTCTACTTTAAGTAATTCTGGGTTTATTGGTAAAAAACACGTTATTCTCAATTTTCTCTTTTTCTGGCTTACTACAAACGAAATTTTTTTCACTACAAACCTCTGCTAACCTATCTCTATCGTTTTAAGCGTTTGTAGTAACCGTATAACCCTTCTACTTTAAGTAATTCCGGGTTCATTGCTAAAAAACACGTTTTTCTCAATTTTCTCTTTTTCTGGCTTACTACAAACGAAAATTCTTTCACTACAAACCTCTGCTAACCTATCTTTATCGTTTTAAGCGTTTGTAGTAACCGTATAACCCTTCTACTTTAAGTAATCCTGGGTTCATTGCTAAAAAACACGTTTTTCTCAATTTTCTCTTTTTCTGGCTTACTACAAACGAAAATTCTTTCACTACAAACCTCTGCTAACCTTTCTTAATCGTTTTTAGCGTTTGTAGTAACCGTATAACCCTTCTACTTTAAGTAATTCTGGGTTCATTGCTAAAAAGCAAGTTTTCTCAATTTTCTCTGTTTCTGGCTTACTACAAACGAAAATTCTTTCACTACAAACCTCTGCTAACCTATCTTTATCGTTTTAAGCGTTTGTAGTAACCGTATAACCCTTCTACTTTAAGTAATTCTGGGTTCATTGCTAAAAAGCAAGTTTTCTCAATTTTCTCTGTTTCTGGCTTACTACAAACGAAAATTCTTTAACTACAAACCTCTGCTAACCTATCTTTATCGTTTTAAGCGTTTGTAGTAACCGTATCACCCTTCTACTTTAAGTAATTCTGGGTTCATTGCTAAAAAGCAAGTTTTCTCAATTTTCTCTGTTTCTGGCTTACAGTTTTCTCAATTTTCTCTGTTTCTGGCTTACTACAAACGAAAATTCTTACACTACAAACCTCTGCTAACCTTTCTTTATCGTTTTTAGCGTTTGTAGTAACCGTATAACCCTTCTACTTTAAGTAATTCTGGGTTCATTGCTAAAAAGCAAGTTTTCTCAATTTTCTCTGTTTCTGGCTTACTACAAACGGAAATTCTTTCACTACAAACCTCTGCTAACCTATATTTATCGTTTTAAGCGTTTGTAGTAACCGTATAACCCTTCTACTTTAAGTAATTCCGGGTTCATTGCTAAAAAAGACGATTTTCTCAATTTTTTTTTTTTCTGGCTTACTACAAACGAAAATTCTTTCACTACAAACCTCTGCTAACCTTTCTTTATCGTTTTTAGCGTTTGTAGTAACCGTATAACCCTTCTACTTTAAGTAATTCTGGGTTCATTGCTAAAAAGCAAGTTTTCTCAATTTTCTCTGTTTCTGGCTTACTACAAACAAAAATTCTTTCACTACAAACCTCTGCTAACCTTTCTTTATCGTTTTTAGCGTTTGTAGTAACCGTATAACCCTTCTACTTTAAGTAATTCTGGGTTCATTGCTAAAAAGCAAGTTTTCTCAATTTTTTCTGTTTCTGGCTTACTACAAACGAAAATTCTTTCACTACAAACCTCTGCTAACCTATCTCTATCGTTTTAAGCGTTTGTAGTAACCGTATAACCCTTCTATTTTAAGTAATTCCGGGTTCATTGCTAAAAAACACGTTTTTCTCAATTTTCTCTTTTTCTGGCTTACTACAAACGAAAATTCTTTCACTACAAACCTCTGCTAACCTTTCTTTATCGTTTTTAGCGTTTGTAGTAACCGTATAACCCTTCTACTTTAAGTAATCCTGGGTTCATTGCTAAAAAACACGTTTTTCTCAATTTTCTCTTTTTCTGGCTTACTACAAACGAAAATTCTTTCACTACAAACCTCTGCTAACCTTTCTTTATCGTTTTTAGCGTTTGTAGTAACCGTATAACCCTTCTACTTTAAGTAATTCTGGGTTCATTGCTAAAAAGCAAGTTTTCTCAATTTTCTCTGTTTCTGGCTTACTACAAACGAAAATTCTTTCACTACAAACCTCTGCTAACCTATCTTTATCGTTTTAAGCGTTTGTAGTAACCGTATAACCCTTCTACTTTAAGTAATTCTGGGTTCATTGGTAAAAAACACGTTTTTCTCAATTTTCTCTTTTTCTGGCTTACTACAAACGAAAATTCTGTCACTACAAACCTCTGCTAACCTTTCTTTATCGTTTTTAGCGTTTGTAGTAACCGTATAACCCTTCTACTTTAAGTAATTCTGGGTTCATTGCTAAAAAGCAAGTTTTCTCAATTTTCTCTGTTTCTGGCTTACTACAAACGAAAATTCTTTAACTACAAACCTCTGCTAACCTATCTTTATCGTTTTAAGCGTTTGTAGTAACCGTATCACCCTTCTACTTTAAGTAATTCTGGGTTCATTGCTAAAAAGCAAGTTTTCTCAATTTTCTCTGTTTCTGGCTTACTACAAACGAAAATTCTTTCACTACAAACCTCTGCTAACCTTTCTTTATCGTTTTTAGCGTTTGTAGTAACCGTATAACCCTTCTACTTTAAGTAATTCTGGGTTCATTGCTAAAAAGCAAGTTTTCTCAATTTTCTCTGTTTCTGGCATACTACAAACGAAAATTCTTTCACTACAAACCTCTGCTAACCTATCTCTATCGTTTTAAGCGTTTGTAGTAACCGTATAACCCTTCTACTTTAAGTAATTCCGGGTTCATTGCTAAAAAACACGTTTTTTCTCAATTTTCTCTTTTTCTGGCTTACTACAAATGAAAATTCTTTCACTACAAACCTCCTCTAACCTTTCTTTATCGTTTTTAGCATTTGTAGTAATCGTAAAACCCTTCTACTTTAAGTAATCCTGGGTTCATTGTTAAAGGCAAGTTTTCTCAATTTTCTCTGTTTCTGGCTTACTACAAACGAAAATTCTTTCACTACAAACCTCTGCTAACCTATCTTTATCGTTTTAAGCGTTTGTAGTAATCGTAAAACCCTTCTACTTTAAGTAATCCTGGGTTGATTACAAAAAAACAAGTTTTTCTCAATTTCCTCTGTTTCTGGCTTACTACAAACGAAAATTCTTTCACTACAAACCTCTACCAACCTATCTTTATCGTTTTTAGCGTTTGTAGTAACCGTATAACCCTTCTACTTTAAGTAATTCTGGGTTCATTGCTAAAAAGCAAGTTTTCTCAATTATCTCTTTTTCTGGTTTACTACAAATGACAATTCTTTCGCTACAAACCTCTACTAACCTATCTTCATCGTTTTAAGCGTTTGTAGTAATCGTATAACCCTTCTACTTTAAGTAATCCTGGGTTCAATGCTTAAAAACAAGTTTTACTCATTTTTCGCTTTTTCTGGCTTACTACAAACGAAAATTTTTTCCACTACAAACTTCTACGAACCTCTTTCAGTCGTTTTCAGCGTTTGTATTAATCATCTAGCCTTTCAAATCGATTTTTTGTAGGAAATATCGTTTTTATAAATAGTCGAAAACTAAAATATTTTTTTCTATGTTTTCTATACTACTACAAACGAAAATTCTTGCACTACAATCCACTACTAACGTTTATCTATAGGAATCAGCCGGAAAAAGTTGATTTTTGCAAAGTCGGGGGACGCGATTTTTTTAATATTTTTTAATTTTTTTTTGGTTTTACTACAAACGAAAATAACTTCACTACTATCTACTACTAACCTAAATCTACCAAATAAACCGAAAAAATATCATTTTTTTTAAAGTCGGGTGCCAAGTTCACATAGCTGCTATCGGGCGATAGGAGCAATATCAATAAATCATTCAGTCGATACCGGCTCGTAATTAACTGTATAATCGATCATCGATATCGAGCCAAACTCGGAGCCAGTTACATGTGTACGTAGTACGTACCTACGTAAATTGTTAGACTGAACGGATGAAACTAAAAAGATTTCATTATCCAGCTTGCTTCATAAAAGTTTAACTAATTTTAGATGCAAATATTGTTATATCTATGTAATCTAATCTAAAAGTGCTATTTGTGTCCTTTGTTCTTGTTGAACTTTATTTAAACGACAAATTTGTTTATTTATTAGATGATTAGACAAAAACTCGATTACATGTAGTAGTAACTCATAGTTCAAATCGAACAAAACACAAAGATATAAAAGCTATGATTAAAATGGTTTTAAAATAGGTATGTACTACCTATGAGTGATAATAAATTACGATAACCTTGTTTTTGACGCCGACTGTCCTGTAAGAAATACGAGCGACCGAATTGAAGCAAATGATAAAAAAGCATTTTTTCTGTACTATTCGATATTACACATTTTTGCTATCAGTATCAGTCTTATCTCGCAATCTGGTACACAGTATTCCTTGTAACGACTCTTTAGTACAACAAACTACACGTTTTATGAGAAAACTTC
Source organism: Chloroclysta siterata (assembly GCA_932294275.1). NCBI lineage: Eukaryota > Metazoa > Arthropoda > Insecta > Lepidoptera > Geometridae > Chloroclysta > Chloroclysta siterata. Next base: position 29,123,377 of record OW028590.1, on the reverse strand, counting down.
TTACCTACTTTGTTATCGTATATTTCTCTCCTAGTTTTTTCATGTCGTGCAGTAAAACTAGTAAGTAGAAGTCAGTATAATTTTATTTGATTAGTAAATACCACGTCTTCCAATCAAATTGCTTTCTATGGATAGTATCAGTTCCATGACTCACTGTTTACTTCAGCATGTCATGAAGATTTATGTTTTATTGTAAACAATATGTGAGACGGTGATGACTCCTCAATTTAGTGCTGCAATAAATTCACATGAAAATTTAGCAAGCACTCGTTCGTTTTGTCCAAATATTACCGCGAGCCAACACTGCGCGTGGGTATTTTCGTTTTAGAGCCATTAAATCGAGATGCGTGCATCCAACATCACGCCAAAAACAACCATAAATGCTTAAAATTACGGCCTATTTTGGTCTATTGAGCAAATTTTGCCAGGGAATCGATTATTTGAACAAACAAGCCGAGCAATAAATCATCCGCTCCCGGTTACCTGCTGCAAGGGTAGGGATCGATACGAAAAAAAGCCCCTTTTGAAACAAAAGGGAGTGACATTTCTAGCATTGACGTTGCGTCGCCTTCGGTATTTGAATTCCACTTCAATTGATCAAAGATTGGACTGAGTTATGAGTTCTGACGGTGAATTTTTTCGGTCGGAAATGAATGTCCAGATTTGCGATATTTCGTTTGATAAGGATTCGATTATTATCGATTGCTCTTTGAATCTTAACTTCTTGTAACTGATACTTATTTCGTTAAGTGTCAATTGTGATACTAAAAATACAATCTTACAACCGTAAAAATCACTCTTTTTTTTAAATAAATTGTTTGAAATCTTATAACAAAGCTCGTTTATTTTAAGACTGAGGCACTACCTAGTTTATTAGCAAAGCGACAATATTATTTTACAACACTGTCTTATTGTCTTGACACTCCCATTTATTGCACCTAGTAGTAGGAACCTTTATCCTCTATTATTTTACTGGTGGCCTTGTTATAAATTTTAATGGGGATGCGAAATAGTTTTAAAAGATGCCATTTTTAGCGATCGTAAATTCGAGAAGCAAAATTTTACAAGGCAGCGGGTATTTGTTAGTTTTTACTTCGTCCCTGACAATTTTTATCGCCCTGAATTAGTCTATTATTTAAATTAACACGGATCATAAAATTACGGGCACTAGATCCCTAGTTCATTCATATTTTAATGTTTTGCTGTAGCCGCATTATGTAGGTAGGTACTAAAAAAATGACATTGTTTTATTTAGGTAGCTATTAATTCTTACTAGGTAGGTGGGTAATGCAAAAAATTTAATCCGTTCATACACACGATTACGATTAAACATCTGCAAAACCTGCTGAAAGCAACAAGATTCGCTGCAAATCTCAAATGACCGTCTCAAAACAAAGGATACCTGCAAAGCTTCAAAGTCTGCTTCAAACGGTGTTTGGATAGTGGCCGGGACGTCCGGAATCTGGCCGAGACGGTCCATTGCGCATCGAATGGGACGCCCGCCCGGACGAACACCCTGAGAGCACGGATGACGTACTGTTGTGGCATTCGTGTGGCACATGCTCTTTACAACTCAGTAGCACGATTTATACGCGCTGACAACCCAAATGTAGCAAATTTACAATTGCCATAACTGATGAATTGATGATTAATGCTATCGTTCTAGGTTATGTTAATTATTGCATTGCAAGCAGATTGGTCGCGTGGGACTGCTACCTAAATTCACCAGGCTGTATGACATTTCAAAGTGATCCTTGTGATAGGATTGAATTAAATAACATTTTGACTTTGGTAAGGTACGATACTTGGTATCTTGTAAAAGCTTAAACCTGTTGTAAAAAAATCGCTCCATAAAATATAAAACATCTATTAAATTCCCTGTAAGAAATAAATGGTACAATTCTGTGCCCGATTGTACCCAACCCACTGTGCTAAAAGACCGAATGAACGGACAATAGATTAAAACCGATTAAAATCATTCACAAAACAGGTCGTTAAAAGTTTACGACAACGACTGGTACCTACCTACCTTGTAGTGAAATAGGGTCCACTAAAATGTATAATCGGGTAGTTTTCAATCGGCCTATTTCGGCGATTTGCAAGTCATTAAAAAAGTTTTGGGTGGCAAATTAGAAAGTCCCACCAGGCGGGAGTGAGCCCGACCGATGGGTCGTGGATTTTCAGTCCTCTATTTTACGTAGACTAGGGTTGCCAGATGGATGGGTTTATCCAAGGTTTCTCACAACATTTTAACAGTCTCCCGACATACCGCTTATACACCGACAATTAATTACTAATTAGGTGAAATGAACATGTGGTTCATTTCACCTAATTAGTAATAAATTATTTATATATTTATTTATTTAAACTGTTTACCAATAGCCAATAATTTACTATTCTATACAACATCCCCATAACCCCGGCATTTTGATCTAGCACGGCAACCCTAACGTGAACTTCGATAACAAAAACACCTATTGGTACCCGTTTGAGATTTTGTGATTTCCTCTCTAGACTTACATTTATATCAAACACAATGCTGGACTTGCCTCTGACTACCCCTACTAACTTAGAGCATGTATGGTACTTAACCAAGTTTCAGCTCAACTGGCCTATTTGGTGAAGAGTTCCGTTGAAAAAACCAGCTGTCACCATTATATTACTGCTTACAAAGTACCTGTGTTAATAGTTGGGATTTCCTTTGCTTTATCATGGTATGTCCTATGGAGGTTAGTATATACCACATATTAGGTAGATATTCTAGCTAATTACTGCATGTCTACATCTTAGGTCCATACTTCATTTAGTAACGCAAACATGACCCCACTAATCAAGTGAGTAGGTGCCTCGAGCTATGTGAACTTGGCACCCGACTTTAAAAAAAAAAATATTTTTTCGGTTTATATGGTAGATTTAGGTTAGTAGTAGATAGTAGTGAAGTTATTTTCGTTTGTAGTAAAACCAAAAAAATATTAAAAAATATTAAAAAAAATCGCGTCCCCCGACTTTGCAAAAATCAACTTTTTCCGGCTGATTCCTATAGATAAACGTTAGTAGAGGATTGTAGTGCAAGAATTTTCGTTTGTAGTAGTATAGAAAACATAAAAAAAAAAAATAGTTTTCGACTATTTATAAAAACTATATTTCCTACAAAAAATCGATTTGAAAGGCTAGATGATTACTACAAACGCTGAAAACGACTGAAAGAGGTTCGTAGAAGTTTGTAGTGCAAGAATTTTCGTTTGTAGTAAGGCAGAAAAAGCGAAAAATGAGTAAAACTTGTTTTTAAGCATTGAACCCAGGATTACTTAAAGTAGAAGGGTTATACGATTACTACAAACGCTTAAAACGATGAAGATAGGTTAGTAGAGGTTTGTAGTGAAAGAATTGTCATTTGTAGTAAGCCAGAAAAAGAGAAAATTGAGAAAAACTTGTTTTTTTAATGAACCCAGGATTACTTAAAGTAGAAGGGTTATACGGTTACTACAAACGCTTAAAACGATAAAGATAGGTTAGCAGAGGTTTGTAGTGAAAGAATTTTCGTTTGTAGTAAGCCAGAAACAGAGAAAATTGAGAAAACTTGCTTTTTAGCAATGAACCCAGAATAACTTAAAGTAGAAGGGTTATACGGTTACTACAAACGCTAAAAACTAAAAAGAAAGGTTAGCAGAGGTTTGTAGTGAAAGAATTTTCGTTTGTAGTAAGCCAGAAACAGAGAAAATTGAGAAAAACGTGTTTTTTAGCAATGAACCCAGGATTACTTAAAGTAGAAGGGTTATACGGTTACTACAAACGCTTAAAACGATAAAGATAGGTTGGTAGAGGTTTGTAGTGAAAGAATTTTCGTTTGTAGTAAGCCAGAAACAGAGGAAATTGAGAAAAACTTGTTTTTTTGTAATCAACCCAGGATTACTTAAAGTAGAAGGGTTATACGGTTACTACAAACGCTTAAAACGATAAAGATAGGTTAGCAGAGGTTTGTAGTGAAAGAATTTTCGTTTGTAGTAAGCCAGAAACAGAGAAAATTGAGAAAAACGTGTTTTTTACCAATGAACCCAGAAATACTTAAAGTAGAAGGGTTATACGGTTACTACAAACGCTTAAAACGATAAAGATAGGTTGGTAGAGGTTTGTAGTGAAAGAATTTTCGTTTGTAGTAAGCAAGAAACAGAGGAAATTGAGAAAAACTTGTTTTTTTGTAATCAACCCAGGATTACTTAAAGTAGAAGGGTTTAACGATTACTACAAACGCTCAAAACGATAGATATAGGTTAGCAGAGGTTTGTAGTGAAAGAATTTTCGTTTGTAGTAAGCCAGAAACAGAGAAAATTGAGAAAACTTGCTTTTTAGCAATGAACCCAGAATTACTTAAAGTAGAAGGGTTATACGGTTACAACAAACAATAAAAACTATAAAGAAAGGTTAGCAGAGGTTTGTAGTGAAAGAATTTTCGTTTGTAGTAAGCCAGAAACAGAGAAAATTGAGAAAAACTTGTTTTTTTGTAATCAACCCAGGATTACTTAAAGTAGAAGGATTTTACGATTACTACAAACGCTTAAAACGATAAAGATAGTTTAGCAGAGGTTTGTAGTGAAAGAATTTTCGTTTGTAGTAAGCCAGAAAAAGCGAAAAATGAGTAAAACTTGTTTTTAAGAATTGAACCCGGGATTACTTAAAGTAGAAGGGTTAAACAGTTACTACAAACGCTTAAAACGATAAAGATTAGTTAGTAGAGGTTTGTAGTGAAAGAATTTTCGTTTGTAGTAAACCAGAAACAGAGAAAATTGAGAAAAACGTGTTTTGTTACCCATGAACCCAGGATTACTTAAAGTAGAAGGGTTATACGGTTACTACAAACGCTTAAAACGATAAAGATAGGTTAGCAGAGGTTTGTAGTGAAAGAATTTTCGTTTGTAGTAAGCCAGAAACAGAGAAAATTGAGAAAACTTGCTTTTTAGCAATGAACCCAGAATAACTTAAAGTAGAAGGGTTATACGGTTACTACAAACGCTAAAAACTATAAAGAAAGGTTAGCAGAGGTTTGTAGTGAAAGAATTTTCGTTTGTAGTAAGCCAGAAAAAGAGAAAATTGAGAAAAACGTGTTTTTTAGCAATGAACCCAGGATTACTTAAAGAAGAAGGGTTATACGGTTACTACAAACGCTTAAAACGATAAAGATAGATTAGCAGAGGTTTGTAGTGAAAGAATTTTCGTTTGTAGTAAGCCAGAAAAAGAGAAAATTGAGAAAAACGTATTTTTTAGCAAAGAACCCAGGATTACTTAAAGTAGAAGGGTTATACGGTTACTACAAACGCTTAAAACGATAGATATAGGTTAGCAGAGGTTTGTAGTGAAAGAATTTTCGTTTGTAGTAAGCCAGAAACAGAGAAAATTGAGAAAACTTGCTTTTTAGCAATGAACCCAGAATTACTTAAAGTAGAAGGGTTATACGGTTACAACAAACAATAAAAACTATAAAGAAAGGTTAGCAGAGGTTTGTAGTGAAAGAATTTTCGTTTGTAGTAAGCCAGAAAAAGCGAAAAATGAGTAAAACTTGTTTTTAAGAATTGAACCCGGGATTACTTAAAGTAGAAGGGTTAAAAGGTTACTACAAACGCTTAAAACGATAAAGATTAGTTAGTAGAGGTTTGTAGTGAAAGAATTTTCGTTTGTAGTAAACCAGAAACAGAGAAAATTGAGAAAAACGTGTTTTGTTACCAATGAACCCAGGATTACTTAAAGTAGAAGGGTTATACGGTTACTACAAACGCTTAAAACGATAAAGATAGGTTAGCAGAGGTTTGTAGTGAAAGAATTTTCGTTTGTAGTAAGCCAGAAACAGAGAAAATTGAGAAAACTTGCTTTTTAGCAATGAACCCAGAATAACTTAAAGTAGAAGGGTTATACGGTTACTACAAACGCTAAAAACTAAAAAGAAAGGTTAGCAGAGGTTTGTAGTGAAAGAATTTTCGTTTGTAGTAAGCCAGAAACAGAGAAAATTGAGAAAATCGTGTTTTTTAGCAATGAACCCAGGATTACTTAAAGTAGAAGGGTTATACGGTTACTACAAACGCTTAAAACGATAAAGATAGGTTGGTAGAGGTTTGTAGTGAAAGAATTTTCGTTTGTAGTAAGCCAGAAACAGAGGAAATTGAGAAAAACTTGTTTTTTTTGTAATCAACCCAGGATTACTTAAAGTAGAAGGGTTATACGGTTACTACAAACGCTTAAAACGATAAAGATAGGTTAGCAGAGGTTTGAAGTGAAAGAATTTTCGTTTGTAGTAAGCCAGAAAAAGAGAAAATTGAGAAAAACGTGTTTTTTAGCAATGAACCCGGGATTACTTAAAGTAGAAGGGTTATACGGTTACTACAAACGCTTAAAACGATAAAAATAGGTTGGTAGAGGTCCGTAGTGAAAGAATTTTTGTTTGTAGTTAGCCAGAAACAGAGGAAATTGAGAAAAACTTGTTTTTTTGTAATCAACCCAGGATTACTTAAAGTAGAAGGGTTATACGGTTACAACAAACAATAAAAACTATAAAGAAAGGTTAGCAGAGGTTTGTAGTGAAAGAATTTTCGTTTGTAGTAAGCCAGAAACAGAGAAAATTGAGAAAAACTTGTTTTTTTGTAATCAACCCAGGATTTCTTAAAGTAGAAGGGTTATACGATTACTACAAACGCTTAAAACGATAGAGATAGGTAAGCAGAGGTTTGTAGTGAAAGAATTTTCGTTTGTAGTAAGCCAGAAAAAGAGAAAATTGAGAAAAACGTGTTTTTTACCAATGAACCCAGAATTACTTAAAGTAGATGGGTTATACGGTTACAACAAACAATAAAAACTATAAAGAAAGGTTAGCAGAGGTTTGTAGTGAAAGAATCTTCGTTTGTAGTAAGCCAGAAACAGAGAAAATATAGACAAACTTGTTTTTTTGTAATCAACCCAGGATTACTTAAAGTAGAAGGGTTTTACGATTACTACAAACGCTTAAAACGATAAAGATAGTTTAGCAGAGGTTTGTAGTGAAAGAATTTTCGTTTGTAGTAAGCCAGAAAAAGCGAAAAATGAGTAAAACTTGTTTTTAAGAATTGAACCCAGGATTACTTAAAGTAGAAGGGTTATACGGTTACTACAAACGCTTAAAACGATAAAGATAGGTTGGTAGAGGTTTGTAGTGAAAGAATTTTCGTTTGTAGTAAGCCAGAAACAGAGGAAATTGAGAAAAACTTGCTTTTTTCTAATCAACCCAGGATTACTTAAAGTAGAAGGGTTTTTACGATTACTACAAACGCTTAAAACGATAAAGATAGGTTAGCAGAGGTTTGTAGTGAAAGAATTTTCGTTTGTAGTAAGCCAGAAACAGAGAAAATTGAGAAAACTTGCTTTTTAGCAATGAACCCAGAATAACTTAAAGTAGAAGGGTTATACGGTTACTACAAACGCTAAAAACTATAAAGAAAGGTTAGCAGAGGTTTGTAGTGAAAGAATTTTCGTTTGTAGTAAGCCAGAAAAAGAGAAAATTGAGAAAAACGTGTTTTTTAGCAATGAACCCAGGATTACTTAAAGTAGAAGGGTTATACGGTTACTACAAACGCTTAAAACGATAAAGATAGATTAGCAGAGGTTTGTAGTGAAAGAATTTTCGTTTGTAGTAAGCCAGAAAAAGAGAAAATTGAGAAAAACGTATTTTTTAGCAATGAACCCAGGATTACTTAAAGTAGAAGGGTTATACGGTTACTACAAACGCTTAAAACGATAAAGATAGGTTGGTAGAGGTTTGTAGTGAAAGAATTTTCGTTTGTAGTAAGCCAGAAACAGAGGAAATTGAGAAAAACTTGCTTTTTAGCAATGAACCCAGAATTACTTAAAGTAGAAGGGTTATACGGTTACTACAAACGCTTAAAACGATAGATATAGGTTAGCAGAGGTTTGTAGTGAAAGAATTTTCGTTTGTAGTAAGCCAGAAAAAGCGAAAAATGAGTAAAACTTGTTTTTAAGAATTGAACCCGGGATTACTTAAAGTAGAAGGGTTAAACAGTTACTACAAACGCTTAATACGATAAAGATTAGTTAGTAGAGGTTTGTAGTGAAAGAATTTTCGTTTGTAGTAAACCAGAAACAGAGAAAATTGAGAAAAACGTGTTTTGTTACCCATGAACCCAGGATTACTTAAAGTAGAAGGGTTATACGGTTACTACAAACGCTTAAAACGATAAAGATAGGTTAGCAGAGGTTTGTAGTGAAAGAATTTTCGTTTGTAGTAAGCCAGAAACAGAGAAAATTGAGAAAACTTGCTTTTTAGCAATGAACCCAGAATAACTTAAAGTAGAAGGGTTATACGGTTACTACAAACGCTAAAAACTATAAAGAAAGGTTAGCAGAGGTTTGTAGTGAAAGAATTTTCGTTTGTAGTAAGCCAGAAAAAGAGAAAATTGAGAAAAACGTGTTTTTTAGCAATGAACCCAGGATTACTTAAAGAAGAAGGGTTATACGGTTACTACAAACGCTTAAAACGATAAAGATAGATTAGCAGAGGTTTGTAGTGAAAGAATTTTCGTTTGTAGTAAGCCAGAAAAAGAGAAAATTGAGAAAAACGTATTTTTTAGCAAAGAACCCAGGATTACTTAAAGTAGAAGGGTTATACGGTTACTACAAACGCTTAAAACGATAGATATAGGTTAGCAGAGGTTTGTAGTGAAAGAATTTTCGTTTGTAGTAAGCCAGAAACAGAGAAAATTGAGAAAACTTGCTTTTTAGCAATGAACCCAGAATTACTTAAAGTAGAAGGGTTATACGGTTACAACAAACAATAAAAACTATAAAGAAAGGTTAGCAGAGGTTTGTAGTGAAAGAATTTTCGTTTGTAGTAAGCCAGAAAAAGCGAAAAATGAGTAAAACTTGTTTTTAAGAATTGAACCCGGGATTACTTAAAGTAGAAGGGTTAAAAGGTTACTACAAACGCTTAAAACGATAAAGATTAGTTAGTAGAGGTTTGTAGTGAAAGAATTTTCGTTTGTAGTAAACCAGAAACAGAGAAAATTGAGAAAAACGTGTTTTGTTACCAATGAACCCAGGATTACTTAAAGTAGAAGGGTTATACGGTTACTACAAACGCTTAAAACGATAAAGATAGGTTAGCAGAGGTTTGTAGTGAAAGAATTTTCGTTTGTAGTAAGCCAGAAACAGAGAAAATTGAGAAAACTTGCTTTTTAGCAATGAACCCAGAATAACTTAAAGTAGAAGGGTTATACGGTTACTACAAACGCTAAAAACTAAAAAGAAAGGTTAGCAGAGGTTTGTAGTGAAAGAATTTTCGTTTGTAGTAAGCCAGAAACAGAGAAAATTGAGAAAATCGTGTTTTTTAGCAATGAACCCAGGATTACTTAAAGTAGAAGGGTTATACGGTTACTACAAACGCTTAAAACGATAAAGATAGGTTGGTAGAGGTTTGTAGTGAAAGAATTTTCGTTTGTAGTAAGCCAGAAACAGAGGAAATTGAGAAAAACTTGTTTTTTTGTAATCAACCCAGGATTACTTAAAGTAGAAGGGTTATACGGTTACTACAAACGCTTAAAACGATAAAGATAGGTTAGCAGAGGTTTGAAGTGAAAGAATTTTCGTTTGTAGTAAGCCAGAAAAAGAGAAAATTGAGAAAAACGTGTTTTTTAGCAATGAACCCGGGATTACTTAAAGTAGAAGGGTTATACGGTTACTACAAACGCTTAAAACGATAAAAATAGGTTGGTAGAGGTCCGTAGTGAAAGAATTTTTGTTTGTAGTTAGCCAGAAACAGAGGAAATTGAGAAAAACTTGTTTTTTTGTAATCAACCCAGGATTACTTAAAGTAGAAGGGTTATACGGTTACAACAAACAATAAAAACTATAAAGAAAGGTTAGCAGAGGTTTGTAGTGAAAGAATTTTCGTTTGTAGTAAGCCAGAAACAGAGAAAATTGAGAAAAACTTGTTTTTTTGTAATCAACCCAGGATTTCTTAAAGTAGAAGGGTTATACGATTACTACAAACGCTTAAAACGATAGAGATAGGTAAGCAGAGGTTTGTAGTGAAAGAATTTTCGTTTGTAGTAAGCCAGAAAAAGAGAAAATTGAGAAAAACGTGTTTTTTACCAATGAACCCAGAATTACTTAAAGTAGATGGGTTATACGGTTACAACAAACAATAAAAACTATAAAGAAAGGTTAGCAGAGGTTTGTAGTGAAAGAATCTTCGTTTGTAGTAAGCCAGAAACAGAGAAAATATAGACAAACTTGTTTTTTTGTAATCAACCCAGGATTACTTAAAGTAGAAGGGTTTTACGATTACTACAAACGCTTAAAACGATAAAGATAGTTTAGCAGAGGTTTGTAGTGAAAGAATTTTCGTTTGTAGTAAGCCAGAAAAAGCGAAAAATGAGTAAAACTTGTTTTTAAGAATTGAACCCAGGATTACTTAAAGTAGAAGGGTTATACGGTTACTACAAACGCTTAAAACGATAAAGATAGGTTGGTAGAGGTTTGTAGTGAAAGAATTTTCGTTTGTAGTAAGCCAGAAACAGAGGAAATTGAGAAAAACTTGCTTTTTTCTAATCAACCCAGGATTACTTAAAGTAGAAGGGTTTTACGATTACTACAAACGCTTAAAACGATAAAGATAGGTTAGCAGAGGTTTGTAGTGAAAGAATTTTCGTTTGTAGTAAGCCAGAAACAGAGAAAATTGAGAAAACTTGCTTTTTAGCAATGAACCCAGAATAACTTAAAGTAGAAGGGTTATACGGTTACTACAAACGCTAAAAACTATAAAGAAAGGTTAGCAGAGGTTTGTAGTGAAAGAATTTTCGTTTGTAGTAAGCCAGAAAAAGAGAAAATTGAGAAAAACGTGTTTTTTAGCAATGAACCCAGGATTACTTAAAGTAGAAGGGTTATACGGTTACTACAAACGCTTAAAACGATAAAGATAGATTAGCAGAGGTTTGTAGTGAAAGAATTTTCGTTTGTAGTAAGCCAGAAAAAGAGAAAATTGAGAAAAACGTATTTTTTAGCAATGAACCCAGGATTACTTAAAGTAGAAGGGTTATACGGTTACTACAAACGCTTAAAACGATAAAGATAGGTTGGTAGAGGTTTGTAGTGAAAGAATTTTCGTTTGTAGTAAGCCAGAAACAGAGGAAATTGAGAAAAACTTGCTTTTTAGCAATGAACCCAGAATTACTTAAAGTAGAAGGGTTATACGGTTACTACAAACGCTTAAAACGATAGATATAGGTTAGCAGAGGTTTGTAGTGAAAGAATTTTCGTTTGTAGTAAGCCAGAAACAGAGAAAATTGAGAAATCTTGCTTTTTAGCAATGAACCCAGAATTACTTAAAGTAGAAGGGTTATACGGTTACAACAAACAATAAAAACTATAAAGAAAGGTTAGCAGAGGTTTGTAGTGAAAGAATTTTCGTTTGTAGTAAGCCAGAAACAGAGAAAATTGAGAAAAACTTGTTTTTTTGTAATCAACCCAGGATTACTTAAAGTAGAAGGATTTTACGATTACTACAAACGCTTAAAACGATAAAGATAGTTAAGCAGAGGTTTGTAGTGAAAGAATTTTCGTTTGTAGTAAGCCAGAAAAAGCGAAAAATGTAAAACTTGTTTTTAAGAATTCAACCCGGGATTACTTAAAGTAGAAGGGTTAAACGGTTACTACAAACGCTTAAAACGATAAAGATTAGTTAGTAGAGGTTTGTAGTGAAAGAATTTTCGTTTGTAGTAAACCAGAAACAGAGAAAATTGAGAAAAACGTGTTTTGTTACCAATGAACCCAGGATTACTTAAAGTAGAAGGGTTATACGGTTACTACAAACGATTAAAACGATAAAGATAGGTTAGCAGAGGTTTGTAGTGAAAGAATTTTAGTTTGTAGTAAGCCAGAAAAAGAGAAAATTGAGAAAAACGTGTTTTTTACCAATGAACCCGGAATTACTTAAAATAGAAGGGTTATACGGTTACTACAAACGCTTAAAACGATAAAGAAAGGTTAGCAGAGGTTTGTAGTGAAAGAATTTTCGTTTGTAGTAAGCCAGAAAAAGAGAAAATTGAGAAAAACGTCTTTTTTAGCAATGAACCCGGAATTACTTAAAATAGAAGGGTTATACGGTTACTACAAACGCTTAAAACGATAGAGATAGGTTAGCAGAGGTTTGTAGTGAAAGAATTTTCGTTTGTAGTAAGCCAGAAACAGAGGAAATTGAGAAAAACTTGCTTTTTAGCAATGAACCCAGAATTACTTAAAGTAGAAGGGTTATACGGTTACTACAAACGCTTAAAACGATAGATATAGGTTAGCAGAGGTTTGTAGTGAAAGAATTTTCGTTTGTAGTAAGCCAGAAACAGAGAAAATTGAGAAATCTTGCTTTTTAGCAATGAACCCAGAATTACTTAAAGTAGAAGGGTTATACGGTTACAACAAACAATAAAAACTATAAAGAAAGGTTAGCAGAGGTTTGTAGTGAAAGAATTTTCGTTTGTAGTAAGCCAGAAAAAGAGAAAATTGAGAAAAACGTATTTTTTAGCAATGAACCCAGGATTACTTAAAGTAGAAGGGTTATACGGTTACAACAAACGCTTAAAACGATAAAGATAGGTTAGCAGAGGTTTGTAGTGAAAGAATTTTCGTTTGTAGTAAGCCAGAAACAGAGGAAATTGAGAAAAACTTGTTTTTTTGTAATCAACCCAGGATTACTTAAAGTAGAAGGGTTATACGGTTACTACAAACGCTTAAAACGATAAAGATAGGTTAGCAGAGGTTTGTAGTGAAAGAATTTTCGTTTGTAGTAAGCCAGAAACAGAGAAAATTGAGAAAAACGTGTTTTTTACCAATGAACCCAGAAATACTTAAAGTAGAAGGGTTATACGGTTACTACAAACGCTTAAAACGATAAAGATAGGTTGGTAGAGGTTTGTAGTGAAAGAATTTTCGTTTGTAGTAAGCAAGAAACAGAGGAAATTGAGAAAAACTTGTTTTTTTGTAATCAACCCAGGATTACTTAAAGTAGAAGGGTTTAACGATTACTACAAACGCTCAAAACGATAGATATAGGTTAGCAGAGGTTTGTAGTGAAAGAATTTTCGTTTGTAGTAAGCCAGAAACAGAGAAAATTGAGAAAACTTGCTTTTTAGCAATGAACCCAGAATTACTTAAAGTAGAAGGGTTATACGGTTACAACAAACAATAAAAACTATAAAGAAAGGTTAGCAGAGGTTTGTAGTGAAAGAATTTTCGTTTGTAGTAAGCCAGAAACAGAGAAAATTGAGAAAAACTTGTTTTTTTGTAATCAACCCAGGATTACTTAAAGTAGAAGGATTTTACGATTACTACAAACGCTTAAAACGATAAAGATAGTTTAGCAGAGGTTTGTAGTGAAAGAATTTTCGTTTGTAGTAAGCCAGAAAAAGCGAAAAATGAGTAAAACTTGTTTTTAAGAATTGAACCCGGGATTACTTAAAGTAGAAGGGTTAAACAGTTACTACAAACGCTTAAAACGATAAAGATTAGTTAGTAGAGGTTTGTAGTGAAAGAATTTTCGTTTGTAGTAAACCAGAAACAGAGAAAATTGAGAAAAACGTGTTTTGTTACCCATGAACCCAGGATTACTTAAAGTAGAAGGGTTATACGGTTACTACAAACGCTTAAAACGATAAAGATAGGTTAGCAGAGGTTTGTAGTGAAAGAATTTTCGTTTGTAGTAAGCCAGAAACAGAGAAAATTGAGAAAACTTGCTTTTTAGCAATGAACCCAGAATAACTTAAAGTAGAAGGGTTATACGGTTACTACAAACGCTAAAAACTATAAAGAAAGGTTAGCAGAGGTTTGTAGTGAAAGAATTTTCGTTTGTAGTAAGCCAGAAAAAGAGAAAATTGAGAAAAACGTGTTTTTTAGCAATGAACCCAGGATTACTTAAAGAAGAAGGGTTATACGGTTACTACAAACGCTTAAAACGATAAAGATAGATTAGCAGAGGTTTGTAGTGAAAGAATTTTCGTTTGTAGTAAGCCAGAAAAAGAGAAAATTGAGAAAAACGTATTTTTTAGCAAAGAACCCAGGATTACTTAAAGTAGAAGGGTTATACGGTTACTACAAACGCTTAAAACGATAGATATAGGTTAGCAGAGGTTTGTAGTGAAAGAATTTTCGTTTGTAGTAAGCCAGAAACAGAGAAAATTGAGAAAACTTGCTTTTTAGCAATGAACCCAGAATTACTTAAAGTAGAAGGGTTATACGGTTACAACAAACAATAAAAACTATAAAGAAAGGTTAGCAGAGGTTTGTAGTGAAAGAATTTTCGTTTGTAGTAAGCCAGAAAAAGAGAAAATTGAGAAAAACGTATTTTTTAGCAATGAACCCAGGATTACTTAAAGTAGAAGGGTTATACGGTTACAACAAACGCTTAAAACGATAAAGATAGGTTAGCAGAGGTTTGTAGTGAAAGAATTTTCGTTTGTAGTAAGCCAGAAACAGAGAAAATTGAGAAAACTTGCTTTTTAGCAATGAACCCAGAATTACTTAAAATAGAAGGGTTATACGGTTACTACAAACGCTTAAAACGATAAAGAAAGGTTAGCAGAGGTTTGTAGTGAAAGAATTTTCGTTTGTACTAAGCCAGAAAAAGAGAAAATTGAGAAAAACGTGTTTTTTACCAATGAACCCGGAATTACTTAAAATAGAAGGGTTATACGGTTACTACAAACGCTTAAAACGATAAAGATAGATTAGCAGAGGTTTGTAGTGAAAGAATTTTCGTTTGTAGTAAGCCAGAAAAAGAGAAAATTGAGAAAAACGTATTTTTTAGCAATGAACCCAGGATTACTTAAAGTAGAAGGGTTATACGGTTACAACAAACGCTTAAAACGATAAAGATAGGTTAGCAGAGGTTTGTAGTGAAAGAATTTTCGTTTGTAGTAAGCCAGAAACAGAGAAAATTGAGAAAACTTGCTTTTTAGCAATGAACCCAGAATTACTTAAAATAGAAGGGTTATACGGTTACTACAAACGCTTAAAACGATAAAGAAAGGTTAGCAGAGGTTTGTAGTGAAAGAATTTTCGTTTGTAGTAAGCCAGAAAAAGAGAAAATTGAGAAAAACGTGTTTTTTACCAATGAACCCGGAATTACTGTAAATAGAAGGGTTATACGGTTACTACAAACGCTTAAAACGATAAAGAAAGGTTAGCAGAGGTTTGTAGTGAAAGAATTTTCGTTTGTAGTAAGCCAGAAAAGCAGAGGTTAAAGCCAGAAAAAGAGAAAATTGAGAAAAACGTCTTTTTTAGCAATGAACCCGGAATTACTTAAAATAGAAGGGTTATACGGTTACTACAAACGCTTAAAACGATAGAGATAGGTTAGAAAAAGTGAGAAAATTGTGAAAATTTAAATTGACAATTTTTTCACTTTTTCTCAAAGTTTTTCTCAATTTTCTCTTGTTCTGGCTTACTACAAACGAAAATTCTTTCACTACAAACCTCTGCTAATCTTTCTTTATCGTTTTTAGCGTTTGTAGTAACCGTATAACCCTTCTACTTTAAGTAATCCTGGGTTCATTGCTAAAAAACACGTTTTTCTCAATTTTCTCTTTTTCTGGCTTACTACAAACGAAAATTCTTTCACTACAAACCTCTGCTAACCTTTCTTTATCGTTTTTAGCGTTTGTAGTAACCAAATATCCCTGATACTTTAAGTAATTCTGGGTTCATTGCTAAAAAGCAAGTTTTCTCAATTTTCTCTGTTTCTGGCTTACTACAAACGAAAATTCTTTCACTACAAACCTCTGCCAACCTATCTCTATCGTTTTAAGCGTTTGTAGTAACCGTATAACCCTTCTATTTTAAGTAATTCTGGGTTCATTGCTAAAAAGCAAGTTTTCTCAATTTTCTCTGTTTCTGGCTTACTACAAACGAAAATTCTTTCACTACAAACCTCTGCTAACCTATCTTTATCGTTTTAAGCGTTTGTTGTAACCGTATAACCCTTCTACTTTAAGTAATCCTGGGTTCATTGCTAAAAAATACGTTTTTCTCAATTATCTCTTTTTCTGGCTTACTACAAACGAAAATTCTTTCACTACAAACCTCTGCTAATCTATCTTTATCGTTTTAAGCGTTTGTAGTAACCGTATAACCCTTCTATTTTAAGTAATTCCGGGTTCATTGGTAAAAAACACGTTTTTCTCAATTTTCTCTTTTTCTGGCTTACTACAAACGAAAATTCTTTCACTACAAACCTCTGCTAACCTTTCTTTATCGTTTTAAGCGTTTGTAGTAACCGTATAACCCTTCTATTTTAAGTAATTCTGGGTTCATTGCTAAAAAGCAAGTTTTCTCAATTTTCTCTGTTTCTGGCTTACTACAAACGAAAATTCTTTCACTACAAACCTCTGCTAACCTATCTTTATCGTTTTAAGCGTTTGTTGTAACCGTATAACCCTTCTACTTTAAGTAATCCTGGGTTCATTGCTAAAAAATACGTTTTTCTCAATTTTCTCTTTTTCTGGCTTACTACAAACGAAAATTCTTTCACTACAAACCTCTGCTAATCTATCTTTATCGTTTTAAGCGTTTGTAGTAACCGTATAACCCTTCTACTTTAAGTAATTCTGGGTTCATTGGTAAAAACACGTTTTTCTCAATTTTCTCTTTTTCTGGCTTACTACAAACGAAAATTCTTTCACTACAAACCTCTGCTAACCTTTCTTTATCGTTTTTAGCGTTTGTAGTAACCGTATAACCCTTCTACTTTAAGTAATTCTGGGTTCATTGCTAAAAAGCAAGTTTTCTCAATTTTCTCTGTTTCTGGCTTACTACAAACGAAAATTCTTCCACTACAAACCTCTGCTAACCTTTCTTTATCGTTTTTAGCGTTTGTAGTAACCGTATAACCCTTCTACTTTAAGTAATTCTGGGTTCATTGCTAAAAAGCAAGTTTTCTCAATTTTCTCTGTTTCTGGCTTACTACAAACGAAAATTCTTTCACTACAAACCTCTGCTAACCTATCTCTATCGTTTTAAGCGTTTGTAGTAACCGTATAACCCTTCTATTTTAAGTAATTCCGGGTTCATTGCTAAAAAACACGTTTTTCTCAATTTTCTCTTTTTCTGGCTTACTACAAACGAAAATTCTTTCACTACAAACCTCTGCTAACCTATCTTTATCGTTTTAAGCATTTGTTGTAACCGTATAACCCTTCTACTTTAAGTAATCCTGGGTTCATTGCTAAAAAATACGTTTTTCTCAATTTTCTCTTTTTCTGGCTTACTACAAACGAAAATTCTTTCACTACAAACCTCTGCTAATCTATCTTTATCATTTTAAGCGTTTGTAGTAACCGTATAACCCTTCTACTTTAAGTAATTCTGGGTTCATTGGTAAAAAACACGTTTTTCTCAATTTTCTCTTTTTCTGGCTTACTACAAACGAAAATTCTTTCACTACAAACCTCTGCTAACCTTTCTTTATCGTTTTTAGCGTTTGTAGTAACCGTATAACCCTTCTACTTTAAGTAATTCTGGGTTCATTGCTAAAAAGCAAGTTTTCTCAATTTTCTCTGTTTCTGGCTTACTACAAACGAAAATTCTTTCACTACAAACCTCTGCTAACCTTTCTTTATCGTTTTTAGCGTTTGTAGTAACCGTATAACCCTTCTACTTAAAGTAATTCTGGGTTCATTGCTAAAAAGCAAGTTTTCTCAATTTTCTCTTTTTCTGGCTTACTACAAACGAAAATTCTTTTACTACAAACCTCTGCTAACCTATCTTTATCGTTTTTAGCGTTTGTAGTAACCGTATAACCCTTCTACTTTAAGTAATTCTGGGTTCATTGCTAAAAAGCAAGTTTTCTCAATTTTCTCTGTTTCTGGCTTACTACAAACGAAAATTCTTTCACTACAAACCTCTGCTAATCTATCTTTATCGTTTTAAGCGTTTGTAGTAACCGTATAACCCTTCTACTTTAAGTAATCCTGGGTTCATTGCTAAAAAAGACGTTTTTCTCAATTTTCTCTGTTTCTGGCTTACTACAAACGAAAATTCTTTCACTACAAACCTCTGCTAACCTATCTCTATCGTTTTAAGCGTTTGTAGTAACCGTATAACCCTTCTACTTTAAGTAATTCCGGGTTCATTGCTAAAAAACACGTTTTTCTCAATTTTCTCTTTTTCTGGCTTACTACAAACGAAAATTCTTTCACTACAAACCTCTGCTAACCTATCTTTATCGTTTTTAGCGTTTGTAGTAATCGTAAAACCCTTCTACTTTAAGTAATCCTGGGTTCATTGTTAAAGGCAAGTTTTCTCAATTTTCTCTGTTTCTGGCTTACTACAAACGAAAATTCTTTCACTACAAACCTCTGCTAACCTATCTTTATCGTTTTAAGCGTTTGTAGTAATCGTAAAACCCTTCTACTTTAAGTAATCCTGGGTTGATTACAAAAAAACAAGTTTTTCTCAATTTCCTCTGTTTCTGGCTTACTACAAACGAAAATTCTTTCACTACAAACCTCTACCAACCTATCTTTATCGTTTTAAGCGTTTGTAGTAACCGTATAACCCTTATACTTTAAGTTATCCCGGGTTCATTGCTAAAAAACACGTTTTTCTCAATTTTCTCTTTTTCTGGCTTACTACAAACGAAAATTCTTTCACTACAAACCTCTGCTTACCTATCTTTATCGTTTTAAGCGTTTGTAGTAACCGTTTAACCCTTCTACTTTAAGTAATCCTGGGTTCATTAAAAAAACAAGTTTTACTCATTTTTCGCTTTTTCTGGCTTACTACAAACGAAAATTTTTGCACTACAAACTTCTACGAACCTCTTTCAGTCGTTTTCAGCGTTTGTATTAATCATCTAGCCTTTCAAATCGATTTTTTGTAGGAAATATCGTTTTTATAAATAGTCGAAAACTATTTTTTTTTTTTTATGTTTTCTATACTACTACAAACGAAAATTCTTGCACTACAATCCACTACTAACGTTTATCTATAGGAATCAGCCGGAAAAAGTTGATTTTTGCAAAGTCGGGGGACGCGATTTTTTTAATATATTTTTTTTTTTTTTTGGTTTTACTACAAACGAAAATAACTTCACTACTATCTACTACTAACCTAAATCTACCAAATAAACCGAAAAAATATCATTTTTTTTAAAGTCGGGTGCCAAGTTCACATAGCTGGTGCCTCGGTGGTACCTAGTGTATAGTACATAATGGAGTATTAGGAGGGCACGTTAAAGACTTAAGTGTGTGGTTTTATCTAATAAACCAACACACTTAAGTCTTCGACCCCGATATGTAAGCATGGTTTCTCCCGATCGTCGAACATCTAGTTACTTCTAGTAGGACTCGATGGAAATAACGTTTAATGGCCGTGATTTTGTATACTACTTGCTGTTGAAACAAGCAGACGGCCCACCTGATGTTAAGTGGTAACCGTCACCTAACAAAGCATTGCCTCGCAAGTCACGCACGGTAGGAACGTGCCCTACGATGTTCTACCCTGCGTCCATCAACTTGACCACAACCACAAGGCGGTAGAAATAGGCTTGGTTTTAGTAGACCAGGTACTTCCCCGGACGAGTCGTTAACAAAGAGCTCTAGTACCCATCCCTTGGTCACAATGTCACCTAATGTTTAGTATGATGTTATGACGATGGAGCATGCTATATGGTCTAGAAGACACCTTAATAACACATGAGGAAGTAATTCACCAGAAAGCCGAAAGGTAAAGCAAACCAACAGAAGAAGAACAAGGTTATGCCAACCCGCCCAGCCGGCACAATAAGCATCCTTCGATATGGGGTCGTAGCCAGCATACAGGACACCAATCACGTTCGCAATGAGTAATTAGCATGAGCATCGCCGGGTGACGCACTTAGTGCGATAACGGATAGTGAGTGGCTAACTCTGAATGTAAGTAAGAGGCTAGGAGCACATGTATTATGGCTAGAATCGCCGCAGACCCCCGGAGATTTTCAAACTTTAGAGAACATGGCCCATTTTTTTTATAAATCCAAAACAAAAGCTGACGCGATCGGTACATCAGCGTAGTCCAAACTTAGAAACACATTTATAATATGGCTGGAAGAAAATGCTTGTGCATTAAGCCCTCTTATTGTGCTTTAACTTTGTGTTTTGTGCAATAAATAATAAATAAATATAGTCTTACATTAAAAAAAAATATTTCTTAACTGATACAAATAAATTAAACCTATGAAGGATTATACTAGGTAAACTTTAAAATAAGGAGCGGCAGTCCAGTGGGTAGTTTTAAATTGTAGTTAATCACTTCCTTCCGTAATTATAATAATAAAGCGACGCGGAGCCAGAACTGGGTCAGAAGGTCCTTTGACAGTCTAATCCAATGTCGTCTAGTAGAGCTATGTAGGGCGGCCATTACGTGCATACTATTATCCTTAGCGGTAAATACTAACTTGCGAATCATTATCTATCACACTAGGTCCATAGACTTCGGTTTAACTTTTTCTTTGCGCCTGTCTACCGTGCCTAATATCTCTTATTTTCTGTTCTGTGAATAATACAATTGCAGGTCTTATTCATGAGCACAAAAAAAACTGAAAGCGGTCATCATTCGGTACGTTCGCTTCATCTTTTAGAGATTATACTATTGCACTTCACCGCTATAACAAAAATTATCACATTCGAATTCACAATAACCTTCGATCATGTCTTGCACACACAGCATGCTCATTAAAAAGCGACCAAAATGCAAGTTTCCGTACGAAGCATTATCAGATCCCATCAATCATAGCGAGCGGTGAAAACTGGCATGACGCGCTAACGACCCCGTCTTAAACACGCGCGGCTTACGCCGTGTACGTGTAATGTGTATGTATGTACACCGGTTTTTGCAGTAACATTCATCTGATGTGCTTTATTCCAAAGTCTTTGTATCATTTTCTCGTAAAATTCAGCGTCTGCTAAAAACATTTAATTGGATAGGATTCGTTAGTACAGATAAAGCATCTTTTGTGTACATGGTTTATGTGTAAGCAAGTTTATGGTTTATCATTTGTCTGGATTTTGCAAAGAAATGGCAATTTTCAGAGTGATGGCTCAAGGTAGGTCTTAAAGCTTAAAAAAGTTGATTAAAAATTTGAACTTTACAAACCAGAAATGATAATTTACCTTTGTTGCTAACCTTGTTCTTTTTATTCGTAAAGTTAACTTATAAAGAAAAGAAAGCACATTCGCCAGAAGACATCCTCTCATGTCATTGGTTTGACCCAACTTCACACGGAAGCTCTAAGCTCACTTCACATCCTACCTAACCTAAAACTATGATGTCTTACGTTATTATGACCGTCAGACAACATTCGCGACAGGGCGTCAGTAACTTGCTTTTACAGCCGGCAGTAAATACGTCAAACTGTTACATCGATACCAACATACACTAGCACTTTCCTCTGTCAGCGATCGACGATCGCTTCTCGTAAATTGTAATTTTACATGTTTTTTTATTGCTGCAGTTCCAATGGCATATTCAAAGACTCCTTCGTAAACCCATTCCTACGCAAAAATATGCGTAATCACTTGAATAAATTGCAGAGAACTGTGTATTTCTTACGTACTAAATATCCAGGTTTTATAATCCGATGTTTTTTATTGGTCCGGTTATCAGTTTTAATTTGGTGTTGAACCTTTTTAAGCTAGTTGAATCGAACTAGTTGATTAGCTTAATTCGGACTCATAAAAGTTGAACCGATCTAATTTAACTGTTTAAGGATCATTTGGAAACTGATTTTTAATTTGTAATGTCTACCTAATCGTATATAATCTAATCTACCTACTTCACTTTAACACAGCGAAGACCACACTAAGCGTCATTTTAAGTAGATACGTAGGCGATTTTACGATTAGGTAAGGTTTCTGGGTGAGTTAAGGCAGTGGGATGTATACTATTCTGCAATATAATAATCACAATGCCGATTGAGTAGGCCTCTCAAAGGTCATGTCCAGGTTAAAAACGCGTTCAACGCACTCGCAATATTCTTAGCTCACAGGAAGCGATCGCTCGTAAAATAGCATTCGACCAGCAACAGGCAACGACGCGACAGTACGACGTTTCTGGTGCGTTTTTACGATGCGTGTGCTGCGGCGTCCGTGCGGTCGCGCGACGTGGGCGCATTGTGCAACAATCGTAAATAAACAACGCAGTTAAATTAAAGCTAAAACAGTTTTATCATGCGGGCCGGTGAGAAGTTATGATGCGATCGAAACTACGTGCTGATGCTGAGTAGTCATATCTCGTCTTCAAAATTATCTTGCTCCAACGGATAAAACAAGGTGGAAAATCAATAAAGAATTTACGAGTCTTGAAAGTTGCTCGATTCTCATGTTTACCATCCCATTTCAGCAAAATACGTAATTGGTACAGTACCTATATATTTTATGAGCTGCAATTTAAAAAAAAATCGTAAAAGAACATCTCATCATCATTTAAAATTCACTGCCACTTCGGAAATTTCATATTCAGCAGATTCAATTACATTCAAGCTAGTTCAACCAACCGTAAATAGGTACCTATTTAGTACAAATTATTATTGGTAAATAAACGGCAGCGGGCAGCCTGAGGCAGCAGGCCTAGCTTAGATAAAGGCTTTCTATAAAAACTCAAAAATAATTAGCTAGCTAATAACGCTCGTGTTCCAATACGTAAACTTACCACTTTATGAGCTGGGGCTATCCAGTAGATACTATATAGCACACTTGTTTTCAAATGAGCTAATTTTATTCATGGTTCCTAATTCTATGACATTACGCGTTGTCTCATATCCTATTCATTTTGTCCACCAGAGGCTCTCAAACTGTTCACCCCTTCATTAAGTCAACGAGCGAAGCTGAAACTGACGTTTTGCTGCAGATTTTGTCACAGTAACGGACTATCATGTATTTTAACCAACTAAAGAGGTTCATATTTTAGTAACTTATATCTACAAAGTCTGAACTATTATTATTATTGATCGAGTGAGCGAAGCGAACGAAGATCTTTAGTTTCAACTTAGGCGATTTGGCATTTTATGTATGTATGTATGTATGTTTGTCTGGCGATAACTTTAGAACCGTTGATCCGATCTGCATGAAATTTGATATGTCGATAGCTTGTACTTGAGTAATTTACTGGTAAGTATATGAGTAAAATCGGATGAAGGGGTTTTGAGATATGGGGTTTTTTACGGGGGCAAAAATAAAAAAAGTAACATAAAAAAATCAAGTTACATGTCATATGAAAGGACTTTGTTTGGACATCCCAAAACAATTTTTACTTTTTTTTTGTGACGCTCGGTTATTGAGATAAAATAATAAAAGCTAAATTAAGATAACCAGCTATCCAAGAGCTCCCATCTCTAAGAGTTTCGTCATCAAGGTTTCCCACATCAAGGTTTTTCTACTGGTCGGTTAATTCCTTTACTTTTTCTTAATTTTTTTTCTTGAAATAAATGAAGGAGGTACTCAGTTCTCATAAAATGGTGACGACGACCAGGTCTGATGATGCAGCCAAGGGCTGTTCAACGGAACTCTTCAATAAATAGGCCATTAGAGTTGAAACTTGGTAACCATACCAAGTTAGTAGGCGGTAGTCAGAAAAAAGTCCAAAGATAATGTTTGGACTTGCCTCTGACTACTACGTACTCAAAGTTTTGATGCGTTCGTCGGTTCGCATCACGAGATCTCAGTTCGGGGCGAACTACTAGTTTAATGTGAGTTATGGAACGGATACGTTAATCGATATGCCGTACCGCTCTTCCTTATTTACTTGAATAGGTAGGGGAATTTGTGTACTTACCTTACTTTACCTGCCTAAAACAAATTCACCATATCGTACTGCCAAAACAGAATAAGTCGAGTCAACATTTATTAATCGATCTTTCTCTGTTCTAAAGCTAAGCCTTTGCTCGTGAAAGCTCGTAAACCGCAGCATCCTCGCAAGATCCACATCTCCATAATGATCTCGGGTGTAATATTAATAAGACGTCGTAAAGTCGGCGTATCGATTGCGAACGTCCGAACACGTGCGTCTCGTGGATCGTTTGTACGCATTTTCATTAGCGCTTGTTTGTGTGGACTGCACCATTAGAAATAAGCGTCTGAATACTGAACCTGCCGAGCTGTGGTTGCATATTATTACGATTCAGTTTAATTTAATAAGACAAACACTCTGAAATCGTTTAAAAATGTATTTAGATCGGCTCAGCTTCTTTATGAGATGTACATACTCTGTAGACACGGCTACGTCCGCTGAACTTGATAACTTTAATGTATTAAATCCATAAGTGAATGATACCTCTAAATATCCAAAATTGCATTTATACATTTTATTGTAGGTAAGTGTTGACGTATTTTACTGTAGGTAGGAGGATAAATCAGTTAGAGTGGAGATGGGCAGGACACTTGGCTAGGCGGGAAGACGGTAGATGGATAAAAACAGTGATCGAGTGGCAGACCACCGGCCTGCTAGTCTGAGATAAGATGATTCAATTGGCGTAGAACCGCGCGACCGGAAAGAGTAGAGTGCTAAAGAGGAGGCCTATACCGTGGGTGAACGTAATCTGATTAGATAAATAGAAGTGTTGACCAGATATCGTCAATTTCTCGTTGCACCCGCGTTTTCTCTTGCCATGCAGCCCGTCACCGGAGTAAGCTTTTAAACAGTTTGGCGCTGGGCCAGCATTTCGGGCGTCAACCCCCGCTAACACAAATATGAACACGCCAATTGTGAACGCACTACATTCGTCGGGCATTATTGACTCCACTAATTCATGCGCTATTGACCGGAAAAACATTTTGCCAAATTACTGAGCAAACACAGCCAATTGAAATCAATTAAAAACGTTACCAGTGTTGCACTGAAAATTTGAATATCTAAATTGGATCATTGATGAACTCCAATATTTGTTTTTTGACAGTTCACATTTTAATTCTAGCATGAACAAATGAAAGCAAATTTTCCAATATGCCTGATCGTTCGCAAATGTTTATAGCGTCCATTACGCGTAATAGCAAAAACAATTAATGTTAAAGGAAATGTCACAGTTTCGACACAAACCAAGAACAAAACCGTTTCCAATAACTAATATCGGAGTCTTAGAGTCGAAAGGTGGTAGTCAGGCAAGTAACACGTTCCAGCAATAAGGTGGTTGGTGGCTTTGGCAACTATTACCATTTCCAGTGAACCGGAATAAACGTGCGACTGTAATAAACGTAGTGCCTAGTGGGGCGCAGGTGTGAGCGGAACGAATCCATACGCATACAGTACCAGCACTTGTAGCTTTTACTTTATCTGGAATTCGTTCTGGAACCATAAATTTATTTCAATGCATTGTGTGATGATTAGAAATGGGTCGGGTTGCAAGCTTTTATCGGTTTTTGTCTATTTTCAGCTGATTTTAAATCATGTCATAGTGGACACCATGACCGAAAAACAATATTTTTATTATGGTTTATAGAGGTATAATACTGTTTTTAAAATTTTCAGCCTTGATTATATTAATAAACTCGCTCGCAGTACAGCCATGCGTTAGGCGATTCCGATGCGATGGTTCCCGTTGGTGCCGGGAACTCGACCCCTGTTTTACGATTAAACGCGTTTGTTTATAAACTAGACTCCGGGATCACATGAACTGCACTATTAAATGATTAGTTTATGTGTTTGCCGCGCGATGAGGTGAGATTCGTCCGGTTACCAACCGAGACTGGTTCTCTTAACAATCTCAAAATGTTATTGCAGTCCAAGTAATTGGTTTTGTAATAGAATACAACTTAATAAAATTATAGCCAATCGAAATAAAGAATTATTTAGATATGACAATTTCTAACCAATTATTTTTACTATTTTATGACTAAGTAGGTAAATAAATGTAACCGCAAAATGATCATCCAACATAATTATTCGCTTCTGCGTCAAAGTAAGTATTCCTGTTCTATTTAAATGGGTAATTTTAACTATTTACGAATGTAAATGTATTACCAAATCTGTGTGCATGTTTGTTTGTGCACGGCCACGTGTGCTCTGCGTCGTTAAAATCACATTAACTGGATTCCCGGGCGATGTGAGACGTGGGATGAGGTGACACGTGAGCTGATAGACACGCTTCCTGTCAGATAACATTACTCTCTAGTGTTCTAATGAGTACTAGGAGTAATGTTAATCCGCATGTCTATGGTACATTTTAGGTATACTATCGAAGTCTAAATGAAGTGTTATAAAAGTTAAATTGTTTTATTAAAAAAACCCACAAGAATTATTTTCAACTTTTATTAAACAATTTTTATAGTAAACTCTTTAATGCAATGTCTGTCCAGAGTCCAGATAATGTCTGTCCTTACTCCAAGGTCTACGATCTCAATATTAGAAACATAATAGTTTTAAGTCGCATGTGTTCGAGTACACATTGCCTATTATAATCGAGTTGAGTTGATCACCCCGTGTCGTAAGACACTAATGTCTCCATCTCACCCAATTCCCACATTCGGGGCCCTAGCCCTTCCCTTCGCAACATAGTGCCATCATTACCACTATGCGGGCCTTTGTGAAATACCACGTGTAAGCCAACTGCCAAAACTGTCAATGAATTTAATTTGACATTATTAGTTAGGTACCTAATTTTAAAACGTTCGCGATACAATATTTTTTGTTATCTTTACTATTCAAAATAAATAATATAATTTTAAGAAATCTTACTTAAAATAAAACTAAATACCCTTTAAAACTTATAATAATAATAAACGAATTGAAACTCGTACATCTAATGTTTGTGAGTTTACTCTAATGTTTGTGAGTCTAGAACATTTTTAAGTAGGTAAAACATTTCGTGGCAAATTATATGTTTTTATAAAATGCGTACTCATTGTGCTAAAAATAGATTAAAAAGCTGTTCAGAAAATAACTCGTGTTGCCATAATTTTTTACCTATTTTTATTATCATTAAATGGGGTTCTTTTTAAAACAGTTTGTTATACACTGTTTGTTTTTTATTTGGTTTATTTTACTAGCGTGAATTTCAATAGAAAATCAGTGCACTTAAATTAGTTAGATCTGCATTAAAACTAAATTCCACTGGTAGGCTAGGTAATACCTACCAGGTTATCCTGCATTATAGTATGTAATAGATAAGAGATTAGTTTGTTGTGTGTAGCCAGTAGTCGATCCGTTGGGTAATCGTCTCCGATATCCGCGATAACGCCAGATTGCCGATAGTGTTTTACTTGTCGATATTATGATTTACTGAAATACGGTTTTGATTACTGTTGTAGATTTTATTTGTGTCTAATAAAATTAGATCATTACTAGTCTTGAATGTATTAATCGATCGTTTGATCGAAGATAATGACTGCATGAAAATATTTAGTTATCCTATAATGTTATTTTTAAATGTAACGATTTAAGCCGTTTGAAATAATGGTTCCCAGTGGAAAGATACCAGTTTATTTTATTATTAGGTACGTCATTTTTTTTTTTTTTTTTTACATTATTAAGAGTATTAGATCTTTTTGTGAAGGGCTCGTCCGGGGAAATACTACCACCGTGCCTATTTCTGCCGTCAGGCAGCGCTGCTGTGTTTTGGTTTTAACATAACATTTTTATACCTCAATTTGATAGACGGAGGGCTGTGCTGTGCATCGTAGAGCACGTTCCTATCGTCTGTGACTAGCGAGGAACTGCTTTGTAATAGGTGATGGTTACTACTGTACATCCGATGCGCCACCTGCTTGTTCCATCAGCAAATAGTATAAAATATCTGCCTCAATATGTGGCGTACTTAGTCGCGTGGAACTGGCACCTAGATTCACCTAACTTTAAGACGTTTATTTTATTGAATTAAACCTTTTAACTTTGACTTTGCATAAGCTAAACATTTTATTTCAATGATTGTTCTCGTTATTTCCAGATGCTATCATAAGAACAGCACGATGTGGGGCGCAGTCGTCGCGCTGAGCGCCGTGTGGGCCGCCGCGGCGGGCGCGCTGCAGCCGCGCTGCCAGGAGATCAGCATCCCCATGTGCCGCGGGATCGGGTACAACCTAACCTCGTTTCCCAACGCGCTCGACCATGACACGCAGGAGGAAGCTGGCTTGGAGGTAAGACCAATCGCCAACACAACACTCCCTCCATAGGCTTCCACTGAGATTATTAAAGAGTATTTATTAGATTTCTTTAACATTATGGCGAAGACAAGAGCTAATGTGACTCTCGCTCGCACGTTTCGACATGCTGAAAGATATAAAATCACTAAACACATTTTCGAGAAATCGGAATCAACCATTTTGTGTGCAATCACATTGCACACAGTTTAGTAAAAAAATCATTTTGATCGATACATTTTTTCCTACTCAAAAGTTAGCTTTACTAGTTTTCGTACATAAGCAAACTTTTAAGCAGGAAAACTTGTATCAATGAAAATGATTTTTTTACTAAACTGTGTGCAATGTGATTGCACACAAAATGGTTGATTGCGATTTTTCGAAAATGAGTTTACTGAATTTATATCTTTCAACATATCGAAAGGTGCGAGCGAGAAGTTGTTTGATAGTTGTCAGCCCCTTATCTATCGAGCACTGGTGGTCTAGTGGTAGTAGCCCCGCCTTCTTATCCTAAGGTCGTGGGTTCGAATTCGACCTTGCATTGGTGCACACCAATGAGTTTTTCTATTCAAAAATTTATGTGCACAGTGCCTACTCTCAAACGGTAAAGGAAAATATCGTGAGGAAACCGGCATGTCGTAGAACCTAAAAATTAAACAAGTGACAAGTGCTCGAAAGGCGCACTTAAAATCCTTCGACTCGGTTCGAAAGAACTAGTAACACGACAAGAAAAAAAGATGATAAAAACATTATCTATCTAAAAAAAAATTCGTATGCAACAGTGCTGCAGTGTCGCTGCTGCAGAGCAGCGTTTCATAGCTCAACAAAATAGAAAAAAAAATAAAGACAAAACCACCACCGTATTCCACAACAGCTAATCAATTTCCTTCTCAATTCCAGGTCCACCAATACTGGCCGCTCGTAGAAATCAAATGCTCTCCCGACCTCAAGTTCTTCCTCTGCTCGGTGTACACGCCCATCTGCATCGAGGACTACGCCAAGCCGCTCCCGGCGTGCAGGAGCGTCTGTGAGCGCGCCCGCTCCGGCTGCGCGCCGCTCATGCAGAAGTACGGCTTCGAGTGGCCGGAGCGCATGGCCTGCGAGCGCCTGCCGCGCGCCGGGGACCCGGACCATCTCTGCATGGAGGAAAACGATCGGGCGCAGGTGAGCTTTTACGCGCTGTGTACTTTTTTGCATGTTTGAAGGTAGGTTAAATGGAACTCTTGCTGATGAAAGCATATTTTTAGAAGACGGTAGTAAGGTATAGATGGCAATGTAAAAAGCTTCGGGATCTCGGTCACTTTTAAATAGTTTGTAAAAGTAATTTGATTTGGTTTGTAGCGTAATGTTGATTATTTTTGCTTGAGAGCCAGTTGCAAAGGGGGGCGATAAGTTTGGGAATAAGTGACTCGGTTTAAAATTAAACTTTTTATCAGATAAATCGATCTTCCTTCTCCTGGGCCAGTCAGACTAATACCTACACCTTAAATTTTTCCATTCCAGGAGCCAGAACCGCCTCGACCTCCCCCACGCAAGAACTCCAAACATTGTAAAGATCCAAAAAACTGCGAAAGTGCCGGCACGGGGGCAAGCGGGGGGGCCGGCGCGGCGGGCCCGGGGGCGGGGGGCGCGGGGGCGGGGGGCGCCGACTGCAGCGCCTGCGCG
The DNA here is from genome assembly GCA_932294275.1 of Chloroclysta siterata. NCBI lineage: Eukaryota > Metazoa > Arthropoda > Insecta > Lepidoptera > Geometridae > Chloroclysta > Chloroclysta siterata. The sequence goes on along the minus strand of OW028590.1, from coordinate 29,093,588 downwards.
TGCCGGCCGCCCATGCAGCGCGTGCACGCACACAACCACACGCACGGCATGCAGTGCGCGCAGCCCTGCGCCGGCGCGTTCTACACGAGGGAGGAGAAGGTACGATCGCAACTATCTATCAATACACAGTATCATATTCCGTTAGGATAGCCCAGCGCGGCGAGCTGCGACGATGATTAGGAACAAGTAGAATTAGAGAGTAGAAAAGTGTATTCAGGGTATATGTATGCGCGCAGGAGTTCGCGGGCGTGTGGGTGGCGCTGTGGAGCGGGCTGTGCGCCGCGTCCACGCTGATGACGCTGACGACGTTCGCCATCGACTCGCAGCGGTTCAAGTACCCCGAGCGGCCCATCGTGTACCTGTCGGCGTGCTACTGCATGGTGGCGCTGGCGCACCTGGCGCGCCTGGCGCTGGGCCGCGAGCGCGTCGTGTGCGAGGGCGCGCTGCTGCGCACGCAGGCCGCGGGGCCCAGCGCCTGCACGCTCGTGTTCGTCGTCGTCTACTTCTTCGGCATGGCGTCCTCGATCTGGTGGGTGGTGCTCTCGTTCGCGTGGTTCCTCGCCGCCGGCCTCAAGTGGGGCAACGAGGCGATCGCGGGCCACTCGCAGTACTACCACCTGGCGGCGTGGCTCGTGCCGGCCGGCAAGACGGTCGCGGTGCTGCTGGCGGGCGCGGTGGACGCGGACCCGGTGGCCGGCATCTGCTCGGTCGGCAACTCCTCGCCGGAGAACCTGAAGCGCTTCGTGCTCGCGCCGCTGATCGTCTACTTCGCGCTCGGCGCGACCTTCCTGCTCGCCGGCTTCGTGTCGCTGTTCCGCATCCGGTCCGTGATCAAGCGGCAGGGCGGCGTCGGCGCCGGCTCGAAGGCGGACAAGCTCGAGAAGCTGATGATCCGCATCGGCGTGTTCAGCGTGCTGTACGCGCTGCCGGCGGGCGTCGTGCTCGCGTGCCTCGCGTACGAGGCGAGCGGGTACCGCGCGTGGCTGCGGCGCGCGGCGTGCGGCGCGCACTGCGGGCCCGCGCCGCTCTACTCCGCGCTCATGCTCAAGTACTTCATGACGCTGGCGGTGGGCATCACCTCCGGCGTCTGGATCTGGTCCGGCAAGACGCTCGACTCGTGGCGGCGCGTGTGGCGCGGCCGCGGGCCCCCCGCGCACGCCGCGCCGCCGCCCGCGCACCGCGCGCTCGTCAAGGGCCCGGCCGTGTGACGCGAGGAGGGGCCCCCCGGCCCCGCCTGCCCGCCGCTGCTGCCGCCGCCGCCGTGCTCGGCGCCCCCGACGGCGGTCGCCGCGTCGGCCCCCTCGGCCCCCTCGGCCCCCTCGGCGCGCTCGGCGCAGCCGCTCTCCGACTACGGTCCCGTCTGAACGAACTCTCGACCCGTGACGAAAAACTTTAGAGTGCGATTCCGTTAGTGCATCTCGACGGTATGCCTCCGTGCGACGACCCCGTGATTGAATTATTGTGCCATTGAATGTAGGCTCCGCGTGGACGGTCGCGTGGACTCGTAGTGACGCCGGCGCCGCGCGTCGTCTAGTCCCCGTGTTGTAACGAACGTGCGGCGCGAATATATACGTAAATAGCTCGTAGGAATAATGTAGGATCGCGACTGTGGCGTCCGGACGATCGCGATCGGCCGAGCCGCGTCCGAATCGGTAAACTATTTCATTGTACGGACTCGTTGAACGCCGCCGGTTTTGTACGCTATTTACATTTTATACGGACAATAAAACGATTTACCGGTTTATACTGATACTTTTGAACGCCAAATTACCTCGGCTCATCGCTATTTGAACCCTAGGAATTACGATTGAAAGTGATCTGAGTTAACATGTTATTCTCCAACGAGTTTCTCTGTAGACCTCTCGGTGCTCGTTGGAGTTTCCGTATCCGTTTTAACTGACTGAAGTTGCCAGAGAGGATTAGGCGGGCGCGGGCGGGAAGTGAGGAGGATTCAAAAATTATGGGACAATAGGTTTCAAACTTGGCAAGTCATTAGTACGACTCTATAAATAGTGAATTTAATCTATCATTTCAGTTCTTTGAATTTCTTATTATAAAACACCCTGCCAAACTGTGCTTTGTAGCGAGACTAAACCTAATTAGGAAAAAAACATCATAGGAAGTGTCTCATACTCGGAGTAAAAAAAATATTCAGATCTTAGTCAAAATTAAAAAAGAGTCCTCCAAGTGACTTCTCAAATTCTGCCCCCAGAGACATCAAGTAGTTGAGGATCCAAGAATGGAAATTGGAATGAAGGGTACGTTGAGATCCTCTCTGGAAATGTTCATACTTAATATTCGTAATGATTGTATAATTACATAACTATAATTTTGTCCAATTGCGCACAAAATTCGACAATATCGATGAGTCTTTCTAATATGTGCTTTCCTACTTGTATATTTGTGATCGACGAAATCATCTATTCTTATGATCTCTAAGAACTTTTGTAAATAGTTAGTTAACACCTAAAGCACTGAAGTTATATGCCTGAAGCTCGAGATTTGTCACTTACTCACTTACAAATCAGTTCGTTTCAAACCACAAACTGCAAGAAACAGCATGAATACGCCTACTAACCAAACAATAACGCCAAAATTCTCCGTAGGTATTTCTTGTCTACCTACGGACATAGATTGGCAGAATTCAAGCTGTCCCTTGTAGTTTGAGGCTCATGTCCAATACGAGTGTAAGTGAGAAAGTGACGAATATCCCGACACAAATGCTTAAAACATAAAATATTTTAAAGCTTGTTGACCTTCCACTGTGGAATCTTTGTAAATAAATTGTATTTATTATAATTGACGGCAAGTAGCGCTGTAGTGTATACGAGTGATTGTGTTAAACGCCATCTGTTGGCGAGTTAAATGTATTGTAGTTTCAGCTCCATCTAGTGCGATGTATGAACAAGCAAATCTACTAGACGAGAGATGGCGCTGTATGTTCGGCGAGCGGTGTTTGTATACCTGAGAGATTCTGTATTCACTGTATTAACAATCGAATTAAAAGTAATTTAAACGCTCAAATTATATTTCTTTTTATAGGGTCTTGAATTAATGTAGCAAGGGTTTTTAAAAATAATATATGAAAAAGGTTGTATTTTAACAGCGCCGCAGCCGAATGTTAAATCATTATTGTAATTTATTTTATATCTAACTGTAGATAAACAAATAAAAATGTCTTTTTTATGTATATGAACTATTTTATTTTACTTATTTATTTACAAAAAACACAAGTGGACTTATAGATAAATCAAAATCGTCCAAATTCTATAGACTTCATGCCTACACAACTTCAGTCTGTTTAACTTATTAAAAGCTAGTTACATAACTATTATAAAAGTAACTACTAAACTTGAAGCTCTACAGTACACTAACGGCTAACACTACAGCTATAAGGGTAGGTAATTGAAGAGAAATTCATAAAAATTATACTTAGGTAAAAACGTCACGTACAACACGTACCTACTTGGCTTCATTGGAAAAGCCGGTAAAATAGAAAAAAATATATCAAATTCAATTGACGTAGGTAACCGCCGGTTTCTGAAACGATGATCAGATCAAAATTAACTAATCGTAAGTCAAATCGCCTGTTAACTCGAAAACGGGTTGCAGGAACGCCGGTCAACTACTAAATTTTTAATCTCTGATTAGTTAACATTTCAATCAAAAGTTCCATGTCAAATCACTATTTGGGTTTCTGAAAGCGCGATTAGGCATAAATGCCCTGTCAACCTACTGTCAAATGGTATGTTAGCTAATCGTCGGAGAATGGCTGATTAGTTGTTGATGGGTGCCGATAATGTACAACCATGGATTGTACAGCCGTGGAAAGCACAGCCCGGAATTGATGTACAATTTGGTCGCGAAATCCATGGCTGTGTAATCCAAGGGTGTACATTCCAAGCCGTACAAATTTAGCACACCTTTGGAAAACACAGCCCGATAAAACGCAGCCAATGGCTTCCTTTGGCATCCAAATACGGGCTGTACAATCCCAGCACGTGTCGAGAATGTACAGCCATGGATTACACATCCATGGATTTTGATGCCAAAACCTATGCTTTGTTTACACTCGCCACTTACTTACTCACCCACTCGTATTGACCTACAGTCGAGCTTGTGCAAAGGACTGGGTGCCATAACGGAGAATCTATCTACAGTGGGAAATGATATTACAATCTATGTATACTCTGCGAACAACAACAATGAATTTCTTCATAGTTTGAGTAAAATTTACTAAAATTTCTTTTACATGTTAAACATCTATTTAGTATGTTGTTTGCGATTTTAATAAAACCATAAAATTTATATTACCACTGACAATTAGCTGCTCAGTAGACTATTTTTTGAGTTATCGTCAGAGGCCAGTCCAAACATTGCTCATAGTAACATGTCTACGGTGTAATAACGGAACTCCGTTACAAAGGAAAATATTGTATTTTTTTTTTATTCAAATGGTGGCTTTGGCGGTGGTGTACAAAATGATTATGGGTGTCGTCTCCGAGTAATCAGCAATTACGAATATCAGGTGCGTGTGTGTGGAATCCCCATCAGGGAACATACACCACACTTATGATTGAAAATGTACAGAAACGGTTTCTTCGGTTCTTGTATCGGAAGGTACACGGTTATTACCCGTTCATGTACCCTACCCAATATCTACAGGGTACATTAGAATAAGTGTTAGAATAAGTGTGTAAAGTTACTTAGATTTTTTCGCAATACTAAACTAAACTAAAAGTCACTTTCGCGGTGATCCCAATGGTGGGCTTGTGGCAGGCGAGGTTATTGGCGAGGGCAGTTGGGCCTACAAAATGACATAAGATACTTAAATAGGGCGGAATTAAGTCTTTTATAGCTGCACACCCTTTGCTATACTCCAACCCAAATTGTCGAAGCGGGTCAGAAATTGGGGGATCGGGCTTCGGAATAAGTGACGAATGGATTGGTTCTGTGGCGAACTCCTTCTCCACCTGTAAACACAAAGCGAAACCAACCAACCAACGTTGTTTTGTTTGGTGTACAATAAAGTATTTTCATTTCATTTCATTTCATTTCAACCTTAGTTCCACCCTGACAAGAGTACATCCCTGCATGCTTCTAGTTTCGCTACTTGCCGCTAGGGAGACCACAGCGCTAGCGCATCGGCCGACGACTTAGATCAAGTATTATTAATCTATGGCCGACGACAATGGGGGCGCGGGGCGGGGCGGCCGCGGGCCGATAGTGAGAAATATTGACCCGCGGCGAATGCACGCTCGTTCCGCTAACCTACCTAACTTTACACGTAGTGATTATTTAGTGTCAGTGTACCATAACTACTTACTTTACAAATGAAATTATGGTAGCTAACCCTAACAAATTACCTACCAGTGTTGTGTAGCGGTAATATTAGAATCACGACGTTAACTGACGAATGTGAATAAGACGTAACTATAGAAAAAGTTTTGTGTGAGCCCAACTTGACGACGAACGAACCTTCTTTCAGTAAGCCAATTGATATGGCAGGGAAATAAGATTAATTTCACTAACGACAGTTGTCAGATATTTAATAAGCAGAATGCTTTTGTTGCTACCGCTTCAATCTTATACGGTGTGTATAAATTAAATACTCCAACTTGTTTATTGGCTTCAGTGGTCGAGTCTCCAGAGGTATGGCACTGTAGATTGGGCCATGCTAATAGTAACTACATGAATAAAATGCAGAACGCTGTGGAAGGAGTCATGTTTGATGAGAGGGCTGATATAAGCAAGATGAATTGTGTTGTATGCTGTGAAGGAAAACAAAGTTGCTTGCCTTTTGCTCATGAAAGCAACAGGAGTACTGAGTTACTGAATGTAGTACACTGTGAAATCTGCGGGCCCATGGAAAATGTTTCTCTTGGAGGATCAAGGTACTTTCTTCTTTTTGTTGACGACTAAAGCCGCATGACCTATGTTTATGTCATAAAGAACAAGAGTGAGGCTTTTCAATGTTTTAAAGAAGATAAAGCAAAAGTCTAGAATTTAACATCAAAGAAAATAAAGATTCTTCATAGTGATAATGGGGGAGAAAATTTGTAATCATGATTTTGATAATTATTTAAAGACAATGGGAATAATTCATCAAAAGTCTAACACCTACACACCTGAACAAGATGGGCTTTGTGAATGTATGAATAGAACAATCATAGAGAATGCCAGATGTCTTTTGTTTGAAGCAAAATTAACAAGCAATTTTGGACGGAAGCCGTTAATACTGCTGTATATTTACAGAATCGAATTGTGAAAACTGGACTGAAAAATCATACACCATATCAGTTATGGACAAGCACTAAGCCAAACCTTAGTCACATTAGAATATTTGGTAGTACTGTCATGAAGCACATACCAAAGGAGAAGATACATAAATGGGACAAGAAATCTGAAAAGTGTATTCTAGTAGGCTATCCTGCAACGTGGGCAATCACAACTAGTTGAGATGTAATTTTTATAGAAAATAATCCTCATCAAGAGAGTCTTATTGCGGTGGAAGAGACAGATGTGATGCTAGAAGGAAGTCCAGTATGTCAGAATTCAGAGGGAGATTTGTCAGGCAATAACAGTGAGCTGGATGACTCATATGTTTCTATAGATAGCACTTGTGAGGTGATATGCTTACTGACCTCCATGGTTCTAAGGTGGCTGTCAACAAGTCAACAGTGACAGCTTCGTTATATTATAATATTGTCATGGTTACCTATGTCTGCCTAACTAGAATTCTTAGCTAAATAAAGCCACGTTCTGTTTGGTATTACGTCTATTATGCTACAACTTGTAACGCTGATGAAACTTATGTGCCACGTGAGAAGTCTATGACATCTGACGAAGACCCTAATATGCAAAGGAGATTACCAGTAAGAGAAAGGAAAATACCTAACAGATTTGGGTTTATGTGTGCTGAACAAAGCGAACCTGACAGCATTGAACTAACTTTAGAAGAAGCACTACAGGGACCAGAGAGTGGGCACTGGGGCAGCCTGTGAAGGAAGAATTGCAGAATTTCAAAGACAACAAGGCATGGGAAGTGGTTGATGCTCCAAGTGGTGGTACTATTGCAAAGTGTAAATAAGTTCTGAAAAAGAAATGTGACAATGACAATAAAGTGCATTATCAGGCAAGGTTGTTGTGGCTAAAGGATGTACACAAAAGTATGGTGTGGACTATGGAGAAAAATTTTCTCTGGTAGTTCGACATACTTCGACTTATAAATTTGATTATGTTTACCTTTTTCTGTATGCCTACGCCTTCACTTAACTTCAATAATATATTATATTACATTGTAAAAGGATCATACAAAAGAACGGTAGGAACCAAGCCGTAAGTTTGTGCCTGTTCTTTCTAGGCTTAGGTCGCGTGGAACTGGCACCTAGAGTCGCCTAGCTTTAAGACGTTTCAAAGTGATCCTTGTGATTTTATTGAATAAATACCTATTGACTTTGACTTTACTCCATTGAGGCTATTATTTGCGTTGTCGGTTCAATTAATTAAATTTAGATGTTATTCATCTAGATGTCAAAACAGCTTTTTTGAATGGGGACCTGGATGAGACTATTATATGCAAAAACCTATGGGTTTCGAAGGTTCTAGTGACAAAAAAGTTCTTAAACTGAAAAAAGCTATAGATAGACTTAAACAGGCATCCCGAGCATGGCATAAAAAGGTAGATAACTGTATGTTAGCAGATGGCTATGCTAAGTCTAAATATGAACCGTGTTTGTATACAAAAATTGTTGATAATAGTAAAACCATGATACATTGTATGTTGATGATTTTTTTGTATTCTCAAATGATAAAAAAGAAATAAACATCTTAAAGACATGTTGAGTAATTATTTTGAAATTAAAGACCTAGGATGTGTCAAAGAATGTCTAGGCATGTTAGTTAATTTTGATGAGCAAAATAGCACTGTTACTTTAAGTCAGGAGAATTATATTGATCAATTATTAAGTAGATTCATGACATGACAGAATGTAAGACAGTTGATACTCCGATGGAGGCAAATTTAAAGAATAAGAAAGAAGATACTTCTAATTGTCAGAATCCCTATCAGCACCTTCTAATTCTAATTCGTGGTGGGGGAATGAGAACTGCACGGACCCGCAATGGGGTGTATTGTGCATTGTCCGTCTGCTAACCTCACCCCAGCCAGCCCAACTCCTTAAAATAGCGGAGAAGGACCTTGGGTTGGTGGCAGCAATGTTCAAGCATCCCCGGTGGTGATTTGGATGCAGATGAGAGGAATGAATCAGCTTCTGCAGTCCAGTTTTGGACCTGGCTTCGTTAGTTGCGGAGCAGTGCAGTACCACATGCTCCACAGTTTCTTTTTCCAGAAGACATCCACGACATAGGTCGCTGTCTGTCGCTCCGATCTTGAAAAGATGGTAGTTGAGGTCACAGTGGCCCGTGATGATTCCGACCATCAGCTTTAGGTCTTCGCGTCTCAGCTTTAACAGGATGGTTGTTAAGTGCCTGTTCGTGGCTGGAAGCATTCCTTTTGTATGTTTGCAGTCTGATCTGCGCTCCCATTGCTTTTGGTGTTCCTTCTGGGAATGCATCTTCAGCCTGTTTTTTATCTCTACCGACGTAGGTTTGCATAGACCTATGTCATTTATTGTCGGTGGCTGTTTCGCGCCCTCTCTTGCTAGGGAGTCAGCCTCGTTGTTACCTGAACATGAGCCGTGACTCTTTGTCCATCTTATTTTAACACTATGCGTGTCAGACAGATTTTGAAGCGCAGTGTGACACTGTTCAAGGGAAGCTGACCTTGTGTCAGATCTTCTCAATGCGTTAATCAGTGCTGCGCTGTCTGTTGTGAAAATAATAGTTGTCTGTTCGTTTGCAGTGGCTGCGGCCGTCATAGACTTTACTGATGAGAGCATTTCTCCTGTTGCCAGGGAGAGCCCAAGTGTTTCTGCCTGGAGGGCGGTCGTTGATTTACTGAGAGGTTGCGCGCGGGATAGCCCTGTTTCAGGACAGTAGAAGCCGCAACCCGCTCCTAGTTTTTGTTTAGAGCCGTCAGTGTAGACGTGAAGGACGTGGGGGGTCGGAGTCGGATCCTCAGTCTTTTCTCCATTTTCTAATTGGTACTTTTTGTGGCAATTCTGTCGGTGCCGTTTCAAGCCTCCGGCATAGCTTGGATGGCTTTGTCCAGAATCCTGCCATGATTTGTTATTTTTCCACTGCCATTCCATTGGCCCGGGCAAGGCGCGAGTTAGAAGTGACTCGAACCCACCACGCACGGTCTAAGTTTATCCTAAAACGTTGAAAAAATTTATGTCCACCCATGCGAAGCTGGGACAGGCCGCTAGTGTAGAATATTTTTGTGTTCTATCCTCAATAGTTTTCGCAGCGCATGCGATGAAAGACATTTTATGGCCTATTTTTTTACACCTTGGGTGAATTTTTATAAAGGATCCCTAATTTTTTCTAGAAATAAATATAGCCTATGTTACTCATAATTTTTTTTAAAAATTTGAAATCAGACCAGTAGTTTTTGAGCCTATTTGTTACATACAAAACAACAAAAATACAAATCTTTCCTCCTTATAATATTAGTGTAAGTGTATATTAATGTACAAGTGTAGATGTAGATAGATAGTTATAGGTGGAGTGGCGCTCTCTTTTTGCCTCATGCTTAAGTGTTAGATTCCATTCCAATCAACCATTATAATAAACTAGTGGCTTCCCGCGGCTTCGCACGCGTTGAAGTGGTGAGCCGTGATTGAGCCACAAACATCGTATCTTTCGCATTGATTTGTATATTATTAGAGTAGGATTTTAAATACCTATGTAGGTATAAGATATGACTATAGGCGTACATTACCTATTTTAGGTAGGTAGGTAGGTATAGGTACTGAGTTTAGCACAAACATGACAAATACAACTAAGACAACCTTACGCGGAAAATATGTACTTATTTGTTCCTAGTTTCTACCCCAAAAACAAACAACAATTTATTACAATTTTTCATACCAGCGTTTTCAACCCTTTTTACAACCTTAGGGTTTGAATTTCCAAAAATCCCTTTTTAGTACACCTCTACGCCATAAGACCTAGGTATGTACTCTTCAAATTTCAAGTCTCTGGGACCAGCGGTCAAAAAACTCCCATACAAACTTTTACATCCCTTTGCACACTTATTAAGGGTAGTTTTAAAAAACTAAAAATGCCTTTCCTATTTTTTTGCCTTGAAGTATATGTACTCCAAGTTTCAAGTCAATCCCTTCTTAGTACACCTCTACACCATAAGACCTATGTACTCCTCAAATTTCAAGTCTCTAGGACCAGCGGTTTAGGCTGTGCGTTGTCTATATGTCAGTCAGTCAGGACTTTGATTCGTATAGTATTAGAGATTTGTATACCTACATATCGGCGCGAGCAATACCTACAGCAACGTCGCAAACAAGTCGCACCAGTCAACGCATACACAACATGCCACCTGCAGCGTGACTCAGAGCGACCGGTCGGGAGCGCTTCCTGCCTGGCGCATCGCCTTTTTATGTTGTTGACGCGCACAGCAGACCTCATTCTAGGACTATTGATATTTTTTTTTAAATATCGGATTTTACATATTTTTAAATATATCAACATCGGAGTTTGATATGTCGAAAAAAATATCGATATATCGATTTTACTGGCTTTGTTTTAAAAAAACAATCGTAGGTCGGCTTAAAAATGATTTACACAGTTTAAAATTCAGTATATTTATTAAATAAATAAAATTATAAATATATGAAAATGTGAGGTTCTTAGTCAAAAATAAAGGTTTTATTCATATTTTTAGTGGTTTAAGTACCTTAAATACTAATAAAATAAAAGACATGCGCATACAAATATTAACAGAAACAATATTTTCAAGTGGATAAACAACAAAAGAATGTTTATTGACAAGGTAAATGTATAAAAATCAAATTTTCAAAAAATACTAAACAACATCAAAGGCATTTTTAAAACAAAGGAGCTGTTTCATCAATATATGTAAGCCGGGGTCAGGTCTGTGTACCTACAGTATATATAACTAGTGGCTTCCCGCGGCTTCGCACGCGTTGAAGTGGTGGGCCGTGATTGAGCCAGAAACATCCAAACATCGTAACTCTCGCATTGAGTTGTATATTATTAGGGTAGGATTTTAAATACCTACATAGGTATAAGAAATACCTATAGGCGTACATTACCTATATTAGGTAGGTAGATATAGGTATTGAGCTTAGCACAAACATGACAAATACAACAAAGACAACCTTACACGGAAAATATGTACTTATTTGTTCCTAGTTTCTACCCCAAAAACAAACGAAACAAAACAGCTTCAAGACTTTGATCCCCAGGCACGGTAAATACCCTCAACTCAAGATTCCCGTTTTTAGGATGTCCCTTACAAACATTGACGCCTCGTTGTATCCTTTTTACTCGAGCGCAACGAAGGAGGGTAACGTTTTAGGGGGTGTTTTTTAAAATCATACTGTCTTTTTATACATTTACTTCAAGTTTGAAATCAATCGCACTATGCGTTAAAAATCTCCCATACTAAATTTTACAGTAATTTGCACCCTTTGAAGGGGTAACTATCAAAAATTAAAAGTGTCATTCTTAATTATTTATTTCTTAGTATATTACCCCAAGTTTTAAGTCAATCGCGCCACGCGTTACAAAACTCCCATACAAACTTTGACATCCCTTTGCACGCTTAATAAAGGTAGTTTTAAAAAACTAAAAATGCCTATCCTATTTTTTTGCCTTGGAGTACCTACATGTACTTACTTCAAGTTTCAAGTTTGTAGGTTCAAGGAATACAATTTTTCATACCAACGTTTTCAACCCTTCTTACACCCTTAGTCGTTAAATTTCCAAAAAATCCTTCTTAGTACATCTCTACGCCATAAGACCTATGTACTCCTCAAATTTCAAGTCTCTAGGACATACGGTCAAAAAACTCCCATACAAACTTTTACATTCCTTTTCACACTTATTAAGGGTAGTTTTAAAAAACTATAAATGTCTTTCCTATTTTTTAGCCTTGGAGTACATCTACTTCAAGTTTCAAGTTTGTAGGTTCAAGGAATACTATTTTTCATACCAACGCTTTCAACCCTTTTTACACCCTTAGGTGATGAATTTCCAAAAAATCCTTCTTAGTACACCTCTACGCCATAAGACCTATGTACTCCTCAAATTTCAAGTCTCTAAGACCAGCGGTCAAAAAACTCCCATACAAACTTTTACATCCCTTTGCACACTTATTAAGGGTAGTTTTAAAAAACTATAAATGTCTTTCCTATTTTTTAGCCTTGGAGTACATCTACTTCAAGTTTCAAGTTTGTAGGTTCAAGGAATACTATTTTTCATACCAACGTTTTAAACCCTTTTTACACCCTTAGGTGATGAATTTCCAAAAAATCCTTCTTAGTACACCTCTACGCCATAAGACCTATGTACTCCTCAAATTTCAAGTCTCTAGGACCAGCGGTCAAAAAACTCCCATACAAACTTTTACACCCCTTTGCACACTTATTAAGGGCAGTTTTAAAATACTAAAAATGCCATTCCTATTTTTTAGCTTTGAAGTACATGTACTCCAAGTTTCAAGGTTCAAGAAATACTATTTTTCATACCAACGTTTTCAACCCTTTTTACACCCTTAGGGGATGAATTTCCAAAAAATTCTTCTTAGTACACCTCTACGCCATAAGACCTATGTACTCCTCAAATTTCAAGTCTCTCGAACCAGCGGTCAAAAAACTCCCATACAAACTTTTACATCCCTTTGCACACTTATTAAGGGTAGTTTTTAAAAACTAAAAATGCCTTTCTATTTTTTAGCCTCTGAGTACATCTACTTCAAGTTTCAAGTTTGTAGATTCAAGGAATACTATTTTTCATACCAACGTTTTAAACCCTTTTTACACCCTTAGGTGATGAATTTCCAAAAAATCCTTCTTAGTACACCTCTACGCCATAAGACCTATGTACTCCTCAAATTTCAAGTCTCTAGGACCAGCGGTCAAAAAACTCCCATACAAACTTTTACACCCCTTTGCACACTTATTAAGGGCAGTTTTAAAATACTAAAAATGCCATTCCTATTTTTTAGCTTTGAAGTACATGTACTCCAAGTTTCAAGGTTCAAGAAATACTATTTTTCATACCAACGTTTTCAACCCTTTTTACACCCCAAGGGGTTGAATTTCCAAAAATCCCTTCTTAGTACACCTCTACGCCATAAGACCTATGTACTCCTCAAATTTCAAGTCTCTAGGACCACCGGTCAAAAAACTCCCATACAAACTTTTACATCCCTTTGCACACTTATTAAGGGTAGTTTAAAAAAACTAAAAATGTCATTCCTATTTTTTAGCTTTGAAGTACATGTACTCCAAGTTTCAAGTTTGTAGGTTAAAGGAATACAATTTTTCATACAAACGTTTTCATCCCTTTTTACACCCTTAGGGGTTGAATTTCCAAAAATCCCTTCTTAGTACACCTCTACGCCATAAGACCTATGTACTCCTCAAATTTCAAGTCTCTAGGACCAGCGGTTTAGGCTGTGCGTTGTCTATATGTCAGTCAGTCAGTCAGTCAGTCAGTCAGTCAGTCAGTCAGTCAGTCAGTCAGGACTTTGATTCTTATAGTATTAGAGATTATCGCTTAGCAACATAGTAACTATTTTAACTGCTTATTTGCTTTATTTTTACTTCGTTTTTTTTATACTACTAGCTGTTGGAACAAACAGATGGCCCACCTGATGATAAGTGGTAACCATCACCTATAACAAAGCATTGCTTCTTAAGTCACGGACTATATTAACATGCCCTACGATGCACTGCCCTGCGTCCATCAACTTGAGGCATACAGATGTTAAGCCTTATGTGCCTGTAATTACACCGCTGTGTTTCGGTTTGAAGAGTGGGGTTGGGGGTGGGGCCCACTCTTCAAACTGAAACACAGCGTTGCTGCTTGGCGGCAGGAAAAGGCGTGGTGGTTGTACTTCCCCGGACGAGCCCTTCACAAAGAACTCTACTACCTTGTCCACATTTAACATAATTACTACCCGTATAAATTAAAATTAAAATAGTTTTTCGCGTCATGTCAAACGTACGTCAATTACATAAATTGCACCTGAATGGTAATCTCTTATTTTTTCTCTTTCTATGTGGCGTACCAGACCCACAATAAAAAAGGTCCTTTCAAGTGAATACATAAAACCTCTTATAAACAAAGTAGCTGTACAAAAATAAATGCTTCGGAAACCTTGTCCTCATTAACATAATTACTACCCGTATAAATTAAAATTAAAATAGTTTTTCGCGTCATGTCAAACGTACGTCAATTACATAAATTGCACCTGAATGGTAATCTCTTATTTTTTCTCTTTCTATGTGGCGTACCAGACCCACAATAAAAAAGGTCCTTTCAAGTGAATACATAAAACCTCTTATAAACAAAGTAGCTGTACAAAAATAAATGCTTCGGAAACCTTGTCCTCATTAACATAATTACTACCCGTATAAATTAAAATTAAAATAGTTTTTCGCGTCATGTCAAACGTACGTCAATTACATAAATTGCACCTGAATGGTAATCTCTTATTTTTTCTCTTTCTATGTGGCGTACCAGACCCACAATAAAAAAGGTCCTTTCAAGTGAATACATAAAACCTCTTATAAACAAAGTAGCTGTACAAAAATAAATGCTTCGGAAACCTGGTCCACATTTAACATAATTACTACCAGTATAAATTAAAATTAAAATAGTTTTTCGCGTCATGTCAAACGTACGTCAATTACATAAATTGCACCTGAATGGTAATCTCTTATTTTTTTCTCTTTCTATGTGGCGTACCAGACCCACAATAAAAAAGGTCCTTTCAAGTGAATACATAAAACCTCTTTAAACAAAGTAGCTGTACAAAAATAAATGCTTCGGAAACCTGGTCCACATTTAACATAATTACTACCAGTATAAATTAAAATTAAAATAGTTTTTCACGTCATGTCAAACGTACGTCAATTACATAAATTGCACCTGAATGGTAATCTCTTATTTTTTTCTCTTTCTATGTGGCGTACCAGACCCACAATAAAAAAGGTCCTTTCAAGTGAATACATAAAACCTCTTTAAACAAAGTAACTGTACAAAAATAAATGCTTCGGAAACCTTGTCCACATTTAACATTAATACTACTTATATAAATAAAAATAGTTTTTGTTAATAATAAAGTATATTATTAACTTCAGTCTTACTAAACATCATCAGTTTCTAAAATTCTAAATCACAATCTAACTCTTACATTTTTTTCATAACAAGCTGCAGAGTTCAGTCTCATAAACAATTTTTATAGGCGTGGGCGCCATTGAATCTCTATGGTTATGCTTAAAACTAATAATACTGTGGTAAAAATGTGTATAAATGCGTACAAATAGGGACGAATCTGTATAATAATATAAGGTCACACAAGTTCTAAGGGATAACTAAAGCACACAGAATTGGTGTAGGTAAAAATAATTTTCATTGTCTGCCAGTTTGTGTAGCGGCTTATTTTTTCGCAATGTTCTTATATCAATATCAATATTCTTGATTAGCTTCCTAAATGCGATGCTAAACACGATTAATGATCGTTTTGCAAGCGGCCCAATGTATAAATCAAATATATGTATCATATAAAGCAAATTATCATCCGCCGGCTGATCGAGAAAACCTAATACAAAATAAAAAATCATTTAACGACCGAATCTTGACAATAAATCAAATCAATCTGAATGCATAGCAAAACCATCTGTCTATGTTCACTCCATGCGTAAAAGTCTATGTTCTATAGATTTGCCATCAAGCTTGCTCGGTACCTACCCGAAGAACGTTAACGTCAGAACCCCTGGAACAAGTGCGATATTTTATGTTTGGAAACTATCAAATTACAATACCTTTTTGGTACTATTTGGTACCTACATTAGATTATTTAGTACCTCGATGAATAGTGAAAAAACATGAAAAGAAAGTGGTCAGACATTTCGACTACAGGTTGTCTGGACAGATTTACAATACCTTTTTGGTACCAAATAGTACCAAAAAGGTATTGTAATTTGATAGTTTCCAAACATAAAAACATAAAATATCGCACTTGGTCCAAGGGTTCTGACGTCAACCGAAAAACGACTTGATAGAAATATTATTTCAGCTGAAAGCTATTCAGTATTCTATGCATATAAATAAATGTTTTTATTCTTGTAAAAATAAACTCTCTGTCAAACTATTACAATATTATCGATTTCGATTCGATCTTCTCGAAGAGCAAGTTAGAAGGTGACTAAAGAATCGTTCAACACCGTTTAATTTTGCCAAGAAACTTGTGTCTAGGGTGGTAGGTAATTCTTGTCCTGCAGATGTTTTGGTCGGGAGCCAATAATGTACGGCCAAATAATGTATAGCATGATATTGCACAGCACGATAATGCACACCCAGATAATCCGTGTCCACTGGTTTGAATTATTGGGTGTACATTATCATCCCGTACAATAACATGCTGTGCAATATCGTCACGTGTTGATAATGTACACCCAGATAATGTACAGCATGATAATTGGAAGCCACTTTAGTACCGTTGAGTCGGATTGGTTAGGTTATGTTGAAACATATAAATTACGCACGAGGCGAGCGAGCAAAGCGAGAGTGCCGCGGCAGCGGCCGCCGAAGTGCCAGAAATTCATTTTTACGGTACCAAAGTGGCTTCCAATTATCATGCTGTACATTAACGTGCTGTACATTATCATGCTGTGTATTAACTGGCTACACATTAACTACACGTGACAATATTGCACATTCAGATAATGCACACCCCGATAATGTACACCCAGATAAAACGAATCCAAAAAGGTACCAAAGTGGATTCCAAATATCATGCTGTACATTATCGTGCTGTACATTATCATGTTGTACAATAACCGGACTCTTTAGGTCACCAGGTTACTCAAGATTCAGGTTGTCACAAATTCTGTAAGCTATTCCGATCTGCGTCAGCGCTCTTTAAGGGGCTGACAACTATCAAACAACTTCTCGCTCGCACGTTTCGACATGTTGAAAGATATAAAATCACTATACTCATTTTCGAAAAATCGCATCTTTTGAGAAGGAAAACATGTATCGATCAAAATGATTTTTTTACTAAACTGTGTGCAATGTGATTGCACACAAAATGGTTGATTGCGATTTTTCGAAAATGAGTTTAGTGATTTTATATCTTTCAACATGTCGAAACGTGCGAGCGAGAGTCACATTAGCTCTTGTCTTTGCCTTATGTAGGCTCACAAAAAGAAGCGTAAAGTTTCTGTAATAGAAGACCTACAGAACGGGCAAACATGCACCCGTTCACGGCAGGGTGAGCATAAAAGATGTCCGCATGGTCTGAGAATCAGTGTCGTCTGGCTAATTGTGCAGATGTTGCAAATTAAGGGAACCAGAAGTTGTTCCGGGCTTTGTGCAACTTCTGGTTCTGGTACTGGTAACGGTGCAGCTGGGATAGCTGGATCCTGGGGTACCTCAGGAACTACTTCCGGCTCTTCCAGAGCAGCGCCATCCGCGCCGAGGACTACTTCCTCACCGACATCCGGTATATCGTCAATCACTATATCTCCTATCCGCAGCAGTCTGCTAGTTGCGACAAGGTACTCCCTAAGGGTAACCAATCCCCTTTCGAGAGCCCTGTCATTATTACTTAAAATGCTGGCTCTTATGTAGGACCTCTCTCTGGCCCTTCTAGGTGGATGGTCTCCTGCGCGCAGAGCAGCCAAACGTGATGCGCTCACTGCGAACTTTTCCGCGATGACGTCTGTAATAATTATGATTATGGTTATTGACAAATTTCACCAATGCGTAGAATATAGGTAGGGAATGTACGTGGCAGGGACACGGGGTACTCGTGGTTACAAGACTAAATAGGTTACCCATTAATTCATGGAATTAATGGGTAACCTATTTAGTCTTGTTCTTTGCTCATTTATGGATCCTGTCGGTCATATCTACAGACAATCTTGCCAGTGTCAAGTCAATAAATACTTTTTAACTGCAAAGTATTTATTAAAACCGAATAAGTGTATATTCCACTATTCTGACAATTTGAGAGTGACGTAAAGAAAGGGGAGGGCTACAAAGTTGTAAAAAAAAACGTTATCTCGACATTCTCGAGCGAGGCAAATATTTTTTTTATTTTAAGGAAATTATTCAATGATAACGAAAAAATATATAATCTGACGATTTCCATAAGCCGAAGTAACAAATATTCGTCGATAAAGTTTAGCCGCGTGGTGCCTATACTCCCCTCTGCGCGATTCTATTTCGTGCTATGAAATCGAGCCAGTAGAAGATGATTCTACTGATGAAGATGATGACTAATTAATCAATAAATAGAGAAAAAAAATAGCATTTTTTTTTAAATAAGTTTAATTTTTTTTTTTTACATTTTTGAAAATCTATAGCCGCTCCCCTTACCGATGAAAAGGTATGAAACAATGTGTGACTGACATTTAAAAATTCTGCCTTTTCTTACCTGCGAAACGCCACACGTTTGGAGATGGCCCAAGAGAGCGCCGCAAGGTGGCGTGGAAACTCTCTGCCACATTTGATGTTTGGTGGGCGCTTCCGTGCACACTGAATGCTTGTGGGGTGACCTAATTAATAGAAATATTAATTAATAATAATAATTAATACTACTAATTGATAATATGGGTCGCTGCCGACCAACTGGGATCGAGGCCCCAAGTCAAGCAGAATACTAGTGTAGCCAAATCAACATAACATTCGACAACATCTGCATGCTCTGTTATGTTGCCAATTTATATACCTGGTACCTACATTTGTTCTCCACCGCCTTATGGCACGACGCGCCACCACGTGATAACGTGAGCACAGGATGATTCAAGTGAATAACATGAAGTAGGTAAGTTCCTACATTACCTAGTTACATGATCATCATTGTGGCACATAACCGACATGGATCATATTTACTGGTATAGGGACTTCCACCAGATAAGATCGCGGGAAGTTGGTGAATAGTAATATAAAAAAAAATATAGTCAACCTGTATGCTACTAATCTCTATATGTATACGCGTAATTATGTTATTACTTTGGAAAGTAGCGCAAGTGATTGAGAAGATGGAGGAGGGTGTTACAAAAAGAATTGGTTGTGCTGACATAAAGTGGGATAAATGCAAGAAGATTATGACTTACCCGATCCATCCAATACGACACAAAGTAGTCATTGTAATGGGTGTTAAAAGGAAGGCCTTCGGCGGCGGCGATGAGTGGTATCTCGGCCAGTGCGAGGGGCACTCGCGCCACTGGCAACAGTGCCAACGTGCAGTATAGCCGCACCAGCTGCCAGCCTGGAGAGTTATACTGCACGTGGAGCCCCATCGATCGCGCGTGTCTTAGTAGCGCTTGCGCAAAGTGGAACACGCAGCCTTTTACTTGTACTTCACTGACCGAGCTGAGTGCTGTCTGAAGGGCTGGCTCAAAGTCTGTAATTATGTGCGCAGGTCGTGGGTATCCCGCTGCCTGCCAGATTCTCTGTAAAACAGCCTGATAAAGAGCGCGCCTTCTATTTTGCATTAGCGCAATAATAGGGTGAAAATTGTGGCCCTCTATCACGCAGTGCAGTGTGAGCACTTGACAGGCTGGTATGCCTGCCGGAACTGTCAAAAAAGTCCCATCTACAATTAAGGTATTGCAAGTTTGCAAACAGCTTGAAGAGCCAGACATATTTAAAATAATGGCGTGGGCACCGCCCGCGGAGACTGTAGCCAACAGCATTTCGCTGTAGCGTGGATGCTCCGAGAGAACTGTCCCCCAACCCTCTAAGCTCCCTGGGACTGGCGGCTGCGCAGATCTTCTCCACTTGCGCATCGAGGGACCCACTGACTCGAATAGTAAATAGGGCGCTGCATCTGGGTATCTGTAAACAACATAGGTTAACATTTGTACAGTAGGTTCTACTTAACTACTCCAACCAACTCACATGAGGATCTTGAGTTAGTTGCCCTAAAGGTATAGATTAAAGAAGGGCACATGATAGGTACCTGTGACTGTATCACGGGAAGTTTGAAAGCAGCGCCAGTGCCAGATGGTAGTAGGTATATTAGTGTTGGTAAAAAAATAATAAATTAATGTACTGTATGAAAGATGACATGGATAAAAGAGGAGTGAATACAGAGATGACAAGTGACTGAGAGGAATGTAAGAGGAAAACATGTTATGTCGACTGCACATCGTCGTTGTGGTGCGAGAAGTCACTAACGGCCGGTTTCTGAAAGCCCGATCAAAACTAATCGGATGTCAAGTCACTCGCCCTTTCAGCTATTACATCAAATCAGATAGAGATAGCAAGTGACTTGACCTCCGATTAGATTTGATCGGGCTTTCAGAAACCGGCTGTTAGTGTAATTTTTTGCCAAAATGAGTTAATGAGTTAGCATTATTATTTGGATGATATCGGTGGTTGCGAAAGTTAATAAATACCTCAACACCTCTTCCTCATAAATAGAATTCAATGCTATATTTTCCATTGTTACCCTCCTTTTTAGAGCTTGGAACATGGAATTCCTGTAAAAGTTTAGCAATTTTAAATTACCTATGTATTTTTAAAAAGGTCCAAATGATGTACCAGATAATTGTGTAGGTATTATATGCACAGTGCATAGGTACAGTTAGGCCATTTTCGGGCAAAGTAGGTAAATCTTAGGTTTCTGATCGTAAGGTTTCCGATTGTGCACCTATGGATTTTTCCGAAAGGAAATAACATAGCGATGGGCATGCAACCTATCAAGTATGGAATACCAACTACTGTAATATGTGGCTTTGATATCACTTAAAATAATTTCACTAGTGATTCGGTGTTTTTATTTGTTTTTTGTATACAACTAGGTGATTGAACAATCGATTCGATTTTAAAATTTACTTACCGGTGTGGAACCCACGGTGTTGCTTCATGATTGTGTTCACCAACAACAGGTCCAGCGTGCCCATTCTTAATTAGAAAACGGACAGGGCACCTGTCACTGTGGCAGCGAAGGGAGGTGGTGGCGTTTCTCGTGCGTGTGGCCACATAAAAGTGACCACTTCGAGAGAACCATTTGCTTCCTTCTTTGTAGGGCTCGATCTCGGTAACCTCCATATTTAGCACACTGAAAAACAATTGGAATAAATAAATGATAATTGATGACGATCACAGGGAAAGTCCTATCTACTAAGGTACTTATTATAAATGCCCCGCAGCCTTGCATAATTCTAATGTCATCATAATCATAAGCAAAGTATAATAATCTTTCCTTATTAGATTATTTTTGTAATGTATGCTTTAAAATAGTTTCTAGTAAATAATTTCTTTAAATCGCTCCGTCAATGAGTCACGTGGTTTTTTTTATAAATGGCACGTATCACCCGTTTTTAAGTACTTGTACTTTGTATATCAGCAGCTTTCCCCCAGAGCAATATACCATAAAACATTACACTATGGAAGTAGCTAAAATATACTAGCCTAGCTGTAGCTTCATCTGTAAGCCATCTTATTGTGCGAACTGCGTATGCAGCCGAACTCAGTCTACCAGCAAGGGATTTGATGTGTGGACCCCACTGCAATTTTGCATCAATATTAAGTCCTAAAAAAATAGTAGAATTGACAAGGGTAAGTGATTCTCCATTTAATTCAATATTGGTTGGTCGCTGAACCACATTTGGCAAAGTAAATTTAATGCTTTTCGTTTTCCCAGCATTGAGCAAAAGATTATTAACAGTAAACCAGTTAAGTACTTGCGACAGAGATGCATTAACGTAATCGAAGTTAGTCTTCAATCTGTCGACTTTAAATATTAAAGAGGTATCGTCAGCAAATAGAACTATTATCACATAAATCTTTTACAAAAGGTGGAAGGTCATTTACATAAACTAGAAATAAAAAAGGACCCAATATCGACCCTTGAGGCACCCCTATATCAATGACCGATCCAGATGACCTCTCACCGCTGCATCAACTTTTTGCACTCTATTGGTTAAGTATGACTGTATAAGATCAATTGCCTGGTTTAGGATGCCGTAATGTTTAGATAAGTTTAGATATTAAGGTGGCATGACTTACACAGTCAAAAGCTTTGGACAGATCGCAGAATACGCCAATCGCATCTTGTGAGTGTTCCCAAGCATCATAAATGTGCTTCAGGAGCGTCGACCGGCATCAGTCGTTGATCTAAAATCCAAATTGATGACTATGAAGTATGCCGTTGACGTTAAAATGTGATAATAGCTAAGTAAGAACAATTTTTTCAAAAATTTTACTTAACGTAGGCAGTACCGAAATCGGCCTGTAGTTCGCAGGATCTTGTTCATTTCCAGACTTGTACAGGGGAGTAAGTTTACTGTGTTTAATTAAATCAGGGAAAACGCCCTCATCTACCACATCTATTAAAAAATGTATGCTAGACATGGTGCAATATCAGTTATAATAGCGCCTAAAACTTATGTTTTAGGCGCCTAAAACATTGTTTACTTTTAAATTTATCTGTTTATTACCGAGCTTTGATTTGCCTGTTTCGTTATTGACTACCTTACAAGTGGCTTTAATTTTATTTGTCGATTTTTCAATTTCATTTCTTAAATGCAATGATTTTGCCGCGTGACATACTTTTTTGAAAATTTTAGTGTAGTTTTTAGTGTGTAGAATAAACGTTGGGTCATTCAGCATTGACTCCCTAGCAGCGTATAGGTCATATAATTTATTCTTACTTTTGTAAATACCTGGAGTTGCCCAGTCAGCGAACTTGACACTTACACTAGCTTTACATGTTTTAAGTTGAAAAGTATCATTATCTTCTTCATTTATTAAATTTGTCAATTTTATAAAAAGATCATTTGGATCAGTCAAGTATGGTAAAAGGGACACTTTCAGTTCAACATTGTTCTGAAACTTTTTAGTACGGCTATCTGTGATATGCCGATAGGTGAAGACCTCGTCTTTATCTGACACTTTAAAAGCAAACCTAGCGCTATGACCGTAATGATCTGAACTAAAATGCTTAACTACGGACTTACAAATTGGATCATGACAGCTAAAGATTTTGTATAGACAGGTGGCAGTTGTTAGTGTCACTCTTGTTGGGTCTTTAAACAAGCAGTGTAGATCAAAACATTTAAACAAATTTAAAAATCTCTCAGAGAGTGGATGAACCGGAATATCTATATTAAAATCACCGCAGACTATTAAAGTTTTTTAATTAAACAATTTCAAAGTCAAATTTTAAAGGTATTTATTCAATAAAATCACAAGGATCACTTTGAAACGTCTTAAAGCTAGGTGACTCTAGGTGCCAGTTCCACGGAGGACAAATTTCGGCGTTGATATTATTTATTAAAAAATTTGAATATATGTAATTTTACTTAGAATACACTGTGACTAAGATATTGTTCTGTATACAATTAATGATGATAAATAAGTAATTATTGAATTTTAATACATTCATAATAAATGGTTTACAAATAAAGTCGGTTTGGGGGCAGACTTTTTCTTATATTAAAACTTATTGTGACTAAACTACGTACATTTCTGTAATAAATTTAAGTGAGCATGAAGAAAACATTTTGTTTTAAGTAATAAATAGGTTAATTAGGAATTAGTATAAAAAAAAAGTATTTTTTTGTCCATGGAAAGTACCTCTTAACTTATAATGACCCATATGTAGGTATGCTGCAAATTAAATATCCATAAAACAAGTTTTGCTTCTCATAAAATTGCATTCATTGGTACTTTTTTCTGGGACTACATAAAATAAAAAAAAGGTATGCCAAAGTACTAAAAAGGTATTAAATATTTACACAGAAATAATTAAGTTATATTATCTCTAACTATGTGAAAAAAATGTGGTCCAGACAACCTGACGTCAGAATGTCTGAACACTTTCTTTTTATGATTTTTCACTATTCATTGAGGTACTAAATAATCTAATTTAGGTATCAAATAGTAACAAAAAGATATTGTAAAATTGTGATATTGTGAAAAAAATGTGGTCCAGACAACCTGACGTCAGAATGTCTGAACACTTTCTTTTTATGATTTTTCACTATTCATTGAGGTACTAAATAATCTAATTTAGGTATCAAATAGTACCAAAAAGATATTGTAAAATTGTGATATTGTGAAAAAAATGTGGTCCAGACAACCTGACGTCAGAATGTCTGAACACTTTCTTTTTATGATTTTTCACTATTCATTGAGGAACTAAATAATCTAATTTAGGTATCAAATAGTACCAAAAAGATATTGTAAAATTGTGATATTGTGGCTTTTTGGAAAAAGGCCAAGTCTTTCCTGTGAAATCAATCATTATTCCTGTTGCAGTTATAATCAGCAAACATATTCATCCACAAGTTCAACACACATTGAGACCGACCTAAGCCGCTGATCTCTGGACTTGAGGAGAGCATATAAGCTGTGACCAGCAACACATTGTTTTGGAGCAGTATCCATAAGGGCAGTACCACTCACACCTAACACTTGGATTGGAATTACAGGACCGACTGACTCATTGACTTTAAAAAAATAATCATACTGTTTCTTTTGACAGTCATTCATTACTAAGACATAGTTTTGTTTGAGGCACAGTTGCCTGACAAGAATGAAATTGACTCTCACATCTGTCTGGCACAGGCATAATCTCAGAATATTCCTGGCTAGAAACATGATGACTTGATTGAGTCTGTTGATGCATTGGTCTAGCTCAGGCACATAATGAGAATATGCCTCGCGGAGGTGGCCATAGCACTTGCAGTACATGCAGAACGGAGAGCGCGATTGAGAGTGTTGTTCAGAGCTAGCGGCGTCGAGGCGAGCGGCCACAGGCGCAGCGGCACCGAGGGCGGCGCCTGGCGAGGCGCGATACCACGCTCAGCAGGCGCGCTGCCAGAAGGCAGCGTAGACGACGGCTTCGAGACGCCGGGTGGCGGCCGGCGGACGGTGACGGCAGGCGCCGGTCCGCGGCGACGTGTGTCCTTGCCAGCGGCAGGCGCCGGTCCGCGGCGACGTGTGGCAGCGGCAGTCGCGGGCGGCAGTGTGGCACTCTTCCCCTTTGTGATAGCGTCCTTGACGACACGGGCACGACGGATGAGCTCATCGAATGAATTTACGTCTTCCCGCGACACTCTCTTTCTTATTATCTTATGAAGTAACCCATAGGTTATGTCAAGTTATACCTTTGAGCTGTGGTCACCGCGGGAAACCTTCGCGAGCAGAGCACGGATTTCCGTTAGAGATGAAGATACGCACATTTTCTTCTTCCTGTTTGTTCTCGAAGATTGATGTATAGATGCGATGCGGCGGTTTCCGAACTCCGAAGGCGCCACGTAGAAACGCTTGCGCGCACGCCCTGCCACCATAAGGCGGCGTCTCGCGTCAGCAACATTGCTATACCTCGGAGTGCGTTAGCGTTGGAGACCGCAGCGCAGTCTTTAAAAGCCTCGACGGCATCGATAAATGCGGCGATCTCATCGATGGCTCTAGAGAAGCGCGCGGTACATCGCGCGATGTTCCCGGAGGCGCTGGCGGCGGCGGAGGGCACGGCGGCCGGTTCGATGGGCGACTGTCGAGTCATATTGGTAAGACGCTCGAACATCAGCTCTTGCGATTGCTGCATCGACCTTAGAATTTGTGACATCGGCATATTCATCGTTTGAATTCGACAACCGGCTTTGACGTCGTTTACGCGGCATTATATAAATCACGTCCGATATTCACAGAATGTACTCGAACAAACGCATAAGTTTATTTCGCACTTTTCACCGTATCTAATGTTAACAATTAACAGTAAGTTTTTTACGGCCCTCTCGTTGGGCAGCCGCCAATATGGCGGGCAGTAAAAAAAGGAAATTGTACCAATGATTTGAAGAATGCTGTTTGTTACCTAGGTACACCAAAAGCTGATAGAGTTCTTAGCGTTACTATTATATTTTTATGCAAACTGATTTACCGGAAAAATTGGAAAAGAACGCATGCACTTGCACGGCGAGTTCCAAGGTCCCGACGCAAGAGGAAGAAAAAACTAGAGGGCGCCGGCAACCGGATTTGGCGCGTTTTTCGACTTCATAGTCGTGGGTAGAAGGAGTCACGAGTCAGACGTACGCGTCTGCAGCAGCTCATACCGTAGTGAGTACGTCAGTATCAGCTCTATTTCTTTTGCAGCGGCTTAACAGCTCTCATGCCAGCCTAATATACATTAATACACAAACACCTAACCTACACTAACAAATAAACTCACAATAGGTACACACACAACACACACACTCTACTAGCATGCATGTATGTCATTGAATGTGAGAACAAGCTTAGATTTTATTTAATGTATTTTATTTTTATTTTGTTGGACTTGGCTAGCTACCGATGAATAGCACGTTTATAAGACCTACATCCGAATCCAAGAACTCAGTTTTGTCTCGCGTCAGCGATGCTTGGGACGATTAGGGGAGAAACCATCTCCTGAAACACAGTTTTTTAACTAGTTCGGGGGGCTGTGGATACCAAATCAGCTCAACTACGCAGTCAACGATGCAAAACATTAGTCCTAAGTTTTGATTAAAATAACGGTTGTCTGGAAGAGATCGCTACTTGCGATAAGACCGCCGATTGTAGGACAAACTTAATGTACATTTACTTTATAACTTTTTCCATTCTGTCCTCAATAAAGTTATTATTATTATTTTATTCCTAAGTAGATAGGGTCTATATTACAAAAAAGATATCCAGACCAAAAAAATTGCTAAATTAATTTGCGATTCGGAGTGTAATGTCCCTTTCGCAAAATGTCCCGCTCCTAAAAACGTAAGCATTTCGTAAAATGCCCCGTTCTCGAATCGTCCCGTTCGCGAATCGTCCCGTTCGTAAAATGTCCCGTTCGTAAAATGTACCGTTCGTAAAATGTTCCGTTCGCAAAATGTCCCCAAGGTACATTTTAAAGTGCTATTTGTTATTTTTATGAATTTTGAAACCTACTATCTCGATAACCGCAAAATGCACAGTTTCTACTCGAAGCTAAATTAAAGACACGAAACTAAACGTGAAACTTCCCTCGATAGATTTATTTTTCAAAGATGTGTCTCTCAAACCGCTTTTAACATACTTAGGTACCTAATTAATGAACCATTACTATATAAGCATTACTTCTTACATTAATTCTAAAACTACCTAATTCTTAAAATAATACTAGTATCCTGACGAATGACGTACAAATTTTACTTTTGTTATACATTTTTGTACAGATATTTTTCCGTTTTCCAATTCTTTCAGAGCTTTTACATATTTCCTGTTGAATATTTGATTACGCTTCCTTTTGTTTTTTTTTAATAACATATAGTAGATAGTTGCAGTACATATTAGGGCATGCTCCCGGTACTGGTCAGTATCGAAAGTCCCGGTAATTTCGATACTGATCAGTACCGGTACTCCACAAAGCAAGTACCGGTACTTTCGATACTTTCGATACTCGAAATCACTCATAAACTATCGATGTTTTCTAGTACAATATACATCAATTTCCATAAATAAACACTAGCACTGCGTCCAGTTTCACTTTTCTATTTAGATTTCTATGATTTAACGAATTATAAACCTAGATTTAACAACGTTCTAATTAAATCCAAACAATTTTAAGTATTACGATTAGGTACGTAGTTTGTGTTGATTTTTTTATGATTATTCGATTGATCTTAGCTGGTTCTGATTGTTGTTTGCAAGTGGGTGGATTGAAAAGTTCGCGACCTAACCAAGAAAACAGAGTTCAATACCAACAATTTTTATTTTTATTTTAAAAAAGTACTCCTTCTATTTATAAGTAAGGCCGTAAATGTTTGTTTGCGAATTTTTTTTCTCATCTACTCTGTAACCATACGTGAGGATCGCTAATTGGCTTCTCTGATAACCTATCAAAAAATTAAATATTACTTATAATTTAAGTTTTAATAAGGTGTCGGTCTACCTAAAATAAATAAATAAAATATCCAAGTACCTACACATTCTTCGACCTCTTCATTCGATGAAAATTTTTGGCTGCCGACTTGTTTTTAGAGGTTTGGGAACAGTTGAAAGTCGGGAAGGCCAAATCAGAAGATTATAAACCACAATCTTGAATTTGAGGCATGGATTCAATCCATCCAGATTAAACAAGATTTTCTATCTCATTATCTTGGGCATTTCTCTTTAATTTCTTCGAACGAACGACGCAAAAGGGTTAAGAAATATGCCAAGCTAATGGTTTCGCCCTTAGCGAGGTGGTCCACCATGATGACACCCTTAGCATCTCACCCTTTTCCACAGTGGTCAACTCAGATTACATCTGTTATCTAATCTGCTATAAAAATCTTGAGGCTCAGCCTCAAACGTGACAATACAGTCGCAAGATTTTGTGAGCTCAACGCGCTTTTGCTCATCTGAGGGAAAAATGGGGACCAACCTAGCTGAGACCTTAGAAAATTCAAGTTAATTAACAATTATGTTTTTTGTATGTTCATAGGAGATGGTCGAAGTGTGTGCAATCTTCTTGATGATCAGTCTTCGGTCTTCCCTAATGAGATTACACACCTTTTCATTGTTTTCCTTAGTCGTAGACGTCTGAGGCCGACCAGACCTAGGGCATCTCTCTCTAGTCAGGTTTGAATTCTGGGACCCACTTCTTTACAGTCGTAGGTTTAGGATAAGGATTTATTTTCATGTTGTTTTCATGTCATCAAACAATTATTTGATGATCGAACGTTTACTTTAAAACCAGAAATACGTAAGTATTTCTGGTTTTAAAGTAACCAAACCCAAAGTACAATAACCAAATTTTGGATTGTGATAACCAACAAACATATAAATAAAATGGGGGTAGTTTAAAAAGATATAATAACTACACTTAGGTACTTTTGTTCTAAATAAATACCTACATATGAATTTAGTTAGACAACATAGTTTGTTCATTCCAGTTGTTTTTTCATTTGATGATTATTCTATTTAGCTTGATCTCACCTGTTCTGATTGTTGTGTAAGTGATATTATTGTTCTAAATCATATAAAAAAACGAATAATCTTAAGTTATTTTATGTAATACAGTTTTTGTTTCATTTAACGGCTATACAGTTAGTTAATTTAAGATAATTAGCTCAGTATCGAAAGTATCGAAAGTACCGGGAATTACCGGTTCTGAGCCAGTATCGGCCGAAAATTACCGGTACTGAGAAAGGTATCGATACTGCATGCCCTACATATGTCTCTCTTAGTATATCGAAAACCGTCAGTGATGATGGTTTCTTTGCCCTTTTGGGATGTTGAAAATTCCATAATAATATAATTAATTATTATTTAAATTAAAATACAATGAATAGATCTCGTTAGTGACAATGTTGCATAATGAAGTTGTCAGTTGTCATTGTAACGTGAAAAACCATCATATTGAAATGTAAAGTGGCCAGTATTAATTTAGAGGATGAGTAAAGAGTTTTAGTCCATACGTATTTTAAGATCAAGTAACGGGTATACGAACCCCTTTCTATTTGTTTTAAAAACGGGACATTTTGAGAATGGGCCGTTTTGAGAATGGGACGTTTGGAGAATGGGACGTTTTGAGAATGGGTCATTTTGAGAATGGGCCATTTTGAAAACGTGCCGTTTTGAGAATGGGCCATTTTGAGCACGCGGGACATTATGCGAAAGGGACATTACACTCTGAATCGTTAATTTGAATTATTTAATAAGATCTAATTTTCAATGCTGCATTTTTTCCACTCTTGAGTTGTGGAGCTGTTTTCAGGAAAACACATAAATGTGTTACACAACTCAAACGGTTCGAAGATTGGTTTTATGATAAACAGAACCCTGAACCGTTCGAGTAAAATATTTATTATTATTCATTGAGAGGTTTACTACGTACTCGAACAGTTGAATTGTTTGAAGTAATATCGGTACAGGTGACTTAAGGAGTAAGGCATTAACTGGGGGGTCATACTAGTTAATATTGCTAACATACAAAAGGATTTTTTCCCGTTTAGGGCTCGTTTATTTTTCTAGAAAATTATTTTTATAGTAGTATTTTTTTGTTATGGCGCCAAGTCTTATCGGTGCTTGCTTGGAGTCTTTGATAGTACCATGAAAATAAGAGCTATTAGATCTGTGGTTCAGCTCCAACTCGAGACTGTAAATGAGCTGATGCGCTGCAGATCAAGTTTTTTGAGTGAGTTACCCATGGCTACTACTCGCCACTACAGCCGTCTGATTGGCTGGCTCAGTTTGGGTGTTGCCCGTAGCGGCCGGGTTACTATACAATACTTTAGAGGCGTATTTAATTGCGAAAAAATCTAAGTAACTTTACAGTCTTATTACCTACGTCACATAAATATCAAACTTTTAAAGATAAAAACTTAGGTCCATCTAATAACAAAATAAACTCTACAAAACAAAATAAAAACGAGATTATGATCATAAAAATAGATAGCTAAACATCTACTACAAAACATTATTTGTTAAATTATTTGCACTCTAAACTCTCACAATATTACCTTATAATCTTACCAGTAAATTTCTCGAGTAGGTACTACAAAATAAAATATCGACATACCTAATTTCATGCAGATCGGATCAAAGTTATGTCCAGACAAAAATAAATACATAGGTACATAAAATGCCAAATCAGACAAGTTATCTGAGAGATTCGTTTTTTTCGCTCACTCATTGTGGCATTATAACGGAAACTTAGGTTTCCTCTTGTTCGATTGATCCGCTTCCGCTACATGGATTCGGTTAAACATATAATTAGAATTCCTTTTGTTTGAATGCCATAAGATTTCTAGCTATCCACTACCGCCATCTGGGATGAAAATAAGGAACCAAATCTGCATTTAAGAAATTTCATTTATAGTCTGTGCTATTCTTGTAATCGAAATTGGGTTAGTGCAATTTTTACCATGACAGTGCATCTAAACAGAGCATAGGCTTTCGACCAATCAGAGCAATGGTCACAAAATCCATGGTCGTGTAATCCGGGCTGTACAATCCCGACTGTGCTGATAAAGCACAGCCTGGAAAACACGGCCCGGATTCCATGTACATTTTGTACATGAATTCCTGGCCGTGTAATCCGGGCTGTACAATCCCGACTGTGCTGATAAAGCACAGCCTGGAAAACACGGCCCGGATTCCATGTACATTTTGTACATGGAATCCGGGCCGTGTTTTCCAGGCTGTGCTTTCCGGGTTGTACATTTTCGGGCTGTGTAATACTTGGTCGTAAATTAACCGGACCCGTTGTTGATCATCTGCTGTAAATAAAGGATAAATGGACTTTATGAAACCACTCCATCAGTGCTGTTGAGCAAATCGTGCAGAAAATAAGTGTTTTTGCCACTGGACATTCCAAATTACTGTTTTGGATGATATTAGAGTGCACAAGAGCACTGCATGCTGGCTGGATCATCAAAATAAGTTTCCAATGAGTTGGCCCAGTTGTGCCGACACTTTATAAAAATACTAACAAGCGAAGAAAGTAGAGCTGAAACGAAATCAAGTTTTTATGCCATTCAATGCTTCCCCAATGTTTTGAACCATGATGAATATAATTATTGTAGCTTGTTGTGTACTACACAATATTGCCATTTAACATGGAGATACAATAGAGGATCTGCCAAATAATGATGTGGAACTGCCAGTAGTTAATGAGGAAGTGAACAGAAGCAATGAGAACACCTGAGTATGCTCTGCTCATCTACAGACTTATTTTAGGTAATAAGGTGAGATAATATTGCTATGATATTTTTAATTTTGTTTAAATATGTACTTCATAAAAACATTAAAATAAGCTATAATAAATCTGGGCTCAGATTTGTTCTTCCTTGAAATGTATAGAGGAAGCCTATGTGTAGCGGTGGACTTCTCAAACTGATGATGTTGATGGTGATGATGAAAAATTGATTACACAGTTGTTTTTTATTTATTTACCACTTATAATTTTATTATCTTAACAGCTATGTAAAGGATAAAGTTTTTATTAACAAATATAGTTGGTAGTTAACATTAAAATCAATGTATAATAGGAAGACAAAAGTGTGGTTGCCGGTGTAATTACAGGCACATGAGGCTTAACATCTGTATGCCTCAAGTTGATGGCCGCAGGGCAGTGCATCATAGGGCATTTTGATTTTTAATTTTATCGTTTTTTTTGTTTCCAGGATTGCTGTAGACTTGGTTTTGCACGATGGATTTAATGACTTCTGCGGGATTGGAGATGACGGTGCTTCAATTATAATTTCATTTGTTTCCGTTGTATCTGGATCTGTAAATTATATAATAAATTACAATAAAACTCATCTTAGTTATTATCATATTTAATTTCTACATCATCAGCATCTTATTATATGTCTTTATCCATGCTAAGTGGGGTCATATTTTATTTCTTATTTATAGTGAACCAGCTGTTACCCTTGACTTCAACCTCATTTATATGAAACCTAGTACTATTTAGTATACCCTTAAGGGATTATCTGCCAAATTTCATTACAATCCGTTTAGCGGTTAAGTTGTGAAAAGGAAAGGAAACAAACAAAGTTACTTTCACGATCAATGTACTTTTTGATCTGAAATAAAGTAGGAAGGTAAGTAATAGTTGAAAAGCCACAAAGTTGTATTGAATGACATGTATTTTACACACAATCTGAAATCCTACAAATATTCATATTGTCTATTTATTTATACATATTGGAGATGGCGGGAAGAGCTTGATAGTTTCCTGAATGAACAGACGGGGCCCACAATCATGATGTGTGGAAGGAATTAGGAGAGGTTTTTGCCCAGCAGTGGAACCCGGAGGGCTCATAATAATAATTACATTTTACTTACGTTAACATCAGCATCCTGATTCCTGGTACCTATGTCTTTTTAAATTTAAATATGCTGTTTGAAGTTGTTTCTTTTGACGGGAGACCTCGGAGGAGGCATTGAATTTCGCTGTAATTTTCTCTGTCTTCTTTCTTTACCAGGTTTGCCCCGTTGGTAATTTTATTTTCGACAATTGATTTATATCTGAAAGAGCATAAATATGAAACCTCCCGTTGGTTTTATACCCAAATCAATGCGCAATGAAATTTACTTACATGTCCATTATGTTTAGAAGAGAACATTTAATTTTGTCTCTCTCTGTATATTTTTTTCCTCTGGATGCCATAATTTGGTATCTAATTATTTGCAAGAGTTTTATTAACACGATTTCGTAAAGAAAATTTAAAATCTTGCGCTTTTTTATTTTCATGTCATATAATTATGTCAAAGTCGTCATTTTGAGCGAAATTGAGTGAACAATACAACAAAATGAATGAAAGGAATCATAGTTGCCATAATAATTTATTATTTCCTCGATTAGTTGACATTGAACCTATGATTAGCTAACATTGGTTCATTTTGGCTTAATTGCCCTTTCTGCAACCCAATTATATTTGACAGTCCTGCTAACTTAACAGCATGTTAGTTGATCGGAGGTTTGATCAGCCTTTCAGAAACCGGCGGTAAGTCTTTATCTTAGTATTTAAAAAAATCCCTGAAAATTATGAATAAACCTATAAATATCTAGGTATACGTAATATTTAGTTGATAAGTAATAAGTACCTACCTGTATAATAATTTATATCTCTACGAACCTTTAGTAGTCGGATTATTATAAGCAACACTTACCGCCGGTTTCTGAAAGGCTGGTCAAATCAAAATTAACTAATCGTAAGTCAAATCGCCTGTTAACTCGAAAACGGGTTGCAGGAACGCCGGTCAACTACTAAATTTTTAATCTCTGATTAGTTAACATTTCAATCAAAAGTTCCATGTCAAATCACTATTTGGGTTTCTGAAAGCGCGATTAGGCATAAATGCCCTGTCAACCTACTGTCAAATGGTATGTTAGCTAATCGTCGGAGAATGGCTGATTAGTTGTTGATCATCTGCTATAAATAAAGGATAAATGGACTTTATGAAACCACTCCATCAGTGCTGTTGAGCAAATCGTGCAGAAAATAAGTGTTTTTGCCACTGGACATTCCAAATTACTGTTTTGGATGATATTAGAGTGCACAAGAGCACTGCATGCTGGCTGGCTGGATCATCAAAAAGATGAATATAATTATTGTAGCTTGTTGTGTACTACACAACATTGCCATTTAACATGGAGATACAATAGAGGATCTGCCAAATAATGATGTGGAACTGCCAGTAGTTAATGAGGAAGTGAACAGAAGCAATGAGAACACCTGAGTATGCTCTGCTCATCTACAGACTTATTTTAGGTAATAAGGTGAGATAATATTGCTATGATATTTTTAATTTTGTTTAAATATGTACTTCATAAAAATATTAAAATAAGCTATAATAAATCTGGGCTCAGATTTGTTCTTCCTCGAAATGTATAGAGGAAGCCTATGTGTAGCGGTGGACTTCTCAAACTGATGATGTTGATGGTGATGATGAAAAATTGATTACACAGTTGTTTTTTATTTATTTACCACTTATAATTTTATTATCTTATCAGCTATGTAAAGGATAAAGTTTTTATTAACAAATATAGTTGGTAGTTAACATTAAAATCAATGTTTAATAGGAAGACAAGAGTGTGGTTGCCGGTGTAATTACAGGCACATGAGGCTTAACATCTGTATGCCTCAAGTTGATGGCCGCAGGTCAGTGCATCATAGGGCATTTTGATTTTTAATTTTAACGTTTTTTTTGTTTCCAGGATTGCTGTAGACTTGGTTTTGCACGATGGATTTAATGACTTCTGCGGGATTGGAGATGACGGTGCTTCAATTATAATTTCATTTGTTTCTGTTGTATCTGGATCTGTAAATTATATAATAAATTACAATAAAACTCATCTTAGTTATTATCATATTTAATTTCTACATCATCAGCATCTTATTATGTCTTTATCCATGCTAAGTGGGGTCATATTTTATTTCTTATTTATTTATAGTGAACCAGCTGTTACCCTTGACTTCAACCTCATTTATATGAAACCTAGTACTATTTAGTATACCCTTTAGGGATTATCTGCCAAATTTAATTACAATCCGTTTAGCGGTTAAGTTGTGAAAAGGAAAGGAAACAAACAAAGTTACTTTCACGATCAATGTACTTTTTGATCTGAAATAAAGTAGGAAGGTAAGTAATAGTTGAAAAGCCACAAAGTTGTATTGAATGACATGTAGGTTACACACAATCTGAAATCCTACAAATATTCATAATGTCTATTTATTTATACATATTGGAGATGGCGGGAGGAGCTTGATAGTTTCCTGAATGAACAGACGGGGCCCACAATCATGATGTGTGGAAGGAATTAGGAGAGGTTTTTGCCCAGCAGTGGAACCCGGAGGGCTCATAATAATAATTACATTTTACTTACGTTAACATCAGCATCCTGATTCCTGGTATGTCTTTTTAAATTTAAATATGCTGTTTGAAGTTGTTTCTTTTGACGGGAGACCTCGGAGGAGGCATTGAATTTCGCTGTAATTTTCTCTGTCTTCTTTCTTTACCAGGTTTGCCCCGTTGGTAATTTTATTTTCGACAATTGATTTATATCTGAAAGAGCATAAATATGAAACCTCCCGTTGGTTTTATACCCAAATCAATGCGCAATGAAATTTACTTACATGTCCATTATGTTTAGAAGAGAACATTTGTCTCTCTCTGTATATTTTTTTCATCTGGATGCCATAATTTGGTATCTAATTATTTGCAAGAGTTTTATTATCACGATTTCGTGAAGAAAATTTAAAATCTTGCGCTTATTTATTTGGCGGGACTTATTTATACCGATTTTACAAATGGCGGACTTTTTGTTTTTTCAGTTTTTGTTTTGACAAATCTGATATTTCTACTGTCAAAACTGACATTTCATATTGTCAATTATCAAACTGCTTGCTATTGATTGTTAGCAAGAACATCTACAAAATAAAGAAGAAGTAGAAGATTGCTAACAAAATAATATGTAAATGTTGCCAACTCCAAGTTTGCCTATGATAAAGGTAATCAAACTGCATTATAAACTTAATCAATCATTATTGGGTTATTGCAGCTATTTTACATAATTTGAGAACCAAAAAGAACTACTACTTTGTATCGAACTATTTAGGGACTTTATTTGCGAAACATGGAAAGCATGAACATTATATTGAAAAGAGAGTGACTGCCGGAAATAGAGCGAATGGGGCACAAGACACGTTTAAGAGCAGCCAGAAACTGTAAAAGGCACGAATAGCTGTACATAGGGGGGTGTTCGTGCCGACAATAATGTATGGTACCTAGTAAAAGTTGGGCAAACATCAGAGTAGAGTAATGCATTAAAAATGAAAGCGTTACTTAATATGTGTGATGTGAATTTCAGTGATAGAGGAACAGTGTGATTAGAGAGAAATGTGGAGTGAAAGAAGACATACCTAATGATGAGGGTATAGAAAGCTATGTTAAGATGGTTTGGGCATGTGGAAAGGATGGATGAAAGGAGATTAACGAAACAGGTGCATCAGGCAAGCGTAAATGGCCTTTTTTGTCATCAAAATTGTAACAGCTCTTTTGTAAATTTCGATTTTTAACAGACAAAATAAAGATTCTATTCTATTCTATAAATGGGACTGTTGGGAAGGAAGACCTCAGAAGACGTATCTCGACCAGATAGCAGACGTTCTACGGAACAACCAGGTCAATAGTACCTACCTTCCCTAAACCAACAACGTATGAAGAATGTTTAGAGATTGAATGAAGCGAAAAAGGTATGTAAGGACCGTAGCAAGTGGAAATCCGTGGTCTCTGACAAAGTCCTATGAGAAACTGAATAAGGAATCAAAATAAATCTATTAGTCATATATCAACTAAGTAATCTAAGTATATAACTTTCAGTTTGAGAAACAAACAGAATGATTACACTTAAAACAAGAAAGAAATCGCTTTCAGCGATAAGGCCACCCATTGTACTTTATTATTTTACGCCTAGATTTATGATGTATCCTTGTGTACAATAAAGTGATATCTATCTTAATTTGAGTATCCTGTTTTTTTAAACTGAATTTAAGCTATTTATATTTAGGGAAATTTAGTTGGCAACTGGCGTGGCGTTGACTTGTTTGTTTATTGTTTAATGTTTATGTGTTTGGATTTGCACACCTATACAATAATTGCATGTATGTTGATTGTCGGACGAATAAAAACGGTTGCACCGCGTTAGCCTCATCGATACAGATAGAGTAACATGTAGCAAGAGCTTGTGGTGTCTATATTTACCTAAAACCTACAATAGGTTACAAAATTTGCCAAGTAACATTTTTGATGGGTGGTACACCTACCAAGAGAGCTCGAAACAGAATCTGCTGTTCCATCCAAGATTTAGGTAAATACCTACTTACTCGATAGAGTATTGTACTGTACCTACTCGAATTTCTTTAAAGACAAATTTATTGTTGCTGATAAAATTGTACCTGTTTTCTAAAGTTTTATTTATTATTTTGCAGGTACTATAAATTAAAAACATTGTCATAAAATTATATTATTTGCTGAGCAGTCCTATTGCAACCTTGAACATTTTCCTGAACAGTAACTGCCACATCATGAGATGCCACCACCAACTCCTACTGTCTCAAAATCTACAGCAAACTACCACACTTCATTGTGGATGTGAATACCACTATAATTCATTATTAAACTAAAAAAACTTACAAGACCGAGAACTTTACTGTACACAAATTCTATGACAAATTCAGTGCCGCTGAAGAGGTCTGACAGTTTAGCTGCCTGCATGCATAAGAAAATTACATCACAGCTGACGAGAGTCAGTGGAAGTTCCAATAACATCCTGGACATCATTGTTCATTAATAGGATAGCTCAAGCACTGTTTGCGAGTAATGACAGCACAGGATCACCATTTTTCTAAATACTAACCTAACATAGTTCATTAATTTTATTATGTACTAACAATAAGGATCTAAGTTATCTGAAATAAAATTTATATTAAGTATTACTAATATTATAACATTTATTATGTTTTCACCACTGATGTTTTCATTATTATTTTACCAACTCAATATGATAGTACTTTATGAATAAATACTTAATTAAATTGAATTTTAATTAATTTACACACACCGACAGAACACCTAGTCAAACACCTGTATAATGTAGGATCTACATTATACAGCACTTGGCTCCATCATCATATCAGCTAATAGGAATGCAGTACTATGTATAAATTCTTGAATAAAAAAATACCCATCCCAAACAGCTACACTTAATAACAAATACATCATCGAAATATAATTAATTAGTATTATGACAAGTAACAGATAATTACTATAATCCTTATTAACTAAACTTGAATCTGTGTCACGCAAAAGTGTGACAGAGATTCAAGTGTAGTTTCTATGTGACATAGTAACTATCTGATATTCTGTAATTCGCCTAAATCTTATTTACACTGAAAATTACTATTATCCATAATAACTAAACTTTAATCTGTGTCACGCAAAAGTGTGAAAATCTTATTTTCACCGATTTTTTACATCATCATCACCCGATCCCATACTAACTATGTTTAATTCTATGTCACTAAAACTAGCATCAAAGCTAATGTAGTGAAGATTTATACAACCTTAATAAAAATGTTTGCTAAAGTGCATTATATAAAATGTCAGCATTTTATAATAATTTGTTGACGATGCATGCGTAAACATTATTTATACATCGATGTTTTCTGGATTCAGTGGAATAATAATGAAATTATGCTCACATTTATATTTTAAGAATCAGAAAGTTACATGGTAGAATATAATGTGAAGACATTTGTCGAAAGGCCGAATGCAAACATTATAACCAAACCACAGATAAAAAAAATCGGTTTATATAAGCGCGCCGTATTTATTTTCATGTCATATAATTATGTCAAAGTCGTCATTTTGAGCGAAATTGAGTGAACAATACAACAAAATGAATGAAAGGAATCATAGTTGCCATAATAATTTATTATTTCCTCGATTAGTTGACATTGAACCTATGATTAGCTAACATTGGTTCATTTTGGCTTAATTGCCCTTTCTGCAACCCAATTATATTTGACAGTCCTGCTAACTTAACAGCATGTTAGTTGATCGGAGGTTTGACCAGCCTTTCAGAAACCGGCGGTTAAAGTAGGTCCACCATATATAAAAGAAATAGGTAAATGTATATCACAATAAAAATTACGTATTTCATTTGGACTCTTATCTGTGACAGTACCTAGGTTTTACAAAAAACATACCTACTTACTACAAAATACCTAAGGGGAACGACCCCTAGTTAAAAGCACAAAAGGCTTTCTTACTTTAATCCTAGTTACATACCTATTACGCGAATATAAATCTAGCTAATATCTACTTGCTTGGAGGCCAATCGTGCTAATTTAAATCTACAGCCAAAAACGTTACCGTGGGACATTACGGGCCATTTTTGCTGTGTATTAGTTATGGTATCGAACTGGCGGCACCTAGATTCACCTCTCTGACGACCGTGACGTGTGAGCCCGTTTTTGAGAGGGCTGTTGTATGGAGTCACGAACACGAGGGATAAGAGCCCTTGTCTCCATACAAAAACCGCTACAAACATGGGCTCGCGCTACAAGAACTACGTCCAATGAGTTAGGTGGTTAGGCACATGTGACAGTGCGTTAAGCAAATTTCTTATGTCAATATCATTTCAATATCCTATTGAACGGTGGAACAATTGAAAAAGTGATTGCGGGTCCCCATAGTGTGTAGTGAACGCGAGCCTCTACCTAAATATGTACCTTTTCACTTCAGTAACCACTATTTAATACAAATTATGCCTACGTGCAAAAATTTACTTCTATTCTACCTGTACTTACTCAAATTTCACAAAGTACCTAGGTAACGATTAATAATTGAAGTCTAATTAGGTAATACCTACACCTCGATAGCTAAGTACCTCTACCTACCTTACATCGTTATCACTTGACACAGTTTGAGCAGAAGATACAAAAGTGTTAATTATTACATTATGTAGCTATACATCAAAGTGGCTTAACTTGTTCGGTCATTCTTATGGGAGCCAATAATGTACAGCATGATAATGTACACCCAGTTAATCCGTGTCCATTGGTTTAAAATAACGGGGTGTACATTATCATCCCGTACATGCCGTACAATATTGTCACGTGTTGTTAATGTACAGCATGATAATTGGAAGCCACTTTAGTACTGTCGAGTCGGATTGGTTAGGTTATGTTGAAACATATAAATTACGCACGAGGGGAGCGAGCAAAGCGAGCGTGCTGCGGCAGCGGCCGCCGAAGTGCCAGAAATTATTTTTTACGGTACCAAAGTGGCTTCCAATTATCATGCTGTACATTAACGTGCTGTACATTATCCTGCTATGTATTAACTGGCTGCACAATAACTACACGTGACAAAATTGCACACCCCGATAATGTACCCCAGTTAATACGAATCCAAAAAGGTACCAAAGTGGATTCCAAATATCACGCTGTACATTATCATGCTGTACATTATCATGTCGTACAATAACCGGACTCATTCTTATCCTAACCGATAGACGCTCTGCGTTTGCTCAACGTTCTACGCGTTATGGCGGATACTAGAGCTCATGTGAATCTCGCTCGCACGTTTCGAAATGTTGAAAGATATAAAATCACTAAAATCATTTTCGTAAAATCGCATTCAACCATTTTGTGTGCAATGTGATTGCACATTTCAACGATCGTCTCTTAACCATTTAAATGAATGACTAAGGGCGGGTGTCACCATGCTCTGTTAGTTACTAATCAAGGATTAAAAGACCGTTAAATCTAACCTTAGCTGTCAACGACGCGTACATTTTGCCCTTTAATCCTTTGTTAATCTAACAGAGCATGGTGAAACCGGCCCTTACTTAGTGACATTTACATCTGAGCGCTTTCGTGCTTTGGAAGGCTTTAACGGCCCACATAGGAGGCCTTGGCGAAGTCTGTCACCAGAGTCTGCATCTTAGTTCATACGAAACGAACGTAGTTTATAAAAGTCAATTGAATAGTATGAGTAGGTACCATACCAGAAGCCCAAAGTGACAGAACTAACAGATAGACCACCGTAAAGCAGTTTTTTCTGCATATAACATAATTTAATTACGGCAGAGCACGTCCTCTATGGCTTTGCAGTGCGTCCATCACCACCAATTTCAGTTCCCTGAAGAATTCTGGTCTCAGCTGGTCGCTATGCTGCTAAAGCTCTGGTTGTAGTACATCGGCTGAGAGTACGGCTCCTGCAAGTTGTGTGAGGAGTCCTGCACGAGCTCGTGAGGGAAGGGAGGGTGGACGGAGGAATGCTCCTGCTCAGGGTACATGCCCATTTGATGGTAGTAGTTCAGCTCTTGCTGGCTGTGGACCATTTCAGGAGGGTTCTGTACTTCTGGTTGCGGCATTGCCTTTGGACAAAAAATGGTACGTTGTAGCACAAAATAAATAATAGATATATTGCATAAACGGTTATGTATACGTTGTACCTACAGGATGTTCCGAAAAATGTTTATGTATTATATACTTACCTTTAAAATTGTTTAAACTTTTTTAAATTAGGCTAATTTATAACCAACTAGCGGCCTGTCCCAGCTTCGCATGGGTGGTCATAAATTTTTTGAACATTTTAGGATAAACCTTAGACCGTGGGTTCGAGCCTCGAGTCTACTTATTTCATACATTTGCACGGCCTTCTCCTTGAGTGAGTGAAATCGCACCCCGTGCGTGACCCGTGGACCCGTTAAGGCGAAGACAAGAGCTAATGTGACTCTCGCTCGCACGTTTCGATATGTTGAAAGATATAAAATCACTAAACTCATTTTCTAAAAATCGCAATCAACCATCTTGTGTGCAATCACATTGCACACAGTTTAGTAAAAATTTCATTTTGATCGATACATATTTTCCTACTCAAAAGTTTGCTTTACTAGTTTTCGTAGATAAGCAAACTTTTAAGTAGGAAAACTTGTATCGATCAAAATGAAATTTTTACTAAACTGTGTGCAATGTGATTGCACACTACTTTTTTATCTACCTCCCAAGCGATTAATAGTATTATGCGGTTTTAAATTTATGTTAGTATTCTAGGGTTAAAAAAAACAAAATACTTATCAATAGATTCCTAAATGACGCCAGAGTCGATCGAAAAATGTTTCCTTTCGATCGATAGATCCAGTACAGACAAAATAATAAAATAAATTTCCTGTTTGAATGCTGCAGCTCATTACCGCCATCTAGAATGCCTTAAGGAAACAAATATATTTTTAGAATGTTACTTGTAACGGATTCTCTAGCTAGACTTTGTACTAGATTCACCTCGCTTTACGGATGATCCAAAGTGATACTTGTAATTTAATTGAATTAACGCCAACTCGTTAAAACTTGGGAATATTCAAGACAAGAGTGAACAAGTGGATTAACTTATAGCCAAGCTAGCTCTACCTTGACTGCATCTTCACTTTCCGTCAGGTGAGACGGCAATCAAACGTTTAGCTATTCAACAACAAAACGCCGTTTGACTTCGATTTTGAATTATGTTTATGATGATGGTCTTGCTCGAACACTTATGTAGTGGTATCTTCCGTGCGGTTTTTTTCCTTAAGTAGACACATAATATGTTTAAAAACCGGCGGCTTACCTGTACCTGATACTTGCACCGCTTGAATCGTCCGTAAAGTGAGGAATACGGCAAGTTGTAGTGAATGGCTGCCTGGTTTATCGACATCTGGCCAACCCTGAAACCGTAAATAATTGTTAGGATGATGCACGTAAGCAGGTACCTACCTAATGAAATTTCCTGTTTCCAACACGAGACATTTTTACGGTTACACAAAAATTTACCAGAAAATTCCAAATTTTACTACGCTGAGAACACTCAGTAGTAGTATGTAGTAGCAGATAAAATATTGGTCAGAGGTAGGTATTTCAAATCAAATCTAACTCACCTGACGGCTTCCAGTGCCTCTCCCATGGCGTCTTCAGACCACGGCGTGGGGTTCGATCGAGACAACTCTATGCCTTCACGTTTACAGCGTCCGTAAAGAGTGCCTGAAATATATTATAATTTCAGATCAGCAAGATCAACAAGATTAGGCTAAATCATGATACAGTTTTGGTAAAGCCTTTACGGGGTGTGACATAGACACTGTTTGATGAAGTACTATATGATTAAACACATCGTTGTAAAAGTCTTTCTTTAATCAGCACGGGCGCGGGATGCTAGGCAATATGTAAGGTACGTCCTGTCTTCCTGTCCTGTCGGCACCTTCCCAATCCCTCACCAGTAGGTATCCCGTATTGTGAGGCCGCTCTCTGCACCGAGGCGCAGCCCGAGCGGATGGCCGCCAGCGCGCGCTGCAGGTCATTGCGCCGCCACGCCACCGGCGCTGCGTTGAACGGCGCAGCCAGCCGGATGCCCTCGCGACGAGCTATCTTGTACAGCGTACTGCTGGGGATACCTGCAGGATAAACATTCATAGCAGTAAAATAAAGGGCAAATATAGGGAGGCTATTAGGTAATTTAGGTAAACTCTAAGCACATTGAAATAGCACAACTCAGAGAATCAAGACTGAAACTTGGCCTGTTCTTCTAGGGTTGGTCACGTGGAACTGGCACCTAGATTCTCCTAGAGAGACATTTCAAAGTGATCCTTGTGATTTAATTGTGTCAAGAGTCTTTTTAACTTTGAGCCAAGAGTAAATAAGCTCACCATAAGCCTTGCTGGCCTTGTTAGCGGAGATGGCGCCAGCTCTGAGCGCGTGCAGAGCGGCGCGCAGGTCGGCCTCGCTCCACGACTTGGCGGTGCCTTCCTTCTTCGGCGTGTCGATGCCGAGCCGGTGCGCGCGCTGCCACAGCGTCGTCGACGGAATGCCGTACGTCGATGATGCCTGCTCGGGAGAAACATTACGACTCTTGAGAAGAACTATGTTATATAAGCGTAAACTCAAAAAAACTGGCCTCGTCCACAGTCAGGCTAGTGCGTCGAACATTTTTTCTCTTGTTTCGTCTGAATATAGAACCAACGCGATAGGCCAACGTTAAATTAACTACACTCTTCCATATAGGGAGACCTCAACCACCTCTGCAACCTTAAGGGCCGGTTTCACCATGCTCTGTTAGATTAACAAAGGATTAAAGGGCCGTTAAATATGTCAAAATATGTACGCGTTTGACAGCTAAGGTTAGATTTAGCGGTCTTTTAATCCTTGATTTGTAACTAACAGAGCATGGTGAAACCGGCCCTAAATAATTTTGAAAGTCACCAGCTCAATTATTTCCAAGACAAACTATTTTAAGCCATCTCATAAATCGTCTTCAGTCAAAGTTTCGTTCCCCGGTTTTTGTCTACAGTCAGGCACTCACTTTAGTTAAGCTCATGTTGTGGTTCCGGAGTGCGTCGAGCGCGTTCTCCATGTCCTGCTGCGACCACGCCTTTGGTCCCCCGCGCAGCCCGCACGAGTCGCTCAGCTCATCAGCACTAACCAGCAGTTGTTCTGCAGAGGGACCGGGACCAGTGGGATAGGTAAGTACGATTACGAGTAGTTAAATAAGAATGGCTACTTATGGAACCGTCAAGACTTGATTGTGCTTCATGAATCATGCATGATAGATCGAAAAGAGCAAAATGATAAAATTTTAGAATAAAATATTGTTGCTGTTTTCCAAAATCCTGGTTTCATATCGGAAGACAAGTTAAATTCCGACAGGTAAGTAAGTGCGCAAGAGAGAATCAGTGGTCTGGTGGAAGTGATTC
The DNA here is from genome assembly GCA_932294275.1 of Chloroclysta siterata. Lineage (NCBI taxonomy): Eukaryota > Metazoa > Arthropoda > Insecta > Lepidoptera > Geometridae > Chloroclysta > Chloroclysta siterata. The sequence goes on along the minus strand of OW028590.1, from coordinate 29,048,734 downwards.
CGCTATAGGAAACCCAGACCGAGAACAAAACTCTGTGTTCATCGCACACATGTTTGTTCTCGTTGCGGATCGAACCAGCAGTCTACAGCGCAGAAGGCAGAGCTACTACCAACTGAGCTGTGAGGGCTGTCTAATGCTATTACTACTAATATCATAGTATCATAATCTGCTGTCTGAATTGCAGAATTGAAAGTAAGAAGGTGCACCTACCGCCTTCAGAAGAGTGTTCATCCTTGACAGACAAGTGCAGCGGCGTGAAATTTGCGGAGTCGGGCACTTCACATGTCCCCATTATCACCATGTGTCTCTCCAATAATGAGCCCTGAATTATTAAGGTTGAATCAATTCCAACAAAACTGACTTCTGGGGGGCATTCAAGGGCGCGCTCGCACCAAATGTAACCCCACTCCTACAGGGTAATTAAGCTTTTTTTCGAAGAACTGCTAGTATAGGCCAACAAATATGAATACGGTACCAGCTATGGAAGCTAAGTAATGGAAAAATCCATGGTTTTTAGCAACCAGCTTCACGTTAAAGGTAAAAAGTTACCCCTAATGCATAAGCTCACTACTTTACTGTAAAAAAATAGGTAGTTTAGTTACCGACGGCCAGTGGCCGAAGACCACGTTGTTCACGAGATGTTTGAAAAAGCGAAAAATGTGTGCATACCATATCACTTCACCAAACTTCAAAGCTGTAAGTAGAGAACTGTAGTTTATTTACCGTGGCATGTGGTGCAGGCTCTAAGGTCTCCAGATTGAGGGCGAGTGTTTCCACGCGCTCCTGTTTCACACACACTGGGGTGGCTGCGGGCCCGGCCGGTGCCAGCGGAGCCAGCTCTTCCAGACCTTCGGGACTCTGTTGTTTGGAACCATTATATAACTAGCTACCTACCTACATCAAACTTGGATAAGTAACAACAGGAAACTTAAACAATTTATAAATTTAATGTCTGTGATTCTAGGCTTGGTCACGTGGAACTGGCTGGCACCTAGATTCACCTAGCTTTAAGACGTAACAAAGTGATCCTTGTATTTTTAAGTAGCTTCCAAGTACCTGATTCCTGATCCTTCTCTAGATATTACCCAAAAATGGCAATGTGGCTAGATGCTACGCTACCTAAGATGTAGAATTTTTGGACAAGATACGTAAATGGAGTTAGGTACCAAAAAGTTCCGATGGTTACGTCACATTCTTACTCCTTAACATACCTGTAAGTGTTGAAGTAACGTCGGCATACCCTCATCATTGTTGTAACCGGCTTCTACTTTTAGAGAAGTGAGTGAATGGAATTCTGATTGAATCTATGAAAAAAAACTTACATCACTTAAACTATTTTTGTAATTCATGAATGTCCTCCTTATGAGGTACATAATTAGCAATAAAAATTAAAAGCAAGTGTTCAAAACTACTTAATTATTTCATAAAAGTTCGTTAATTGAACCGGAAGCTGAGATTTGACCAGCGTTAGGTTTTATGGTTCAATTACGATTCGTACATACCAAGATTCAAATGGGTTTCATTGTCGCCTCAGACCAATTTATTTGGCCTGAGATTGTCGCATCGTCAATTCTGGGTCTCGTCGATGCGTTTATTGTTAATATCATACTCGATTCTACTGATTCTACTCATTCCTAGCTTAAAAAATATATCGTGCGTGATATGGGAAGATAATAATTTGGGGACTTTACTGCAAGTATCCATAGGTACCTACTTACTTAAATAATTATTAATTAGGTAGTACTTAGATTACTTGGGCATAGTCGCTATCGGTATGACCTACTAATAAGAACGCTTTACCGTGTTATGGAAGACATCAGGTAACTGAGGACTATCGTCTTCTTCGTCTGAAGGAGGCTCACATTTTACGGCAGCAGTTCCAGAGCCGGGCATTTTCTGTCAAGTTTTATACTTATTTACGTACCTAATCTAAATTACCGGGTATATAAACTTACCTACTACTAGTGGTTCGCCCCGAACTGAGAAATCGTGATGCGACCCGACGAACGCACCAAAACTTTGAGTAGGTAGTAGTCAGAGGCAAGTCCAAACATTTTCTTTGGACTTTTTTCTAACTACCGCCTATAACTTGGTATGGTGACCAAGTTTCCCTATTGGCCTATTTATTGAAGAGTTCCGTTGAACAGACCTTGGCTCCATCATCAGACCTGGTCGTCGGCACCATTTTATGAGTACCTCCTTAATTTATTTCAAGAAAAAAAAATAAGAAAAAGCAAAGTAACTGGCCGACCAGTAGAAAAACCTTGATGTCAACGAAACTCTTAGAGATGGGAGCTCTTGGATCGCTGGTTATCTTAATTTAACTTTTATTGTTTTATCTCAAAAACCGAGCGTCCTAAAAAAAAGTAAAAATTGTGTTGGAATGTCCAAACACAGCCCTTTCATATGACATGTAACTTGATTTTTTTATGTAACATTTTATATTTTTGCCTCCTTAAAAAACCCCATATCTTAATAACCCTTCATCTGATTTTACTCATATACTTACCAGTAAATTTCTCAAGTTCAAGCTATCGACTTATCAAATTTCATGCAGATCGGATCAACGGTTCGAAAGTTATGGCCAGACAAACATACATATATACATACATACATACATAAAATGCCAAATCGCCCAAGTTGAAACTAAAGATCTTTGTTCGCTTCGCTCACTCGATCAATTAGAAAAAAGTTCACAGCATCCCTAATGTGAATCGAAACGGAAAAATCGAGAAAGTCTGAATACTATAATACCTACCTACGTACATTTACATAGGCAATTAGACAAGAGGAGGAGAGTTTATTGAGTTTTTCTCGATTGCCGTACAAATGAGGAGCACAAAATTTGCTTCCTTTCCTTCTCTTTCTAACGTACTTAGGTAGGTACATACACGGGCCAGACGTTCTCCCTAGATTATTTTTATTTATTTGTTTTCCATTCCATCAGGTTTTAGTATTTTTTTTGGTAGACGTAGGTACCTACCTAGGTTTGTAGTGAAGGTCATTAAAGCTCATGTAAACCCTGAAATTTAATTCTATGGTGATGTAGGTATATTTCTTAATTTTTCTTAAGTTTTAAAAGGCTGTTTAAATGTCTACATAATTAGGTAATTAACTTACATTTAGACATACTAGGTACAAATTCAAAATCAAAACATACATACATAACTGTATTCTAATAGTTATGGGATGAACATCGTCACAAACTTAAACTTGCAACGAAAAACTTTAGAGCTTTCGAAGAAACAACTTTATGGATTAGGTTATAGCGTATAGAATGGCGCGATGTCACGAGGTAGAAATGAGTTAGTTCGTAAGATGCGCGGTAAACCCTTTTGATGCTTCTCATGTCTTCATACCTATTCAAGTAGAAGGATGTCGTCGTCGGCCGCAGCGCACGTCTGCGCGACCCTGCCAGACCCACCGCAACTTATAACGATAACACTTTCGCTCCACATCGTCGTCGTCGTCTTCCCGAGCACGGCGAAGCGAAGGACGGTGTGAAACGGGAGCCGATAAACGCGTGGGAAACGAAGACGAGACTAACGCGAAATTCTCTGAACTCACCTAGTCGGTCAGCGGTGGCCGCCGCAAACACCCGCTCGCGTCACATATGCACCGCAAAACTTTATCAAAACACCCGCGGCTGCACGGTGACCTTCGGGAAACGATGAGATGTCGCAAATGAAAGTGAATTCGGCACACACCCGGCAGAGTCTGCGTCGCTGCGTGGCGCATGTTTAGGAGGTGCAGGGCGGGCGCGTGCTGATTTTTTTGCGCCAAGGAAATAAAAACAAACGCCTTTTGCCGGGAACCGGCCGCCATGCCACCGCGCCACCACCGACCAACGCTCGCTCGAGGCCGTAGCGCGTAGCTTGTCGTCTCGCCCCTGTATTGTTTCTAAATCAGTATTCGGTTTGTGAGAGTTCTAACAAAACTTATTCTAGAGGTATAAAAACTCACATAACTAGATAGGTATTCAAATAATACATACTTCAGAAAAAAAAGTCATGATAAGTAGGTAATTGTAATACTAACGAAGAGGGTAGTTACATTAAGCACAGTGCCCATTACTATAGATAGGTATGTGCAGCAAGCTGTGGAGACAAGGGGGCCGCCCACTGGCGCCCGACCATTCGGCGCCCCGCGCGCGGCGCCTTCTCTCTCTGCTCCGATTGATTTTTATTACAAGAATTTCGCTCATGGTTTTTTTGTTTTCCGCACACCGAAAGCCTGGGGACGCACACAAAGAGAATCGTATAATTCGTTTGTACCGACTCACTAATGCTATTGATTTTTATAACGAAGCGACAATGCTAGACTGCGGGTCGGAGACAGGAAGCTTTGATTTTTTTACTTTTGTTTAAATGGTTTTAATAGGTATGGTCGCTCTAAGTTTTTCTACTTATGAAATAACTTACCTATTACTGCTATTACCAAAATTTAACTGGCGTAAGAGTGAATAAACCTTTGAATTATTGTTTAAATCGGAATGCGCTCACAATCTCTGTGGTCGGCACTTCATAACTGAAGATCGTGGCCACTTGAAGATATATTTCCTGTACTGGAGTGGACTGCTTGTCTCCAGCGCTTTCTATTCGTGGCTATTCGGACCACATCTGTCTGTCTGTCCATCTAGTTGGGGACCTACCGCGAGAACGCTTTCCCTCCACGTTACCAACGATGACCAGCTTTTCGAGGTTATCGTCACCGCGTCTTGCTATGTGGCCGAAGTAAGAAAGTATACGGCGGTGACAGATCGTGGATAGCCTATCCTTAACTTTCAGCTGCGTAAGAATTGATACGTTGGTGCGTTTTGCGGTCCACGGTATTCGTAACATTCGTATCCAGCACCACATCTCGAACGCATCAATCCTTTTCCTCTCTCTAGCTAAGATGGTCCATGTCTCCACACCGTATAAGAAGATAGGGAAAACCAAAGCCCGGACCAAGCGAATCTTTGTCCTCCATGAAACCCCTCGGTTCTTCCAGATGCCATTCAGCCGAGTCATTGCGTCTCTTCCCATCGCCATATCCCTTCCCATATTCCTATCCCTTCCCATCCCACGCTTAATCTCGGGCACACAACTTCCATCATTGCTGATGTAAGAGCCAAGGTAATTAAAGCTGTTCACCGCTTCGATGCCCCGGCAGCTATTTGGGCCTGAGAGGAGTCCGGCTCGGTCAACTATCATCAGTTTTGTTTTGCTTTTATTGATAGATAGTCCCATTGCCTCGCTCTCGATGTCTAGGCGATGCAGCAATACTTCCATTTCCTCTACCGATGTAGTGACTAAGGTTGTATCATCAGCGTAGCGAAGGTTAGATATCCTTTTGCCACCCACAGCAAACCCACCATTCCAGTGCTCCAGTGCTTCCGTATAATGTACTCTCCATAGATGTTGAAGAGCAGCGGTGAAAGTATACAGCCCTGTCGTACACCTTTTTTCATTTCAAACACATTCGAACAGTCGGCGTCAATACGAACAAAGGTTGTTAGTGTATAAGTTGCTGACCAGGTGCTTTGGTACCCCCATTTCACAAAGAACCTTCCATAGCTTCTCCCATCGAACGCAATCAAATGCCTTAGCATAATCGATAAAACACAGGACAACGCGGGAGTTAAACTATAGGTCGGTAGGTAGGTATTTCGCAGCGAAAATAAAGTAAGTACGGAATATGTGCATTCATTTTCTTATATCTACAAAATCTATGAATTATATCTGGACTTGCTTCTGACTACCGCCTACTATCTTGGTATGGTAAACAATTTTCTACTCTATTGGTCTATTTAATGAAGTTCCGTTGAACAGACCTTGGCTCCATCATCAGACCAGTTCGCTGTCACCATATAATGAGAACTAAGAACCTTCATAATTTATTACAAGAAAAAAATACTAGTGGTTCGCCCCGAACTGAGATTTCGTGATGTCCGCTCCAGCCTTACATTGATACCAAACACGATCTTTGGCCTCTGACTGACTACCCCCTAACTAACTTGGGGTAACCAATAATTGTATCTTAAAAATAATACATACGGCATTTTTATTTTTTTGCTTCCTTTGAAAACCCATATCTCAATAACCCCTTGTCCGGTTAAATTCATATACCCATATAAATTCCTCAAGTACAACCTATCGACCTACCAAGTTTCGAGCAGATCGAATCAAAGGGTCCGAAAATTAAAGTAGATGGTACTCAGAGGCAAGTCCAAACATTGTGTTTGGATATGTTTCTGACTACCACTTGCTAACTAAGTATGGTAACCAAGTTTCAACTGAATTGGCCTATTTATTGAAGAATTCGGTTGAACAGACCTTGGCTCCATCATCAGACCAGGTCGCTGTCACCATATTATGAGGACTATGTTTTTATTTTATTTCAAGAAAAAAAAATAAGAACAAGCAAAGGAACTGGGCGGCCAGAAGAACCTTGGTATAATATGTACATCCTCGTATTAAAAAATATAAAAAAAAATAAAATATTTGTGTTTTTTTACCTTTAATCAACAATCACACAATTATTATTATTTATTTTTCAATCTGCATACAAATAAAATCCTACAAACAAAATTCAATTTAGTTCAAAGGTATGAAAAAAACCGCGCCCATTTCTAAACGCGGCTTATTTGACAGAATCAGATGTTTCTTTTTATTTAGTTCCTTCAAAGTTGATTAACTGCTGCTGACTTTCTAAAATATTCTAAACCGCATACATAATAGATTTTATAATCTACTGTACCAAGTCTCCCGGAAGGATCTTGTGTACCCCATGGATCAAAAATCTATGGTGTACCCAGTTTCCACTCCATGGGTAGGTACTTACTTGTTTTTATTATTTACTTTGGTAGTTACCTAACTACCTTACTTATGTATGTACCTGTATGTACCTGTATGTAGTATGTACATCTCAGGTATTTGTCATTTTTATTTTGAGTTATGAAAAACAAAAGGTAGATTGGAATCCTAAATCAATATTCAAGTAAAACAAACTAACAGACCAAAATAAATAAAACTATTCATAAAAAAAAATATACCAAAGCGTCGCGCGCGCCGTTTCTATCAACGCGTATGGTGTGGTGTGGTGTGGACGGAAAACTGTAGGTTAGGTTAGTATAGGTACTTTAAGGTAGATGGCGCTATTTTGGGAACTTGGATAAAACATGACAAAACAATGCAATGCAAATAGCGATGTTCTTTTCTGAATATTTTTTGTATTTGAGACATAAACTATTTTTTTATTCCGTTTGACTTGTTTCACTTGCTTTAAGCATAAAGCCTCTCATACTAGTAGGTATCTACTAATTCGCATAACTAGAGACTAGCAAATTACATAGTTTTGTTGTAAGAGGTAGGTAGGTAATCCAAAGTTAATAGTTTATTATTCTTTAAGGTAGTAGGTACCCACCTATTTTCATTCTAGCGCAAACAGAGCACAATCCAATTAGTTCTGTATTGTAAAACGATGTGCAGAACGTGAGATAAAATACTGGCAAGATAAAAAAAAATGACGCTAAGTAAGAAGGTAGGTAGGTACCTAGTAAAATCCTTGCCTCGCCCAATATATTTTTATTTTAACCTAGAGGCTAGGCTAGGTAGGTAAGTACCTACCTACCTAGAAGCTTCTTTCTTGTCTACAAAGTAGGTAAATAATCACGAGGCGGCTGAGGCTAAATGCTCGCTCTGGCTCTGTCTGTCTTGCTTACTAGGTCAAGGACAAACTAATTTAGAACAAGTGAACCACACACAACTTGCTCTTTGTTTGTTTTAATATGTTGAATACAAAAATTACAGAAGTATAAATATTTAATAAGAATGTAAAGATTCGTTTGAAGTTGGCGAACTTATCTAGGTATCTCTTCTCTACGCACAGTACGTAAATAGATAATTTCAGTTTAAGCTCTCTAATTATTTACTAATGGCAACATTCTATGAGCTTATTTTGGGTCACTCGCTCGCTCGCGTCGTCGTTCGCTCGCTCGCTTCCATCCGTCCAACCAACTTGTACTTCGTTTGGTTGAATTGAATTTTTGTAGAGGTGCCTTTCTCTAAACTTGCAACATAGCAAGCAAGCAGCCAGCAGCAGTGTTTTCAATTTCGTTCAAGAAAGCTGGCGGGTGTGCAAATGTGCTAAATTTATGTGGCAAACATCATAAAAACTTGTATTTGTGATACAGTCGATAACCAGTTAATGCAATAGTCAAGGTAAGCATTTTCAAACGCGTGATGTTTGTGCTACGCCATAAACTAACTTTGCCAGGACTTTTCATCTCGAAAATTTCCACTTGAGCATTGTTTGAGACTTTCGAAGTAAAGTTCTCAAAAGTTTCTTTGTTGTCTCAAAACTTTACCGAAGTTCATCGCGCCGTAGCTATGCGACGAACTTTATTGTAGTAAATGTGCCAAGAAAAGTTTGTTCAGAAAATAGTAAAACTTGGAATTTTCGTCGCCATTTTATTTTTTGTCGCGCTGGAAAAGCGGCCATTTTCTTTGTGCCGCGTCGCTACAGCTCTTGGTGGTCCCTAAAGTTAATTTAGTAAGTTGGGACGTGATCTCATCCAACAAAGTGAATCGGTGAGCTAGTTTTTGCGTCGTACGTGGAAAATCACTGTGCTTGTGTTTGCGGAGTGGTGTTTGCTAAGTTTTCCCAGTGCCCTAGTTATTGCGTGGTGTTTATAGTGTGTTGAAACATATTTTATTGTGATTGTAGTGGCGAGGGCGCGGCGAGTGGCAAGAAGGCAACATGGACGACGACCAGCAGTTCTGCCTGAGGTGGAACAACCACCAGTCGACGCTGGTGGCGGTGTTCGACACGCTCCTGGAGAAAGGAATGCACGTGGACTGCACTCTGGCGGCGGAAGGACAGACGCTCAAAGCGCACAAAGTTGTCCTATCGGCTTGCAGTCCCTATTTCGAGGTATGTCCGAGCTCGCGCTAATCTAGGTCAATTGCTATCGTGTTAAAGTTGCTACGAGCACTGGCCAGCACTGTTGTGCTCTAATAAACATACCACTTGTTTCATGCCAGCTTTCATGTGTAGTCATTCTGTGCATAGGTGAGTTGGCAACTGAAAGTTGTAGAAACAACTTTTTCTGAACACTACCCATTTTATTAATGGTTACCTCAATTAACTCAACAATGCTTAGCCATTACTATCATATCAAATTAGGCAAATTACTGTATAGCTAATTATGTATTCTTGGAACTCAAGAATTTCAACCTGACTGTATACCTACTACTTTAAAACAATCTATTGATTCCAAAAAAAAAAACAACTGAAAGATGCTTTCAGAAAAGAAGTAAACAAACAAAACAATGTTAGAGGTGACACTATTAAAATGTTATTCAATTGTTTATTTTGGTAAAGTTTGTCTACCTACCTTTTTTAATTTTTTGGAACAATTGTCTTTATCAATTTTATTAGGGATGCAACATGTATGTTGTAAAACAGTTCCATTATAATCTCATGTTATTATTATACATTGATCTAATACCTACTTGTTAAAATCTAGTTCTTATCTACAAAAGAGAAAGGATTTTTTCTATGAATTTTCATTGACGGGTAGGTAAGTAGGTACATAGATGTGCTTAATGCTAATGAGAATTGAATTATAGATGAAACTCTATGCCAAACAAGAGTAAATTAAAAAGCATCTGAAGCATCTGAAGCATCTGAGTAAATTGAAAAGCATATGAGGCCTTATAAATAGTTCCAATAGCCCAACAAATCAGCAAAATACAATCTTTTCAACATCAGTTTTTGTGTTGTTCCAGAGTGTATTATCACAACAGTATGACAAGCATCCAATAATAATCCTCAAAGATGTGAAATATGCAGAACTGAGAGCTATGATGGACTACATGTATCGTGGAGAAGTGAATATATCTCAGGACCAACTGGCCGCTTTGCTAAAGGCAGCTGAGTCGCTGCAGATCAAGGGACTATCTGACAACAAGCCTTCCCGGCCGCCGTCGCGCCCCGCGCCCGCTCCCGCCTCCGCTCCCGCTTCCGCGTCCGCGTCCGCCGTCGCGCCACACCCGCCGCGCGCTCCGTCTCCACCACCACAAGTGAGTTCTACTTGTCTCTACAATATCATGTTCTTAATTTTTTTTTCTTTCTGGCTACACAATCATAATTAAACTTTGCACTGAGTACAGCGAAGTGTTTTTTAAAGACTTATTTATCTTCCATTTTAGGTCTTTAAGGAAACCTTAACTATGAGCTCATATACCTACACTGTCCCACCGTCGGGTCTGTCAAAAGGTCTCCCCCATTCTCCACCCTCCTTGATCTTCAGTCAAATGTCTTATTGCCTGATAATTCCTGTAATTACAGAAATAACTATGTGGAGCTAATATATGATAATAAATAATATTTTATTACTTCCATTAAATATGCAGTGAGACATATTTTATCCTACATCAATTTTCAATAAGTACCAAACCTGAGGTACACAGATTATTTGTATACAAATATGCCACTAGGTCGCACATGTTCCATCTATTACCAACCTATTTCAAATGTTTAAGCATACCTATCAAAAATGATGTATGGCAAAAGTTCTAATAAAAGTTATGTGTGAAAAAAGGTTACATAGCAATGTGATATGTAGGTACTTATGCCAGATAAGGTTTTCATATTTAATATCATACATTGTAAAACTGAGCAGCAGACATATTGTTTACCTAGTCTCTCCTAGTAGATATAATTTAGAACCATAAAATTAATATTCTCTGTTGCAACATAACAGCAAACTTGAATCAGCTCATCAGAAATAACTTTGTACAGAAAACTTGCAATGGTTGCCAACAGAAAAGTGATAAAACATGAAGATCACAAAGTTTGGCACTATGTTCTATCTAATACAGACTTGGCAGATTAGCTTGTGAGATAAACATACAAGTTGACCTACTTACATCAAAGATGTGTACTGTAATGGCGTGAATGATAACTGTTTTGTTTAGAATCATTAGAAATATGAATAAATTAAAGTACTCTTCTCTTAACAATTTGCACTTTATTTTATAACTATTCAGCAATTTTTTATTTATTGCTATATGAATAGGCCTTCAGAGGTTTAGATTATTATTGTTCAGTAACAAGATTGAGGTATAATGGCCATAGTGTGACGAATAACTGTGAATGGTTTTACAGTATTTTAAAATTTTCAAGTTATATTAAATAAAATGTATATTTTCCATAGTTTTACAGTGACATTTTAAGAATCTTTTATATTTTATACCTAGTTTAATTATTGACAAAGCCTCTATACAGCTGCATCTAAAGTTATGTACCTACCCAGTGAATTTGTATTAACATTGTGTTCTTGTACAAACAAATTGACATAACTAAGTGTTCCACAAAAGTCCCTATGGTTTGAATATGAATATGAGTTATTAAGATGTTTTTATAGGCACTTATTAGGGACTAAAGATAAATGGCCTTAATCATATTGGTCACTGAGCACTCAATAAGCTTATCAGACCCATAAGTCTGTTGCTGTCTCTTTTTGTTGGCATGAAAATGACAGTGACAAGTATACTCTATAGAGCCGCTTCCTATAAAAAAGCAGTATTCTTGTTTAAGTTTTGATGTAAATGCTCAGAATAGATCGACTTGTCACATATTTCTGACACCTTATCTCAAGAACTAAATACATGAATGCTTGAACTGATACTTTGCAAGGAAGGTATCACAATAGCATATTCATAATAATATTTTTGGTTATAAGTTAATGATAGTAAGCATTTTGGACTTACTGAAAGCCATCATCTTCCTGCCCTTATCCTATGCTAAGTAGGGTTGGCACAACTGGTTTTCTTTGTCCACTCTCTCTCTCTCTCTATCATTTGTCATCTAGGTGCTCACTTCTTTTATCCCATTAGTTGATATAAAAAAACTACATGTTTGGAGAAGAATGATTAGGTAGCAACCCCAAATAAAGATGAGATAAGACCAGAAAAAGAAGTTAACGTAGTAAACCGGATCAACCTAGGTAACTACCTAGACTGACAATATTGCATAATCATAATCATTTATTCACAGCAATGTAGGTAAAATAGTTGATAATTTGAAATTAAATGGTCGAGGCCCGTTACATTCTGCCTCGTCGAGGCGTGCAATTTTTAAATCAATGTATGTATTTTTTTCAATAAAATCACAAGGATCACTTTGAAACGTCTTAAATCTAGGTGCCAGTTCCACGCGATCAAAAGCCTAGAAGAACAGGCAACAAACTACGTGCTTTCGTATGATCCTAGTTACAATCTACACTAATATTATAAAGAGAAAAGATTTGTATTTTTGTTGTTTTGTATGTAACGAATAGGCTCAAAAACTACTGGTCCGATTTCAAAAATTCTTTCACCATTAGAATGCTACATTATGCCTGAGTAACATAGGCTATATTATATTTTCAAAAAAATCAGGGATCCTTACTAAAACTCCAATAATGTAACCCAAGGTGGAAAAAGAAAACCTTACATCGCGTGCGCTGCGAAAACTCTATAGAACAAAATAATGTACTACGACTTTGCAGAACACATCATTATCTACAAAAAATGTCGCGACAGCATATGTCTAACTATTATAGTTATGTCATAATAAGTGTTATTTTATCATAAAAATTTAATTGAAATGCCGCCGCTAGAAAAGGGTGTTTATTTGTACCTTGGTATTAATCCTTATCAAAATAAATCATTTCATAATTAAGACGGTTTCAATACCTATAGATTACTTCTTAAATTTTTCAAATCGGACATTCCATTCAAAAGATATGACGAAATTAAAAATGTTAACGGGTCCACGGGTCACGCTCGGGGTGCGATTTCACTCACTCAAGGAGAAGGACGTGCAAATGTATGAAATTAGTAGACGCGAGGCTCGAACTTAGACCGTGGGGGTCTAAGTTTATCCTAAAATGTTCAAACAATTTATGACCACCCATGCGAAGCTGGGACAGGCCGCTAGTGTAATATAATATCGAAGCTCCAGCGTGGCTTAGACATAAATGTAATAACAAGCGGTCGTCGTTCGTCAGGTGCGGGACGGCAGCATAGACAGCCGCGAGGGCTCCGTGAGTCCGAGCCGGCGGCGCAAGAAAGCGCGCCGCGCGTCCGAGGGCGGCGCGCACAGCAACGGCTGCTCGCGCGACTCGGCGCCCGCGCCGCCCGCGCCGCGCTGCAAGGAGGAGGCGCCAGTCCACGACCCCGTCGAGGACCTCACGCTGGACGACGAGCGCGACGACGAGGACCCGCCCAACGCACACAACGACGTTGTTCGCAGTTAGTTACATTATTTATTCCTTAGCTTGTATCGCCCTTCCCACCTACCCTTTCGGTTTTTTTCCAAACTGCACGAAAGTTAACCGGAAGGGAATGCTCCCTAGCGTTGAGTTCGCCTTTGTTGGATACCATCTGTTCTGTGCAATGAAGAGTTTTCTAAATATCGTCGGGCAAAGGGCTTCCGATTCTCTCCCTATCCTGAGCTTCCTCCGACCGTCTACTTTTAAAGGAATCTAGGTCGTCCCGCTAGCGCTTTGACGGCCGACCACGAGGTAGCCGTCCGTCGGGAACCTATCGTGTGCTGATCCACGCCCACCTATCTGGAGGAAACCGGCTAATGTGCCCCGCCCAACCCCATAGTACATTTATTATTAAATAAATATATGTATATTGATGGACTTTTCACACAACACTATCCACCGCATAACAAAGCAAAGCTTGTACGATAACTAATATAATAATTATACTGATATATTATAACTATATAATAACTATAACTGATATATTATATACTTTTTTTTGTAAATTCATACTTAAAATATTTTATGCGTACAAATTACATAATTGTTTATTCGAGGCTTCATTTTAACAAGAATCAAAATATGCAATGGACCCCGCGCTAGGACTAAGTCTGTATCGCGGGAGACCTTTAAAGGTTTACAAAACTTGTTATTATGTGACGAACAACTATGACGTGATTTATATAATACCAATAAATATAAAAACGAAAGAATAGATAGATATAGATATTATAACCCTTGGACAGAGAACAAACATCTACGAGTATGTTTATTACACAAATGTAATTCTCGATAGGGATCAAACCTACGGCCTATCGCTCAGAAGGCGGAGCTACTACCAAACGAGCTGTGATTTTTATTTCGGAAACAACATAAAATTTAGATGGATTGATAAAAAGAAAATTCTTTATTGCACAAATAAAACATACTGTACATAGGCGAGCTTACTGCTGGTTAGCATTATCTACCAGCTAACCTTTGGGTAATGAGAAGACATTTTTGAAATTTAAAACTATATGCTTTATCTAACAAAGTTTTTAACATCTTAAAGTTAGGTGAATCTAGGTGCCAGTTCCATGCGACCAAGGACAGGGAACAAACTTACAGCTTACATTTTTGTACGAAGTGCGTGTTTTCCTAACCAATCAACTAGTGAAAGTTTAATAATATTTTTTTTATAATTAATATAATTGGATATAAAATTGGATCGTCTTATGAGCTAGGTGAAGCCAAGCCAGTTCAACGTGACCAAGCTTAGAGAAACTGCCATCAAACTTACGGCTTCCCTATCTTTTTGTGTTTGATCCTTTTTTTAAAAAAACCTATTATCTAGTATCACCTGAACTTAAAGTAATTAAAACTGCAGAAAATTGAAGCTTTGTTGTGAGGTTTTCTTAATTTTACTCTTTTCGTTGTTTGTCCAAGAAATATAAACCTAGAGTTAATAAAATCTTGTAGTCTGCTAACAAATCCTTTTCATTTGACGCTCCACTTCTTATATTTTATTACCGACTCATAAATATGAGAGATATTTAAAAAAACGTTAGGTGGATTTGGACTCTCATATTCTCACCAGCAAATCTTGATTGACTCACAAAATTCTATAAGGAATAAAGAGTTTGAAAAGTTATGCTCGTAACATACAACGCCGATTTTTCCAAGTTGTTTGGGAGATCTTCGTTGACGCTTGCTCAATCAATAATTTAGTTCACGTGAAGCAATAAGTTCATCATTTGAAATGGGAATCGCTAAGTGGTTTATTCATTTAATCGCTTTGGGCGTTCAGTTGGCCACCTCAAAACACTCATCAGTTAGTCATTAGCTCGGTAGTTATTTGTATAGATGTTAATTATGATAAGTCTAGTCCCAGTGTAGAGGTGTCAGTGGCGCAGTTGGCACTACCAATCGCTTTCATGCATCAGAGGTCGGAGGGCAAAGCCTGATCCCTGACACGCGGCGCGGGTCTCGGTCATCACCAGAATTTGCTCTAGTCATTTATGCTTGTAAAGCTCGACATGACATATTTAACATAGCGCTATTTAGCTTAGCTCCAATCTAAACAAAGCTGTACTATGGTAGCCAGTTATCTCATAGAATAACTTAAGTATATTTTTTTAAATACACACCCATTTAATACAATATTATAACACCCAGACATCGAAATAAACATTTATATTGATCACACAAATGTTTGAATTGGGTGAGAATCTTACCCACATCCTACAGCACAGAAGGCAGAGCTACCAACTGAGCTGTAAGGCTCATAAGCAGATTTTGTTTATCTCCATTACATGAGAAAACATGCTACGTTCCCAAGGACGACGCCTTGAAAACTTGCGTAGTTTGGCATTCACTTATCTCGCTACAAACTTACCTACCTACTGAGCTTTAAGTAGAAAGCTCTGACACACTGAAGGAGCGTTTCGCTTCGTGTGTTAATCGTATGCATGGCTGCATACTGCTTTCTTAACTGTACATAATTTATGTCTAGTCTTGTTAGACAGTGCGTTCGTTTTTGAATGCATTATTTGTTAGGCCTGAGCTTATGCACGCGACTACTTTTCGATGCGTTGTGAATGCGCGTTGAAACTACTTTAATGGTGACAATAGCTAAAATTTAAATAGTTGCTGAATCTATATAAATGCGTTCTACTTGCGTCGTAAACGCGAAGAAATGTCGTCGCATTCATAGGCTCTTTAGTTCAGCTGAAATTCACTAAAAACTACAATTTATCGCATTGCGCCTTATTAAAAATTTAACTTCATTACATCATTAAATTCGTGTTGTTACTTAGAGCTAAAAGAGCACACTATCGTCATGAAATGTATAAAAAAAATCTAGCAATTACCCAAATCTTCAAAACTTGTGTAAAAAATATGATGTAACATAATGCTTTTTTTACAGATTTTCAATGGCACATGGAAAGATCTCAAGACGAAATTATGAATTCGAGTGATAATGTTCGAGACTCGCAAGGTAAGCACTTACACTTTATACACTCCACACCGTTGCAGGTATAATGTTGACAAATACCTGCAACTGTGCATTTATTCAACATGTTGCGTTACTTGCAATTATTTGAAACTGTATAAATAACGACGCAACATGTTCGATGGGACTCAGAATGATGGTCTGAAACAATTAACTTTTATGAATAATTTTGTTTGATAAATATTTTAATTCTAATATCATTCAACTGAACGAAGAAAGTTAATTGTTCCAGAGAAAAGGAACGGATGAAATGCGCAATGTCTTCCCATAATTTGAAATTAGAAAACAGTCATTGCTTAAAATAATCTATTTTTATTGATATATTATATAAATATTATATTACACGACAACGGAACAAGAGTGCTAGTGTTTTCACATGTGAAACTTCAACCCTATATTAATTTTAGTATCTGATATTGATATTATAAACTACTAATATATTACAATTTCTATATTTTTGTATCGATATAAGGATTTATGAAGGTATTTCAGTGCAACAGGTAAAACGGTTTTTGGTAAAGGTTTGATTTACAATGTAGCCTTTCAAGGCGAGGTAAAGTTGGTAAATAAGTGGTAATTTTGCAAGGTAAGTATCCAATTTTTAAATTATTTTTGAATGTTTATCTATAAATAGTTACCGTAAGCTTTTGTTTGTGATGATGGGATTAGTATTAGAAACACTAGAAAATGCATGCCTAACTAGTATGGTAGTTTGTGGTAGAACGCGGCCATAACAGTTTAGTAACTATCTAAAAGTACGGTATTCAGTGCTATTACAATAGTATTCCTTTATATCCTAATCTAATATCGGAGTGGAATGACACTATTTAAAAGGTGAGTATTTTTACGTAATTATATATGTAATTTATTTATTGATATTTTATATATCTAGTTGTAGAAAATCATTTAAATGTGCACCACACCTCACTTCACCCATTTTAGGGTTTACAAATTACATAATTGATGCGTTTTATCACCGCCGCGGTTTCAAATACGTTCTTGTCATGTTACGCACAGTGTGTTTGGAATCTTAGAAGAGTTCTGAATGTGCCCCCCACAAGGAAGTCGGCAAACAAGGTAAAGGTAAATTTGGTTATTTTCATTATCAGTTTATCAATGTAGTTGGTTATGTGGCTTATTTATTTATTATTTATTATTTTTCTCTTTTTTTGCATTCACATGTGATTTCACTGCAGATGTCTTTCTTAGCAATTCATGTTTTTAAATATTACGTTCGAATATTTTTTAATTTCTATTTACATTGTGCATGTTCACTAGGTAACATAAATCTACGTACAGAAAATAAAATTATGGAAGCATGTAATTTGGACATTACGAATTCCTAGTGGATGCGCATTTCATTTTACTATGAACACACTTTACATGAATACATCAATAGTCATCACCATACGTACTCTGAGAGTAGTTAGGTTAGGATAACGAAGAACAATATGATCAGTCCTGCTCACTCCTAAAAATACTAGCCAAAATGAAAACTGCTTGCATTCCCATCACCCGCATTAATCTGGCATTACACTCATATCTGTCACTAAAGGAAGGAAACTAACAACAAACTGAATTAATTTGGACTCATTGTAATGAATACATTCACAGATACCATACCATCATTGAGCACTTCCAAACATTTTGTTACTAACCATTCTTTGTGCTTTGTCTATTTAATATTGCGCTTTTCATTATTTGCCCTTCCAGAGCCATCTACAAACCTAACTTTCTGCAAAACCCCATTCCCATTAACACGAGGGCTACTAAAGATCATTGATGTAAAATCAGAGACCATTGAGATTGCAATCGGAGCAAAAAATAAAAAGAAAAATGTTTTGCGAAAGAAAATAACTAGAACCAAGAGAAGGCTGAAAAAAAAGTTTAAAAGCTCGAAGAAGAGTATAGCCCAGAATCCGAAACTATCGAATGATAAGGAAAAGCTATTTATATGCTCTATTTGTAACACCAAAAAATACAAGTATAGAAGGAACAAAATGCGCCACGAAAAATACGAATGTGTTACTGGGCCCCAGTTCGTGTGTGATCAATGCGGACGGAGATATTCTCAGAAAAAATCCCTATTGACTCACATAGGTCACAAGCACCCAGACATGTTGTGTACTCTGAGGGCACTAAAGACGGAATAGTTCCTTTTTGTTTGCATAATGTTGTTTTCTGCTTTTAGTATAGTTACCAGTTGATTTTTGTTGAAATTTAATTATGTTGATAGTAGAGATATTAAATAAGAGTTGATGAACATGAATCGTTAGAAAAGATATTTACATTGTTTTGTGAAACAATTGAGTTGGACTCATTGAAGTAGTTTTTTAAGTTTTTGTTGATTTTTTTGACGCTTTTTCTTTAAGTTTTTGTTTTTTTGTTACAACTTTACGACTATACGATATCGATCGATGATTTTTGTTTAAACAATAACGTTTTTACGTTTATTTTGTATTTTCTTTTTTTAAATATAGTCCATTTTGGTTATCATATTTTTTGTTTTTATTTTCATCATACGAGGTCACACATAATGAGATCGCTCGTTCCGAATCGACCGAAAAACGGACTGTATTCCATTTTCTCTTGCAGGTCGGAGACCTTCGCCGAGAAATATCATGACGCGTAGTAAAAAAAATACGGAAGAGGACGTCCCCCTGCAGACGACCACGCTCGCAATACTCAAGACGGTGAAGACGCCGCCCGTCTCCGCCAAGGGGGCCGTGGCGGCCGGCGCGGGGGGCGCCGGAGGGGGCGCGGCGGCGGCGGGGGGCGCGGCGGCCGAGCACGCCAAGGAGAACAAGAAGGTGTCGCCCAAGTCGTCGCCGCACAACAAGAGCGGCGGCTCGCCCTCGCCCAAGTCCGAGTCTCGCTACAACATCTTCCCGCGCAGCGAGCGGCTGGCGCTGCCTTGCGCGCAGTACAAGACGGAGAAGGGGTACAAGTGCCCCAACTGCCAGCGTTGCTACAACGCACGCAAGAACCTCGTGCGGCACGTGACGCTCGAGTGCGGGCGCGACCCGCAGTACCGCTGTCCGTACTGCGCCTACTGCAAGCATCGCCGCAACGAGCTCAAGAAGCACGTCGAGAAGAAGCATCCCGACCGGCGGCCGCTGAGCCCGGCCTGCGCCACGCCCGAACAGTCGCCTGCGCCGGCGCAGCCCTAGCCGCGACCGGCTCGCCCACCGGTGCAGTGCAGTGCAGTGCTTTATACTAGTGCCTTATTCTTAGATGAACCACTCGATCTTCCTTCTAGATGATATTACGTAATTTTTAATCGCCTACATAAAATTTTATATGAGCCTCGTTTAGGTACATAAGTGTATTAAAATTTGATATTCACTATTTTTTGAAACATTAAACGACTTGAAGAGTTCTCGGGCCTTTCATTCGCCCCGAGCGGTCCCCGGCCCCGATCCGGCACGATCTTATGGGAAGATGAGTTCGAGATTCGATTCGGTTCCGACCGTGCATGTCTGCATGAACTTAGAAGCTTCGCCTTTTATGATTTCTAACCGAGATTACCTTATATTTTTATTATTATAACGCATTTCTTTGGTTCCTTAATTTTATTTTTAGCCTCCGTAGTATTAACATTAGTTCGGAAGTAGACGCGCTTAACACATAGATTGCAATACCGGTAATGTGTCGCATTTCAGAAGCTTGCAAGGAGGGCCGCCTGCCGCCGTCCGCGCTGCTGTCGCTGCTCTCGATGCAGCACGCGCGCTCCGCGCAGCTCGCGCTCTTGCAGCAGGCGTTCCACGAGCCCGGCGACGCACCGCCCCCGCGCGCCGCGACCCCCGCGCCCGCCACGACCCCCGGCGCCGGCGCCTGCAAGCGCGAGGACGACTCGGACCTCGAGTACGACGACACGGACGACATCGTGCTGCCGGACGAGGCGGACGGCTACTACGCGGGCGGCGCCGCCGGCGACGACGCCTCGCGCCAGTTCGAGTGCCGGCACTGCGGCAAGAAGTACCGCTGGAAGAGCACGCTGCGCCGCCACGAGAACGTGGAGTGCGGCGGCAAGGCGCCGGCGCACCAGTGCCCCTACTGCGCGTACCGAGCCAAGCAGCGCGGCAACCTCGGCGTCCACATCCGCAAGCACCATCACGACGAGTGGTTCCTGTACGCCTCGAACAAGGTGCGTCGCAACAGGAAGACCTCCGTCTAGCTATCGACGGCACCGATCCACACACCAAAGTAGATACCCAACCAAATCGGTACTGCAATAATTTTATTTATATCTTACGTTATTGATTTTTGTTGAGGACTTTTTAATATACACTAGATGATACGTAGTCGTAATGAGCACATTCCCTAACGGTTTTAGTGTTAGTTTTGTTGTTTTCGTTTTAGAGTTTATTGTTTACGGTAGTTAAGACTGACCCAAAGTATTTTATTCGGAGGATCACGGCCTAAGGCCGCATTATGAAGTTTGTGATGGTGTATACCCCGTTCCAAATTTAACCATCGTTTAGAATTGATGTATCTATTCCAAATCCAATTGGCCAAATCACGATGCTATTGTTGTCCAAATATAAGAATAGTAGCATAAGTTTCAGAGCATGTTTATCTCTCGAATTTGTTGTTAGTCGTAATAACCTATCATTCCTCAAAGGAAGTAATTCCAAAACTTTGTAATTTAGTGCAATGATATTAAGAATATTAGTTGTAATATTTCGTTATGTTATTATGTTACCTGTATAGGCAGGCTATTTATAAAGTAGAAAACCATTGCTGATATCCACCACGGGTAGATTAATTTATTATCTTGCTGAATGTCATACCTACTGATTGTTTTAATCGTAGCATTGGCTTAGTTAGTTCATGTTATTAATTTATTTGAATTGTTTTCCTCCATATTAGTGGGACCACGCCCTTGTCTTCCTTACATTCTTTATCAACCCAAAGTTTTATTGATTAATTGTTGTTAATTTATTAGGTTAATGGAAGGAGGGACCAAATTGTCTCTTCTCAAAGAATACCTTGCAGACGCATCAATGTATATATATGGCTTAGGCAGTCTGTTACGGCAGCGATTGAACTTGCGACTGTCATCTAGTTCCCTGCTACATTTGACGTGTCTGTAATGTATACATTAGTTAAAAGCTCATTATTAATGTGCCTACAATGTTACCTGTAGTTTTATATCGTATTTATGATGTTATTTTTTGGATTGTATTTTGGTGAACTGGGATGAAAGAAAATGTGTTCAAAATTTTATAAAAAGAAATATTAAATTGATATTATTTGATATTTCCAGGCAATAATAATATATTTCAAGTTTTATTAGCATATTGACTGTTGATATTTTTGTTAAACTTAGGATAAACAAAGCTATTTGACCAAAGTCAGTATTAGTTTTAAAGTGATGATAAGAAATAAAAGAATGTTATTATGTTTGTTGAGACATTCGAGTCATTGCTAAGCATAGAAAAGATAATTTTTATATGCAATATTCCACCATATCATGGTATGAGGTACTGATGTATGAAAATATTAAACATTTTGGACGTTATAACCTTTACATTGTTTGTTAATGTTATTGGAAAATTAGATAATCAATTAGTGTGATTTTTATATGAATATATTGGGGTACTTGGTAGAAAATTTTAATCAAATATAGACATAGTAATATTCATTTGTGTTTTTCTCTCTTTGACAATACATCCCTCATATGTTATCCCTTTTATTCTATATTTTGAGTACTTTGGTTAAATGCATTAGGTAAGTCGTTTTTATTTAGTTTACATTTCACAAATAACAGCATGTCAGCATGATCTGGTTGTAATATGAAACCCGACGCTTTATTAGTTGCGCATGGTGCATTTCTTTTTCGTTTCTTTTTTCGTTCATACTAATCTAATTAATAATTTCAGGTAGACAAGAAAGCCCATGGGTCGGGAGACTACATTTCATTAACAAAGTTTATTGCAATACAAAAAGCTGTGTGACTAAAACGGCCCAGTAACACCATTGAACTCTATTAAATGCGTTCACTTTCCTATTCACAACCAACGAGGAAACTCCGTATTGGTCGTAGGAAAACTTCAACTTGTGATGTTTTCTTCTAAAATAAACGTTATGATTTCTCTTTTGGTTCTTTTTTTTTTACTTTTCCTTTTTGCAAAGCTTTCATCACAGCACTCGTACACTCACAGTAGAATGTCCGTAAAACGTATCTATCTATGTATCGTATTATTCACGTGTATGTATGTACGTATCCGTCTATAACATGTATCGTATTCGTTTCGCTTCCGATCCGTGTTTAACCTCACGGGAACGCCGGCGAGGGCGTCCGCGGGCCCGTGGTCACATCTTATGTGTCGTCTCACGCTTTCAGGAGGGGGCGGCGGCGCTCCGGAAGACGTGTCGTTCACTAGGATCGGCGGCCTCTCGTGGGAGCAGTGGTCGGCGCGCCTGGCGCTGCCGCTGGTGGCGGGGCTGCGGCCGCTGCCGCCGGCGCCGGGCGAGCCCAGCTTCACGTGCCCCGACTGCGGCCGCGTCTACAAGCTCAAGTCCTCGCTGCGCAACCACCAGAAGTGGGAGTGCGGCAAGGAGCCGCAGTTCCAGTGCCCGTACTGCGTCTACCGCGCCAAGCAGAAGATGCACATCGCGCGGCACATGGAGCGCATGCACCGCGAGGTGCACATGAAGCCCGACCAGTACATCAAGCAGGACAACGTGGACGCATGCACGTAGTGCACCGGCCCGCCGCCCGCCGCCCGGACAACCGGAGGCCGCGATGCCACCGCACTCGACCTTAGTCACTAAATAAATACTCCGTAATTCATAGATCGAGTTAGGTTCTACGGATCGACCTTCCGAGCTATCGGCAGTAGTTTTACCAGTTTTATAATATTCCTATTTAGTGTCGTCGGCGTCCGAGATCGGCGTCGGCGATTATATAAATTCGCCTCAAATTCCCGAGTTATCCAGATTGTGATAAATGTGATGTAATTAATCTCTTTTGTGATAGTGGCGTCAGACAGTCACGTTAGATGTAATCGCAGTTTGCGAGGTCACAAATAGTGCCTTTTATCGTTACCTATTCAACGACTAATAACGACGAATTATTATAAATACCGCGACATTACGAGGATAACAAAATACATTTTGACGGTTTACATAATAGTATTCACTCTTGTTACTCGTTCAGCCGTAGCAGTGGCAACTGTTGCATTTATTCGGTATGTAAGTCGTGATGTGTATAGTTACGTTTTATGTACAGCATTCATTATATAATACTATCATTCCTGATTTTGATGATATCAGTAAGTTTTTGAGGATAATTAGAAAGTAAAAGTTGATTTTGGAATAAGTTTGTTACCAGTTGCAGTTACTCTCTATAATCGGACAATAAGTTTGAATTCTCCATCAGAGCCAGAAATAGAGATATTTTTAGTACTCTAGTAGTTGTAGGAAGAAATTATCATAACATTTAATTATTGTGCATCTTAGTGGTAATTGTAATGAAGCTATATTCGCTTAGCTAGCCCGCTCTAGTTCTTTGCCATAAATGCATGTTCCATAATGTAATACTCATAAGTTTAATGTTTTATATCAATTTATATTTTTAGATCTCTTTTACATCTAATGCATTTACTATCTTAATTTAGGCTTGTATTCTGCCGATGATATTGCGTGAAAACAGATTTATATTAAAATATAATTCTGTAAGTTCCTTAAAGTGTCTGTTAGTTTTCGGTGTTATGTATGGGGCCAATTTAGTAAACTAGGTGAAACGAGTGCCTTTTAAGAAGTTATGATTGTTGAAGTTACATTTTTTAAATGAAAATTTTACGAATTTCCGTTAGGTTTGATTAGAAAAAATCGTGCACAATTTTTTGGATGACTTGAAATCAATCTTCCACGTAGTTTTTAAGTATTTTTTATACATTACCATATAGAAATTATGTACTTTAATATTAGATTAGGTAGCGCGTCCGTAAATTTACTCCGAGGTAGCTGCCGCGAGCGCGTGCGTAATCAGACCAGCTCACTACGGCGCGTCAGTGGCATGCGGCATGGCAATATTTATACTGTTCATGATACCTACAAGTTATAATGGAGTGAGTTTGCCAACACTCTACCGACATTAGATTATTATCCGGAGTTACCAACATACAATCAAAATGTAGTAAACAGATAGAGTACAACTAGACAAGTCTTGTCAGTATAAAACTAAGTGCCTTCAAAAAGTTAGTCATTAGTGTTTAAAGTTATTGCATTTTGGAAATCAAATCATGATATTGCTATTCAATGCAAAATTTTCTAGGTTGTGATTTTTAATAATAGCAGCACCTACATAATCATGTGTTACACTTAAATCAAAATAATTTAACAGGCTAAATCGTAGCCAACTTTTGGTAAGCTGTGTAACCATATTTACCAAGTACACGAAACCTGTAAGTACATAAGCTTATGAAGAATCGCAAATGCGTTCTTGAATGTTATATATTTTCGTATTTACCGCAACATTATTTATAAGATATACTTACCCAAGTGATGAAACAAACTAAGTACATCCATTATTGGATTACTGCCTAGATTATTTGTAGTTCAGGAATATTTACATTCAGTAAGGATTTACAGTGATTTTATGCATTTGATTGTATTTTTATAACCTTTTGTATTTTAATAAAGTTGCTATTCTTGGTACAAACTTGTTTTAATGTTTCAGAAAATTTAACTTCATTTTCTTACCATTAAAACGATTTTAGGTGTTTATCATATTTTTATGCATGCTTATTT
Source organism: Chloroclysta siterata (assembly GCA_932294275.1). Classification (NCBI taxonomy): domain Eukaryota; kingdom Metazoa; phylum Arthropoda; class Insecta; order Lepidoptera; family Geometridae; genus Chloroclysta; species Chloroclysta siterata. Next base: position 29,023,679 of record OW028590.1, on the reverse strand, counting down.
CAATTTATACGAAATATCTTGTGTCATTAGGGATTTCCACTAAGTTGTAAATTAATACCGGTATGCATTTGGTCGCATGATAACATTAGGGTGCTAGATTATTAGTAGTTTATATATATTATATATACAAATAAAATGGGAGACATGGTGCATCATCCTTGGCTTTCAGTTGGTGGCACATACTTTATATACGGTGGCTTGGCGGCTTTTCACGGTGGTAGCTGTAGATAATGCACGTGTTTATTTTCATTTGCGTTTTATTTCAGTTGCACAGTTGTACACTCCTTATATATTGGGTTATGGCACATCTGGGTTGAGCGGCGGTAAGGCGGGGTGGACACTGTATGAATGCGTGGACTGCGGGAACAAATACAAACACAAAGGCTCCTTACAGCGGCACATAAAGTACGAATGTAGGAAACAGCCCAGCTTCAAGTGCCCTTACTGTGTGTACCGGGCCTATCAGAAGCACAATCTCTTGCTGCACGAGAGGCATCTCCACAAAGATATGCCAGAAAAAGTGGATTTCGTGTCGGAATGACCCGCCGCTGACGGCTTCAAATGTCAGTAATATTGTACTTTCGTCTTGTTACGTCCTAACGTGTGCCATGGGAACTTTAACTAACATAAAGATTACTACACATTAACTAAAAAAAAGTCAATCGAAAATTTCTGTTTTTTTTAACATGAGATGTTGACCACGGTCTCCAGTACAAATAGTATTGGGTAAAAGTACCTACCAATAATTACTGGGTGACGGGTTCATGTTTCGCATAAGTTTCTATAATAAAATAAAATTTCAGTAGAGCCTCATAATACCTAACATAATTCTCACGCTTTTTTGGCATGTTAAACTTACTAACTACAGCCAAGGATCTAAAAGTGGTCTGAATATTTTATTTCACATTATTTAAACCACTTTTAAGTTCCCAGAAAAAAAAACTATTTTCTAATTAATAACTTTATGTTACAGCTGTTCATATCCATCCTTTGTAAACCAGAGCCAGATGAAGAGGAGTATGAACTTACACAGCGACGATGCAAGAAATACCAAAACTCGAGTTCAAACTTTAAGCGTTGTGGATAGTTACCACGTCTATTATTCTGACCTAATTATTCATAAGACTTTGCTGTTATGAAATTTTATTTTGTTATATTTAAAAAATGGCTGCAAACCCAGTTTATTTAATCAATGCAGCTGATACCCTAACTATAATAGCTATGACGGGTCCTAAGTACCCCTTTACTTAAGTAGACAAATGTTCTATGACTAGGTTAGTGTAGAGCCTTTCATAGATTGTTATTATTGTTTTTGTTATTATTAATAATTGTTTAAATTGTGTTCCTTGTTACCAAAGAAAACGACTTATGTATGCAAAACTGAATCCAAATAGGAACTTTACCATTGTTTGAATATACATATAATCAGTATTCCTGTTATACGTTAAATATTACTATGCATTTGTTACTGTTATTAAGTTACCTATAAAGTTCAAATTTTGAATTAGGTACCTATCAATATTTAAAGAAACCAAAGAATCTTCCAGTCGGTTCTTAGCCATAATAAGAATTATAATAATGTGCCTTATAATAAAAATAGTATTGTTAAGTAAATTATTATGGTAGGTATCACTAATTATGAAAATTAAATACCTACCTACTAGGTAGTCGGCATAAGGTAGCGTGGAGTTTGTTTTTGAAGTGTTACAACTTTTTGAGTGTTAATTATTGTATATAGTATTTAAAATATTATGCACATTTTATATTTTGTTGAACAAATAACCAGTATAGTTACCCACCAAAATTTAGAGATAGGATAAAAATAGGGCAAGTTTTAGGTGAACAAGCTAAATATTAACTTAGGAATTATTTTCTTCATGAGTATTTTTACACAAAAAAATTTAGAGAATATTAGTAACATTTTCTGATAGAAAAGAGTCTGGGTTAGGTCTCAAAACTTGTTTACCAAAGATATACATAGTTGTTACCTATGTACAGTATCTAGATAATATTGCAAAGTCTTTAGTTTTGTGACTGTTCGTATTTATTTACATTGTTTAATATAATTTTTGTTACCAATGTGTTAGTAAACCTATGTTCTATCCAACGTAAGTTAGATTTTATTAATTTTATACAGTTGAAAAGGTTTACTTGCACCTCTATTCATTATGTATTTATGTTCAACAATTAATTTCGACATTTCGCATAATTTGTGCGTGTACCTAGCAATTTGATTGTGAATTTATATATTTTCGCATTATAAACTAGATAATTCTCGCACGCGTTGAGCCATTTATTACTGGGGCCTTATGCTCACTTTGAGCGAGATTATCTCGTTCAATAACTTGTTGACGTTGCGTCTCACATGAACTTTGAATGAGAAAATTGGGGAGTAGGATGATGACAAATGGTACAAAGTTCATGCGAGACGCAAGGTCAACGAGTTATTGAACGAGATATGACGTCATCTCCATCGTGAGATAATCTCTGTCGAAGTGAGCATAAGGCCCCAGTTCACTTGATGTTAATATTTAGGTCTAGTATACATATCTACTAGAGTTTTATTCTGTAAAATCGTGGTGCGAAAGTAGGTACCACACACAAAAAAAATAACCAATATAGGTACCTATCTTTATGAAATGTTCATGGTGTACCCATGTAGTGCCAAAATATAATCTAATCTAATCGCCTCCGCCGGTGTTCATCAAATGAATGGTGTTAAAACACATCCATATAGCTAATTGAAATATGGAACATCGGCGCGACAAAGTGTATAATTAATTAAACACCTCTAAAATCAAAATCCAAAAAGTCTAGAAGAATACATCTATGTAGGTACTCGTATGTAATGCAGAAAGTTCTTAATTGATTTTCATTAAATTTCATTCATACGTTGTCCGAAACTGCGAAGAGCCTAAAATTAATTCCGTTAGAAAATTATTTTGATGGCTATTCCTCGACTTTTAAGTAGGTAGGTAGTGTAAAAATGTAACCTACCTACCTAGCACAAACTAATATGTTTTAAATGTTTGTATTTTTATTATTTTGTGAAGTGTAGAGTGTTTGGTTTGTTCCTTTTTTTGGAATGCATGTGAATAAATGTTTCTCGATTGAATATAAAGTCGTTTTCATTCGTCTAAGCTTTGATTCTATGGATTAAAGTTAATTAATCTCTGGATCTAGCAACTAGCCCAGCCTCGAAAATGGATTGAAGTGAGGTAGGTAGGTTCACTAAAGTAAAAGATGAGTGAAGCTTTTTCTATTTATCTGTCAATGAAATTTCATTGTTGCAGGTGAAGTGGACTTCTATAGGACAATGATGCAGAATATCCTGCCCATAGTGCCAATGAAGACAAAAAACTATTGGTCACATTACGACATGTCGTTCGAATGTGAAAAGTGTAAAAGAAAATATCGTCACAAAAGCACCTATAGAAGGCATGTAACCTATGAATGTGGTAAAGAACCTATGTTCAGGTGTCCATTTTTAGACTGTACCTACAAAGCTTATCAAAAAACGCACACAGATGCTCATATCAAAACGAAACACGCGAAACTTATAACGTTAGATTACAAATGATAATCATAATTTTATTGAGAACAAGAACAGATATATGGAAAAATTATTGTGATATTAAATTTAACTGTACATAAAAGATTTTTCATTGTAGTTTCACCTATTATCTATCATAGACGAATTATAAAATGGTACTCACGTGATTTATTACCACTTTTTAATTAGATGTTAATACGAATGATATTAAGAAAATCAATACGTAAATTCAAAACATTTTTGAAATTCCGCGCGTGAAACTATAAATAACGTTGATTGGTCCATGGAATGGATTGGTCATAATATTACTGACTCTGAGCTCTGTGCGCGGAACTGACTAAAATAAAAAACCACAGATAAGCCAAATAAATACACTACGCGTACTTTTCTCTGCGAATCCACCAAGACAAAACCATAACTTTCACCGTTCATGGTTTAAGCTGCCGTTTCTACTTTTCGGATACTTTCGTTATTTTCAAAATAACACCATACTTCATACTATTTTTAAAATATTTTTTTTGTTTGGTTGTTATCATTGATTTTCTGTCTATCTAAAACAGCTGTCATGTCGTTATGTGCATAACTTCACTTTAATGAAAAATTATAGACAGACAGACAGATGTCAAGAGTGCGATAGTTTCCCGTTGTTATTCTCTGAAAATGAAATAATATTTTACACTTTACAGCGATTTCTATCACTGACAATTAACAAAACAAAATATGAATCGTTTAATAACGGCTAGCAGATGCCATATCAAAACACTAAACAATAACTTTAGTCTTTGCTCACCGCTACTCTTAGCTCCGAAGAAAACTTTACAGGAAAATGTATTTTCCCGAGGACTCCATGACCAGAAAGGCAAAATACGGTCCACTCTCAACTACATGGTGGCTTTGGGTGTAATGACGGTCGGCTTGAGTTATGCAGCAGTTCCGCTCTATAGGATATTTTGTCAAGTAAGCATAACCTTATTGATCACTACTAAGCACTGCTAGACTACGAATAAGTAACTGCTAGTTGTTAACCCTAGTTGTCTAGTTTGAATGCCAGCGAAACATACAAGTTATCTCTGTGTTAAAATCCTTCCAGGCATACAGTTACGGAGGCACAACAGGCTTAGTCGAGGCCGACAATATAGTGGGCGAAATGAAAGCCGTCAAGTCCCGACCGCTGAAAATCCGGTTTAATGCTGACACAGCTTCCTCCATGCAGTGGAACTTCAAACCCCAACAACTTGATATTACAGTGAGAATATTTTTTTATTAACTGAGTACTTAAAACAAATTTATTTTCGAAATTCTTTTTATAAATTTAGGGATGTTGGTCCAATAGGGATCACTACTTTATACATCAAACTACCTACACATTAAGCCTGTATGTTGACTGGTAGTCTCAGTTGTCTGTGCTGCTAGTACACCCAGTAAAAGGCCCTCATGGAGCCAGTTTATATTCTTATTCCATCTTATCTTTTTATTCCAATTTCATCTGCGATCAGTCTTCAGACTATGAGCAGGTTTGTGGTGGGTCGTTTGTCTTTTAGAAGTTGAACTCCAGCGAGTGCTTCTCCTTTTCTTCGGCGTCATGTCAACCCATCTAGTTCCATGATGTGCTGTCTGCGTAAACTCTTGGGGTAGTTGATGGTACTGAGCTGTGCAGCTAGGTGATTAGGATGTGTGTTGAAGCGTTTTCTGTATTTCGCTGAGGTTAGTTTTATTTCCTTCTGTCCTTGATTGTGTTGACTTTCAGTTCGCTATGCAGCTCACTGTTCGTAAGGAACCATGGGACATTAGATATGTTTCTCAGGATGCTGTTTTGGGCTCTTTGCATTATGAAAGTAGTGGCTGGGACATAATTTAGTAAGATGGAATAGGCTTGGCCAGCATCTGCTCTTTGCCCTTATTAAATATCCTATTTTCAGTTAGTGCCCGGCGAGACTGCCCTAGCATTCTACACAGCAAAGAACCCCACTGACAAGCCTGTGACTGGCATCAGTACATACAATGTTATACCATTCGAAGCAGGCCAGTACTTCAACAAGATACAATGCTTCTGTTTTGAAGAGCAGCAGTTGAATCCACATGAGCAGGTACAAATCTTAGGCTGTGCACACACTAAATGCATTGTCAGCTACCAACTGTTAGCCCCAGTGTGTTATTGCCATATTGTTAGTTACTTCTTATTTAAATACTGAATATTAATGGAAAGCCAATAATAAGAACCCTCATGAGCGGGTCATCTAAAATGCTTTTAGCCTTTGTAGCAAAATGCCTAATGTGGATTTCTAAAACGTAATATGCCTGATAAGTTAAATTCATTAATCTCATATTGCCTAAGATTTGAAACACCTAAGACGCAAAACGCCTAAGTGGCAAAAAAATTTAAACTCAGTTTACCTAAGTTGTACAGTGTCTAAAACGCAATTTGATTGACTTTTTTTCTTACTTATTGAGTACCTTACTTCTACTTAATATTTTTTTTATTATTACGTCCAGTAAGTTACGCGAGGCTTGGAGGGTCGAGCCAAATATCATCCCGTCTCACGTGTGGAAAAGGGGGAGTATCGGGGAATATCACGTACATTTTTTCCAGATTGTTCTTGAGACGTACCTAATGCAGTGTGGGTAATTTGATAACCACATGTTGTGCATTTTAGGCATAGTGTTTCTTAGTCATAATGAAGTTTAGGTAATAAGCAAAGCAGACATAATGCATTTCAGGTATTTTGCTACTTAGACCTTACGCAATTTAGGTAATTTACTAATCAGACAACAAGCGTTTTAGGTCTTATGCTACTTTGATGTTTTGCGCTTTAGATGACCCGCATATGACTCATGAGGGAATAATAACACTCTTGTTCTCAGTCAGCACCTGACAATATGTTTGGTGATTAACTAACTTTATTTAAGAAACTAGTTTATAAAAAAATATAGCAGTGATTAACTTTGTCTGTACATACCTATCTCTTAATTTTCAGGTAGACATGCCAGTATTTTTCTACATAGACCCAGAATTTGCAGATGACCCGAAAATGGAGTATGTTGATGAGATAGTGCTCTCATATACTTTCTTTGAGGCCAAAGAGGGTATGAAACTGCCAGTTCCCACATATGCAAGATGATGAAATCAGACTGCATTTAATTACGCACATTGGCATGTCTTGTACAAATAGTTTTAAACCAAATCCATGCCAGATTACGTTAGGTAGATAATTTAATTCTGTAAGTATTTTCAATGTGATGAATTTTGCTTTTGTTAAGTTTTAATAAAATACTTTTCGATCAAGCTTGTTTTTTGGTAGGAATGGATAATACCAGTTGTATTTCACATCAGATTTATTAAAACAAAACTATCAATTTTCATTAGGCTCAATATTGCTTATGAAAATTGTTCATAACATTTTTAAAGTGTCCCAATAGCCTAGCTTAATTGAGGGTTGTTTGAGAACTAAGGTCCATGGTTAGGTTTTAATGGCTGCGGTGACTGGGTAACCTCTCCTGAGTCCCATGCACTGGTCCCTGTCTATGAAGAGAGTTGTGGACTTGTTTCTCAGGTCTGCCTCGAGACCGGCGCGCACGCCCAGTAACGTCTGATGCGTGCCCTCAGCTGTGGCTATCTTGGAGCGCAGCGTCTCCATAGTCTCTTGTAGGTCGCACACTTCTTTCACTAGCCTGAGGAAAGTAACACATTAATATTTTTTATAACATTTAGCGTTTGGGGCGCGCCGTGGCCTACCCTCCTTGTTCGCATGACTTTTGCGGTTCACATGGTACATTCATGCGAGCAGGAGTGACCCAAATAAGTGAACCGTATATCTGCTCGAGTTCATTGTGAGGTACACAAAAAACTTGTATTGGCATGCCCTGTGAGTGCAGTACATGTAGCGCACCTGTGCTGCGCGTCGTCGCGGCACTTCTCGAGATGCGGGCGGCTGGTGCGCGCCTGCAGCCGCGTGTGCGCCACCTTCATGGGCTGCAGCTTGTCTTCTATCGCCTTGTTCAGCAGCTCCAGGGTCTTCTCCACGTCGAATATTTCCTGCTGGATCTGAGGTAAGGGGTGAGGGTTTTAATTTGCTCGAGGTGGGTAGTTTTATTTTTCAATATTAAGATTATCAAAGTTTATGAAAATCACGAGCTAGTTATGTAGGGACTGAAAACCTTATCTGTGAATTTTTGTATTATAAATAAATAAATATTGGTGGATATTCCACACAACGCTATCTCGCCAAACTAAGCCAAAGCTTGTACTATGAGAACCAGGGGCCATATGCTCACTTCGAGCGAGATTATCTCACGGTGGAGATGACGTCATATCTCGTTCAATAACTCGTTGACGTTGCATCTCGCATGAACTTTGAATTAGAAAATTAGGGAGTAGGATGGTGAGAATGGGTATAAATAGTTATCGAACGAGATATGACGTCATCTCTACCGTGAGTTAATCTCGCTCAAAGTGAGCATAAGGCCCCAAATAGATGATATAATTCTTTCTTAAATACTTTTTTGTAAATATATGATATTACTATACATATAACACCAAAACAGAGAACAAACATCCAAGTTCATCTCACAAATGTTTGTTCTCGGTGGGGATCGAACCCGCACCCTATGGCGCAGAAGGCAGAGCCAGGTACTTCCAACACTGAGCTGTGGAGGCTGTACCCTCAGACTAAATAAAAAAGTACTTTTTTATTTGGTCTGAGGTTGTACCTATATGAGATATCGACCATTGACCAAGGCCTCGCGAAGACCTCCATCAGGTCTTAACAACTGTAGCCAGGATCTACAGCACTCAAACGAAAATGCTAAATTACCTACTGTAAGATCTAATACACAGTTTTACAATAAATGATTCTTAGTCCTAAAAAGTGGTAACCCATGTATTGGTGACCACGCCATCTGATACGAACGAATGATCGAGACGAATTATCATCCGTAGGTAATTCAACTACTGTTATCTATGAGTTTTTGCCAGTAAGAAGAGAAGATACAGTTGGTAGGTACCTTGTGTAAATGCAATTGCAGTTTATTCTTGATCTCGATGGTCTCTGCGATGCGGCGCGTGAACGAGCTGTTGCTGTTGCTCCATTGGTCCCAGATCTGCGTCGCCGACACGTTGATCAGATTGTCCGTATCTGCAAACATGCACATTATATAAATATGTATTTGCATCCGTGACAAATTACAACGTCAAGCAAGGTACTTGCTGGTGGAACAATCAAATGGCTAACATGATGTTAAGTGGTAACTAGGTATCATAATATCATCTATAGCAAAGGATTGTATCGAAAGCCGCGCGCGATAGAAACGTGCCCAACGATGCACTACCCTGAGTCCATCAACTTGAGGAATACGGATGCTAAGCCTCATGTGCCTGTAATTTCACTGGCAACCACATTCTTCAAACCGAGACAGAGCAACGCTGCTTGGCGGCAGAAATAGGCATGGTGGTAGTACTTCTCCGGGTGAGCCCTTCACAAAGAGCTCTACTTCTCTTAAAGTCTTGGCTATGGCTACTGCGAGACTGCTAGCGCTGCAGCGTGGCGGCTATGGCTACGGGCGCGGGTACCGGACAGCAGCTGCACGGCCTTGGCGCGCTCGGACTGCGAGCGCTGCAGCGTGGCGGCGCTGGCGGCGGCCCAGCGCGCGGCGTCGCACACGCTGGGGTCGTAGCGCTCGATGCCCGCGTAGTACTGCAGGCCCTGCGCACACAACGTGCCGTTAGCGCGACCCGACATTAGCGATATGCGAACAGGTTGAACGCGGTGCGGACGTTACCTTGGAGAAGTTGTTGAGCTGATGGCACATGGAGTCGATGCCGAGCGCGTACTCCTTGTTGCGCAAGTCTGTCTCCAGCTCGTGCTGCGTCGCGCGGCAGTTCTTCGACTGCGCTCGCACCTTGCATACGAATACACATTCAACAAATAGGACTATGTATCTTACTACAATTTGAATTGTGTTTTGTTTGTTTTATTTTATCCGTCTTGCTGACGGAACAAGCAGACGGCCCGACGGATGTTAACTCGCAAGGCACGCACGACGTGAACGTGCCCTACGATGCACTACCGTTTCGATCATTTTGGGGCATAGATGCAGATGCTAGGCCTCATTTCAACCGGCAACCTCACTTTCAAACCGAAACACTGCAACACTGCTTGGCGGCAGAAATAGGCTTGACGACATTGTTAAGGTCGCGGGAAGTCGGTGGATGGAGAGGGCTCAGAATCGTTCTTCCTGGAGATGGATGGACAGAATAGGGGAGCTCTATCACCAGCAATGGATTTCTCCAGGCTGATGAAGAGAATGAAAGGTACCTTCTCCAGCATGCTGCGGAACTTGTCCTGGCAGTCGCGCAGCAAGGCCACTTCCTTCAGCAGAGACTGCTCCACGGCGTCGTGCACCTGCTCCAACCCTGACACCGGCACGCATACATTTATGAATATACAAGGTGTTCCAATAATTGGTTTTAAAACTTCGGGGGGCTAAAGTACCCATCAATATGAATAGCTTTTTCCAAAGAACCAACACTGTAAACGCGAAAAAAAACAGCTGTTTCATACATTTTAGCCAGGTAGGTATTGAACTTTTGTATGAAACAGCTGTTTTTTTTTCGCGTTTGCAGTGTTGGTTCCTTAGAAAAAGTTTTTCATATTGATGGGTACTTTAGTTCCCCGAAGTTTTAAACCCAATTATGGGAACACCTATTTATTCGACACACAGTGTGTACACCGTAAACATATACAAGATGTTCCAATACTTGAATTCAAAAACTTCAGGGGGCTAAAGTACCCATCGATATGAATTTTCTAAGGAACCAACACTGAACGCGAAAAAAAAACTTTATTTATATTGATGGGTACTTCAGCCCCCTGAAGTTTTTAAATACAAGTATTGGAACATCTTGGATAACGTAGTAACTTGTAAAATTCCTGAACCATTGCATGTATTTAAGGACTCGAAATCCAGCATCCAAATAATTCGATCTACTACGTCTGTTGCTAATAAATATTTCATACACAACACCAAAAAGGGAATCTTAGACTTTTTTGCTGTGGGTTTGTTGACAAACATTCTACATCGAATATAGCTGGAGTGTAGGTGTGAGTAGAGTGCAGGGGCCTCATGCTCACTTCGAGCGAGATTATCTCACGGTGGAGATGACGTCATATCTCGTTCGATAACAATTTATCCCCATTCTCACCATCTCACTCCCCAATTATCTCATACAAAGTTCATGCGAGACGCAACGTCAACGAGTTATTGAACGAGATATGACGTCATCTCCACCGTGAGATAATCTCGCTCGAAGTGAGCATAAGGCCCCTGGTGCAGTACCTTGCCTCTTCTCCCGATGGTAGAGGCACTCCTGCGCGATGTGCAGCGGGCCCTCGGCGCCGGCCAGCGCGCGCTCCAGCCGGCGCCGCGCCTCCGCCAGCTTCTCGCACGTCGCCACCTGCCGCTCCATCTCTATCGACACCTGTGCAATCGATCAATCAATAAATAAATATTGGTGGATTTTCCACACGGCACTATCTATCCCCGAACAACGCCAAAGCTTGTAATATGGGATCCAGATAGCTGATATAATACGTATCATATTACTTTTTTTGTAAAAACATCCTTACACCTGATATGATAATAACACCCAGTCAGAGAACAAACATCTATGTTCATCACACAAATGTTTGTTCTCGGTGAGGATCGAGCCTACGGCGCAGAAGGCAGAGCTACTACCGACTGAGCTGTGTAGGCTGTCAATTCAATGTGTCTGCGATGCATCTGCATCTCCCAACTCTAGCTCAAGCAGCTCCCGATTAACTCAAACATTAGCAACACAGCTCACGGTCACGACCATTATCCCCAGGCACGGTAGATTTATCCCCTCAGTACCACAAATCTGAGTTTTGTTTACGAATATATAGAAGGTTTATACAATAGTTTGAAAAATAAAATTGAATCTTCACGCACCTCATTACGCCAAAAAGTTGTGTCGGTGATTCTCTCTCCAATTCTTCTGCCGGAGTCTCGTTGACCTTGAGTGCCGATCTCGTCCGTCTCTCTACACATTTAATTATGTTATTTCATATTATCAGAAAAATATATAAAGAATCACAAATCATATTTGCCTACCGCATGAGGTGGATAACCACTAGATGGTACTAAACCTCACCTCAGCATCCGCATGATATCATTCCGAACGCGCTCGGAGAAGTTCCTCTTCGCATCAGACTCGTTGTAATTCTTGATGCTGTTCTGATTCCACTCGTACTGCGTGTATCGCGTGTAGAGCGCGGCGCGGGCGGCGTGCTCGGGGCTCCGATCGAACCCGGTCACCAAGTTAGGGAACCGTAGCGGCTCAGCCGCCATGCCGGCCGGAGTGTAGCAGGGGTCTACCATGGTGTTGGTTATAGGCTGTGATGGCCTGGAACCCACCAAAAAAACAAATATTTTTCGTGTTATTATATGTGAGGTAGTTCGAGTGTAGCCTTTGAGACTTACATTGGAGTAACTTCGATCTCTTCGTATCCCATTATGGGCCTCCATGGGTGTTTCTTTGGTGAGTGGAAGCAATACCCAACCTGTGGAGGCACGCTGGGTGCCCCCGCGGTTTCTTTCACGGGGCTCCATTGCTGGAGTTGCTGAAAGCGGAAAACATTCTTGTTAGAGGTTGGTTCGTGATGAATTGGGTTGAAAACGTAAATTCAAATTTTTACCGAACACATCGACTCCTCCTTAGCCATACTGCGCTTTAATATTTCTGTAGAATTAAAAAAAAATTAAAAGATGCTACCTAGAGATCAAGCTAGAAAATATTTGAAACTGGCGCCATTTTATTTAGCTCCAAGACGACAACTTTTTAAATCAAATATGTTAGAGATGTGATAATATCTTCAGTTTTTTTCGGAAACTACGCCGATTTTTATATATCTGTGCCTTGGACTCAGGAAAGATGTCACTTATGACTTTTATTCATTCATTCAGTTCGTTCAGTCAGTCTATTTTGTTGTGGTTTTGATTTTCGTCAGGGATTTCTTTTTTCAATTCGGTTGCTTGTTGCCTTGTTGTTTTCTATATTTTACAAACACCATTCAACCCGGTTTAGTAGTAAGATTATGGTGTAACATACATAACACTTCGGTATAACCATGAGCGGTGTACCGGATAACGCACCTCAACGTGAGTTATTTTGGCAAAGCTAGTTATAATTATCGCTATAAAATTCATATGTATATCTCCGAGATTATTTTCTATATTACAGACTGCCCTGGAACTCAGAGCGATGACGCTGGCAAAGCCTCTGCCTGCGCTGGATGCCCGAATCAGAATATTTGTGCCTCAGGTAAGATTCTTACCTAATAAGTACCTACCTAATTTACTAGGTTTGGTACCTACCAACAAATCCTATTTAGGAACGCAAATATAATATAAATCTGAGCTTACCTCAGGCCTTATAAAAGCCATGTTTATCATCAAATTAAAAATTTTAATATACAGTTATCTCTTATAGGTGAAGCCTCAGCCCCAGATCCAGCTATAGAAATCATAAGAGAGCGCCTTTCAAATGTGAAGCACAAGATTCTGATTCTATCCGGTAAAGGTGGAGTCGGCAAGAGCACTGTAACATCACTACTTGGACATGCACTAGCTAATACAAGCCCTGATATCAATGTAAGATCTTATTTATAGCCATACTTACTTATTTATCCACTCATTTGAAAAGACTGTTTTTTCCAAGGCTCTAGTAATTTTCTATTAATCAGTACAATAACAAAGTAATGTTTTCATAAGGATTCAACAATCTCATGGGTGAGTCACAATCAAAAGTTTGCCTACACCACATAAACTTGTTTGTCCAGTGTATTTATTTATAAATAGACGAGCAGCTGTCCCTGGTGTGTCTATATTGCAGTGTTGGAATTGTTGTTATGTATGATTAATTTTTTTGAGCATGGATTGTTTTGTTCGAAGCCAGTTGTCAAGCTTGTTTTTAAAGGCATTGACAGTAGGAGTTTCTCTGGTTTTTGATCACCTTACCATACAACCAGATTACTCAGAATTTTTTATAGTATGGTATGTAGCAAGTTAAATCAACATAATTTGTGGGCCTATTCTGCACAAGGGTAGATTGTGCCACAAATAACATATATCGTCGTATCCTACGAATAAGGTGACTCTTGCAAATTACAAGGTTTTCAGGAGACGGTTTTTACTGATTATTTCGATAAGTATTAAACTTTTTGATGAAATTATTTTTTTATCTGGTTTATTAACGTTCTATTGATAATTTCTATAGCTTGTTATTATTAAAATAATACGCTTTCCCTTAGTTTTGTTGATTAGAGCCTTGTTCCACGTACTAGTTTCAGGTTGGCTCGGTCGTAATCGCCTTAGTGACTCTTATTCCACGGAGATTTCGGTTGACAACGCTTACAATCGCCTTTGAGGCCTTGTTCGCCGGAGTTTGTGAGCTATGCGTGGTAATATGTAGTTACTAGATAATTAGTCACGTGCAACGTCGCATATTATCTAGTGCCTATACAAGGTGTAATAATACTACTCCTAAAAATTGGGTGGTGGTGGTTTTAATATCATCAAGTAGAACTTAGGTAAGTAAAGTACTCCCTTATCTTTATTGGCCAAAATAAAAATAAATACATAGGTAGGTACTTAGGTTCTCAAATTAAATAGGATGTCAAATTAATCACTAACCTACTCTAGGTTAGTGATTAATTTGACATCCTATTTACCTACCTACTTATCTTATATTTTTGTATTGGTATGATAATTGTAATTTTATACCTACTGACTGACGCTTGATTTATTTACCTAGGCAAGTAGGTACTCCACTACTTTCTTTTTAATTGCACAATAGGAAATCATAAATCATAATCATAAATCATTTATTTGCTTCAATGTAGGTACATAAAGATGACAGGAAAAATAAATCAGTAGCACTCATTCCCCATAGCTGGGATGCAAATTGTAGGTGTGGGTTTTATACATTTTGGTAGGTAGGTAGGTACTTTTTATACAAACAACAGTAAAATTCAATAAATATAAAACAAACAATAGTAATCAAATGTCAAATCAAAATAATTAATAGTATGTTAGTATAGGTATAGTATGTCAAAATATATTAATCCATGTAAAGTATTAAATAAAATTATGTTATGTCAATGAATTGCAGTAACCATTCTAACCTAGGAAATCTTTTAAATTATAATAGCCTTTACTAATAAGCCAAAGTCTTAGTTCTTTGGTGAACTTATTTAGCGGAAGGCTTCACTACTCCTTGGGTAGAGCGTTAAATATTTTTCCGCACATGCGTAACAATTATTTAAATATAATGTTGTACGAGGAACCCTAGGTAGTACAATTCTGTCAGAATCCCTGGTATTGCGTTGGTACAATTCGTTTGCTCTTACAAATAACTGACTATTTTTCCTGACAAATAAAGCCGCCTCAAGGATATAGATACATGGTAGAGTAAGCAGTTTCAAGTCCCTAAACAGTGGTTTACAGGATTCCCACGGCGGTATACCCACAATTGCCCTGACGCATTTTTTTGTGCAATAAATGCTCGTTGTATGTCTGTACTATTTCCCCAGAGTATAATGCCATAACGTAGCACTGACGCGACAAATCCTAAAAAAGTTGTAGTTTCGACCTCTAGAATATCGGTGTCTCTGCTAGTGATGCGCATTTTTTTAACTTTATTAGCGAATGTACCAAACTAAATATAATTTGTTTTATTTAAATTAACTTGTAAATTATTGTCCTCTAGCCATTTAGTTACAGATTCTATTGTATTATTAATGTCAGATATGTAATCGTTAATGTCAATATTACGTTCGGATGTTACAAGCAAAGAAATGTCATCAGCAAATAAAATAAATGGTTTATTGGTAATGTCAGGAAGATCATTTATATAAAAAAGAAATAACAGTGGTCCTAGGACACTGCCCTGAGGCACCCCATATTGATTATCTTTAAATGAAGATCTAAATGCAGTAAGTTCTTTTCGTTCGTTGATATTTGTAACTTCCACGCACTGCTGTCGATTATCAAGGTAACTCCTAATCCAATTTAGAGCGGGTCCTCGTATGCCATATTTGTCTAATTTATTTGTTAAGATATGGTGAGAGACAAAATCGAAAGCCTTTGACATATCAAAGAATATGACAGTAGTCCGCTTATTGTCATCGATATTATCCATTAGGGACTTAACAAGATTAAAGCAGGCTAGTGTTGTAGATTTTCCTCTCTGAAATCCATATTGTTCTTGTCTGAAAACATGATTTTTTTCTATGAAATACACTAATCGTCTTTGTATTGCAACTTCAAATACTTTTGTTAATATAGGCATTAGTGTTATTGGTCTGTAATTATTTAAGATTGATTTATCACCCTTTTTGTGGAGAGGTTTCACAATAGACTTTTTTAAAATGGTCGGAAATGAGCCCTCTACAAAGGATAGATTTATCAAATAGGCTAATACAGGGGTGATTTCAAACGAACAGGCTTTCAAAATTTTCGTTGCTAGTTCATCATACCTAACCGCATTTATGTTTTTGAAAGAAAGAATCATTTTTTGAACATCGTCGAAATTGTAAGGTTTTAAAAATATACTATTGCAAGTCATTTGTCTACATGTATTGGGTGTTTTATAATTATATTTCTTATTATTTGTTTGGTCTATCCAGTAATTATTGAAAGTGTCTGCAATTTTTTTTGGGCAGTTAATAGTTTTCATGTTATGCCTAATATTATTTATAAAATTCATTTGTTTAACCTCTTCAGTTTCCGTCTTAATCAGTCTCCACGTTGCTTGACACACATTTTTAGCACTATGTATAACTTTATGGTTATGGGCTTTGATTGAGTGGTCTACACATTTTCGGAGTAGGACTGTATACTTTTTATATTTTATTTTGTTAACCTCTGATTTATTAGAATAGTATTTGTAGCGTAGTAATCGTTTTGTTCTACAACTTATCTTCAAGCCTTTAGTGGTCCATCTTAAATTTGGAACTCGATTAGATATTTGAAGTCGGTATTTTGGAAAGCAAAGATCATAGAATAAACTAAACAACTCATGAAACTTTTCGAAGGCGCTATCAAGGTTCTCCTCAGTAAGAACTTCAGAGAAGGATAAATTGGATAGACATTGCCTAAATTAGTGGATGTTTTGTATTGTGTAGTCTCTTATAAAGTTGTAGTACTCCAATAAGGGAATTTCTTGGACCGCTGTAGGAATGACGAGTAGCTGAGCAGTGTTATGATCGGATAAGCCAAGGTGCAAAAGCTCCCCTCGAGCTGAACTTATGTTGCTAATAATGTGATCAATGCATGACTCTTGTCTGGTTGGCAGGTTTATGTGCATCGTTAAGTTGTAGTTGTTAGCAATGTCAATTAGACGAGTCGAGTTTTTAGAAACTTGGAGTGTATTAATATTTAAATCTCCTGCCAGCACTATGTCTCGTTTGTGGTAATGGGTAATACGTTGAAGCAATAATTTATCTAGTTAGCTGAAAAATATTTCAACATCTGAGTTAGGTGTTCTATAGAGACAATCATGTCTGAAAGCACAATCATGTCTTGAATCAACAGCTTAATGCCGCAACATTCGAAATGTCTGACAATAGCATAACCTTTGACCCAATCCAGTTGCTTGAATGACATACCTTGCTTCACGAGTACACAGACTCCTCCGCGGACTTTGTTGTTTATCTTTGGCCTACAAAACAAAGATGCCCTAATATAGCCATTAAGTTTGATCATGAACTCTCTGCCATTTTCTATGAATGATTCCGAAATGCAGATTACGTCCGGATCCTCCTGTTTACCTACGAGGTCTTCAAGGGTAATTACAAAAAGATGTTGTTTATTTACGAGGCCATTTATATTCTGATGAAGTAATATTAAAGAACATTTCTTAGGAGTCACGAAAAAACTCGGACCCTCTCAAAGATATTCCCTCTGTATCCGAAGCAACGCGGTTTGCGGTAGTACTCTCAGTCTGTGTGCTCTTAACTGCACTTACCCGTGAGACTGGCACACTCTGGCCAATACTGGCTCTGCACGCCTGACCCCCGTTTGTAACAGTCCCAGAGACAGTTTTAAGTGATAGGAACCTCTTTATGCAATCAATTTGGTCTAAATTTGAATTAATTTTGTTGCAAACATCATGTATAGTACAATTGTTGGAATTAATGTCAATAAATGTACAGTGATTATACTGCCTACTGATTAGATCAACCATGTCATTAAGTTTTATTTCATTAAGATAAATATTATTTCTAGTACTCAATATTAACACTGGACAGGTTACCAATTTTAAAAGTGTGCACAGTTCAGCAATCACATGTACTTTTTTCTGGTACTTGGTCTTGCATAAATTAATATCAATGGTTCACATTGATATTAATTTATGAGATCGTTTCATGTCTAATTTGTATCACACAACACATCAACAATCCGCACTTTACCGCGTTCTTCGACGAACAAAACTCCTAATGCGTTTAAGACCCGAACCCCCACCCAAATTTTTTGATTTTGCGCGTAAAATACCGCCACAGTGGCGTTAGGTTCTTTGTTCGTCGGAAAGTATGAGCTCTCCATCCCGCGCGCTCGGTTTCGCGCGTGGAATATAGTTACAGTGGCATTAGGTACCATATTCGTCGGAAATTACTCGCTCTCCGCGCAGTGCGCTCGGTTTCGCGCGTGGAACACAGCTACAATGGCGATTGGTACCATGTTCACCGGAAAAAAATCAGCCATGTAATTAGGACCTAATTTTAAAACCTTAATAAATAATTGATTTATATAACATTTTGAACTTTTTTTGAACTTATCTGATGCATATCATGATAAGGATTCCAAAAATGCAAAAAAAGAATAAAGGGACAATGGCGACTGTCACCTTGTTCGTAGGATACGACGATATATTATGGCCTGCTCCTATAAAAGAAGCTACTAAAATCGCCGCTAATGGTGTGGGTGTGAACTTTGTTAATCCTATTGTCAGCAGATTACATTATCCTGCTGATAATATACTCACACTTAAAGGCCCAGGAAAAAAGGCCTGATGTGTATCGAGAACTATGAGTGACTATTATAGTTAGACTAAGAGCTGATTTCACCATGCTCTGTTAGATTAACAAAGGATTAAAGGGCCGTTATATATGTCAAAATGTATGCGTTTGACATATAAGGTTAGATTTAACGGACTGTTAATCCTTTGTCTAACAGAGCATGGTGAAATCAGAGCTAAGGCATCTCTGAATAGCTGTCAAGTAATTATATTCAGTTTTTCTGTATTTAGTTGAAACTCAACAGAAATATCTTTTATTTATTTATCGATAATAAACAAGCAGCTGCCACTGGTATGACTGCATCTGATATAGATATCTCTTAGCAATGCATAAATCATTCGTCATCAAAGATTTTTCTTAAAAATTTACAGAAGTAGCTGTAGTTTTCAGTTAGTAGTATTTATAATTCATTAAATCAATATAACCTACCCTATTGTACCTCGACCTCCTCTCGTGCGAATTGCCAAACTCCATTTTCGCGCGTCACAATCTATAGTTTTAAGAGATGTGTGCACCGCGCGTATCGATTCGACCACTGCGGCGTACTTTTCGCGAATTGGATAGTTCGCTTTCGGAGCCGCGACGGGACCGCCTGGCACAGCCTTTGGGCTTTTGGATGTAGGTCAGGTTTTATGGCCTAATTTATTGTGAGAAGTCTGTTGACGTTGGAGTTCGACACGCACTGTTTTTGTATGAGGATTGGTATAAATAGGTCGTTCTAACATTATGTACAAGATATGGGGCATAATAGGTACCTATATATACCTACTTAGCTCGTGAGATTCCACGGCGGATGACATGTGGAATTATGTGTTGGGTGATGCACAAAATTAGTCGCTCTCGAAATCGGTGGGAGAGGCCTATTTTCAGCAGTGGACATCAAACGACTGAAATGATGATGATGTACAGATCACACTCAAAATGGCTCAAAATAAATAAACAATGTGCGTTTGAAGACTGTTTGAAAACCACATCTTTCCGAGATGTGGTTTTCGATCTTCGCTCTCATGATCTGATTGATCGTTTCGACTTAGGGCCGGTTTCACCATGCTCTGTTAACTAACAGAGCATTAAATTTTAATCCTTGATTAGTAACTACTAATCAAGGATTAAAATTTAAACCGTTACGGGCCGGTTTCACCATGCTCTGTTAGTTACTAATCAAGGATTAAAAGACCGTTAAATCTAACCTTAGCTGTCAAACGCGTACATTTTGACATATTTAACGGCCCTTTAATCCTTTGTTAATCTAACAGAGCATGGTGAAACCGGCCCTTAGCCGCACAGTAACGCTCCTTGTTACCGAGGGCTCAATTTACGTTGCACATGATAAAAAAATGGTATAAAAACATTCTACATACAAATTGTCACGCGTACCTATAAGTCTCAAGGTTATCCAATGGCTGCATGCATGTGATGGTTGCAGGTGGGTATCCTGGATGCGGACATATGCGGGCCGAGCCAGCCCCGCGTGCTGGGAGTGCGAGGAGAGCAGGTTCATAACTCGGGCTCGGGGTGGTCGCCAGTTGTAAGTACCTATTTTTAAACCATACCTAGGTAGATTCTACATAAGGCGAAGACAAGAGCTAACGTACCTCTCGCTCGCACGTTTCGACATGTTGAAAGATATAAAATCACTAAACCCATTTTCGAAAAATCGCAATCAACTATTTTGTGTGCAATCACATTGTTGTATGGGGGCACCCCTTATATATTTGCTTTATTTTAATTTTAATTTTACATGAAATAGGATAAGGGCAAGAAAATTGTATTTTTGTAAACCCACCACATCATCTAAGCCCCTTTGGGGAGTCCATTAATTAGGTGAGGCATTTAGGGAGCTCCCCCCCTAAATGCCAGGGTCCAGTAGAAACTCACCCGATCTCACGTGAGGGAGAGAAGAGATATCAGCAAATATCACGTAATTTTTTCCCGCAAGTAACAGACCAGCAAGAAAGCTGAGTTTTCTTTTACTGAGAAATCTAAAATATGAGTCTTACAAAAATAATTAAGCTAATTATGTTTATTTTAAATGAATCCAACGCAATTATGCACACATTCATGTTTAATTTTCGTTTCGTTTAATTTTGTAAAATATTCATTTTTGAAAATTAAACGTGTGATTAGAGGCGAAGGAAGGGGTCGAGCAAAATCGAAAAATCACCAAAATCATCTCACGTAATTAATGGATGCCCCCTTAAACCCACCAAGTCATCTAAGCCCTTTTTTAAACCCACCTTGTTATCGAAGCCCTTTTTGTTCAGTACGTGACAGATAACCTGTCGCTGATGTCTATCGGCTTCCTGCTGGGCAGTCCCGACGACGCCGTGATCTGGCGCGGGCCCAAGAAGAACGGCATGATCAAGCAGTTCCTCAGCGAGGTGGACTGGGGGGATCTCGACTATCTGTTGATTGACACGCCGCCAGGTAACTTGCACTATTTACAAATGACAATATTTTTAATCTTACTAATCCTATCCTACTACTACTACTTTATTTACGATGTTTGCACTTTAAAATTTAATAAATGAATAAATAAATAAATTATCTTGCAAAAATTCCGTGAACGGGGTTGAAATTAAAAATCGCGAGAGATGCCGTGGGCGGCAGCTGGTTTTATATGCGAAAATTTGAGAGCGTATAGCATACGCAAGTAGGTATTTGGGTGTTTGATCCCACTCATCTCCATAACGACTCCACGTGTCTGGATAAAACTTGAAGTAAACATAGTTTTTAACCTGGATTTACACATAGGTTACTTTATAAGGGTACCTCACGAGCGAGGCTGCGGGCACATGCGTTAATAAAATATAAATAAGTTTGGATGTTATTTTGGGATTCCATTGACTATTGTACCTGTTTGTTGTCCCGAATTTCATAAAATTAAAAAGATAAAATTTTCGGTTGCAAAACAAATCCGTAATTTTGTGTTGCATTTTAATAAATTACATATTTATATCGAAATGTGTTGTAGGAACATCCGACGAGCACCTATCCACTGTCCAGTACCTATCGTCAGCGGGACTGACGGGTGCCATCGTGGTCACTACGCCACAAGAGGCCGCGCTGCTCGACGTGAGGAAGGAATTACAGTTCTGCGCCAAAGTCGGCGTCAGAGTACTCGGGGTTATAGAAAACATGTCTCTCTTTATGTGTCCTAATTGCAAGGTGAGACTTATATTACTTCCTCATTGCCGAAAATAAATATATTTGCCCGAAGCATGGGCGGTATAATCATAGTTCCACATTCAAAAATTCAAGAGGACAACATCGCGAGGAAACCGACAACGACATGTGTCACGGTCTCGAAAGGAGCGTCCGAGGCGCACTTCAAATCCGTTCACCCGGCTGTTTCGAAAAAATAAGTGACATAAGAAGATTAATTTACATTTTTACAATTTACATGAAATAAAATCAAAAAACCTATATTTTGTGTTACAAAAAAATATAAAGAACAATATTGGTAAGGAAAACAATATCGGTCTTCACTACCGTGACGGAGTACAAAGGCAGCAACTGCGGTGCACAGCACCATCATTTTGTGAAATGAATCAAAACATTTGCTGCATGCTTATTTTTTAAAGTTTCCTCTCAGGTTGCAATTCTGGTGGCTTATTATGTATGATTCGCAGGCTCGAAGTGAGATATTCCCCGCGACGACGGGCGGCGCGGCCGCGATGTGCACAGAACTGAGCGCGCCCTTCCTCGGCGGGCTGCCGCTGGACCCGCTGCTGGCGCGCCGCTGCGACGAGGGCCTGCAGCGCGCCGCCTCGCCCGCCGTGCTAGCACTCGACGCACTCGTGCACAGTTAGTACTCTATCCTACAAGCTTATGATAAAGGTTAAGGGACAGTCCTCACAGCTCAGTCGGTAGTAGCTCTGCCTTCTGCGCTGGCCCTGGGTTCGATTCCCACCGAGTTCAATCAATATTTGTGTGATGAATGTTGATGTTTGTTCTCTGTCTGGGTGTTAATATGTGCTAACAGTATGTATTTACAAAAATAAAAAGTATATGTACACTACACATGAAACAATTGATCTATCTGCAGACCGTTGCGAACGATCTAGAGATAGCTTAACGGATCCGAATATTATTTGTTTCAGAAATTGTTGATGCCTGCGAAAATACTTCCAGTTGAGATGAGTTCGAAGTTCTGTTGCCCCTGTTAGACTGTTGGTGCATCGAATCAAAAGAAGTATGTTATTTCCTAGTCATGCGACAGGTTTCTAATCCTTAAATGAAACAAGACAATTGTGTTTTGGTGTATTTAATTTTATTATTGTTTTGAATATTGTATTATTCTAAGAAATAAATGAATTAAAGCAACGGCATCTTTTTAGTTCTGCCTTTCCAGAGAAATAGAAATGTTACCCGTGTGATGAATAAGCAGGTTCAAGGAATTTAATGATCCTTGAAGAAAATCCTTCAAATTCAAATTATTAATAATAACTGTACAACATTACGGATCGCGTCGAATTCGTTATACTAGCTAAGTTAAAACTAGAACAATATCTAAACATAAGCCTAGGATCAAAAAAAAAAATTTTTAACCTTATTATTTATCGCGAATGGTTCGGAAATTCATATTGCAGGAATATTTAAAACCGGAAACTTACATAATTTGCGTAAAGTACATCACTACATTTTGTCTATTCCCGTTCTCAAGTGATTGGGACATGAAGTCTGTGGCCAAGGGCTATCAAAGTCACGTGCCATAGCTTGAAATGACATTGACAGACTGTCAGTCACAGCAGTGCCAGCTGATAGAGAACGCACGAAATATAAATTTTAATTATTTGATCGGCAATACATCGAGATTTTCTATTAATTTCTAAAAACAGTCGCTTACTGTTATTATTCTTACCTAACCTAACCCGAATTAATAAATATTCTGATAGTATGCTATCCGCAGTTTAATACATTGCGTTAATGCACAAGAGTGAAGTCGCTTTTCATGGGCTTATTTGTGATATTATCCAGCAATGCCTCCTTCACACGGTGGAGAAGAAGAAGAAAAGCCCTGTAGAGCGTGTTCAGACTTCAAATCGTGGGCCAGGAATCAGAATAAGTCCACCCTGGCATCTCCGAATAAACCGGTGAGGTTAACTAACAATAGATAGATAGGTAGATATACCTATTTCATAACAATAGGAATCATGTAGTCATTTCTAGATAATTCTATCGGTAATTACCTGATTTTTATTTTCACTTCAAAGCTTCATTTTCTTGTTTGATTTTAAATTGTGGTGCCCTTAAAGTTATTCCAAATCATTTGTTTCAGCCAGCCCAAAATTCCAAAGACTGTCCTCTGGATAAGGAAGAGTTAGGCAAGTCAACATGGGGCTTCCTTCACTCCATGGCGTCCTACTTCCCCAACAAGCCAACAAAATCACAATCGGAGAACATGTCACAGTTCTTTAATATATTTGCTCAGTTCTACCCGTGTGAGCCTTGTGCATTGGACTTTCAGGAAGAGTAAGTAACCAAATTACTGGTAAAATATCAACAGGAAAGAGCAGTATGAGGCATGTCCAAATATATTTCCCACATGCCTACTTATTGCATCAGTATCAAATCATTGACATAAATTTGCATATTGCATATAATATTGCAGTTTTTGTTTTTTTTATTACTCTGGTTAAACATACTATACACCAGAAATATTTGAGGTTCTATCCACGCTCATAAACACTCTTATTTCCAGTATAAAGAAGAATCCACCTATGACCAAATCAAGAGATGAGTTGGCTAAATGGCTATGTGAGCGTCACAACACAGTTAACTTGAAACTGGAAAAGCCTCTGTTTGACTGCAGCAAGGTTCATGAACGGTGGAAGGATGGGTGGTTGGATGGTTCCTGTGATTAACACAAGTTATTTTCGCAGTGAAATGTTGTTGACCACTGACATACTTCGAAACATTTGCATCATACTAAGTTACCTAAACTACCTTACTAAATTACGAGAATGCCTACCTAGATTCTACACAATACATCCATACTACACAATTAATTTTCAATTGTGTTTTTAATTTGGTAGACTCAAATCCTAGACTCAAAAACTAGAAGTTTATTGGTCATAATTACTTTCTGGCCTTGGTAAACTTGATACTAATACAACCAATCAATGACTAATCTTCTTTAACTGATATTTTTTTATCTATGTATCTATAACTACACAGTAAAGAAGCCTTTACATCTATGAAATAGATGATTATATTTTCTATGAAATGTTACTATCTACAGGATGCTGTCTTTTTACAAAGTACAGTAAAATTTATTTTGAGAGCCAAAGTCATTGGTCAACAACATTTTAGATTGTGAAACTACTAGAGAAGTTATAAGCAAATGTTTTAGTTTGTTTAGTTTGATTTCAGTGAGATTAGATCCACAATTTGTTTATTGTTGCCATCATGTGATTTTGTATGGCAAGCCAATAGTTAGTAAAAATGTTTAATAGGTCTGTATATTGTGTAAAAATGTACTTTCTTAGAATTTGTTACCTATAATATAAAATGGTACTCTATTGAGTGAATACATTATTTTATTACAATGAAAAACCTCTGATCAATTAGTACATAATTGCAAATAAGCCCATGGCAACAGATGCATAGGTGCAAGTCAGAAAATAAACATAATTTTGTGACAAAATGTTTATTACAAATTAATTATAAATCCTAACTAACATATTTTAACAGTTACAACATTGCTCGACATTAAAATTATTCCAATTAACCAATAGTGTAATGGCAGCACTTCACATCGATATTCGTGTTCACATATTCGTCTTATTTTCCCAAATACGCAACTACCGCTGTTCTCGACGATGTGTGGACGTTGTGTTCGAGTTATTCGGACTTCTATATAATTAAGCCGAATAATAAGCAAATAAAAACAAGAATAGCGATGTGAAGTGCTAACATTCAACATTTCGGTGAATGAACTTTGGACAGTTCTTGAATATCCTTGCAACATACATTTACCATATCTTGAGTTCCCAATCATTTACTACCCTACTTTAACCAGCACATGATGTGACATCGTCACACAGACATGGTAATGATGCAGATTTTTTATGTATACTTAAAACAATGACAATAATGAATACATCACTTACTTTTATTGTTGAATACATAAAGCACATTATGGCAGTGCAGTTTACTTAGGAAATTACTTAGTAAAAGTTAGTATCTAATATAGACACAAAAAGTAATGTGTCATGAACACAAGTCACATTCAATAAAATAGCGCACTGCTTAAACCTTATTACAAAGGTATAGAGTCTGAAACATCACGGCTCGCCAGAACGTAAAATAGCGCACTGCAAACGACCTTATTACAAAGATCACAGAGTCCGAAAGAATCAGGACTCGGCAGAACGCTATTTGGCTTGCTCTCATAAGAATTCCATTTCCCTCTCGATGCCGACGAACTTGAGTTGCTCAGTGGGCCCATATCTGCGAATTGCGAAAATAGGTTTATTAGAAATCTTTAAATTAAACTATAAAAAATATTACTCGTAATCATATGGTTTAAGCTTTTTTTGGCGTCAAAATTTAAATAATTTCAAAATTTCATAAGATTCGTGAGCGCGAGGTCAGCGCTGGACTGACTAGAAAATATTGCACCTGTAGGGTACACACTACTGTTCTGCCTCGTAAATGCAAATATGTAAAGATACAATATATTATTTATTCACAGAAATAAGTGTAACACGAGTTCTTATTATAGAAGGCACAGCACTTTAGACTTATTCACCATTTTCGGTTAAATTAATCGTAGTAAGTATACATGGCGGTTAGCTCGTGGTCAGTTTTGTATGATACCTGTAGTCGAAGAACAGCTCCTCTCCCGGCTGGATGGCGCGCTTGGCGAAGATGCCGATGCGATGGTCGCCGTTCACCATCATCACCTTGGCGTAGCAGTTCGGGTTGATGGAGTGGTTCGCGAACCGAATCTTGTTGCCTTTGCGCGTCGCATCCACCACAAAGTCTGAAAGAAACAGTATATTTTATTGAATCACTTTTATAACATTAAACAAATAAATCTTAACTAGTTTATAAGACGAAATAATTTAAAAACTATATTATTAGATCAAAAACGTTTTGACTGATTTTGATTAAATAAATGATTACAGACAGGCTGGGAGAGGCTCTTTTTAAGGTTGAGCTCGCCTTTATACATATATAAGTTCATTGTGTACTAATAATAATAATGACAATGCACAGGTCAAAAGGTGTTATTGCAGTATGTAAGCGCACACTAAAAATATGCCCAAAATTTTAATTCCAAGAACAACAGGATATAGTGCGTACAACGGGAAGACGAAGTCGCTTGGTTACATAAAAGTATAATGTGATGTGACTCACCATTGTTAAGATTGAAGAGGAAAGAGCACATGTACTTGTCGTAGACCTTCCCGCGCCGGTCGGCTTCGTCCTGCGAGATGACTTCGCCGCAGTACTCGGATATGAACTCGTTCTTGTGCGCCGCCTCCTTCAGGAATATGCCCCAGCCGGCCACGTCGCTCGGAGCCAGCAGTAAGTGTTTGTGGAGACCCCTGAGTAATACAAATAATCTTATAATTCAACAATATTTTTTTATGTTAAAAGACAGAATAACGTTTTTTTTTTTGATGGAACAAGCAGATGGCCCACCTAATGTTAAGTGGTAACCATCACCTATAACAAAGCATTGCCTCGTAAGTCACGCACGATAGGAACGTGCCCTACGATGCACTGCCCTGCGTCCATCAGCTTGAGGCATACAGATGTTAAGCCTCATGTGCCTGTAATTACACCGGCAACCACACTCTTCAAACCGAAACACAGCGTTGCTGCTTGGCGGCAGAAAAAGGCGTGGTGGTAGTACTTCCCCGGACGAGCCCTTCACAAAGAGCTCTACTACTCTCAAACGTCCTGAAACATAGACTCAACTAGTTCAGCAGCTTATTAATTCACAAACGAGATATAGACACCGATAACACCAGGGGAATTGTGTAAATACATAAAATAACCTCGGCCTGGTGGTTGACGGCGTTGCGCGGTGCGTCGGCGCCGCACATGGAGCACAGGTCGGGGTCCCGGGGACACATGGCACATACCTCTGCACGGATGTGTTCCTACACGCGGCCTGGTGGTTGACGGCGTTGCGCGGTGCGTCGGCGCCGCACATGGAGCACAGGTCGGGGTCCCGGGGACACATGGCACATACCTCTGCACGGATGTGTTCCTACACGCGGCCTGGTGGTTGACGGCGTTGCGCGGTGCGTCGGCGCCGCACATGGAGCACAGGTCGGGGTCCCGGGGACACATGGCACATACCTCTGCACGGATGTGTTCCTACACGCGGCCTGGTGGTTGACGGCGTTGCGCGGTGCGTCGGCGCCGCACATGGAGCACAGGTCGGGGTCCCGGGGACACATGGCACATACCTCTGCACGGATGTGTTCCTACACGCGGCCTGGTGGTTGACGGCGTTGCGCGGTGCGTCGGCGCCGCACATGGAGCACAGGTCGGGGTCCCGGGGACACATGGCACATACCTCTGCACGGATGTGTTCCTACACGCGGCCTGGTGGTTGACGGCGTTGCGCGGTGCGTCGGCGCCGCACATGGAGCACAGGTCGGGGTCGCACTCGCGCACGCCGAGGTAGCACGGGCACTGCTTCGTGTTGCACTGCGCCTTGCAGCGGCACCCGGGGAACCGGTTCTGACCTGGAACATCACAACATTACATTACATTGATTTACATTACATGCTTTGCTCCAAGGAGTATGTTAACCCCCTGCAACCGATGTACTGCTCCGACAGACTCCGCAAAACGAAATAACTGATCCTGCGCGACTATAATTCAAATAATTACTTCCGCGCTCGCATGATCTCGCGGCGAGTTTCCTTCACTGCTAGTGTCTGTCACCACACCTGATCTGATGATTTTTTTTTCTCTATTACCTCGGAAATTCATTTAATTATTTAAACAAAAACTTTTATTTTATAATCTTGGTACTAGAGTTGGAGTTTTTTTTAATGCAAACAAATACTTTTTAGGCTTTTTAGACTTACTATTGCGCACTCCTTACAAAAATTTAAAAAAAGAACACAGCATAGTCCAAGCTAATTCGAATTGGCGGGAATGCAAAACCAGTATTTTTTTTTTATTTATTTAACAAAATCCACAGCTCTTAAATTTTATAAATAAATAAAATAAAAATAAAATATTATATTTATGAGAAAAGATAATGAATAAAAATAAGTAAATGTATGAATTGAATGTTGTGAAAGTTTTTTTAGCATAGTTTTTTCTGCAAATATAAGAGAAAAGTTCTATTTCGGGCATTTCTATCTTTATGACGACAACTTTAGACGGAAATGTTTTGTCATATTATGTACTGTTTTTTCTTTATTTTTATCTAACAGGAACTGTAAAAAACTTTCTATAATGTAGTAACTCACAATCACTGCTGCACTGACAGAACTTTTCACAGAAGTTCTGTGACTGCAAGCACGGACACATGTTGTCGCATGGCTGGTTCGGATGCTCGCATGGTGTGTAGTTGTACCTGTATTATAACAATTACTATTTATTTATTCATTATAAAATAATAATATTATTTTATAAAAGTTATAGACATGCATCATAATAACTTACTTTACCTACCTAGTCACTTCAATTTATTCTTTCTATTTTTATTATTCGGTCATTAAAGTATTCGTCAAATGTGTATAGTAAGTTTTTTGTAACAGCATTTGCTTTAGTTTATTTTCAAATATATTATAATTTTCAACAAGCTTAATTTTGTATCCATGTCAAAGTCAAAGTCAAAGTCAATAAGTATTTCTACACTAATATTATAAAGAGGAAAGATTTGTATTTTTGTATGTTTGTTACGAATAGGCTCAAAAACTACTGGTCCGATTTCAAAGATTCTTTCACGATTAGAATGCTACATTATCCTTGAGTAACATAGGCTATATTATATTTTCAAAAAAATCAGGGATCCTTACTAAAACTCCAATAATGTAACCCAAGGTGGAAAACAAAAACCTTACATCGCGTGCGCTGCGAAAACTATTGATGATAGAACAAAATAATGTACTACGATTTTGTAGAACACGTCATCATCTAATAAAAATGTCGCGACAGCATATTATGTCTATCTATTATAGTTGTGTCACAATAAGTGTTCTTTTAATATAAAAATTTAATTGAAATGCCGCCGCTAGGTAAGGGTCTTTATTTGTACCTTGGTATTAATCCTTATCCAAATAAATCATTTCGTATTCAAGACTGTTTCAATACCTATAGATTACTTTTTGAATTTTACAAATCGGACATTCCATTCAAAAGATATTACGAAATTAAAAATTTTAGCTCACTTTAAAATATTATTAGTGAACGCGCGGTTCCAAGGGGCGCGTTTTTACTCACTCAGGGAGAAGGGCGTGCGAAATAAGTACACGCGAGACTCTAACCTACGTTCTAAGTTTATCCTAAAATGTTCAAAAAATGTATATCCACCCATGCGAAGCTGGGACAGGCCGCTAGTCTACACTAATATTATAAAGAGGTAAACTTTGTATTTTTGTATGTAACGAATAGGCTCAAAAACTACTGGTCCGATTTCAAAAATTCTTTCACCATTAGAATGCTACATTATCCCTGAGTAACATAGGCTATATTATATTTTCAAAATAATCAGGGATCCTTACTAAAACTTCAATAATGTAACCCAAGGTGGAAAACAAAAAACCTTACATCGCGTGCGCTGCGAAAACTATTGAAGATAGAACAAAATAATGTACTACGATTTTGTAGAACACGTCATCATCTACAAAAAATGTCGCGACAGCATATGTCTAACTATTATAGTTATGTCACAATAAGTGTTCTTTTATTATAAAAAAATAATTGAAATGCCTCCGCTAGAAAAGGGTCTTTATTTGTACCTTGGTATTAATCCTTATCCAAATAAATCATTTCATAATTAAGACGGTTTCAATACCTATAGATTACTTCTTAAATTTTTCAAATCGGACATTCCATTCAAAAGATATGACGAAATTAAAAATGTTAACGGGTTCACGGGTCTCGCGCGGGGTGCGATTTCACTCACTCAAGGAGAAGCGCGTGCAAATGTATGAAATAAGTAGACGCGAGGCTCGAACCCACGGTTTAAGTTTATCCTAAAATGTTCAAAAAATTTATGACCACCCATGCGAAGCTGGGACAGGCCGCTAGTATTCAATAAAATCACAAGGATCACTTTGAAACGTCTTAAAGCTAGGTGACTCTAGGTGCCAGTTCCACCCGACCAAAGCCTAGAAGAACAGGCAACAAACTTACGGCTTGGTTCCTACCGTTCTTTTGTATGATCCTTTTACAATGTAATCTTAATATATCTTAATATATTATATAAAATGCTAATGTTCGTACGTGTGTCCACGGTTTTCTCTATGATCCGCAACTTCGATCAACTTCCCGTTGGGATGGCAAATACCCCTTGGTCTCCTGGTGTGCATAAGGGAGTTTGGTCGGGGTGGGTGGAAGAGGGTGGTTGTGGGTGGCGAAAATGTGGAATAATATATATCTGTCCTTCTCTAACATGTATAGTTAGAGAAGGACAGAAAACTTCTGTCAAATTCTTAAAAACTCGGGAAAGATCTAGAAAGTTCCAGAATGTGTGCAACTGATGAAATCGATCTAGAAAGTTCTAGAACTTTCTGGAATGTTCTAGAAAGTAGTTTCAATTGTTGTAATCGATCTAGAATGTTGTACAAAGTTTCTGAAATGATCTAGAAAATTCTAAAATAGTTTCAATTGTTGTAATCGAACTAGAATGTTGTAGAAAGTTTCTGAAATTATATAGAAAATTCTAAAAAATTCTGAAATGATCTAGAAACTTCCAAAATGCCTACAACTTGAAGATCATTCAAAGTTCGAGTGAACAATAATTAATCAAATTCAAGTAATTCCGAGAAACAAAAACGACCAAACTATTTGAATATTCTAGAGTGTTTTGGTACTAGAAATTTCTATATTTGACGATATATGTATAAGTACTTGACTTTTCGTCAGTACATGCGATGTATTTTAACCCGAGCAACGCCGGGTTTCGCTGCTAGTATAATATATTATTGAAGTTAAGTGAGGCGTAGGCATACAGAAAAAGGTAAACATAATCAAATTTATAAGACAGCACACGCTACGCTTCAAACTAATAATACCTAATGCATAAAATTAAATACAATCTATTTAATCAGAAAAAAATAAAACACACAATAGTAGGTACAGTACAGACATTGCAGACATGTTAGCTGCCGATGGGCAGAGCGACCGGGACATCGGGCCACGCACTTTTATCATCAATATAGCTATCTAAAGTATAATAAGCTTTACTTATTAGATTATTCTTAATGTAAGCTTTAAATTTTCTAATAGGAAGCCCAGTGGCACTTTCTGGAAGTTTATTATAGAAGCGTATACCGTTCCCCATAAACGAGCCATTTACCTTTTGGAGTCGAAATTTAGGAATACATAATTTGTTTTTATTTCTAGTGTTAACGTTATGTGCATCACTCTTTTTCTTAAAGCTATCTATGTGTTTATGAGTGTATAATAGATTTTCATAAATATACTGTGAAATTACTGTGAGAATATTAATTTCTTTAAATCGCTCCCTCAATGATTCGCGTGGTTTCATTTTATAAATGGCACGTATCGCCCGTTTTTGAAGTACAAATATACTTTGTATATCAGCAGCTTTCCCCCAGAGCAATATACCTTAAGACATTACACTATGAAAGTAGCTAAAATATACTAGCCTAGCTGTAGCTTCATCTGTAAGCCATCTTATTGTGCGAACTGCGTATGCAGCCGAACTCAGTCTACCAGCAAGTGATTTGATATGTGGACCCCACTGCAATTTTGCATCAATATTAAGTCCTAAAAAAATAGTAGAATTGACAAGGGTAAGTGATTCTCCATTTAATTCAATATTGGTTGGACGCTGAACCACATTTGGCAAAGTAAATTTAATGCATTTCGTTTTCCCGGCATTGAGCAAAAGATTATTAACAGTAAACCAGTTAAGTACTTGCGACAGAGATGCATTAACGTCATCGAAGTTAGTCTTCAATCTGTCGACTTTAAATATTAAAGAGGTATCGTCAGCAAATAGAACTATTTCACATAAATCCTTTACAAAAGGTGGAAGGTCATTTACATATACTAGAAATAAAAAGGGACCCAATATGGAACCTTGAGGTACCCCTATATCAATGACCGACCCAGACGACCTCTCACCGCCAACATCAACTTTTTGCACTCTATTGGTTAAATATGACTGTATAAGACCAATTGCCTGGTTTATGATGCCGTAATGTTTAAGTTTAGATATTAAGGTGGCATGACTTACACAGTCAAAAGCTTTGGACAGATCGCAGAATACCCCAATCGCATCTTGTGAGTGTTCCCAAGCATCATAAATGTGCTTCAGGAGAGTCGAACCGGCATCTGTCGTTGATCGACCTTTAGTAAATCCAAATTGATGACTATGAAGTATGCCGTTGACGTTAAAATGTGATAATAACTGAGTAAGAACAATATTTTCAAAAATTTTACTTAACGAAGGCAGTACCGAAATAGGCCTGTAGTTCGCAGGATCTTGTTCATTTCCAGACTTGTACAGGGGAATGAGTTTACTGTGTTTCATTAAATCAGGGAAAACGCCCTCATCTACATGGGATCTTATCATAGATTTTTACGACCATAACATTTGGGCCATATTTAGAGGAGCTAAAACGAAAACACAGTATGCAAAGAAGAATGTAAAGTGTAGCATATTAATAAATGTAAACATACACATGATGTGATGCGGAGTCTTTCTTTAGCTGGATCTTGCGGCAATGCACGGACCAGAGACGATGCTTCTTCTTCTTCTTGCGTGGCGGGGTCAGCTCTGCTTCTACGCGACATTCCTCTTGGCCTGTTTTTATCCAGTATGTGTACACCTAAAGACAATAACATCATTTTTATCACATCAATTCGAAAGGAGATAGTTTGCTCTTCGAAAACAGGCAGCAAAATAGCACTTTGATCCCAAGGGCGGTAATGTGATTTGAATTTGGAATGTGCTTATTGAGTAAAAGTTCTAATCACCAAAGAGATCACGAACACTGTATGAACAAGCAGGCTTTATATTTAAAAAAAAGCGCCTGATCTTAATAAAAATAAACAAAAACACGTGAAACGCGCATTCCACCTTTGTTCATAATTGTTTACTCAAATTCAGATTTTACTTAGTTTTATGAAAATAAATAAAATTACAATGAATACATGATTATGACTATGAGACTATGTGACAATGTGACTATGTGACTTCGTGACTTCGTGACTCCGTGACTTCGTGACTTCATGTCTTCGTGACTTCGTGACTTCGTGACTTCGTGACTTCGTGACTTCGTGACTTCGTGACTTCGTGACTTTGTGACTTTGTGACTTTGTGACTTTGTGACTTTGTGACTTTGTGACTTTGTGACTTTGTGACTTTGTGACTTTGTGACTTTGTGACTTTGTGACTTTGTGACTTTGTGACTTTGTGACTTTGTGACTTTGTGACTTTGTGACTTTGTGACTGTGATTATTCATAAGTTGCACTAAGCTATTTTCTCATAGAGGGTGATAAAAAGTAGAGTGTCCACCTCGGGAGCAACACTATTTTAACCTCGAGTGAAGTACTTTGAATCCCTCGCTACGCTTAGGATTCTACTTTAGAATCCCTCGCTACGCTCGGGATTCTACTCTAGAATCCTTCGCTCCGCTCTGGATTCAAAAAACACTCTCGCCATAAAAATAGTTGTTTGCTCCCTTGGTAAACAATCTACTATTAATGCATCAGTCAATGCCATCTAGTGATTAAACACATGACTTATATTATTTAAAACTTTAAAATAATATTTATAAGTCATGTAGTACATAAAAAAACCCCTTTTGTGTAATGGAACAATCAGATAGCCGGATGATGGCCCACCTGATGTTAAGTGGTAACTATCACCTATAACCAAGCATAACATCTACTCTCTCCATCACATGCTCTATGTATCACGCCACTGCTCCCATCTCTCCGAAGCTTCATCTAAGATATGAGTGTACCTGTTGGCAGTTCTTCGAGATGATGATCTGAGCGATGGCGCAGTAGTTGGAGGGAAACACCTTGTGCAGAGCTCTAAACAACGACTGATCCGAGCCGGTCCACTCGCTGTCCAGGTCGCCCACCCACAAACCTGCAACACAGAATACAGTAAATCATTGAAATACAATCCGTGTTAATTAATTATATAATTGTATATATTGTTTTTAAAGTATTTATGTTATGGGTCTATATTTTAATTTTAATTACTGTGTTGCCTGAAATATAATTTTATTTATTTATTAGGGACATTTCTAGTGTAACTAGAATGTCTAATAAAGGTTTCAAGAATATTTCTGAGTAAATTCAAATTATATTATTTTTATGTTATGCTGTTAATTTGATTCTGCAGTGAACACACAAATGCACCCTAGGTATACTATATAACTGTATGTTGCAAATAAAACTGGGTGTGAAAATGTTTAACACCTGTCTTATGGTTTTGGTGAAAATACTATAGTTCATAGTTATTTATTGCTAAGAACATTACACACACTTAGTTCAGTTCAAACTTTAATCTGCTTACATGACAACAAAAAATAATCAAAACAAAATCATTGAAAATTTGTAGGTGTTTTAACTTTTTTTTTTTTATACAACCAGCTGATGGAACAAGCAGATGGCCCACCTGATGTTAAGTGGTAACCATCACCTATAACAAAGCAATGCCTCGTAAGTCACGCACGATAGGAACGTGCCCTACGATGCACTGCCCTGCGTCCATCAGTTTGAGGCATACAGATGTTAAGCCTCATGTGCCTGTAATTACACCGGCAACCACACTCTTCAAACCGAAACACAGCATTGCTGCTTGGCGGCAGAAAAAGGCGTGGTGGTAGTACTTCCCCGGACGAGCTCTTCACAAAGAGCTCTACTACTCTTAAAAGACATGAGATGATGCCGTTTTATCAGAAAATGATTCCCGTTGCAATTTTAATTTCGACCCTAAAATGTAATTTATCCTACGAACCGTAGGAAAAGTGAATGAAACTCTAAAAAGGGCTGTGGCGACTTCGTCATACATACCTTATTGACGGATATTTGGTTAATGAACGAACTACACACAACATTTAGTTATATTGTACTTACTCTCTTTAGCATGAAATGGTGAAGACATGGATGGATGAAACAAATAAACGATAATATAGGTAGGTATATCAGGTATGTCAGAAATATTTAGTATGTTACTAATCTATTGCACATGGGACTAACACCTGTATGCCTCAGGTTGATGGACGCAGCGCACGTTCATATCGTGCGTGACTTGCGAGGCAATGTGTTGCTATAGGTGAGTGTAACATCAGGTGGGCCATATGCTTGTTCCATCAGCAGTAGTTTAAAAAAAAAGAACAAGAACCAATCATAAAAACATTGGTCTAGACAAAATCTTTCAGCGTGAGCATCTGTCAAGCTTATGTCATTTTCTTCAATTTTTATTTTTGGCAGGCGTTAAAGCAAAGTAGATCTCACCTGGCCTGCGGAGGCCAGCGGGCTTAGTCCGAGTTTTCTTGGCACACTTGGTACACGCTTATATCATGTAGGTGTAACACGCATTCTTGTATGGAAACAACAAAAAAGCTGACACTTCGTGTTTCCATATAAAAATGCGTGTTATACGGCGTGTAATGCTAAGAAAACTCGGAGTAAGCCCACTGGTGTTATGTATATACCGAGTGTGTTGTAGGCGGGTTTCATGGGCGCCTCTGCGCCGTTTTGGTTGCGACCATTGCCCCAGTTGCTGTTACTGGAATTACTGTTGCTTCCTGGAACAAAGACAATTAAATATTTCAGTAATTTGTTGAAATACTGCTCATTTTATAAAATTTCGCAGCAAAATCGATGTACAAATTAGTTTAATGCAAAATTAAATATAAACAGGGTTTTAAAAGTGAAAATACCACTTGCTGTTACTTGCTTGGTATACTGGTACATTCACAGTTCTCCCTAAGACAAAAATTAAAAAAATCAAAAGCTTAATCTCCAGGCACGGTAGACATTCACGTCTCCTGGTACTTAAGATTTTACTTTGATATCTTTGAAAGATGTCAAGAAGGGTGATCAGTGATATAAGAGGATAAATATCGTGCACTTCTTATGCTTATTATTTTTTGTGTGTAGGTATTTGTAATGTGAGAAAAAAAAAATCGGCACATACAGTTGGCTATATTTAACCCTCAACTTAGTAAGCTTATTATTTATTTATTTAAGGTTACATCTATCTTTACAGGACTACAAAAAATCATGAGCATCTGGAGTCAGCAAAGTTGTTATCTCACTGAATTTATTTTGAATAACAATACTAACCTTTCTGATAGCGATTGCTATCGTTGCTGTCTTCAGATGAAGCGTCGTTGGGCGAGTCGATAGCGTGCGACTTGCCTTTGTCCTCTTCGCCAGCCGCCTTCTCGCGTGCTAGTTTTTCTCGCATGCCTTCCTGGAAATTAATAATACTATTTGTTTGAGACATAAACACTTCAACTACTTTCATAACAAACCCTCATACATATAAAGGCTGTTGTTGAATGTAGATCAATAACCGACGACATTGTAGAGATCTCGGAAGGTATGTGGATAGAGAAGGCTCTATCCACATACCTTTCAAAATCGTTCTTCCTGGTAAG
Source organism: Chloroclysta siterata (assembly GCA_932294275.1). Classification (NCBI taxonomy): domain Eukaryota; kingdom Metazoa; phylum Arthropoda; class Insecta; order Lepidoptera; family Geometridae; genus Chloroclysta; species Chloroclysta siterata. The sequence continues at coordinate 28,986,227 of OW028590.1, read as the reverse complement.
GCCTGTATCCAGTATTTTTTCAGATTGGTGATGAAGAATTCCAAGGTAGAGAATGTAGATTAAGATATTTATTGTCTATGGAAACTAGGTACAAATTAGGTGTTGGGCTAGTATTTAGGTTTCGCTAGTCCAGCCTGACGGCATATAAACATTTACAAAAATAATATATTAATGTACATACCAATAGCATGTAGCAGTTGGGACTGCAGGGCTCCGAGAAGGGCTTCAGATCGGGACCTTTGCGCTTCGTCAAGTTAGGCCCCAAGTGGAAGGTATGCCCTACAAATTAATATTATAAATATTGGAGTTTATATTTAATACCATGTGATTCAGTAGTATAGGGCGCACTTTCTATTCGTTATTCCAAAACTAAGGGAACACTAAGTCGGACACTTCTTTATTTTTTTTTACAATTGTAACACTTTTTATAAAACCCTTGTTTTAGATCTTTGCTTGTTAGTACGCTACAATTCACCTTTTACCGTTTCTGACAAGATATACCTACCTACCTAACGTAAGACTACCTGTAGTAAGTATATGCATGATAATGTGTCTTCTAAAATCTTCATACGTGTTTTTTTATTCGCTAGCCACTGTAGACTGGGAAATTTAGAAATCCTTATTTTTAAGTGCCTAATCCATATTTTCTTGTCTCACGAACGCTTACAAATATCTCAAAACGAGGGTAGGTCGACTATCTTGGGCTTAGTACACGGTAAAGGTTAAATTAAGCAATATAGGGAGCATTTAAGTCGTACCCTGTCTCACCCTGTACAATTGAATCACATTTTTAAGATTAGTACGATGATTGAAGACGTTCGGAATTTGTGGTGGTTAATAAAAGTCAAGTTGTTCCATGATTAAATTAAATGTATAAATATAAAATACTTACAATTTATTACATGAATATGAGATCCATTTTATGAATATGTAAATAGGTGTATAAGTGATGTAAAATAATCATAGCGGATACAAACACCAAGCAAGTGGTAGACAGTTTAACAGAACACATTAAAATGACAAAAAAGTGTTGATGGTAATTTCGAAATACCAATTATGTTATAAGTAAGCTTTGTTCCAAGCCTTCTTGAACAATTAACATCGACAAGCTGATTGTACGTTTAAGGGCCGGTTTCACCATGCTCAGTTAGTTACTAATCAAGGATTAAAAGACCGTTAAATCTAACCTTAGCTGTCAAACGCGTACATTTTGACATATTTAACGGCCCTTTAATCCTTTGTTAATCTAACAGAGCATGGTGAAACCGGCCCTTAACCTAGGTTATGTACTTGATATATTTTTTTTTTTACTGTTTTTTTTTTTATTTATTGTCAGTAATGCACATGGTTGTGATCGAACAATGAAATGAATGAGATAGTTGTTAACATTGCCTTCACTGAAACCCATGAATGACTAGAAGGAGCGAATGACACATCAATGATTTAATTGAATAGCTGTCTCACCTGAGTCATGACCTCCTGTCAGCAGAACAAAATAAGGTACATTACCAAATATTAGACTCTTAACCTATAGAAACCCAAAGACTGAATATTTAGTCAGGAACAGTACGAAATCTATAGTCAAAGGGTATTTGCATTATCCCGATATCCAGGTGTTCTATTGAACATTGAAATATTGAAATCTATAGTCAAAGGGTATTTATTCAATAAAATCAACAGGATTATCTTGAATTGAGTTTGAAACTAGGTTTAGGCGCCATTTCCACGTGCTGCTTGAACAACAGGGCTTTAAGAACAGACAAGAAACTTATAGCTTGGCTTTAAGATTACACACCATAGGTACTTCTAGGAACCATAAATTCTAACGCATAATTTAGTATTCATATAATAATATAAATACTAAAGATAGCGCTAAAACTTAGTTTAGGTAATACATAATAATAAATACTTTTATAATAAGAATAAACTAAGTACAATCAGCATCAAAACTACTTCAGAAGTTTCAAAGTATTTATAGCGAATATTAATAAAGTTCTACAAAGATTGTCCAAATCTGACATGGGACGAGATGTAGATATTGCAAGAGATGTCGGGTGACATCGCGCGGGAAACGTTTATTTTGTATCGGGCGACAGAGTCGCGGGACAAATGAACCAAAGAGAAAAAAAAACTATCACAACAAACTTAAAAGCCTACTGTCATATTAACCTTCGTTTTTATAATTCAAAAATTATTATCTTAGTTCAGAAAAAAATAAAATTCTGATGCTGAAGGTACAAAAAATAGAGATTGACTCTTAGTGCAGGAGTCAACCAGGAAACTACTACCACCATGCCTATCTGCCGCCAAGCAGCGTTGCTGTGTTTCAGTTTGAATAGTGCCGCTGAAATTATTTAATCTCTATTGCAACTTGAGGCTTAACATCTGTATACCTCAAGTTGATAACGTAGGGCACGGTCCTATCGTGCGTGACTTACGAGGCAATGCTTTGTTATAGGTGATGATTACCACTTAACATTCTGCTTGTTTCATCAGTTGATGGTATAAAAAAAATATTGTTTTATGTACCTCGTGTGTTCATAAGTTTTGAGACGAACTTATTTAATTAATTTAAAAAAAAAAGTAATTCATGCAACCTTTTTTAAACTTTTAAAATTTTAAATTTCGAATGTTTTGAATCAGAAAAAATATACATTTGAATATTTGTTTCATTCTCCGTGAAAATGGCGCCAACAAAAGATTTGCGTGCGACTGTAATTTCACTGTTTCAAGCAGGAAAAAAACCAATGCAAGTTTTTAGTGAAATCCAAAGTTTGGGATGTAGTCGGAACTTTGTGTATTATACCATAAAGAGGTACAAGGAGACCGGCTCTTTAGAAGACCGTGGAAGATGTGGCCGCCCGCGGTCTGTAAGGACGCCCGCCAACATCAAAGTAATCAGAGAGCGAATTCGTCGCAACCCTTGCCGGACTCAAAAGAAATTAGCTCTGCAGACCAACATTTCGCGAATATCGGTGAACAGGATACTTAAATATGATCTTAAACTAAAGGCCTACAGTCGAAGGAAAGTGCATTATTTAAACGAGCGTCTTCGTAAATTGCGACTGGAACGATGTCGGAACCTATTGAAGAGACACGATCCAAAAAATATCCTGTTTACCGATGAAAAGATCTTCACGGTGGAAGAAAAGTTTAACCGGCAGAACAATAAGGTTTACGCCAGAAGTTCAAAGGACGTCCAGCCATCTGTACGCAATGTCCAGCGTACTCATCATCCAGCAAGTGTGATGGTTTGGTGGGGTGTTTCCTACGAGGGGGTCACTTCGGTTCATTTTTGCCAGCAAAGCGTCAAGGTGAAGGCACAAAATTACCAAACCGACATATTGGAAGCGGTGGTTAAACCATTAAATGATACGCTATTCGCTGGAAAATACTGGGTTTTCCAACAGGACTCTGCTCCCTCCCATAAAGCTAAGACTACCCAACGTTGGCTGGAGGCCAATTTGCCAGGCTTCATTCGGAGCGAAGATTGGCCCTCGTCAAGCGCTGACTTGAATCCTTTGGATTATTCTTTATGGACGGAATTGGAGCTGAGGGCATGCAGAAAGTCTCACCCAAACCTGGATTCTCTCAAGCGAGCCCTTATTAAAGAATCGAAACGGATTCCCATTGAAAAGATTCGTGCCGCCATAGATGAATGGCGCACGCGTTTGAAGGCCTGCATTGAATGCAAAGGCGGCCATTTTGAATGATTTATTTTTAAATACAGATCTAGATGTCAGTAGTTTTAATTTTAATATCCAATAAATGAATACTCAACTTAGCTCCAAAAATATTTTAGTTTTACTGTGTCTCAAGACTTATGAACACACGAGGTATATCACAGTTATGCCACTGGACTCAAACCAGTACACTGTGAACACACTTTCTGTAAAATGCTTTATTCTCTGTAAGTGAACTCCTCTTTGAGAAATAAATATCTTTAACCACAAGTCATCATCAACATCTTCCTGCCCTTATCCCACTTCATGCGGGGTCGGCACCACAGGTTTCCTCTATCACCCTTCATCTCAGCGGTCACTTCTCTCACCCACATCATCTTTCACACAATCGAGCCATCTTCCGTTCGGGCTACCTCCAGGGTTCGATCCATCATCGAGCACAAGCATAGAAAGTACTCACGGTGCAGGAAGCAGTCGTACTTGAAGCAGCGGCGGCAGAAGAGGTTGTGGAAGGAGTGCATGGTCTGGTCGCGCGCCACGCTCTCGGCGAGCGGCCCGTCGATGTTGGGCGTGCACTCCGGCGGCTGCGCGTCCGGGTCCGCCAGCGACGTCAGCTCGATGTACCTGCGCAGCCGCATCTGCATCAGTAGGACGTTCCGCCCGCCGCTGTCTAGCCTCGAACTGAGCCGAATTATAATATGCGCGGTGTTCAAATACCACTCCCTAAAACTTCAGGGGGCTAAGTCAAAGTCAAAGTGAAAGTCAAAATGTATTTATTCAATAAAATCACAAGGATCACTTTGAAACGTCTTGGAGCTAGGTGACTCTAGGTGCCAGTTCCACGCGACCAAAGCCTAGAAGAACAGGCAACAAACTTACGGCTTGGTTCCTACCGTTCTTTTGTATGATCCTTTTACAATGTAATAATATAATATATTATTGAAGTTTAGTGAGGCGTAGGCATACAGAAAAAGGTAAACAAAATCAAATTTATAAGACAGCACACGCTACGCCTAAGGTACCGTATGTAAAGTATCGACATTGATAACTTTTTCTAAAAAACCGACACTGTGAACGCGAAAAAAAAAACAGCTGTTTCATACATTGTAGCCACATATTTAACTTTTGCATGAAACCGCTGCTTTTTTTTGCGTTCACGGTGTTGGTTCCTCAAAAAAGGTTTATCATATTGATGGGTACTTTAGCCCCCTGAAGTTTTCAGAGAACGAACATCTATGTTTATCGAACAAATGTTTATTCTCGGTGGGGATCGAACCGACGGCCTACGGCGCCGAAGGCAGAGCTGCTACCGACTGAGCTGTGAAGGCTGTCAAATGTGCCTAAGTCTTTATTTCATTACATAAATAAATTTTTCTCTAACCTTATTCATCATCATCAACCTATGTTCGTCCACTGCTGGACGTAGGTCTCTCCCAAGACGTGCCACTGAGCCCGGTCTTCGGCTCTTCTCATCCAATGTTTGCCAGCTACATTTCGCAGATCGTCGCCCCACCTCGTCGGGGGGCGTCCTACACTACGCTTACCTAAACGCGGTCTCCACTCAAGTATTCGTTTGCTCTAACGATTGTCGTTTCTACGGCAAACATGGCCGGCCCACTGCCATTTCAGCTTGCTAATCCTTTGAGCTATGTCGACTACTTTAGTTCTCTGTCGGATAACCTCGTTTCGGATTCTATCCTTCAGAGAGACTCCGAGCATAGCCCTCTCCATAGCTCGCTGAGCGACCTTCAGCTTGTGGACCGACCCTACTGTTAGTGTCCACGTTTCGGCAGCATAGGTCATAACAGGTAGGACGCACTGGTTGAAGACTTTCGTCTTCAAACATTGAGGGATGGGCGACGAGAAGACCTGACGGAGTTTCCCAAACGCAGCCCAGCCCAGCTGAATTCTCCGGTTTAGCTCTCTCTCAAAGTTGTGTCTACCCAACCGCAGGGTCTGCCCGAGGTAGACATACTCCTGCACAACTTCGAGAGGCATTCCAGCGACAGTGATCGGCTCTGGGGTGATGCGATCATTAATCATGATCTTAGTTTTGTCCAAGTTCATACCCAGGCCGATCCGTCGTGAGGCTGCCGCTAGGCTGTTCAGCATCTGTTGTAGGTCCTGCAACGATTCCGCCAATATGACGATATCATCAGCAAATCGTAAGTGTGAGATGTATTCGCCGTTTATGTTGATGCCCATCCCGGTCCAACTCAGCGTCTTGAACAAATCTTCCAGTGCGCATGTGAACAATTTGGGGGATATGACGTCCCCTTGTCTCACTCCGCGGCGCAACTGGATGGGTTTTGACTGCTGGTTCTGGACCTGAACTGACATGGTGGCATCATTGTATAGACATCTCAGCACTTCGATATATCGCCAGTCCACCTGACATCGTTGCAAGGACTGCAGAACAGCCCAAGTTTCAACAGAGTCAAAGGCCTTCTCATAGTCCACAAACGCTAGGCACAAGGGCTGATTATACTCTTCAGATTTTTGTATAATCTGCCGCATTGTGTGAATGTGGTCTATGGTGCCAAATCCTGCTCGAAACCCAGCCTGCTCCGGTGTTTGAAACTCGTCAAGTCTACGCGCAAGACGGTTCGAAATAACCCTAGAAAACAGCTTGTAGACATGACTCAAGAGTGAGATCGGTCTATAGTTTTTCAAGAAGGCTTTGTTGCCTTTCTTGAAAAACAACACCACGTCACTTTTGCTCCATGCCCTTGGAGTTCTCCCATAGGTAAGAACGGAATTGAAAACACGTTGGAATTCTTTCAGAACAGGAGAGCTACCCGCCTTTAAGAGTTCCGAAGTGATTCCGTCTTCCCCTGGGGCTTTTCCATTTTTCAACTGTTTCAAGGCTATCCCGATCTCGTCAATGCTGATCTCTGGAAGATCTTCTGTGTAGTGGCGGGTCAGTGTGGCTCTAGCATCCTCGTTACTAGGTTCGGGACATGATACCTGCGAGGCGTACAACCGACCGTAAAAGTCCTCTATCCCAGCTAAGACCTCCGGCTTGGAGACGACGGTATCACCCCTCGGTGTTGTAAGCTGTGTCAGATGGCTTCTACCAAGTTTCTGCACAAACACTTTGGACCCGCGGTTTTGCTCGATTGCTCGCTCAATGCGAACGGTATTGGAGCGTCGGAGGTCGTAGCGTATGTGCTTTGCGATGGTTTTGTTGAGAGCTCGGTATTCTGACAGCGTGGTAGGGGTAAGTGGTGTCTGACGCCGTTTTTCCATAAGACGAAGAGTCTCGTCTGAGTATTTGGACTGTCTGGCTGTACGTCTGACTTGGCAGAATCTTGTGCCTTCTTCCTTGAGGATGTCCACAACGTTGTTTAGGTCCTGATCCACGTCATCAGTAGTTTCCAAGGTAGCAAATCGGTTTTCAAGCTGAAGTTGAAACTTCTCAGAGCCTATTGCGGTTTGGAGTAGGTTTGGTCGGAGCGTAGACTTTATCAAGCGAACGCGTTCCAGCCTGAAATCGATGTTCAGAGTGCCTCGAAGCAATCGGTGATCACTACCGGTATTAAACCTGTTGATCACTGAGACATCTCTGAATATATGCTTCTTGTCCGCTATGATAAAGTCTATCTCGTTTTTCGTCACAAGATCGGGGCTACGCCAGGTCCACTTCCTCTGGGGACTCTTCTTGAAGAAAGAATTCATCAAGAATAGTCCCTCCTTCTCTAAAAAGTTTACTAGCATTTGCCCCCTGTGGTTCCTACAACCAAAGCCGTGTGGCCCTATCGATGATTCGCTACAAGTCTGTATTCCTACTTTGGCGTTAAAGTCCCCCATGACAATGTTAAAGTGTGCCTTCGTGGTGTTATGTAAGGCCTTGGCAATGTCATCCAGGACAAACTCCACTTCATCATCCGAGTGTGACGAGGTCGGCGCATACACTTGAACAACCTTGAGGGAGTACCTCTCGGTTAGTTTAAGTACCAGGTATGCAACCCTGTTCGAAACACTGGATATTTCAGTGACGTTGTCGGCGAGGGACTTATGGACCAGGAACCCTATGCCGCCTTGGGAGGTGAGGTCGCCCTCGCGGTAGTACATGAGATGGCCAGATTCCAGGGTTACAGTGTCCTCTCCCTCTCTTCGGACTTCACATAAACCTAGAATATGCCACTTAACCTTCTCAAGTTCCACCTCGAGCTGCGCCAGGTGTTCATCAAGCCGTAGAGTGCGTCCATTATACGTAGCCAGGGTCAGTTTGGATTGGGGTGGGCGGCCTTTCGTAACCCGGAGATTCTTCGCACCCCCTGCCCCGCCGTTACCATGACCGCCGCCTTGGCCAGGAATAGCAAGGCGACCGGGAACTGGGGGCCGTTTTTTATTTGTGTCCATCATTTTGGGAGGGTTTGCCCAAATCGCCACGCTGGGCATGCGGGTTGGCGATCGCAGAGGCACAATTTTTCACGCCACTGACGCTGCTGCCCGTCAGCGGCTGGGGATTTGATTGTGCCAGGATTGAGAAGGGCTATACCGCCATCGACCGGTCGTCAGAGCCTCGTCTGTTACTGCAGGATGTACCGCGTGCAGGTGAAGGTTGACTATTGGAGCTAGAGGTGTTGTGTAGCTCCCTTACATCCCTAACCCCTAACCTAACATCCCTAACCTTATTACCATCTTCTTTATTTATTTACTTTAATTAACAACTCACAGTTATTTACATGACATACATGACGTTATAGTAGCGTATGCTGCTATAGCATTTATGCTGAGTGACGGCCAATTTGTGTCACTTACTTACTTTTAATGTCTATTCTTGTATTTTTTAATAAACTGTGTATGTGTGGCATAAATAAATGATTTTGTATAGTGAGTTCCATTCAATAAATATTAAGATTTGTAATTACTAGAATACAACATCACATCATAGCTATTATTATTCTTATGTATATTATTATTCTTATACTAATCTTCATATGCCTTTTAATATTATATTTGTTAACTATTCCCTGCAAGTATAGTCTGGGAAAAATTATGGTAACTGCTCTTCTGTTTTGCAGGGTTTATTTTTAATGCTTCCATGCAAAGGTATAACTTAAGTATCTTAAAAAAAAAAGTATTAAGACATATACCAATGAGTTTTTCTGTTCTAAAATTTATGTGCACATACATTTTTGAAGGAATGGTGAAGGAAAACATCGTGAGGAAACCAGCATGTTGTCGAACCTAAAAAGTTCTATAACATAATATATCAAGAGGCTCCTTTCAAGTACTTGACATATCAAGTGCTTGAAAGGAGTTTCTTGATGGAATAAAAAAACACATTTAACATTATTATTAAACATCTTTTTTTATATATTAATAAGGTTAAAAAACTTCAAAAAATCATTAGTAAATAAACATACTTCTCTCTCAGCTCCTGGGCTGTGCCCTTGTCTGGGAATTGTGAGCTGATCGCTTGGAAGATGATGAATATGGGGAACTGCTTATCATTGACTGCCTTTTTATTATCCAAATCTTTGTCTTTCCCATCTTTATCTATGTTTTTATCTTTATCTGTATTCTTCTCTTTGTCTTTATCCTTTTCTTTATCTTTACTATCCTTATCTTTGTCCTTCTCTTTTAGATCTTTTGCCATATCTTTCTGAAAATGGAATACATAATATAATCTTATTCTATTAATACATATTTTTACTTACATTATTTTTTATCCCTAATTCGGTGGAAGGCGGAACAATGGCTGAATAGATGCCATTTTCGATCAAGATGCCTAAGTATATGTTGGGGTTTTTATTTCATATTGAATAGCTTTTTTGTTATTTAATAAAATTCTTATTTTAGGTTACCTACAACATAAACAATAACATACCTTTGTGTTCTGTGAACTGTTTTTGATCATGATTGTGTATAAATAAAATTTGTAAACCTTGTTACTTAATGTAAATAGAATATATTAGGATATTATATCATTTAATATTAAACCATGCCATATTCTGCCTGCTCCCATTAACTTTATCTAGTGCTGATGAATAACGTGTTTAATAAGGGAGCTCACCTCTTTCTCTTCCTTGGAAAGCCTAGCCTCCCTGTCCTTACGTTCCTCGGCCACCTCATCCTTAGTTTGAAAGTTCATCAGAGCCTGCACCAGATGCACAAACAGCTGGTCATCTATGAACCCACCCTCCTTATCACCTAAAAAATATAATTTGAATATTGAGTGCATGTAGTGCTATTAGATCTTATAATTTTTTTTTATTTATTCACTAGATTTTGGTGACCTCATTTAAAGTTAAAATTCTTTGAATAATAATATGACAAGAGTTACTGTAAAACATCACATCACACCAGGTGAATATAAGCAAGTGCATCACAACTATATAGAAAAACTGGCAAAAAGGCATACCATGTACTTTGCCATCATAGTTCTTGATGAGCTCTTCAATGAAAGTACCATCCTGGTCGAGAACTTCATCCCCCATATATGGAATATTATGAAGTACAGTCTCATCTTCTACCAAAAAGTTCTTCTGCGTTGGAGCCCATGTGTACATGGTGGGAATGTGGTTAACAGAGTTGATGATGCGAGTCGGGACTTGCTGGGCGGTCACTACACCTGAAGCTGAAGAATGAGCAATTCATATTAAATAGCATAAAATTAATCAACTTTCAAAGATTGCAAGGCAGTAGTAGCACAGATCGAAAGGTTCATTGTAGATACAGGTGCTTACCATCAGTGTAGTAAACTTCAGCGCGTTTCATTAGGCTTTCGTGGTTTTGAGACGAAGCTGGAGGCGGCCAGTACGGCCTATGTCCTTTCTCCAAAAATTCCAATTCTTTGGTATCCACTGCATCTGACATAATCCGTAAGTTGCGAGCCCATGCCACCTTCACTTCGTCCGCACGTTTGAATCGCTATAAACCAAAAGTAACGATCAAATATATGGTAAAATAAATCACTGCAATACACATCCTTTGTGGAGCTTTGTAGACGCACCTTCAACTGACGAAGTCTCACATATTCGGTCTTTACTCGCTTTTTCCATTCTGCTGTTACTTTGGATTTACTCATGAGCACGAGATTTTGGGTGAAAACCTGAACAACTAACTTTTAATTAACTAAACGAAATAAAATGAAATAAAAATGCGAGCGAAAGCAAACCAAACCGGTGAAGGGTCCGGTTAATTTACGACCAAGTATTACACAGCCCGAAAATGTACAACCCGGAAAGCACAGCCTGGAAAACACGGCCCGGATTCAATGTACAAAATGTACATGAAATCCGGGCCGTGTTTTCCAGGCTGTGCTTTCCCAGCACAGTCGGGATTGTACAGCCAGGATTGCACGACCATGGATTCTGTGACCATGCTCTGATTGGTCGAAAGCCTATGCTCTGTTTAGATGCACTACAAAGTAAGTATAGGCAAGTAGCACAGATTAAAAATTATATAAAATAAGAGAATTATTCAGAGATTAATGTTAGAAAAAAATAAAATTCTGGCACTTCGGCGGCCGCTGCCGCGGCACGCTCGCTTTGCTCGCTCGCCTCGTGCGTAATTTATATGTTTTAACATAACCTAACCAATCCGAGTCGGATCAACAAGTGAGTGAGTAAGTAATTGACGAGTGTAAACAAAGCCTATGTTTTGGCATCAAAATTTTGGCTGCGTTTTATCGGGTCGTGCTTTCCAAAGGTGTGCTGAATTTGTACGGCTTGGAATGTACAGCCTTGGATTACACAGCCATGGATTTCGCGACCAAGTTGTACATCAATTCCGGGCTGTGTTTTCCTCGGCTGTACAATCCTTGGTTGTACATTATTGGCACCCACCGGTGAACAGACTTGCCAAAGTTAATTAATTTAAAAAAAAAATAGACTGATACAGCATACCACAGAATGCAGAATCCCAAGAGTCTGAGACAGAATCACAGAAGTCAATTTATCACAGACTACACAAAACTAACGGAAAACTACCGATTATTTATAACCTGTGATCTTGTCTTTGTATAGAGCTTAGTGCTTCTGTGCTATGCTGGCTGTTGTGCGTGCTCTTGTTTGTCTATACCAATAATTTGTGATAGCGAAAGAGCGAGTGTGTGTGTTCGACTGCCATTTTCTATCGACGTAATTTATTTTGGAAAAGCGCTAATCACAACAAGGTGAGCATAATGGTAAAGGTATTGCATGTTCATGTCTTCCAAAACTCCGTCCATTGCACGCTCAAAGCATCCTATTTCATCCCCCAACTCGCGTACTCCCGTTCGGATTACGTAATTTATTGTTCCTCGTCACAAAAAATATCCGCACACAACGCGACTAACGCGGTCTAACTAAAGGGGAACCGTAAACTCGAGTCAGAGAGAGATAGTTAGAGCTGCGTCTACACCACAAAGTTGTTCTGTTTGTAGGTGTGAGCGAACCTCACCTACAAACCGCCGCCCGCAGGTTATGCTCGGACCGTAATCAGTATGAGCTCGTACCGCGGCGCGTGGGACGGCGGGCCGCCAGGCGCCGAGGGCGAGTACGCCGCGCCCATCCCCGGCGCCGGGCCGCCCGTGGCCGCGCTCCTCCCGCCCGCTCCGCGCACCGACCCCTGGACCGGAGCCAGCTATCCGTCCTACGACTACTCGCACTACTCGACCGCGGCGCCCTACGGCTATCAGTACGACGCCTCGGCATACTACCGGCCTCCTGCCCCCGAGTACTACCCTCCGCCGCCCCTGCCGACGGCGCGCTCCCCGGAGCGCTATCGCGAGCGCAGCGCGTCCCGCGGCGCGTACGAGGAGCCGCGCCGGCGCCGCAGCCGCAGCCGCAGCCGCGAGCGGCGCCGGCGCTACTCCTCCAGCGAGCGCGAGTACGAGCGCGAGTACGATCGCGACCCGAGGAGGGTCAACAGACGAAAATCCTCCTCGGATTCTTCCTCGGCCGCGTCCTACAGGAAAGTCGGTAGGAGCAGACGGAGCGATCGATCGTTGACCCCCTCGCCGAAGAAGAGCAGTCGGCGGCGCTCGCCCTCACGGTCCCCGCGCTACGAAAGTGATCGCTCGGTCGGCAGAAACGAAGATTCGAAGGACCATTCCGGTCAAGATTCTAAAGGCAAGGACCGCCGGAGGGTCGTGGCGACTCCGCCCCGAAAGCGGAAGCGAAAGGAATCCGCGACCCCTTCTCCGAAGGCTTGCAAGGATCGCTCCTCGGTGACTCCGGCCAGGAACCACAAGAAAGATCGGGACCGGTCCCTGACCCCTCCGAGAAGTTACAAGTATAAGTCTGATACTCCCCCTAGGAAAGCTAGAGACAGTTCGATAACCCCTCCTAAAAGTTACGCTAGAAGTGGTTCCGTGTCTAGTGATAAATCAGATAAATCCGGTTCCAAGTGTAGTGTCAAGTCTCCTGCGACGACGCCGCCGCCCGCGCGCCGGCACAAGCGCCGCTCCACGTCCGCGTCGGCGTCCTCCAGCGACTCGGATTCGTCGCGAGAACGTAAAATAGAACGTAAACGCAAAGAGAGTAAACGTAGATCTAAGTCCCGGTCCGCGAGTAGGTCGAAGCGCCGCTCGCGGTCGCGGTCGCGGTCCAAGTCCAGACGGCGCTCTCGGTCCAAGGAAGGCAGAAGGAAGCGGTCGCCGAGCCCCAGGTCGCCCGGGCAGAAGGAGGTGAAGGCGCGCAGTCCGGGCGGCACGCCGAGCGACGACGAGCAGCGCCGGGGCCAGTTCACTGTGGCCGATCGCAAACGCTTCTGGAAGATGCACAAGTATCGGCAGGAGCAGGACCCCAAGACTCCTCCGAAGGAGGTGAAGCCCCCACCGGGCGCCGTGGAATCCACCACCATTGACGATGTCGAATACGGCGTCCCTCCGGATCTAGAAGGGCCGAATTACGCCGAGCTGCTGCCTCCGCCTGATCTAGCGCAGCTCGCTCAGGCGTCAACGTCGAGATCTAAACCTGGAGCATCCGTGATAAGGAATGACGGAAGTTTTCTCGAAATGTTCAAAAAGATGCAGGAAGCGACCAAGAAGGCTGAAGAGGCTGTCAAAAAGCCAGAGATCAAAAAACCTATATTGCCTTTTATTGGTAAAAGACGTGGAGGTAGGGTCCTTAAAACCGGTGTTGTCAAGAAAGCTAAAGCTATAGATGAGCAGACTGTTGACAATACTCCAAAGGATGCATGGTCTCTCTACATGCAAGAGGTTAAAAAATACAGGGAGACTTCTTGTGAAGAAGAGCGTAAGACTCGTCCGCTCGTCAAATAAAAACTGAAAATTCTAATTAAAAACTTTAATTATAGTATTATCTTTAAAACATAACATTTTGTATTTTTAAGTATCTAGCATTAAGTTTTGTATCTGGTATAGTGACCTCTGCTAGAATGTATTTACCCGTATAAATATTATAATTTCTCTGATGACTCGAGTTTATTGTATTTGGTTAGACCCCGTTAAATAGTCGTAAAATTTAATCTAGGTCATTATATGGAACAGATGTTCTTAATAAAGAGCTATGATAGTGAATCTGTGTGTTCTTTACAGCAAAATGCCTGAGCAGATCAAATCGCAGGCTGACATCAAAACCGCGCCCTTTGACTCGCGCTTCCCTAACACCAACCAGACCAGGTACATTATGTAGATACTCTCCAAGGTGATGTCGTCCTCGAAATCCATTTTCTGGTGACTCTTAAAAAAATCACATCGTGAGGAAAGCAGTTTGTATTTTTTTATCACATCAATTCGAAAAGAGATTTTGATCCCAAGGGCGGTAAAGTACTTTACCGCTCTAGGGCGGTAAAGTGATTTGAATTTGGAATGTGCTTATTGAGTAAAAGTTCCAATCACCAAAGAGATCACGAACACTGTATGAACAAGCAGGCTTTATGATAAAAAAAAGCGCCTGAACTAAATAAAAACACGCGAAACGCGCATTCAACCTTTGTTCATAATTGTTTACTCCAATTCAGATTTTACTTAGTTTTGTGAAAATAAATAAAAGAACAATGAATACATGATTATGACTATGTGACTATTTGACATGTGACTTCGTGATTATGTGACTATGATTATGATCATTCATAAGTTGCACTAACTTATTTTCTTATAGAGGGTGATAAAAAGTAGAGTGTCCACCTCGGGAGCAACACTATTTTAAGCTTGAGTGAAGTACTTTGAATCCCTCGCTACGCTTAGGATTCTACTTTAAAATCCCTCGCTACGCTCGGGATTCTACTCTAGAATCCTTCGCTCCGCTCTGGATTCAAAAAACACTCTCGCCATTAAAATAGTTGTTTGCTCCCTTGGTAAACAATTTACTATAGCAGCGGCGAACTTTCATCCTGGCACTTATGTAAACCAACTACTGCTAAATGTGGAAATATTAGGACGTGCCTTTGATTTCACCTAAGACATCCTCGTCTTGAGTGATTACTAGGATTGGCGAGTGGAACTGGAGGCGACGGCGCCGCCTAGATTCAGTTTGTTAGACATTCCCTTTGATTGTATTGAATAAAAACTTTTTGACTTTTAAAACTAAAAGAACTAAGGGGTCTCCGTGTCTACCGTGCATGGAGGAAAGATTATTTACAATATTATAATAAAGCACTTTTATGGTTTCACTCAGGCACTGCCTTTGTATGGCCGGTGCAGTTTTGCCCGCAATTTCTCCAATAGCACGTTACCGTAGACCTTATCAAGAAGAAAATAATAAGAGAATGACCGGTGTGTAATTTTCAATGCAACATTTGATCTCATTTATTAAAAGGGCCTAGACCTATTATTAGACGAGAACTCTACCACAAATTAGATGTTACTTTGTTAGATAACTAAATCTATTTCCACTTGTTCCATACTTAAGAATAGTCATTAAATAGTTAAAGGTCAACATAGCAACTTATGAAATGATTGCAGGCATTGCTACCAGTCGTACCTGGACTTTCACCGCTGCCAGAAGGTCCGAGGCGAGAAGTACGAGCCTTGCTTTTACTTCCAGCGGGTGTACCGCTCTATGTGCCCCAACGAGTGGGTCGACAAGTGGGACACACAGCGCGACGAAGGCACCTTCGCCGGCAGGATCTAAGTATTACGCGCGCCATCTTAATTTATGTTAGGTAATGTGATCACGATGTGATTTAGAGAAATAAATTCAGTTGTTCCAAGTTGTTGTTTTTATGGTGCTCCGGGTTGATGACTGGTAAGGAGACATACCAGAAGGTACCTACTGTAAGTATTCGTTTCGTGGACAGATCAGTAGGTAGGTAATTAACCAAACCAACAGGTTTATTGTCATAATTCCCACTAAGCTGTCTGCACACATACTAGGTAGCGTAAAATAAACCAAGCATTTCTGCTACTGGGTAACGTGCTTAGTACAGAACGACCTAGTGAATACATAGGGAGCCGTTGGATGCTGCAATTGATTGCTCTAGAAATGGTTGGGGAAGACCGTGAGACTTCCCGAGGTCGTGTTCAGCAGTGAACGACCATTGCCTAAAAACTGATGATGAGGTTAATACCTATAGCCTAGGTTGACAAGCGCAGAAACCTTAGTTGGCGTGGTCAGGCGACATCCATAAAAAAATATCGATGGTATTCCTGGCGATCACCTAGTATAACCTTTTCAATAATAAAACAATATATTATCCACACAGCTTTAATAAGCCCCCATTATGTCGGGCCCGGAAAAGCGCCCTTGTCCCGCAGCTCATCCCAGTGACTAATCCAGAAGTTGGGACATATAGTCTCGAAGTAGCGCTTGAATATCTTGCAGTCGTCTATCTGGCCGAGCAGTCGGGTACACTTGTAGTAGTCGCAGTAGTTGTCGTAACATGCTCTGCAGGGGAGTGAGGACACGTTTAAGTCGATGGCCCCACCCGGTGGTTTGAAACCTTGTGAAGATCGCGGGAAAGTCCCACCGACTTCCATAAATAGGGCTCTATACTTAGTGCAAGAGAGGTTAGCTAAAACTGAGCATCAAGGGCGTAGTAAAGTTAAATAGAAGAGCTTTCGGCCTTCTTACCAAACGTTAATTCTCAAATAAGCTGTTTACCCAGCAACCTGAGATCAATATTTATATCAAGGCTACTGCAAACTCTGCATTGCGTAACTTTACGCGGCGAGGCAGAAGATGAGGGGTAGGGGGCGTAGTGGGACCACTTCGCATACCTACATACAAGCATTCACATA
This sequence comes from Chloroclysta siterata, assembly GCA_932294275.1. NCBI lineage: Eukaryota > Metazoa > Arthropoda > Insecta > Lepidoptera > Geometridae > Chloroclysta > Chloroclysta siterata. The sequence goes on along the minus strand of OW028590.1, from coordinate 28,969,406 downwards.
CTATACTATTATAAATCTGGATTAAGTCTGTTACAAACGGCGCTGGAGACGCACCGGACTTATGTGTAAATTCTGCAGGTGCTCAAGATTGAGAATGACTATCGCTAACTATGGAAATACGAATAGTTAGGTACCTACTTAAGTTATACGGACGCGCTACCAGAAATGAGGACTCCATGGAACGCTTGGTTGTGCAAGGCAGGATGAGAGCACGTAGTTGGTACCTACCTACGCGGTGGTCCGACCTCATTAGGTCCATCACAAAGTCCACTATAATTGCATGTTGCCCGATAGGGCCGAATGAAGGCGCATTGCAAAAGCCACCCACTCATGAATATGACCGGAATAACCACGACCACTCTCTCACTCCTCAGTCGGACACTTGTCAGCAAGAGTGCCCGACTGAGAAGGAAGGATACATAGGTATATTACGAACATACATAGACAGATTTAAAATGTTCTGCTATACCGTCCATTGGTTTGAACTGGCATAGGTTAGCCTGACTTTCCAAGAATTACTTACTTTGTCTGATTTTGAAAAGGGTAGCGGGGATCAATACGTAAAGTCCGGAATTCTTGATCGCACATTTTTTATTATTTCTAGGAATGTAAATAAATAAAACAGTAAATTGGAAATTCTAAACCTTTCAAAGGCAAGTCAAAAACAAATGTCGGCCGACAGTCTGATATTGCACGTCAAAAATCAACCAACGAGATATGATTGCGATCTCTACAATATTTACATAGGTTCTATTTACAAAATAGGTGTGAAATTAATAAAAATTAAAAATCTAAACATAAGGAAAATTCTTAGTAACTCCAAGATAAGCATAGGTTCACCCACACAAGTGCGTCTCTGTTATGATATTAATGCATACGTTTTTACGTTCAATTAATGAATTTAATCGCATCATATAACGCAACTAAGTGGGAAATATAGGTATCCTTTGAAATACTTCTACAGGACGACATTCTTTACAAACAACAAGTAAAACGTACTATTACTTATTTTGTGGTAAAAAGCACAATGCAAGGACAAAAAAAACAAGATGAGTTCGGTACCAATTTCAGTACTTACATCAGCATGATCATAAAACTACAGGATAGATGCAGTTTGTAGCGTATCCTAGCGAACTAAAGTTCCGAGCGGTAGCCAAATAGATGGGGGACCGCTTTAGCACTTCAACTAGCTCCAACTCAATTGAAAAACAAAAATATTAATGTAAAAATATCATGAAAACCCCGACGAACTACCCAAACTGACTACTCCCTAAGACTTCTTATAATTTTGAGTTAGTACTAAGAGATCTGAGGGGATATCTACCGTCCGTGGCTGGGGATCAAAAAAAAGCTTTTGTTTCCCGCAGTTTCGGGAACTACCGACAGTCCTACGAAATATGACTACTACTAGCTGCCGCGCATGGCTTCGCTCGCATATTAGTAGTGATTACTAATATTTAAGCATTTTCCCTCCATTAAGTTCTTTCATTTTTTGACCACGATCCCGGTTATTTTACTAGATAAAAAGTGGCCTAAATGCTAATCCAGGTTAAGAACAAAATTTTCATTTTCATTCTATCGGGTCAGTGGTTAGGGCGTGTTAGAGTTTCGCATTTATTATCGAAGTCGGAAGTCGGATAGCCCCTTCCATTGGGTAGGTATACTCCTCTGCGCGGGTGCGGAGACCGAACCAGTAACACTGAGATATGTGGGTGTGGCTGACGGCTAGTGGTGCTCGATGTCGGAGTGTTTGGAGACGCTGACGGTTGCGTACTGCTGCTGGCGATGCAGCATGCCGAGGCATTGCAGCAAGCATTGCATGCTGGCCGCTGACGTCGACTGAAACAATCATTATTCATTGGTAAATTTCATTCAAACTTGTACCACCCACCTCAATATCTCAGAGCTCCCGCAAATTGCAGGGTTTGTATCAGCCGATGGTTAAGTCAGACAAAAAAAATCAGTTGGCAGCCGACTTCATCTTGATTGGTTTAGTCTTCTCTTCTTCTTGTCGGGTCAATAGTTTATTTCGAAATAGTGTGGTGAAAGGATTTTAAGTATGCCTCAAAGAAGCTGGCACGCCGAATAATTTATGACCGCGCTGACAACGATCGTCATGAACATTTTTGTGGACTCAACTTGCTCCACTCGACCACCAGGATAAGAAAAAGGTAATTGTGCTTACTTTTAAAAGTAGTAAATCAGGGTCTGTGTGAGGGAATGGCGAATCTGAGGATTCAATACATCTCGCAAGAGCAGCGTCACTGTAACAAACGATTTAAAAACACTTATTTAAAAAGTATTATGACAACACTTACAGCTTCAGTCAGTACAGATATTCACGCTCATACTATAAAATGGTGCTTAAATTTAAGCTCAGATTTTTTGTAGTGAGGCCGTCACTGTCTGGGTGTTATTATAATGTATTCTAGCGGCGGTAACTTTATCAATATTTAAGGCATTTACTTGTTTTGGGTTTGTTTAAATTTTATACCCCATTCCTGTCATTTTATTTTATTTTGATAGTAGTATATGTATAATAGTAGCCTATATTTTATCAAGGTTATGAACTATATTTGTCCAAAGTTTCATCCAAATTAATCTTATGGTTATCGCATAATTGAGCCAAAAACATCCTGAAACCCAAACAACTTTCCCATTTATTAATCAGTAGGAATAATATTATAAAAATAACATATGTAATAAATCAGTTGTCTGGTTTTCAGAGATTGGAATCACCAATATTATTAATATTCAAGTATTATGGGCAATACAGTATAAACATATGAGCAGGTAGCCCAACATTTTGCTGATGAAGAATTGAATGATGAATCTATCTCTAAAAACATATATGTAGTGATATTCATACCTCATCTCTGTAGCTTGCAGCTGCTGCCTGGCCGAAGCCATGGCGTCATGGACAGCTAGCTGCTCTCTAGGTTGCAACAGAGGGTTTGCTCCCATAGCCTGGAAATAATACAATACAAAAAAGTATTTTTGTCAAAAAGATTGCACAGATATATTGCAATACATTTTAAAATCACAAGTTGACAATTCTGTGTATCATAATTATACAAATTTAGCGTACCCCAATGTTTGTTCAAAATTACAGCCTACTGGACCCCACACTGGAGCTTCAATCTACACTAATATTATAAAGAGGAAACATTTGTATTTTTGTATGTAACAAATAGGCTCAAAAACTACAGGTCCGATTTCAAAAATTCTTTCACCATTAGAATGCTACATTATCCCTGAGTAACATAGGCTATATTATATTTTAAAAAAAATCAGGGATCCTTACTTTTTTTTTTTTTTGTTTTTTTTTTTTTTGTTCTATTTGTATCTGCGATCAGTCTCCTGACTTTAAGCAGGTTTGGTGTATGTACTGGACTTGTTGGGGAATTTCACCAGTGATCATTTCCCCCTTTTTGTTTAATCATGAGTCCAGCTCCATGATGTGTTGTCGTCTGAGTCTTCTAGGGTAGTTTATGGCGGTTAGCTGTGATGCCAGATGATTGGGGTGGTTGCTTAGGCGCTGCTTATACTTGGTCGAGTATTGTTTTATTTCGTCGCTGACAGTGTTGGTATCCAGTTCGTTGTGCAGCTCTTCGATCTTTAGGAACCATGGTGCATTGGATATGTTTCTCAAGATGCCATTTTGCGCTCTTTGGATTATATCGACGTTAGATTTGCATGCTGAACCCCACAGCTGTATGCCGTAAGTCCATATAGGCTTCAGCACCATCTGGTAGACCAAAAGTTTGTTATCCAGGCTCAGGACTGAGTTTCTTCCTAGTAGCCATTGCAGGTTTCGGTATCGGAAGTTCAGTTCGTCTCTTTTCTTTTGTAGGTGGGTCCTCCAGGTCAGTCTGCGGTCTAGGTGCATCCCGAGGTACTTCACTGACTCATTGTGTGGTAGTGCGTGTGCTCCCAAGCTGACAGACGGACAATCACCTCTGCGGAGAGCAAATGTTGCGTGGGCTGACTTAGAGGCACTGGCTCTAATCCTCCATTTCGTAAGCCACTGCTCAATTCTGTCTAGACCGGTTTGAAGGGATCTTGAGGCTTCGTTCGGATCCTTGTTACTAGCAAGAATGGCAGTGTCATCCGCAAATGTGGCAGTTGTTATCCCTGGTGCTTCGGGTAGGTCTGATGTAAAGATGTTGTAAAGCACGGGGCCCAGTACCGAGCCTTGGGGTACTCCAGCCTGTAAGTCATGGAATGCCGAGGTGTATTCACCATCCTTTACTTGGAATATTCGTTCTGTTAAGTAAGAGTTTAGCATTCCGAAGTACGAGTGTGACAACGAGTTCTTTATTTTGGAGAGGAGACCCTTGTGCCAGACCTTATCAAAAGCCTGTTGTATGTCAAGGAAGGCTGCTGAACAGTATTCTTTTAGTTCCAAGGCTTTTCTGATATGGTCAACTACTCTGTGGACTTGTTCAACAGTGCCATGCTCTTGCCGAAATCCAAACTGATGGTCTGGAATTACTGCATCTTCGGCCAGTACCTTCAACATACGAGAGAGGAGAATTTTTTCAAAGAGCTTGGATATAATGGGTAACAGACTGATGGGTCTATACGAGCCGACCTCGTTGGCGGGTTTCCCTTCCTTGTGGACCATAATGATCTGTGAGGCCTTCCAAATACTTGGGTAGTGACCAACCCTTAAGATTCCGTTAAACAGTGTTGAGAGGAAGACAATGCCTTTTTTTGGTAGTTGTACCAAGATTTCTTTCGTTATTTGGTCAAACCCTGGGGCTTTTTTGTTGTCAAGTTTGGAGAGATATCTAAGAACTTCCCTGGGATTAGTAGGCTTCAGAGGTGCGTCTAGCTGGAAGTCTTGGTTAAGGATTGCTTCTATGTCGGATTCATCATTGTTTGTGCCGTCATTAGGCCTGAATACATCTGCTAGATGGCTCGCAAAGGCGTCTACTCTTGCTTGTGCTGTTCTGGCCCATGTAGTGCTTGAAGTTCTTAGAGGGGGACGAGTTCTTTTTGGTTGGTTTAGGTTTGATGTGGCCTTCCATAAGGAGTAGTTCGTGGACTTAGTTGCTGTTAATGATTCCAAGTGGTAAGTCAGTGTTGCGTTTTTGGCGTTGTTGATGAGTTCTTTGAGCTCAGCTGTCGCTTTATTAAAAGCCCCTTTGTCTTTAGGATGTCGGCTACAATGCCACACTCTGCGTAGTCTTCTTTTTTCTTTAATTTTGGCTCGTATTTCCAAGGGTAGACAGATTTGGTTAGACGATTTTGCTGGCATCTCTGGGGTAGTCGACCAGCATGCAACTTGAATAAGATTCGTGAAGAGGGTGGCTGCGTCTTCTATATCTTCAGGGGTTTTAAGGGCAATTTGCAGCTGCAGTCTTTTTTCGATAATGTCCCTAAAAGAGTCCCAGTCTGTATATTTGTTGTACATTTTGGGAACTGACTCATACTCTAGGATGGTTGTACCAATTGTCAGTAGCACGGGGGTGTGGTCCGAGGAACCGTCCAAACACGGGGTAACTTTGGAAGAATATTGTGACATTCCCTTGCATGCGAAGAAGTCAATAACGTCTGGTAGCCTATTCTTGTCAGAGGGCCAGTGTGTAGGCTCCGAAGTGGATATAGTTGTAAGGTTGTTGTTATCAATAGATAGTTTTAGTTGTCTTCCTCTTGTGGTTATTAGTCTTGATCCCCAGTGGGAGTGTTTAGAATTCCAGTCTCCACCAGCTATGAATCTAGGACCCAGGGTATTGAAGTAGTGTGTGAATTGTTCTTCTTTGATATTGTGTTTTGGTGGGCAGTATATAGAAGAGACGATAATATTTCCGGTTTTTGATTCAACGGCAATTGTGGTCGCTTGGAGGTGTTGCGTTTGGTATGGCAGTAATTCGTGGTGTTTTAGGGAAGACTTTACGATTAATGCTGTTCCTGCGTGTGCAGTCCCGTCTGGGTGTTGGGTGCTATAGATTGTGTAGTCTTTGATGTTGACTAAACTTCTGTCGGTAAAGTGGGATTCGGCTATCAAAAGTATGTCAAGTTTGTGGAGATTTAGCAGCATTTCAGCTTCATGGGCGTTTGGAGCTAGTCCATTAATGTTCCACGTAGCAATATTTAGGCTTAGCACTGGGACATTTTTTCCACGAGGGATATAATGAGGCCCATTAGCGTGCTCATTTGGCTGAATAGCATGTCCATTTTGTCGAGTTGTTTTATTAATAAGTCTTGGATGACTTGGGTTGGCGCGAGGTGATCCTCTTGTGTTAAAAGCGTTGTAATCTTTTGTGTTGTCTGTTGTCGTTGTAGAAAACCCTGTTGTGATGGTTGGTTTATTTCTTTGTCATTGTTTTGCTGTCTTTTTGGTTCTGTTGGGTGAGGTTTTTTATTTTCGTTAGGTCTTTTATTACAAGCAGCTTCTGAATATGTTAGTTGCCTTTTTGGGTTGTCTGTTTTTGATTGTTGTACATTTGAGTCCAATTTTTTTTGTACATTCTGGGCTTGCTCCTTTTTTTGTTCTGTATTGTGTTGTTTTTTGGTTATGTCTTTTGGTCGTTCAGGGTTTTGGCGTCTCAGGGTGTCGTCAAGTTCCGGGAAGTCATGTTTGGTTACATTTGGTTGGCTTGAGGAAGTCTTTGGAATACTCTGGTCTTCTGCGAGGTTAGAGGCGGCTTTGGGTTGCCTCGTCATTTTGAAGGTACCATTATTCTTTTTCCGGTTTAAGATTTCCTGGTAAACTTTGCATCCCTTATAGTTTGCAGGGTGCTCGCCAAGGCACAATGCACATTTGGCTGGGGAGTTACGGTCTTTTTTTTCGCAGTCGCTTGTCTTGTGTTGTCCTGCACATTTTACACATCGATCGGGTCTCATGCAATTATTTTTGGAGTGGCCATACTGTTGACATTTATTACATTGCACTATCGCATTTCTTTTTTTGGGGTCTTCAATGGTTACTGCCATGTTGTAAATGTGTCTAATACTTTTCACTGCCTTGTTATTTGGGCTACGCTCAATGTTAACAAAGAATGTTGATGTTGGCTTTTTGTCAGGTCCGGCTCTTGCATTTATGATTTCTCCACGCACTTTGTTGCCTGATTTTTCAATTTCCTCAGTAATGGCTTCGTGAGGTGTAGAATGATGAAGATTTTTGATAACTACCCTGTAGCATCGCTCTTCTTTTCTAGTGAAGGTGTGGCCAATTAGCCCCATCTCCCTTACAGTTCCCATAACTTTTTTGTAAGCTTCAGCTGAAGTGCAGTTGACTCGTAGCTGGTTCTGGCAGGGATCCTTACTAAAACTTCAATAATGTAACCCAAGGTGGAAAACAAAAACCTTACATCGCGTGCGCTGCGAAAACTATTGAAGATAGAACAAAATAATGTAAAACGATTTTGTAGAACACGTCATCATCTACAAAAAATGTCGCGACAGCATATGTCTAACTATTATAGTTATGTCACAATAAGTGTTCTTTTATTATAAAAAATTAATTGAAATGCCTCCGCTAGAAAAGGGTCTTTATTTGTACCTTGGTATTAATCCTTATCCAAATAAATCATTTCATAATTAAGACGGTTTCAATACCTATAGATTACTTCTTAAATTTTTCAAATCGGACATTCCATTCAAAAGATATGACGAAATTAAAAATGTTAACGGGTCCACGGGTCACGCGCAGGGTGCGATTTCACTCACTCAAGGAGAAGCGCGTGCAAATGTATGAAACTAGCGGCCTGTCCCAGCTTCGCATGGGTGGTCATACATTATCTTTGTATGGGTGGTCTAAGTTTATCCTAAAATGTAGGCTTGTTGAAATAATATCGATACATCGATATATCGATATTTTTCATTCGATACATCGATATTTTTAGCCGATATATTTTGATTCAATACATCGATACATCGATTTAAAATATTTGATATCGAAAATCGTATCAAAAACGATATTTTTTTTCTTTAATTTAATTAAAATATATAATAGAATTCGAAGCCGCAAAAGATTCTAATAATAGGAGCCGGCTGACAGCGGAGCATGTGAAGAGCAGAGTTTTTCTACTTTAACTATCTGACAAATACTGGTTTGCCTGAAATCATTACTTTATTATGAAGCTGAAGAGTTTATTTGTGTGTAATAACTATTACTATTACCTATTATTGAGCTTGACTGAACTAAATACATAATATTTTTAAAACCGCAAAATCTCTCAAAATTTTACCGATATATCGATTTATCGATATATTTTCCTCGAGATATCGAGGTCAATATTGATATTTTAATAAATATCGATACATCGATATATCAATATATTTGTTTACTTTCGACATCCCTACTAAAATGTTCAAAAAAATTATGACCACCCATGCGAAGCTGGGACAGGCCGCTAGTATTGTATAATACCTTTTGACTTTTTTTTACTACTAAATTAAGCATCTATAGCAGACTTTATACTAAGAGCAAGCCTGGGATCATCTATGTGACTTGAGACCCCTAATGTGACCTTGCTGGATAACCAACTGCACCACTGGCCCAGATTCATATCCTACCCAGGGAAAACCAATTGAGAAGCATTTTTAACAGCTGAGCCCTAATTTTGTGTATTTTACATGTAGTTTTTACATCTTGATTGGCTGATGGAAGGTGTTTTGAGGGCTCCATGATTAGAGTCATGCATACATAACTAATGTTTTCTTACTTTAGTGTGTATCTCAGCAATAGCCCTCAGTCCATTAACCCACTCTTGTCTAGCTCTGGCATCTGTAGCTCGGAGCTTCAGCATGTCCCCTGATGCACAGTTAATAGTGAAGGTTCTGGAATCTTCATCGCTTGGGCAAACCACTGCGGCTGCTAGATGTGCCTGGAAAGAGTATTTAAATTTATGCTAATTTGATTCTTATTGCAGTTTCAGAAAATAATATTCCTTAACTTGGTGCCAAGAAATGAATGCTCAGAGGTAAACAAACACAAAATAATTAAAACAACAAGCATTATTTAAGGATATCCAACAGTTATAACGTGACCAACAAAGACAAATAGATTAATCAGGGAATCAGGTCTAACGAGGCAAAGTACCTACCTCTCCTCTCGCCGGCTGCCCGGGCTGCACAGTGTCTCCAGGGCCATCGAATAGATAATACGAGAGCACACCGGTCTCAGGATCCACAGCGAACCATCGTTGCTGCCAGCCCTTCACGACGTTGGTGTATTTGTACAACTGCCCGGACAGAGGTCGATGAGACCCCAAACTTGTGGTTTTCATCATTTTTTTCAACAAACAAATTCTAATAATTTAGAATGGTTTTTTTTTTAAATCTCCATCAGTGACAGTGAGTGAACCACTCAGTCGCCATCGCCACACTTTAAAGCTATAGACCGACCGCGTCACTCTACTGTATGTACTTAAATTACACTATTCGAATAAAAAAATACGAGTAGGAATTGAGCTCGCAGAGCCCAGTTTTCCCAGTTTTGTTTTTCGTCCTAGTTTTGTTTTTCGCTATTATGAGTAGCAGTAAAAATCAAGCCGTTGCTTGTAAAATCCATCGCCATCGCTATAACTATTTAGTGCTGTCCATTATACATATCAAATATATTTTTGCCAGTTCTAGTGATCTTGAAAAGATGTTATGGTGGCTTTCGGCTACGGTACGGTCAAGCATTCAGTGTTACCAACCTGTACCAAAAATTTTCCCCAAGATCTTTCTAAATTTCCCTAAAAATCCCTAAATAGAATTTGATATGTACCTACTTAAGTAACTACATCATTTTACCTAAATAATTTCGTAGCTCATAAAATAAAACTTTACATTTTTATTAAAATATGTAACGTTAAACAATTAAAATATTTTATTGAATAAAATACAATCATGCAAAGTTGTTCATTATTTCCAGAACTGCGTCATCATCCTGTTCCTAGTTTTCGTTTGACGTCTCATTTTTGAAGCCATACATGTATACGTACGTTGAAGTTCTTGATCATGTCCACAGTAGAATCAAATTTTACGCACGATCCATATCCCGATTTAAGGAATATCGTACCATCATGATACTCTGTACCATTCTAATTGATAATCTGTTCCTTAGTTTATTTTTGACTAGTAAACTTAAGGTTCTTCAAGGATGTTGATGTGAGGATGTGAGCATGTGAGCATGTGAGGATGTGAGCATGTGAGCAAGTGAGCATGTGAGCATGTGAGCATGTGAGGATGTGAGCATGTGAGCATGTGAGTATGTGAGCATGTGAGCATGTGAGCATGTGAGCATGTGAGCATGTGAGCATGTGAGCATGTGAGCATGTGAGGATGAGAGCATGTGAGCATGTGAGCATGTGAGCATGTGAGCAGGTGAGCATGTGAGCATGTGTGCATGTGAGCATGTGAGCATGTGAGCATGTGAGCATGTGAGCAGGTGAGCATGTGAGCATGTGAGCATGTGAGCATGTGAGCATGTGAGCATGTGAGCATGTGAGCATGTGAGCATGTGAGCATGTGAGCATGTGAGGATGAGAGCATGTGAGCATGTGAGCATGTGAGCATGAGAGCATGTGAGGATGTGAGCATGTGAGCATGTGAGCATGTGAGCATGTGAGCATGTGAGCATGTGAGCATGTGAGCATGTGAGCATGTGAGCATGTGAGGATGTGAGCATGTGAGGATGTGAAGATGTCTCAAAGGTACGTCCATTTACCCACATTTTTCAGTATCATAACACACTAAAGAGGATTTAATTTACAAACTTCATTGATTAATTTAAATTAAAGTGGATTTATTCATGACAACTGCAAATCTTACAGCTATTAATTGTATCCTTTTTTTTACAAATTAATGATCTGCTTTAAAAATAATTCCCTTATACTATACCACTTAAATTAAAAGATCAACGGATTGTTACCCTGGCTACTAGTATTCTCTTATCTGTGCCCTGGCTTACATTTAAAGGATGTCTTTCATACATAAAATATGTATATGTATTACTTGTGGCTTCCCGCGGCTTCACACGCGTTGAAGTGGTGCCGTGATTGAGCCACAAACATCCAAACATCGTAACTTTCACATTGATTTGTATATTATTAGGGTAGGATTTTAAATACCTACGTAGGTATAAGAGATACCTATAAACGGCCATTACCTATATTAGGTAGGTAGGTATAGGTACTGAGAGTCTCAAAAACATGCCAAATACAACAAAGACAACCTTACACGGAAAATATGTACTTATTTGTTCAGGAGGTAGTTTTACTTTGCAGGGGTAGTTTTAAAATATTGAAAACGTGATTTTAAATAATTTATTGTGGTGTATATTTACTTCAAGATTGAAATCTATCGCACTATACTAAAAATCTCCCATACTAACTTTTACAGTCATTTGCACCCTTTGCAGGGGTAATTATCAAAAGTTGAAAGCCTCATTTTTAATTAATTATTTTTTAGTATATTTACCTCAAGTTTTAAGTCAATCGCACCACGCGTTAAAAAACTTTGACATCCCTTTGCACTTTTATTAAGGGTAGTTTTAAAAAACTAAAAAGGTTTTTCCTATTTTTTAGCCTTGGAGTACATCTACTTCAAGTTTCAAGTTTGTAGGTTCAAGGAATACAATTTTTCAGACCAACGTTTTCAACCATTTTTACACCCTTAGGGGTTCAATTTCCGAAAATCCCTTCTTAGTAAACCTCTACGCCATAAGACCTATGTACTCTTTAAATTTCAAGTCTATAGGACCAGCGGTCAAAAATCTCCCATACAAACTTTTTAACCCTTTGCACACTTATTAAGGGTAGTTTTAAAAAACTAAAAATGCCTTTCCTATTTTTTTGCCTTGAAGTATATCTACTCCAAGTTTCAAGTTTGTAGGTTCAAGGAATACAATTTTTCATACAATCGTTTTCATCCCTTTTTACACCCTTAGGGGTTGAATTTCCAAAAATCCCTTCTTAGTACACCTCTACGCCATAAGACCTACGTACTCCTCAAATTTCAAGTTTCTAGGACCAGTGGTTTAGGCTGTGCGTTGTCTATATGTCAGTCAGTCAGTCAGTCAGTCAGAACTTTGATTCTTATAGTATTGGAGATTGTCCCTTAGAAAAAGCACGCTCGACTGACGCATTAGAAACTGGCGTCATTAATTGAAAGTGAGCATTAGAAGTTATTGACAATAAAGCCTTGGATACCTCATATTCGGTAACTGGAACAATTTTGAATATAGCGTTGCAATATCTATGGTGCTCGAAGTAGTTTAAGTCAGCTGTGGGAACAGTTTGAGATCCTGGGACCTTAAGGAAGTGTTTATTTATCAGGTCAGGGTCGTTTAAAGTGTGGGGCAAAATTTCATTATTTTTCGTGTCTGTCAATACATTCTTTTTTAAGTTCTTCCACAAACGTTTAGAGTCATTTGCGTGACTATTAATTTCAAAGTCGAAAAAGGCTCGCTTTTCGGTAAATAATGCTTGCTCCACAAGATTTTTCAGAGATTTGAAGTAATCTTTATGAGAGGCTAGTCCAGTAGAATGGAAACGTTTAAGGGCATTATCCTTAAGCTCAAGCATTAGTTTGACTGTGTCAGTTACCCAGGGAGTAGGTTTATGTCTTACTTGACAGGTCCTGACTGGCGCATAACAATCAAAAATGTTGTGTAGTAGTGTATTTAAAGTAGCGACCATATCGTTGATATTAGTCATGTATTTAATGCTCTCCCAGTCGAGAGAGTAGAGTGTTTGTTCAAATGTCTCTATTTTAATATTCCTAATAGGCCTGTAGGTAATGTACTGTGGTACAGGCTTTTCCTTTTTCATATTTAAAGTAACATTTATCATTGCATGTCCATGGATACCAGTTACATTAACCACTTCGACCGAACTCACCTTTATGTCCGTACAAACAACATCGATGATGGTAGCACTATTTTCAGTGAAATTAGTTGGTTCAGTGACGAATTGTCTGAGACTAATACTCTGTAAAAAATCATCGAACTTTTGTTGGTCAGCCTTTTTAGTAATGTTGAAGTCACCGAGTAGAACAATTTTATCTACCTTAGTGAATGAGGTAATAGTTTCAGTAAGAGAATCAAAAAATATTTCCACTGACTGCCATTGTGGGCGATATGCTGTACCAACCATGATCCGCAGACCGTTAGCAGTCGTGGATATCCACCACTGCTCAATCAATGAGGGTGGGTTTTCCAAATAGCGGACTCGGACCCCTTTCCGAATATAAAATGCAACACCTCCTCCCCGGCCACGTAGAACATCGGATAGGCGAGGTTTCATCTTAAAGCGGTATCCAGGTATCGTAGGAGCAAGTGCTTCACATCCTTCCTTTAACCAGGACTCATTGATTGCGAGTATTTCTGGAGAGAACTGCTCAACCCTTAGAACGAACTCATCACCTGACGTATTAAGTGATCCCGCATTATATAAAGCCAATTTGAATAAGCTATTTTTTGGAGCCATCATTAAAATAAAAATAAAACGCTGCCATATTCATGTGTCCAAGTCAAAGTCAAAGTCAAAGTCAAAGTCAAAGTCAAAATGTATTTATTCAATAAAATCACAAGGATCACTTTGAAACGTCTTAAAGCTAGGTGACTCTAGGTGCCAGTTCCACGCGACCAAAGCCTAGAAGAACAGGCAACAAACTTACGGCTTGGTTCCTACCGTTCTTTTGTATGATCCTTTTACAATGTAATAATATAATATATTATTGAAGTTTAGTGAGGCGAGGCAAGAATGAGAAAGTGAAAAATCATAACCAACATTACCATGTTGCAATCGCAAACCATAACTAGCAAGATAGATGTGTGCACTATAGATTGAACGAGTGTTAGGAGTGTGTGTGAGATTTTTGTGTATGTTGGGTAGTGGACAAGAAACAGACCATTTCAAATTAACAGTCGGACATGCATACAAACATAAATAGAAGGAATGACAAATAGGGCTTAAAGCTAAAATTAACAGCAGCAAAACCAAAATAAACGCAAACATCTCTAAACCAAAGTCCATGAGAATCGCACTTAGGATGTAATGAACAAAAAGGAACGAGATTCTATACCGATATATCAGAGGCACCAACGGCATCAGAACCAAAAACCCGCACGAAATCGGTCTCGGAGCGCAGACGATGGCGAGGAGAATCCTCACTCTGGTGTTGGCGGACATATATACGCCCGTCCTTAGTCCAGACGAATCTCCACTTCAGGCGCGCACCAATCTCTCGGGCCTTTAAGAAGACTTGTCTGTTTTCCCTTGTGAGGCGTTCATTCACATAAAAGCGGCGTGTCTCGCCAGCCAAGCCAGCATCGCCGGTAGAGACGCCACGGCGCACCCGGCTGCACGTAGCAAGTCGTCACGCAGCGCACGCCGTACTAGCCGTACTGCGATAGGACGGGTGCTCACACGTCCCGTAGTCTCGTCGCGTGCCATTCCAACCCGATCAGCGCTGACAACATCTCCTTCGCTTAACGGCACTCCTAGCTTGCGTGCAAGCGTAAGCACAACGTGGACAGTGGCCTCACCTTTGGTTTCTGGAACTCCCACGATATCCACGTCATTGCACAAGGCCTGTTGCTCCGTGTGGCGGATGTGCTCCTCGAAACGTTTCACGGTCTCTTTTAGGTGTTCGTTTTCTCTTCTCAAGACATTTATAATGTTACTTTTCTCATCGAGTGACGTTTTGAGAGCCTCTAGTTGAGTGTCAATAGATGACAATGAACATTTGAATCCACCAAGAATTTCGTTTGTGGACTGGAGATGCTCCCTAAGTATCTGACCCACTGATTCGGCTACAGATTCCTTAATTTCCAATTTAATGAGTGCCCGCAGACTGTCCGAGTTCAGACCCAGGACCTCATCTGATAAGCCAGTTGAGCCTTTTAGAGCCGGCGCAGATGTAGGTGTCGGTTTTCGTCTGGTAACATTGTCCTCCAGACTGCCATAATCTTGAGAAGACATCTGAACAGCGGAGCGAACCGGCGTATTCTTGTTATCACCTTTGCGCTCCTTATTTTTACATGCCTCACATTTCCAAGCGTCTTTCAAGGTTTGCTTCATAGATTGGAAAGATCGAAGATTCATATTAGCGCATTCTAAATCATATGGATTATCGCAGAAGGAACACTTTAGGAACTCTCTACAAGTGAGTCACATCGTCGTCGGCCCGTTGCCGAGGCAACATTTTGTTCGGTCGCTCCGTAATATTTTTGAGTTTAAACTAGTTAAAAGTGTAGCTCAAGTGGTGAAACTTAGATTACTCTGTGACTTATTAGTGAAAGCAGATATTAAAGTTTATTTGGTGCAAATTGGTTCACAAACACCGAAGATATTACCAAAATAAAGTTTAAAATTGTTTGGTAACCGTCGTATCACTGACCTACGACAACTCGCGGTACGCTTGGTGCTTGTTCGTTGCCGCTGAGTCATCGGACTCGCAGCCCGTGCGCCGCTGTTTGCTAGACTCTACCGGCCCGGTCAGGCTGAGTCACGCCGTGCGCCCGCACATTCTAGCGTAAGCAGCTACACTATCTACCCTCTTTTTGGCTCACTGCGTGTTTGAATTACTTATTATTTAAAATGAGTTGCGCAGCTTGCTTTACTGTTATAACTGAGGACGAAGATTATTTGCGATGTACATTAGAAATATGCAATAAAATGTATCACCCTCTTTGTACTGGTGGAAGAAAATCAACCGAATCTGTCGAAGCATGGGTCTGCCCCGCTTGTCGCTGCGCAACAAAGAGAGGTGGAGACAACAGCTTAACACCTGTTGGTGCATCAAAAAAGACTCGGGACCCCAATGTAACCTTTCGCAAAAAAGTGCCAACCGCTAATCCTGATGAAACGCTTGAAGTGAAAGACATTGATCTTTCGGTTGAAATACGCAGTATGCGTCAAGAAATGTCGATGCTGAGGGACCAACTAAGTACTGCCGTAACTGTTATTATGGGCTACGAGACTAAACTGGAATGTTATGCGTCCCACGTTCAAGCGCTTCACGAAAAATTGAAACAGGTCGAGGTCGCAAATTTTTCGGCAGCCGCCGCAGTTTCTCAAGATGCTCAGCCTCTAGTACCAGCTTCTAAGGACAAGCATTTTGTTTCGAGGACGGCTGGTGGCCGTAAGCAAAAACTGTCTCCAAGTATTACTACACCTCAAGCAAGCCCGCTGCCACGCACCGCCTCTTCACAAGCTGGCCAAATACAGCCTTCACCGTCTGGCACTACCTCAGGCCCACAAACAATCGGTACCAATGCAAACCTCCCCAGCGGTCTTAGAGCAGTTCCAACACTAAAACCACATGAAGTAGAAGACCATCAGCAATGGACCGAAGTAAGAAGGAAGGGCCGCCGCCCTCCCTCACTGTGTGGCACTGCCGGCCCGTCTGTAACGACGCTTAAAGCTGTAGAGCCTTGTAGTTATATCCATCTGTGGAATATGGCCTCGAATGCCAAAGAAGTTGGTGAATATCTTCACCAGCTCTGCCCTGATGGCACCTGCACAGTCGAAGAACTCTCTCCACGAGGAAACTACAAGTCGTATAAAATCGGAGTCCCAGTTGCTTTTAACGAGAAATGTCTTTCAACTGATGTCTGGCCAGTAAATGCAAGAATCAAGGCATGGATCAATTATCCTAAACCTATGCGGCCCCGACAAACTCCAGAAAATATCCAGCCCTTTCGTGGCACAGCGGCCTCAGAATAAGTTTTCTAGTGTAAATTTGCTCTACCAGAACGTCCGAGGTCTAAAAACCAAGCTGCGAATGTGGCGAAATAACTTGGCTGCTCTTGAGCATAATCTTGTAGCCGTAACTGAGAGCTTTCTTGATAGCTCCGTCGAGGATTCAGAGCTAACCTGTGAGGATTGGAGCATTCTTCGACGAGACAGGAGAACACAGTGTGGCGGCGTCCTACTCGTTGCGCGGGCTCTATTGCTGCGGCGGCATGAGGACTACGAAACGGCAGAAGGCGAAGATTTGTGGGCAAGTTTTGTTTGGCAAGGCCATCTTTTCACGATGTGCGTGGTTTATATCAAACCCAGTGCAAGTGACAGTGAATACATGACGTGGTTTACGAAAGTTGAAAGCTTTATTCACAATCTGAAAGGTTCTGTGCTCATTTTAGGTGACCTTAATCTAAATAGTGCATCTTTAAACATTGTTAATTACTATTGTTATTTCATATCCTTTTGTAATCTGAGCGAGAAGAATATGGTGCTAAATTTGCATGAGGGAATTCTGGATGTGGTTTTGATTCGGGACAGCCCGTCGCTCTAACCTTATTGCACCAAGTAACATTGATCCAACCCTTGACTGGAATTTTAAAAAATGTAATTATGAGCAGTTGTATCACTCACTGCTTGATAGTTCGTGGGAGGAAGTTTTGCAGGCCCAAGATGTCTATAGCGCCAGTGATAACTTTTATAAAGTTTTATATAGGACTTTTGATTCGTGTGTTCCAAAGAAGCGTCGGCAAATAGGTATATGCAGGCGTTACCCAGTCTGGTTTACGTATGAAATAACACAAGATGTTAAGCTCAAACAAAAACTTCACGCGACGTGGAAGCGTACTAACTCAGAGGAAGCGTACCATCAATTTTCTGATCTAAGAGCTGTTTTAAGATCACGCATCGCAACTGCATATAGTGAATACATGGAAAGTATCGAGGAAAACATAAAACTCAATCCACGCAAATTCTGGCAACATATTTCCAGTCTCCGATCTAGGGGTGGATTTGAGCCTAACATCACCTATCAAGGCACCACTCACTCTGGGCCGGAGGCAGCTGAGGCTTTTGCTAGTTACTTTTCTAGTGTATTTTTACCTGATGTACCCCATCTTGCTGCGGATAAATTCGATTTAATTCACGATTATAATAATAATAACAGTAATGACATACACATAAATTATTTTACTCCTAATGACGTTCTTAGCGGAATAAACAAATTGAAGCCAGGTAGTTCGGTTGGACCCGATAGTGTACCATCTCTCGTACTCAAAAGGGCAAAACACGTATTGTGCGGTCCTCTGTGCCATATCTTCTTAAGGCTTAACTTAGGCTTAAGCACAGGAACTTATCCCTCACAGTGGAAGCTCTCGAGGGTAACACCAATACCAAAAAGTTCCAAAAAATCTAACGTTGAAGAGTATCGCCCAATAGCAATATTGTCATCGCCTGCTAAAATATTTGAGAGCGTTTTGCATAGGTATATCTACGCGCAAGTTGACAAATACTTTTGTAATGAGCAGCACGGTTTTAGATCCAGACGTTCTGTAAATACAAACCTGTTGACAATTGTGGACTACATCTCCAAAGCACTTGACCGAGGATGTCAGGTGGACGTTTTGTACTTTGACTTCCGGAAGGCGTTTGATAGAGTCAATAATGACATACTGCTGGCAAAACTTTCCTCTATAGGCTTTGCTCCGGTTCTTCTCAGGTTTCTTGCAGACTACCTACGCGATCGCCAGCAGTTTGTCAGACTCGGCCTTTATGAGTCACGGCCCTATCACACGCGTTCTGGAGTGAGTCAAGGCTCTATACTCGGACCTCTACTTTTCTTGATTATGGTCAATGATCTTCCTGCTGTGGTGAAATTCGCAAGGAGTCTACTTTACGCGGACGACCTAAAGCTCTTTACAGAGATAAAGACGTTAGCTGACTGTTTGGCGCTTCAAAAAGATGTCGATGCTATTCTGGAATGGAGTGTAGTCAATAAGATGGATTTCAACCCTCTGAAATGTTATTTGATGACTTTTGGTCGAATGTGGCACCCAATACACTTCGAATATAGATTGAGCAATCAGCCTATAGTACGAATGAGCACAATTAAGGACTTGGGAGTCACTTTCGACCGAAAACTGACTTTTCATGACCACATCATTGCCCTGGCAAAGGAGTCATACAGACGCCTGGGTTTCGTTCTCCGTAATGCTAGTGACCTCCGAAATGATGGTGTGGTATGTCTGATTTACAGTGCACTGGTCCGAACCAAACTGGAAACCAGCTCGTCAGTTTGGAACCCCCACGAAATAACATACGCACTCTTACTGGAAAAGGTCCAAAAAGCCTTTCTAAGGTATCTATACAAGAGACGCTATGGGTACTATCCATTCATGTTTCCCACCAAATTTCTTCTTGGTTGTTTAGGTTACAACTCGCTGGAAGTTCGGCGAGCAAAAGAACAAATAACAACGGCCTGCAAAGTATTCCGTGGTAAAATTGACGCACCAGATCTGAGTGACGGGCTGTGTCGGTTCTTTGTACCAAATAACTATTGCAGGATCCGGAAGCACAAGTTATTTGCAGTGCCTCCATCGCGCACAGTCGCCCGGGCGAACTCGCCACTACCGCGCTCTCTCGCCGCACTCAACGCTCTCCTGAATGCCAATCCAGAAACTGATTTGTTTGCGGACGGATGGACGAAGATCCTTACGGATTGCCTAAGGTTCTGTGAGCGAGACTTATGACCAAATTTTCTTTTTCTTTTCCTGCTGTGATTTAGTTAATAATTATTTTATGCCTGTAATGTAATTCTTTTGACATTTTATTTCCGTATTTATATTGTTAATTTTGTATGTTCCATAATTATTTCATAATCTATGCCTTCTTGTGTTTGTCATATTGATGTTTAATTAATGTAATTGGTGTGCAACCGTTTTAATTAAATGTGTGTAAATAAATAAATAAATAAATAAATTTAGGCAGCCGGCACAAGCTATCTTCCTGTAATCACTCATTTCGAGGAATTATTTAGCAAAAAGTATTAATATTATGGAAAACTGAACCACCGATGCCCGAACTGAATCAATCCAGAAAAATAAAGTGCAAAAAGTTTTTCGTGTAGCCAGGATTTGAGTTCGGTTCGTTAACTGATGTCGATTCGTTGAACCGCCCACCATGCACACTCATCCACGAGAAGCGATAATGAGATGATCGAAATAAGCAACTGCAAGCCACAACCGATGACAGCACCTTAGTAACAAGCAAGTAGGCAAGTTCAAAGTCCAGTGACACTCCAATCCAAGGTCAAAAAGCACAATGCAACGTTAAACTATTGACTATTATTCACTTATTACGGCACAAATTCACAATATGATTCTTTACATTTCACACTGCTCGATGCGTGATGTTATTATGATTTTCAAGGTATAACTTTCTTATCAAACAACTACTGTTTTTCAAAGATTATGAATAAAAAACGAGAGAGCAACGTTGTACGTGTCTAAGTGATATGACGGCGGGGGCGGGCTAAAGCAAATTTTATAATAGGCAAATTTGGTGAGTTTCTGACATTAATGAATGAATGCGTTGCGCAGTTCACTCGTTTCATATCGTGCGTTCTTTTCTACTAGCCATGGGTAACTCACTCAAAAAACATGATCTGCAGCGCATCGGCTCATTTACAGTCTCGAGCCGGAGCCGAGCCGCGGTTCAAACGGCTCAGAATTTCAGGGCCAATTAATTTTCATGTACCTTCAAAGACTCCAAGCAAGAACCGATAAGACTTGGCAAAAGGACTAGACACCAAAACAAAAAAATACGACTGTAAAAAATAATTTTGTAGAAAAATAAACAGGTAAAACCCTTGAATTTGTATGTTAGCAATAACTAATAAATATTGCTAACAATGAACGACGGAATGAAAAAAAATTAAAGTAAAAGTTCTACTATTCAAAATGAACCTTACTTGAATAAACGATAAAACGGAAAATATTTATGCAAATTATGACGAGCCTAGAACGCAAAATATCCTTAAATATGTATGCTAACACGCGAGGGCATCCACGGGCTGTTGCTTAAACAACTCAAGTTAATAATTCAAATTCGTAACCCATACCATTTAAAAACATGCTTTTCTAAAAAGAACCGTAATCCGCCAATTCATCCTAACTCCACTCACTCACCCGCGCAGATTCAACGATTCAACTGTTCGAGTAAGTATTGAACCTCTCAATGAATCAAAACAAATATTTTACTCGAACGGTTCAGGGTTCTGTTTATCATAAAACCAATCTTTGAACCGTTTGAGTTGTGTATCACATTTATGAGTAGACCTTTGAACCGCTCCACAGATCAAGAGTGGCAGCATTGGAAATTAGATCTTATTATCTAGACGAAACGATTCAAATTCATTTAGCAAAATTTTTGATCTGGATATCTTTTTTCTAATATAGACCCTATAAGCCTAGGAATAAAATTTATATTAGGCTGGCATGAGAGCTGTTGAGCCGTTCCAAAAAAAATGGAGCCGGTACTGACGTACTCACTACGATATGAGCCGCTCCAGACGCGTACGTCTGACTCCTTCTACCCACGGCTATTTTCTACGCACAAAACTGAAAACAAGTTCGATTTAAGTTTTGTTTGAAATCCCTAAAAAAATCCCCAAAATATTCCAGTCCCTAAAAATGTCCCTTTTAACACTTTTATTCCCTAAATTTAGGGACAAAATCCCTAAGTTGGGAACCGTGCAAGCATTGGCGGCAGAGTTGGTGGGTGAATGAAATTCTCCGAAGGACCCTGCGCTCTCTCTCGGCATTGCATTGCAACTTATTCCACATAATTTGTAACTTATACTTACTACAATTAGCGTGAAATGGGTGGATGGTAGATAAGGTAGGAGAGGTACGAGCAAACGATTCTGTTTGAAATTAAGTTGACATGACCACGACATTGACACTGATTGTTCTGTCTGTTGATAGGTTATATTGCCTGTGTAACGATTCCATTTAACTAATCATCATCATCATTTTACGTTTTGATTCGGTTTGATCGTTGTTTGTTTAGTTTTATTTTTCGCGGAAATTCATGAATTTATTGAAAACTTGATCCTCTCATCTAACCATGGGATTTAAACTAGTTCGCATAGATGTCGTAGAGCGATCCAAAATCCCTCTGCAAGTTGGTTCACATGTTATCGGTAGAGATGATTCGTTGTTAAACGTAAGTACCTTCTGTTATTTCTTTTCCAACATCTATTTTCTTAGCAGTGTCACACTCGCGTGACTCTCAGCGTTTAAAGTTTAGAAGGCCCCGACATCTAGGTACCACCCGTCATTCCTATTCCTATAGATAAAGTTATATGTTTGTGACTCAACACGGTGTCACGGTTTGATCGATTTTACTTTTTAGTATACATATTATGTGTGTGTAGAGGTTTTACATTTTCAGGTCTTAGGTCATTCGGGTCATCCGGGTGCTATGCAAGTGCTGCAAGCAGAAGCTAGTACCTTGTAGTATAATTTGATTGAATACACCTGATACACTCCTAACTACCTACTACCACCAGATACCTCATCCCATACATTGAAACAGTTCCAGTCTTAACTCGGGCAATCGGTCGGGCTAAATGACCTCGCGACATCTAGCGGCTATGCGGGCTATTTTGTTTAGCTATTTTATTGAAATAGCCCGCATAGCTAAACAAAATATCCCGCTAGATGTCGCGAGGTTGCGTAGCGAGCAAGCGGTATCTCGTAAAATGCACTTGCAACCAATAGATGGCGATAAAATTAGTTCTGCCCACGTACATACTATTATTTATTCTGTGTCCGCACACAGTCCTTCGTCCGCAATTATAGTTTAGCCAGTTTGGTTTCAAAATAAGAATCGACAAAGATTAATAAGTAGTAGGTACATACACTACATACCTATGATAGGTATGTCATTGTGTTATTGTGTAGTCTACATCTATTCGTTTAACTATTTTTTAAAGCTAGATGTGGATGCTGCCGTAAGAAATTTGTTTAAGTAGGTAGGATGTATTAGGTACCTACCTACCTACCTACTTTTTTGCGCGTTATTGGGATCTATTCGCTACAAGAAGTAACAGTTTGGGAAAAACTCCCAACTTATGCCTCAATTTTGTTTAACGAGGCAAAATCTAAATAAATGTACACACACAATGGTCATTTCTGTCCTGTGTTTTGTGTCCCGTGCTTTGATCAACAATCCACCTAGGTAGATAACAAGTCACTTACAAAAGCAAAGCTAATATAATATATAAAAAAAAGTATGCATAAGTTTATATTAAAAACTTATGCTTATGTTTACATTAAAAACTTACATATCTTTTTTTTACTGATAATATTATAATAAAACAGAGATTGAATATATAAGTCCATCACACAAATTATTGTTCTCAGTGGGAATCGAACTCACGGCCTGTGGCACAGAAGGCAGAGCTACTATCAACTGAGCTGTGAAGGTTGTTAGACATACAAACTAAATTCGTCTTCCGGATAATCCTAGCGCATTCTCTATAATAATAATTATACTCCTAGCTACTTGGCTCGTATTTAGTTTGTATGTTAGGTAATTGACATAAAGTTCACTATGCTATGGACAATTTCGTTGCAAAAAGTCGCTTTCATTCCAACCCGCGGCGATGTAAATTAAGCCTGAGACAAAAGTTTTAAAACAGTTTAAAGTTCAACCTAATCACAACCATAGATCCTTGTAATAAAGTCACAAATCTTCATAATACTATCTCACACTTATGATCATTCGTCATAAAACCAATCAATTACACCCGTCATTTAGATATGAAAGACATAGGTTAAATAACATTTATTGTGTAATCAACCTTAACGTGCAACAAATAAAGTACTTTTCTCCATTTTTACTTTGCAAGCAACATCGTTTTGTTTCGTTTCTTTGAATTTATAATTTTGTGAAAAAGTTCATTATTTAAAAAAAACCCACCACAAGAAAAGCGATAACCTATTGAATTTGAGATGAAGTCGACCCTCATAGGTAGCCGTTCAACATTAGGTGGGGCATCTTAAGAAAATTGAAGAAGATGGCCCACCTGATGGTGTTATATCTGATGGCCTAACTGATGTGGAGCTGATGAAATAGCCCACCTGATGTTGAATGGTTACCTTTCACAACTTTCCCCCAGATGTTGAGCGCTTATTTCTTGGATTTGATATAGTAGTTGGCCATCGTCGATAGCCGCTGAACATCAACGGGTCTTCTAAGATAATTGAAGTGACACCTGATGCGGGGCGGTTATCTAAAGTAGGTAGGTCAAGTAAACTTTGTACTTACCTACCTACTTTATACTTGCGTTGACCAAATAAATAATTTTCTTTCTACGGCACTACGTCATCAGTAAAACTTAAGGAGCTGCTGACAACCATCAAACAACTTCTTGCTCGCATGTTTTGACATGTTGAAATGAAAATTTGAAATTGAAATTGAAATCTGTTTTCCTACTCAAAAGATTGCATAACTAGTTTTTAAACATAAGCAAACTTTTGAGTAGGAAAACTTGTATATCGATGTTTTTTTTATTAAATTGATTGCACACAAACTGGGTGATTGCGATTTTTTGAAAATGAGTTTACTGATTTTATATCTTTCAACATGTCGAAACATGCGAGCGAGAAGTTGTTTGATGGTTGTCAGCCCCTTAACCCGTCATGCGATGAAGCCGCTGGACCTATTAGGCATATTTATTGGCTAACCCCGCCAGACAGCGACAGAGTTACACGTTAGAAGAGTAAGGCAATGTTTGGTGAAATTATGCAAGATAAATTGCACCTTGTTGCGTCGCAGTAAGAGTCCTATTATTTATTCTGTACTAGTAGAAGTATCCAGCAACTATTATTTCCGTGGCTTAAAATCGAATCATGTTAATAAACACCGTTTTTATAAATGAATAATAAATAAGTTATTTTGTATTTTTTACGGAGGTAGGTTAGGTACGTTGTAAAATGCCTCTATACGAAACGTATTCGATAAACGCAAATAGCGTCATCTTTTGAACTTTTGAAACCGAACCACAACGTAGTTCAAATAATTTCCGCAAGAAAAAACGTGGTCAATATTGAATTTTGTAAAAACATGAAGATTTTATTAAAAGCTTATTTTCACATCTTCCTGTGCTTATGGGAGATTTTTTTACAATATACTCAAGCTATTCATGACCATAATACTTCTTTTCTGGACTAAAACAAATATTAATATTTCAATCGCAACCGGTATCGCCATCTATTGATATTTTATCGGAACTAAAAAAGCTTTGTAGGCAATGAGAACCCATGCTACTACATATACCATTCTCTAACTACCTACCATTTGCAATAAAAATAACTTCTTTATTTCAGTGTGAAGATCAGAGAGTGTCAAGAAATCATGCTGTAATTAAAGTATCTGATGACACAGTCATTCTCGAATCAGTGAGTATACAATATTGGAAATTCCCGTTATGTATTTAATTTAGACAAATTATGAATAAAATTATCTTATGCTAAACAGTCATACACTTTAAATACTAGGTAAGGTGCTCCGGGGTAAGACCGGACGGTTTTTTAGCAAACCATTCGTATGTTGCAAAATATTTTTTCTCTCGACCATGAAAATGTTGGCGAACCTAAAATTTAGTTAGAGCTTTGTATAAAAGACAGGTTTATAAATCGGTTTATCCGATAACCCTCTAAACACAATGGTGGCCGAGTTATAGGCGATTAAAGTGATAGTAATTTTTATAAAACCACGGGAAAGATCGGACCTTGACGGGGTAACATCGGACTACATTCTAAAATCGCCTCTGTAGCTCCAAACATAAGCTACCTATAATGAAAATATCCGGTTTTATCCAATAATAAAGCATCAATATCGATTTTCGAGATACTGTTTCAACGACAAAAGTGAGAGGCAAAATATTGTTTTTTTCATTCTTATAATCCGATGTTACCCCGGTTCAGAAAAAATGAAGTTTCTATGTTTCTCAAACTTTGACACCTTCACTCTAACTATGGTGCGTAGGTAGGAATACGGAGATACAAAGGCTTAGCAAGCACCTCATAGTTGGTTTCAATAACTAACGAGCCTGATCAATGAAGCAAATTAGATCTAGTTTTGCTAAGTATAAGTTTTGTATATGTTTATATAGTTTTGCTAAGATCTAGTAATGCTCTTCACAATGCCAAAGACAGGCATAGATGGCGGACCATCGTCAAATCAGTAATGGCTCAACGTCGGGGGAATCACGACCCTCAGTAATGAGGAACACGACGCGAGGAGGAATAAATTATTAACCATAAATTACTTATTTCTATTAAAAGTCATTTCTTCAAATCTTTTTTGAGTAGGAAGTCGCCCGCAGAGATTTTTTTTGTAGTTTCTAGGCATAATAATAAATATAAAATAATAAAATAAACTGAAGCAAACACACCATAGCTAAAAGTGTGCGCAAGCTAAGTGTGCATGGGATTACGTACCATACATACATAATTACAGCGTTTAGCTTTTATTAACAGGCAAATTGTTCATAAAATAAAAAAAAAATTGCGACGTAGGTAGGTTCTACCTCTAGCAAATGCCTTTTTAGTTCAAATATTTTTTTAAAAGTTTGAGAAACTGTGTATATTTTACAGTTGGGAAAGATCGGACAGAATTCATCCGAACTTTACCCATTCAAATTTTGATGGGGAAAGACCGGATCTCAGGCTACATACAGTTCTAGCGTGTCTAGACCACTTTAATCAGCAAACAAGTTGCCGCATTAATATGATAAGCCACAAAACTCGTAAAAAACACAGCCGTTATACCAGAATTTACGATTAAAGTTGCCTGGGGTAAGTCCGGATCCTTAAAAAATCACATTTTACGTACCTTTTCATATGCGAGTGAATGAAATGCACGCTGATGGTCCGATCGACTGGCGGCGACTAGTGGGATGGGCCCAACAAAATGGCGTTGCTGGCAATGTTGCCAAGAATCAAAAAATACCCTACGTTATGGAGATATTCGATTTATTCGATCTTACCCCAGATCCGATCTTACCCCGGAGCACCTTATCTCATTCATCACTTACATAAAGAAATAGACATCAATCTGTTAATAGGTAAATTAAAGCAGTCTTTATTCAGTTCTATCACAAGGATCACTTTGAAACTTCTTTATAAGCTAGGTGAGTCTAGCACCAGTTACTCACAACCAAAGCCTAGAAGAAAATAAAAATAAAAACCTACTTGGTTTAAAAATGAACAAAATGTGTGGACTAAGATATGAAATAAAGTCCCTTGTTTAATCAAAATCAATCACTACATAGGTATATCAAATAAATAATAATAGTGTAACAATATAATACATAGTGTATGTTTTAGTGTGTGACTTATGAGGCAATGCTTTGTTGTGGGTGATGGTTACTGCTTACCATCCGGTTACCACTTCCATCAGCATGTAGTAGGTATAAATAAAAAAAGCTCCATTTATTTACTTTTAAATTATTTCTAACAGCTGCATCAAAATCCATGCTTCTACAGCAAACTGTGCTTATCACAGCCACTGGTGTTGAGTAAAGGTGAATGGGTATCATTGGCCAACACCGACAATTTTGGTCTCCTCCCCGACTCCTACTGGTATGAGCTCATCTTCTGTGATGACACACCAATTTTGAACAATTCCGAGCCAGTAGAACAGGAAATGAAAGTCAACGATGGAGGAAACCACCAAGTAACTTATACTACAGAGTTTGAGAATATAAATCCTTCTATAGTGGCAGAATTAGCACAAACACACAATCCAGAAAATGTTGAAGGAAGTGATTCTAACACTTTGAATTTAGAGTTTGATGAAATGGAAGGAGATGAATCTCAATCGTTGATCAGTAAGTTGTATTTATTTTATTTCTTACTTATATAAATATTAGGTGTACTTTTCACACTATGCTATGTAGTCCCGAATATAGCCAAGCTTGTACAGTCAGCTGCACTAGAATGTATACAATTTGTAACTTTCTGGTAGAGTTGCAGCATTGCAAAAAACATTTACGGGGCAAAAACTGGAGGATTATAAAATATGTTAGTAAACTTAAAAATTTGGATTTGAATACTTTCTAGTGCAGCCAACTGTACTATGGTCACAGAATAAACAATAGTTCTAGGTATCTATGGGACCCAGATAACTGATAGAAATAATTGCTGGTAGCTCTGCCTTCTGTGCTGTAGGTTGTGGGTACAATCCCCAACAAGGAGAAGCAGATGAGAGATGGAGTTTCTAGGCCACCTAAAGAGCCTAGAAACTACCATCTCTAGGCTACCTAAAGAGCCTAGAAACTACCTCTGATTAATTTTAGTTTCAGTATTCAGTAGTGTTGATTCTGGCATTATCTGGCATATTCTGGCGTTATCCGGTTCCCATAGTACAAGCCTTGCCTAGTGGAACTAGATTAGCTCTTTGGAATATCTGCCAATATTTACATAATATTTCTTACTTTTAGCAACCGACAATCCACAACTAGAAAATCCAGATACACCATTACCAAACAACGAAAGTTCTCTTCCTTCTCCACAATCCGAAGATACGAATTGTGATGACCAGACCATTACTAGTAAGAGATCACATACCCCTGAAAACAGTTCTAATGCTAAGAAGGTGAAGAAAGAGCCAGATAGTCCTAACAAAACAGATAACCCCAAAGTCCCCACAACCCCACAGTCGCACGGCACTGAAGAAGGGCACCCAGTATTACATCAGAACCCTGTGGCACACATTGATACACAAAACCCCATAGATGCGAACACGGAGCCTCAGAACTATGTCACCTATGTAAATTATGTAAATCCAGCTTCACCGAACCCTACAGAGATATACTTACCTCCAGTGTTTTGTAATGATTTAATGCTGGCCAGATATTTACTGTCAATGGAAACAGAAGAGTCTCAAGCTCCTAGAAACGTCAATAATGACTCAGAAAGTGCTTATGAAGCGGATACTAATGCAGATCCAAACCCTGAACTGGGGTCTGAGAACCATGGTAGTGCCGAAGTAAAGAAGGAACCGCTAACTCCTAATGATAAAAAGAACATAATAGAAAACCCTTATGTAGCGATGCCCGGATCAAGTCATGACGGTCCAGTAAGTTAAGCCACAGAATATTATAACAGTTAGTGGTAGTAGGTACTTCTAGTTGAGTTGAGCTCATTTTCCGAGTGGTTTTGTATTGAGTCTTGTCACCTTATCATGCGAAACCCACTCGGTAAGTGGCGAAACTGTTTGCCGAACTCAGAATAGATACTAAAAGGGAATTAGTGTTCTAGCAGCGGCGATGGGCTTGCGAACCGTCACGTATGGAAAACCAACTACTGCGAAATGTGGATATGGGCCAGAATATAATATTTGGATGTACTTAGTTAAAAATTCGTAATATTTTTTTTTTTATTTAATAAAATTCTGTGCAGATTTTCTTCTTCCACTAACTTAAAAATCGGCTAGATTGTTCAGAGCGTTGAAAATATTCCCTTTCTATATTACTTTCATTTTCAGTGTTTATAAAGTTTCATTTTTGTGTAAAAGTCTTGTAAATGAGAGCTAGCCTAAAATGTAAAAGGTGTGCATGAATATAAAGGTATCTCTTCACCCCGCAGGCTTGTTCAAATGACGACGGCGCCGCCACCGGCGGGGCCGCCAAGCAGCCCGACCGGCCCAGAGAGCGCTGCTTGTACGGAGCCAACTGTTACAGGCAAGTCTTATTTAAAATGGATTTTTTCGAAGTATCTAAGTATTATATCAGTATCAGTAAGTATTATACCCATTGTAAAAGCTTTGAAAGTAAAGAACTTAAATTCGAGAACTTTTATGTTAGTTCGACGAGCTATTTATTCGCCTTAGGGCCGGTTTCACCATGCTCTGTTAGTTACTAATCAAGGATTAAAAGACCGTTAAATCTAACCTTAGCTGTCAAACGCGTATATTTTGACATATTTAACGGCCCTTTAATCCTTTGTTAATCTAACAGAGCATGGTGAAACCGGCCCTTAGACTTCTGAAAGCTAAGTGTTATTTATTACCAAATTCTAATGCCAAATGATTTAAATTCCAGGAGGAACCCCCAGCACAAGCTCCAGTTCTCCCACCCAGCGGACCCTGACTACGGCCCCGGCGCCACCGGACAGTGTCCGTACGGAGCCTCCTGCCGCCGGGTGGACTTGCGACACTGGCTGATACACGACCACCCCCTCGGGACTGTACCGCCTCTTCCACGACAACAAGGTATACTCTTGAACCGCCCCTTCCACAACAACGTATAATCACTGCCCTCTCTGGATTGTACCGCCCCTTCCACTACAAGTTATATCCACCACCCCCCAGGGATTGAACCGCCCCTTCCACAACTATGTAAACTCACCACCCCCCAGGGATTGAACCGCCCCTTCCACAACAAGGTATACTCACCACCACCTGGGACAGTATCCGTTCGCCGCCGTGTCGACCCGCGACAAATTAATGCAACTATCTATTCATCAAAATAATGTTTTTTGTTTCAGGTAGACGAGTGGCACATCGTCAGGTATTCTATATAAACGCGCGCGATGTGCATTGCCACCAGGATCTGTACGAAGTAGGGGACGAGGACGGCGATAGCGTCGATTTCGATTACGAGTTCTAATCGATTGTACTTATGCATCTGACCGAATCGATTATTCGCATGAATTATAATCTTAGCTATCATAGTAGTAACATAACTAAAAATGATAATCAATAAATAAATAATATGGATAAGCATTCCACGATAAGCCTCAACAAGGTAGGTAATGCTTGTATTCTAGGAACTAGATATACAAGCTTAAGTAATACTTATATACTTTTTTTCTTGTTATTAAATATTTATAATAAATTATGACACCCAGATTAAGAATAAACATCTATGTTTATTATTATATTATTATTAAAGTTCATTCACTGTGGGGAAAGTGTGAAATTTTAAATAACTTTAGGTACTTTAAAACACAGGCTTCACACATTGTCTGAAGCCATAAACAAAATTTAATATGTCTTAGAAACCTTGTATTTCAAAGCAAGGAACTCTAAACGCGCCCCGTCTGTTTCTTTTTTTATTTATTTATTAATTCTATCAGTTATGAGCTGGTATATTCGTGCAGGAAACAGACAGGGTCGGTTGGTACCTATTATTACATTACAGAATTTGAATCTTCATTTTTTTTAAATTCTGTTGTTACATTCACATTCCAGTTAAGAAAGAAGTTCCTTGTTTTACACAATGTAATAGATTTATGTGCAGCATTCGTGATATTGTAGTCGTTGTCTTATTTTAAGTTGTGTTATTTGGTCAGGTAATCCGGTCAGAAAACGGCAAAAGAAGGTAGTCAGACAACCAAGTGCCAGTGAAGAGTCCGATCGAGATTCACTATCACCCGATTTAATTTTGGATGGTAAGAGAAAGAGAAAAACTGTAAAAAGAGAAAGATGCAGTGACTCTGAAGAGGAGCAGGATCCTTATGCAACCGATGAGTCTGACGATTGGGAACCAGGCAGTGATGTTACTAAGATGTAAATCTAAAAATTTAATGATTATGTATGTTTGATTTTATATATTTTTTTTTTTTTTTTATATATCTAAAGCCTGATTTCATTATTGTTGATGTTAATGTTTAAGTGTGAAAAGTAAAATATCGAATGCTGTTAGGTGTATATAATGAGTTTCAATTGCCTTTGACCTAATTCCAGACCGCTAGTGTTGTTCATCACTGAAGGTTTATTCCTCACGATTACTCATTAGTGAACAAATTCTAAGGAAACATTATAACTGCTTTCACTTAATTCATCGAAATATCATTTCAAAATTTAGAATATTGGCATCTTAAATTTAGAATTATTTTATTTTAAATTTAATTTATTTTTAAGACTAATAAACCAGTTTCTGAAAGCCCGATCAAAACTAATCGGATGTCAAGTCACTTGCTATCTCTATCTAATTCGATGTAATAGCTGAAATGGCGAGTGACTTGACATCCGATAAGTTTCGATCGAGCTTTCAGAAACCGGCGGTCAGCCCAACAATTAATTGTTACTTTTAAATTGTTTTCTCATACAAGTGAATTGTATTCTTTTTGAGAAATAAATAATCTTTAACCCTAGAATTTCTCTAGAAAATCGATTTTAATGAAAAAAATAATTGAAATTGAATCCTAAGCCTTAATAACGTTTTCTTATAACTAGTGAATAAAACATTCCAAAATCAAAACGGTCTATATTGGGTTCAATCACTTTGAAACATCTTTTAAACATGGTAAAAGGGCCTCATAAGTCACGCTTTATAGGAACGTGCCCTACGAAGCACTGCTATGCGTCCATCAACTTGCGGCGTACAGATATGAAGCCTCATGTGTCTGTAATGGTGGCACTTCACATCGCTATTACATATTCGCGTTTTTATTTGCTTTTTATTCAGCTTTATTGTGTAGCAGTCCGGATAACTCGAACATCACGTCCACAAATCGCCACGAACAGCAGTATTCGTATATTAGTCTTGCTCGTTATAATATATGCAAATAGGCGAGTTGAGTCACTACAATCGTCGTAGGTATTTGATAAAGACGTAAGCCAGAATCGTAGCAAGCGGAAAGTCTCTGCCTACCCCTATGGGAAACAGGCGTGATTTTATGTATGTATTTGGGAAAATAAGTCGATTACACGAACACAAATAGCGATGTGAAGTGCTGCAATAAAGGTCTTCGTGGTAGTCGTGGTAGTTAATAAAACCCTTCATCGTCCGAGTGCGCATGCGCGTGCGCGTGCGCGTGCGCGTCCCACTCGGGCGCGCCGGCCAGCAGCAGCGTGGGCGGGGCCTCGCCGCCGCGCACGCGCAGCGCGTACACGGCGTACTCCACCTTGGACACGTTGGCTCGCGTCGTCGGCTGCTTGCGCGCTAGCTCCTTGCCCACGTAGAACAGACCTGTACCGATAGGAACATGGTACAGTACCCGCTTGATACAACATTATTGTTTCAGGCTGCATCGTCCCACTGCTGCTAAGTTATGCTAATCTCTTTTCTTATCTTGCAATCTGCCTTGGGCATTGAATGAGAGTCGAGTAGTTCCACGACGCAAGGCATGAGTGGTATGCATCCATGCTATATTGATGTCATACTTATTATCATCTATTTCATGGTGGGGGAATAAGATCTGCACTTACATCCTGCAATGGGGTGTATGCTCCCTGCTAACTGCACTCCAGGCAACTCCTTAAGGCGAAGACAAGAGCTAATGTGACTCTCGCTCGCACGTTTCGACATGTTGAAAGATATAAAATTACTAAAGTCATTTTCGAAAAATCGCAATCAACCATTTTGTGTGCAATTGCATTGCACACAGTTTAGTAAAAAATTCATTTTGATCGATACATGTTTTCCTACTCAAAAGTTTGGTTTACTAGTTTTCGTACATAAGCAAACTTTTAATCAGGAAAACTTGTATCAATCAAAATGATTTTTTTACTAAAATGTGTGCAATGTAATTGCTCACAAAATGCTTGATTGCGATTTTTCGAAAATGACTTTAGTGATTTTATATCTTTTAACATGTCGAATAGTGCGAGCGAGAAGTTGATTGATAGTTGTCAGCCCCTTAAAGTAGCGGAATATTATCATCATCCATAGGACTTTACCCATTGCTGGACGATAAGCTAGCTAGACCAATATTCAAGACCAATATCCAAAAACAAAAGAAAATCCTATCATGTCCAAAATTGATAGACTGACTTATATCTTGAAACATTGATGGGTGAATTCATTCATAATATTCATGATGCATTAGATGACTGACTAAAGTAAACTCTTAATCCCTGAATTAAAAGAGTAAGAAATCGCCTAATTACCTAAGAATCCAGCATACAGTTGACGCACAACCTGGCACGCAAAGAAACAATCTTCACTCTCTCCACTTGAAATACTGTTAATAGCACGTCTCATCAGCTCTCCGCTCAAATCTGCCAATCCTAGCATGTAATCTAACTGCGGAACGAGTGCCACAAGAGTCTTCACTGATCCATCATCTGAAGTTATTGTGAAAGTCATTTCTTTGACAACATCAGAATATGTAATGATTTCTTTCTTCTCAATCAGTGAGAGCAATGTCCTAGCCTCTATGTACTCCTGGTATCCAGCGGTCACAGCCCTACTATGCAGGTAAGCGGGACTATTTTCTAGTTCAATTGTTATAGTTTTTATAGGACCATCTATGAGCTTCTGAATGCGATCTTTGGCTTCTTCTATTTTCTTTTCTAGTGATTCTTTTCTGCAAAATCATTATACCATTTATATTTTCAGTTAACTTGTACTATGTAAATAAACATTATCCTTGTAATAACACATACTTAACGACGGAATGTAATAAGAATATAATCCTCTTGCTTTCAATAGTGACATCCCTGGAGCACTTCACTAGCCGCTCATGCCGGTCCTGCCTGCTCGTCAGCTTTTGGTGGATTCCTTGGAACATGAGCATAGTTGAACTGTCCTCGGTCAGGACCGAGGTAGCTTCCCGCGCTACCGAGGACAGAGTCTGGTTTGAATTATCGCTTTTATTGTTGCGACGATGCCCACGGTGGTGTCTGCCTAAAAAGATATGTGTAAATTGAACTTAAGGTTATTGAACTACTATTATAATATACATGGGCAACACAAACCCCTTACCATTGCCTGACATTGCTGGGCAAACAGATGGATAGAGTTTGTTTGATTGAAAATTCGTATTTAAATACGAAGGGAGTTTAACTTTTATTTTTGTTTACACTCACTAGTTTCGTTATATGAGTGAATGAAATAATTTTACTTCCATGCAACTTCAGATGAATGAGTTTTGACTGCCAACATAGACTATGCTATAACCGGGTCTTTCCGAAAATAAAAAATATTGCAGTGAGATGCAGAGCCAGGCAGAGGTATCAAGTCAATCGCAAAAAAATGGGGTTTGCTGTGTATATTTATGAGTCTGTGCTGTGATTTGATTTCTTTAAAAAAAATATTATGTTTTGATTGATGATTTCATTCATGTGAGTTGAGTAGTAATTGATTAAAAGCAGTAGGTAATTATTTTGAACTTTTATTTACATTAATTGAATTCTTATTTTTCTAATAATTTACTAGTAGATATATCATTGTTCTAGTTACTGTTACAGGAATTCGTGTTGACTGCCCAGAGTCCACGAATTATCTTCAGCAACTGATAACCCACAGGGCGTGACGTTCTTTACTTTCTTTGAAAAACTAGAAAAGAAAGGTACCGACAATACAAAGAAGTAACTCTAAACTTGAAGTAAAATAATCCAATTTTTTTGATGAAACAATGTTTATTCTCTCTATTTTTCAGGAAAGCACTATGTCGCAAACCTTAACTTTTGGTGATTCATGCGCCCCTATAACAGTTCACGCTTGGAATAAAGATAGAACACGTAAGTATATCGACTTAATCATAGACCCGACCGTTATCACCCACTGCTGGGTATGCATTCCTCATTTTATCTCTTGTCTTGTGCTTATTTTTCAAAACTGAAATGCATAACTGTAAGGCCTGATTTCATAGAAGTACCTATCGCTTTATCATCTAATTCTATTTTCAGAAATAGCGTTCTCTCCCAATAATAATGAGGTCCACATATACGAAAAAGAAGGAAACGATTGGAAGCAGACCAATAACCTTGTAGAGCATGATTTGAGAGTCATGGGCATTGACTGGGCTCCTAACACTAACCGCATAGTTACTTGTTCTGTTGACCGCAATGCCTATGTTTGGACCCAAGGGGAAGATGGCAAGTGGAGTACCACTCTTGTACTTCTACGTATAAACAGAGCTGCCACTTGCGTCAAGTGGTCCCCAATGGAGAACAAGTTTGCTGTGGGCTCAGGTGCTCGACTGATCTCTATTTGCTACTTTGAGAAAGAAAATAACTGGTGGGTTTCCAAGCATATCAAGAAACCAATAAGGTCTACTGTGACTTCTCTTGATTGGCATCCTAATAACATACTTTTGGTAGCTGGATCTGCTGATTTCAAGGTGAGAGTCTTCTCTGCCTACATTAAGGATATTGAAGATCAGCCTGGACCTAATGTTTGGGGCTCTAAGCTGCCCTTAGGACAGCTGCTGGCTGAATTTCCTAACACCCCCTCAGGAGGTGGTTGGGTACATAGTGTTTCATTCTCGGCTGATGGCAACAAGATAGCTTGGGTGGGACATGACAGCTCAATAAATGTGGCTGATGCTGCTGAAGGAAAAGCTGTTTATAAACTAAAGACTGAATTTCTACCATTCCTGGGATGTACGTGGATTACTAACAACTCTCTCATCGCAGCAGGACATAGCTGCATTCCATTGCTGTACTGCCATGATGGTGATGAGATAAAGTTTGTTGCCAAACTGGACAATACTCAGAGGAAGGAGTCTGGGGGACTTTCTGCTATGAAGAAGTTCCAGTCTCTCGACCGGCAGGCCCGCATTGAGACTAATGACACCTTCCTTGACTCTATCCACCAGAATGCTATAACTTGCATTAGCCCCTACAAAGGTACCAAAGCTCAAACAAAGAAGTTTAGTACCTCAGGCCTCGATGGACAGCTAGTCATCTGGGATGTGGACTCACTTGAGCGCACCATGGAGGGCCTCAAGATTGTCTAAGAAAAAACCATGTTATTTAGTGATTTATATTTCAAGGAATAATAATTATAATCAGTTTGCGTGAGAGTACTGAAGTCACTCCATTTAAAACTAAATGTTAACACGGAAAGCTGTGGCAATAATTTTTTAATCACAGTCCAATCAGTCTAGCCGAAAATGAAACCATAAGCAAACACAGCAGCAAGTGAATTCAGCTCCACTTTAAGTAAATACTTTCAAATATACAGAATAGACTATAAATAAATTATAGATAAAACTTTATGTTTATACAATTTTAATTTTAACTGATATTTTAATTATAAATTAAGGACTACACTCTACACATAGATCACTTTTAATACTACTGAAGTACTGATTGCTGTCAAATATTACATTAAAATTTAAGAAATCAACGAAATGTTTGTTTTAACATTAACATCAAAGTCATACTTTAACCTAGGAATCTATAAGGCCATTCGTAATAGGTAATATAGCCGCGTGCTATTGCGCGACTATCTTAAAGACGGGTCCGATGCGTATGAACACTCTGCGAAGCACTGAACGCAGCTCCGCCTTCAGGTCGAAGCACGTTATCTCGCACAGAAGCGGGTAGTAGCTGGAAACGTGTGCCGCAAACTGAAATAAAAAAATACCTATTAATACAGTTAAATCCCTAGACCACTACCGGTAGTGCAACTCGAGTTTAGAATTCCCTACGATATTATTGTGCAGTAGTGTGTAAGAGAAAATATTCAATATCCATTACAGCAAAGTTCGTTAAATATTTTTTTTGATAAAACTGCATTACCTACTAGTAGTGCAGATGTGTGGATTATGAGTAATGAGGGTAATCTTTCATCATACATTATCAATCTGTGTTTGATAGGTCCGCGAAAACCTATCATAACATCATCTATCACGATAACAAGGAAAAAATTCAGTATGCTTAGGTACTCGATGATGAATATTCGTTCGTATTTGGCTTCACGATAAACTAAACATTCATACCTAAAATTCTTTATCTCTTTTGTATAATAGGTAGGTGAGTAAAATTATCTAGGTAAACTAATTAGATAGTCTAATCTAACCATAGATAAAACGTTCGGAATTCGACAGCTACCCAGATAATTCTTGATCAGTCAAGGATCAAGAATTATCTGGGTACTTTACTAGAGCGTTCTTTATATAAGTGCAGACGTCTGCACTAAGATGCGTATAGGTACCTACACTTCGTGAGGCGTATACATACATCTTCGTGCACGCGACGGTGCGTTCGACTTACTCTTTCGTCGGGCATCTTCAGTATTCTCGTAAGAATGAGCAGCAGAATGGAAGTCCACGCATCTCTGTGGGCCTCGTTGGTGACTCCGACGAAGTACTCCAGCGCCTCGCAGCAGGTGGCGATGAGGCTGTCCTGCACGGCGGGCCAGTGGTCGCGCCTCGCCTCGTCGCTGTACATCTTAAGCAATATCCGAAGAACGCACGCCAAGGACTGCGTCTCCTGCTTCAGCATGTTCGGCTTCACCGATCCCTTGAAGTTAGCTTTCCAAAGCACATTCCGCTGCGCATTGTTCGTATTGAACGTTTTAGCGAAGCGATGGCTGCACATGAGACAGTCGACGAGACGCAGCAGATGCGGCGAGCTCAGCAGGCGGTACATGCCCTGCTCCTCGCGCTGGCACGGCTGGTCGCCGCGGGGCGCGCCCGTGAGCTCGGCCGCGGCCAGCGCCAGCGTCTCCGCGTCCTCCTTGCGCGAGGTCGCCGGGTAGAACACTATGTTGTCGATCGTCTGGATCAGCTCGAGCTGCACGACGCACTTGATCAGCAAGCTGTTGAACACGCGGTTCGTGGACTTGATCTCGTCGCCTCCCTGCGGCTTCTTGAGGATGCCGTGCCGGACGTGCGGCGCGTCGTCCTCGCCGTCGTCCGGCTTCCAGGTGAGCAGCGTGCTCGGCAGCGTGCTGTTGAAGATGTCGAGCATGATCTGGCACGTGTTGTCCCACGTGTCCGCGCCGAACTTCATGCCGTTGGAGATGACGAGGTTCTCGAGGCAGTTGGTCCCGGAGCGCGCGAGCTGCTCGTTGTCCTGCTGCACGCACCAGTGCAGCTGCGCGTACAGCTGCTCGAGCAGCAGGCCGCCCAGCGTGTCGAAGTACTGCGTGAACACGTCCACGATCGCGTACAGCGCGTGGTTGCACGTCGTCGTCATCCACTCGTTCTTCTCCAGCTGGTGTTCGGGGAGCTTCATGTTGTCGAAGATCCTGAACAAGATGTTGAACAGGTCCCTCCACCAGTGCGGCCGGAACGATTCACCGTGCGTTTTTATGATTTCGAAGAGGACCGTGAGTCCTCGGGTGCGCACGTCGAGCTTGCAGCGGCTGACGACGCACGACAGCGAGAAGAGCAGCGGGAACCAGCCGCGGAGCCACGCACGGTCCAGCTCGGGCGCGCCCGGCTCGCCCTCCAGCGCGGCGTGCTCCGCGAACAGCTGCGGGGAGGCGCCCACGGCGGTCGCGCACGACCTCACGAGCCTTATCGCTTCCATCGAAGTGTCGGGGAACTTCGCATTGCACGCGAATTCTGATAAACACTTGACGGCATCTTGGAAGGAATCGATCATTGTCGGGAATTGTCTTTCGTACAGGTCCGAGATTATCTTGCCGGTAGTCTGGAATGCTAAGTCGACGATCGCCTCGTCCTGGTCGCTCGCCGCTAGGTGGAACACGGAGAAGATGTTTTTCCACCCGGACCTTATATTATGGGCTTGCGAGTTCACCATCTGAGCGATGCACCTAACCACCATGTCTCTGATTGTTGGTGAACTGTTCTTTTTCATGATGTGCTCGAATGGTCTCAAAAAGTCTTTCTGGAACTTGAAATTAGCGAACTCTCCTTTCTCAATGAATTTCATGGAAAGTTGTCTGAGCGAATCGACGGCGAAGAACGAAATGTCTTCGTTAGTGTTGCAGCCCACTTTGTTGAAATGATCACCGAGGACTTGCCATATTCGAGACCACTGTAATCTGATACGACCCATGTTGTAGTATGATATTTCGACTATTTTCTGAAGAGAAAACATTCTAGGATTTGTGGGATGGCTCAGCTCGTCCAGTGACACTTGGCATAAAGCTTTTACGAAATCTACAATGGCATCACCATCTAGTTTCGTCGAACCAGTGAATATTCTGTCAACAGCTACGACTACACTCTGTGAGCTCGTTTCACCGATGTGCTCCTTGACGCTGGGATCTAAAGACATCAAGCTAAACTTCAATGAATCCGGTTGGGGTTTGATTCCTGATCCAGAGAGGAACTGGGGTCGC
The DNA here is from genome assembly GCA_932294275.1 of Chloroclysta siterata. NCBI lineage: Eukaryota > Metazoa > Arthropoda > Insecta > Lepidoptera > Geometridae > Chloroclysta > Chloroclysta siterata. Next base: position 28,929,713 of record OW028590.1, on the reverse strand, counting down.
ACCCCCGTTCCTATAAGCTGGGCTAGTTCCAGCTGTGAAATGCATTTGACGATATCCAGCCAACTGGATCCCAAGTAGTTGCCATCTGTGTGCGCCACTGTAATCAGAGTTTTTATCGTGTCGATGTTCTTAGCTTTCATTTCTGTGATAGGCGAGTTTGCCGTGAGGAGGGTGAATCGCGCTAGTGCTTGCACGTAAGCGTCCCTCTCGAGTGACATGTGGAAAATGCAGGCGATGCGGATAGCACACCTGATGCCGTCCAAACATAAAGACGCTATTTCGGGATCGTCGCAATCTTGCAGTCCCACCGAGAAGGCTGCGAGGAAGGGAGTCCAAGCCATTTTAAACATAGGCCTCACGTGTTCCATGTGCTTGGCGGTTGTAAATGGAGTCTGAACATGCGACACGGATTCCATCAAGTTCTTAGCGGCGGTCGAGATCTGCTCCATCTCCATGTTCCAAATGAGTTTACGTTTCTTTTCGTTCGAGAACAAGGTTTTCCCGGGCTTGGAAGTGTTTTTCATTTTGATCTCATGGCCGGCGATTTCGTCATAGATCGTCGACAAGTACTCGCGTGGTAAATCGTTGTTGTCGCTTATTCCGCTGTTCAGTTTTATGTATTGCTCCTTTGTCATTTTGTTCTTGACTTGCGGCGAATGCAAATCAGTCGTGAGCATTATAATGGAAAATGCTAATACGTAGACTGTATCCGCGCTCGTGAATAGGGTGTTGTTAGGATTGCATTCGCAGTAACGCGATGCAAATTTTTCCATTAGCCTGTCGATTTTCTGCGCTTCGCCGGGCAGTCTGAATCCTTCGAGGAAGTAGCGTAATGCGGCTACGATATCCATGTTTGCGAAATTCATCGCGTCTACATAGGCATACATGACTTCCTTGGAATTATCATCGTTTTCACCTAAGAATTCTCCTACAAATGTTTTGTCCAGCCTTTCATCACTCAGAAGCCACTCTGCAATTTCCTTAGTGGAAGTTCCTAATAAGTTCTGATCTTGCAAAAATGCCACACCTTTCTTGGGTTTTCTGTTGAATAAATCTATACCTGTTTCCCACACTTCCTTCTGTTGTTTCAAAACTTCAAACTGTTCTGGAGAATCGAGAGTTTCTCTGTTTCCAATGTTGCTGGACCCAGTGGACACCAGGCTCAGGCTAGATCCCCCATGGGATTTTATACTGTGGTGATCAATGTCTTCTTTAGCTGTTCTTTCACCTAAAGTCGTCTGGAGGTTTGGATTGATGTAAAGCTCTTTGCTCCATTCCACCATACATTTCAAAATCGAAACGAGACATTCTAAGCCGCGGATACGCATCGATTTCTCTTGATTAGGCGTCGCACCTAGTTCCAAGGCTTGTCGACCTTGAGCGATCTTTGAAACATCATTGACCAATCGTTGAAAGAGATTGGCTGCTGAAAGGTCGCAATCGTAATTCACGTAAATATCTACGACACTCTGTGCGTCGCCGCAGATTCTCGTCAGAGCTTGAATGACCATCCACTTGTGTTCAAATGTCGAGCTTGATGTCTCCAAGATGTTCATAAAAATTTCTTTGAAAAATACCTCTATTTGCTTTTTGAGATGAACTTTGAAGTTTTGCAGCAGAGCTAAAAATATTGCCAGTGAAAGCTCGAAAACTTCTGGTACAGAACTGACGCCATTTTTGGACAATGCAACACACAGGTATTGCTTGATTGCTGTTATAAACATCTCATTATTCCTAAAAACAGGCCCTGCATTCTGGAGGATAGATAAAAGAAGATGCAGAGAGAGAATTTTGGATCTTAACTCATGGGACTTGGGGTCAGGGGTGCCCTCAGGTAAGGGTTTCATTGAAAGCTTACATAGAGCTCTGAATACCAAAAACGCATCTTTCTGAAGGACATGTGTGAATTTAGCTGTCACTGAGTTGTCATTTTCTGATGCAACATCCATGCTTTCTTGTGAAGGAATTCTCTTCAGTGAGTCTTCTGCTGGAATCTGACCATTGCTCTCTTGGGACACACTTCCACTGTCATGAGAGTCAATTGGGTTCTCATTGTTATCAGGTCCATGGGGTAAATCCTCTGTGCTCTTCTTTGTAGCAATATTTATTGCATTGTCTATTACCGAGTCTACTATTTGCTTAGCAATTATTTTAGCCTCCAAAACATCATCTAGCTGTTCTAGTCGAGGTGTATCTACTTCATTGCTTTCTCCTTCATTGGTATTATTGCTTTCATCTGACACTACTTTGCCATTAGGGATTTTATGTTGCACTGTTTCAATTTCTCTTCTCTCATCTTCAGGTATTTCACAATCTGTTTCCAAAGCTTGATTTTCCATTTTAGTGAATATTACATTAAGCATTTGTGTGAGTGTTGCTCGTGCAGTAGTTTGATTGATGAGGTTTTTGCTAGCCAAATAAATATTGTAGCAAGTTCTCACAGCTAATAGTACAGTTCCTTCATGGACTTCAACATGCTGGCTTGTTATAACGGTGAGTAAGGCTTTTATAATTTGGAGTTGAACTCCTTCATCAGTCTGTGGGCCAGTAAAGCAACTGCAAATTGTTTCTACTATTCGATCTATTAAAAGTTTCCTTGGTGTAGTTGAATCAGGAATGTTTCCAGTAAGATGACCATATGCTATCAGCTTTTGCAGACAGTCAAGAGCTGTGACAACTATCCGGGCTGCCTTGCTCTGGCATGCCAGCTCAAATGGTAAGAAGTACTTCTCCGCTGTGATGATGTTGGATGCATCATTTTTGGGCAATGGCAAGGTACCTGATGTTGGACTCTCAGCTGATTCCAACTGTCCTCCATTTTTAAGTTCAGCTTTAATTTCCTCTGAAAGTAAAAACCAATAAATATTTTTGTAGATATAGGTTAGGTCTATTGTAAACACAATGACATAGACATAAAACATTTACTTATGAAATAATTTATCAAATGGTGTAAATGTGTGTAGGCAATTGAAACACAAGAGACAATAATATTACCATTATGAAGTGGTTCAGTTTCCCACATAAATGACATCTGAGCCATTGTGGTTTATTGCTCTGTTGAAAGTAGGATCAAATTTAGGTATATTCTGATAAGGCAACTAGGTTTCCACTTTCAACTTCAAGGTCAAAACATTCACTAGGTATCAACAATATAACTATTGCATTAAATTCCAATTTAACACAATAAGCGATATGTATGCAGATAGATAGACACCTACTTACTAAGTGCTAGTTAGTGGTGATGGAAACAAAATGTCAGGGCTCACCTAAAGCAACTTCACATGACTTCTTCAGTTGGCTGTGATAGGACCTTTTGATATCCTTGTCGGCCAGGATCTTTTCCAATGCCCTTACTATGAACATTTCTTTAGTTTTCAGGTTGGTTTGCATCGTTAATCTTTAAGAAATCACTCCATTCGTTCCTATCGGAATCGACTTAGAATCGCGGTGGTATTGTAGACATTTATGCTATTGTTATGGGATCGCTGATGTATTATTTTCGTAGGTCTATGTTCCGTGTAAATTACAGCACAAAAATAACATCACATAACTTTAAGGAACTGCGGATTCGGATTTTAATGAAATCATTTCTGCGAGACTATTTCCTTTTACGATTCACACCTCATCACAAACATGTCATGTCAGTCTGTCAATGAAATATGTATGACAGTCATTAATCGGCTGCGTTCAGCTATACGTACGACCGATCCACACCACTAACTTAGTTAGCCAGCCACGCAGTCGCAGTACAATTTTTCATTTAAACCTAATTTATAACATGGTAATAAGTGTGACGAACTGTGATGACATGTGTGATGTGATCAAATAAGATCATCACATCAACATAAATTTTAGAAACAAACCAACGTGAAATAAGAAAAATTAAATAACTCTGCGTTTGCAATCTATGTAGTCCACAATGTAGTGACTTCCGCCGCAGCTTGCAAGGCTGCGGGTAAGGGCCTGTAGCTGGAGCTATTTACCCTAAGTTTGACATCAACCTGGAACCTAGTCGCCGGCTAGTTACCCACAGTGCCAACCGGCTTTTTAGAAGTCTAATTGACACTGTCAAAATGACGGTCAGGTTCCATAAATGAGCGAAGAAGAAAAAAAATACTAGCTTGCTGAAATAGCGTATTCGCGTAGAATTATTTTATTTTTTTCAAATTATTTCGATTTATAATCCCATTTGCACCGAGTTTTTAATTTAGCTATTTCTTTGTTATCTTACAAAATTGCTTCCACAATGACAGTCACGCGGGTGGCGGAGTCCCGCACAGAATTCAAGTTGAAAAGTTTGCCAGAGGACGCTATTTCTAGTGTGAAATTCGCACCAAAATCTAGCCAATACCTTCTTGTATCTTCTTGGGACTGCTCCGTGAGGCTCTACGATGTTAGCTCGAATATTGAACGACACAAGTACAGTCATGAGTTGCCCGTGATGGATATTTGTTATCGGGTATGAGTTTCATTTTACCACGCTTTCAAACTTGTCAACAAAACAAACCACTGTTTGTATTTAATATTTTTTCCCCGCTCGGTGTTTAGATTAGAGTTCAAGTCTGATCTTATCTTGAACCCTGTAAATTAGGTACCATTTAATTGTAATTGATTTGGTTTCCAGGATGCAGTCCACTGTTACAGTGGAGGTCTCGACAACACAATCAAAATGTACGATCTCAACGCTACCACCGAGTCCACACTCGGAGAGCACAAAGGTGCTATACGATGTGTCGAATTTGCAGCTGAAGTGAATGCTGTGCTGACAGGCAGCTGGGACGGCACTGTGAAGATGTGGGACAGCAGAGTACCCAACTGTGTTGGCACTTATAACCAGGGGAATGAAAGGGTGAGAAGGGTATATTATTATAGGATTTCAGTAATAATAGATTTCATGAATCATTTTCAATAAAAACTTACTTTGTGTCCATGTAAAACTAATACCTGTTTAAAGTTATATATTCTTGATTATGTTTGGGGCCATATTATGTTTTGTTTAATGAATTTAATTCAATATTCTAACCAAATTAGGGATGTTATTCAATAGTACATTTTACATTTGCATGTATTTATTTGATAGCCTTCACAGCTCAGTTGGTAGTAGCTCTGCCTTCTGCGCTGTAGGCAGTGGGTTTGATCCCCACCAAGAAAAAACATTTGTGTGATGAACATAGATGTTTGTTCTCTGTCTGGGTGTTATATAATATTATAAGTATGTATTTACCAAAAAAAGAAGTTGCTATCTAGTTCCCATATTACAAGCTTTGGCATAGTTTGAGGCTAGATAGAGTGGAATATCCAGCAAAAAAAAAAATGTTGTTAATTAAATGTTTTCTTGTCTTACAGGTGTACACAATGAACATTGTGGGTGAAAAATTCGTAGTAGGCACATCAGGCCGCAAGATATTTGTATGGGATGTCCGAAACATGGGTCATGTGAACCAGCGCCGGGAATCATCCCTTAAGTACCAGACCCGATGCATCAGGGTGTTCCCTAACAAGCAGGGCTACGTCCTTAGCTCAATAGAAGGAAGAGTTGCTGTTGAATATTTGGACAGCAATCCTGAGGTGCAGAAAAAGAAATATGCCTTCAAGTGTCATCGGATCAAAGATGGTGGTAAGGATCTGTCATTATTATTTTGAATCTTGGCGAAAAGGCAAATGAAAATAACAGTATTACATAATATAAATTTACACCATTAGAAACCCTCAAGTATCTGAATGCTTTTAGTTTTAATGCTTACCATGGGCAGCTTACACAGCTTAATAGTACAACAAGAACCTATATTTTTTTTTTCTATTCTTATTTGCAATCAGGTTTGTAACCATAATTAAACAAGAAATTTGAAAAGTCTTCTTGATCAGCAAAACTTACATCATTTCTTTATTTTGTACCAAAGTCATTAAAAATGATACCTAATTTCAGGCTTAGAAAAGATCTACCCTGTGAATGCAATCAGCTTCCACTCCGTGTACAACACATTTGCGACTGGAGGCTCTGATGGCTATGTCAATATTTGGGACGGCTTCAACAAGAAGAGACTTTGTCAATTCCATAGGTATGCTGTTATTTGTGTATTTGCGTATTCGCAAATACACAAATTCTTGTTAGGGAATAATAAGCAAATGTAAGTGAATAAAGTACTACTACACTACACATCGTCGTATTTGCGAATGTAAGACGAATACTTAAACGAATAAATAAAATAGCGATGTGTAAGGTGCAGAAACAAGAGAAAAGTGGAGGTAGGTGGTCTACTAAAAGATAGATGAAAAATTATGAGAAAGGAATACCTACCATAAGGAATGAAAAATATAATATAAGATCTTTATTAATTCTCTTAAGATTACAAACCACTTACGAGAACTTAAACGAATAGGTAGGTATGTATAACAATAATTTTGTTCAAATTGAGCTAAACAAAACAGATTTGGGTAGATTGGAAAATAAATTATGGGCGAAAATATGAATGGGACTGAATTACACGGTGATTTTGTTACTGTTTTAAATAAAATCATAATCACTCTTTCCGGTCCTGCGCCAACTGAATCCACTTAGCTCCCACGGCCCCCACGATATCATCAGACCAACTGGCCAGTGGTCTGCCTCAAATTAATTTCTCTCCGCAGATACAACACCGCTGTCTCATCGCTAAGCTTCTCTCACGACGGATCCGCTCTTGCCATCGCCTGTTCTCAACTGGACGAGAGCCAAGTGGAAGAACCCAAGCCTGAAGATACCATCTACATCCGATACGTCACCGACCAGGAGACCAAGCCTAAATAAACGTCTAGTTTAGAAAGTGATGGTTGGCTAACTTTAATACGCCCTATTGTGTGTGACTAGGTATAAAAGTGAAAAGGTACATGCTAATCTATCTCCTAAATAAATCCTGTTTTTTTTTTACTGTAAAGTCAAATGTGAGTTGAACGGCAGGCCAATTATCTAAAAACAAGTCGCAGCGGTACTGATGTCGCTGCGACTGCTACTGATAGCAGTAAAATAAGTTGTTACTTTTCATGAAACAATTTTTGCGTCAAAAGGTTCTGGATTATCAACTTATATTTTATTTATTTAACAAGCAACTACTCATTTTTAACCGACTTCAAAAAAAGAGGAGGTCCTCAATTCAGCTGTAAGTTTTTATTTTTTTTACGCGACACCAATTATTATTATGAATTGATTTTGATGATTCTTTTTTTTTTGGTAGGCCATACTTCAGATATCTAAAAAATAAAAATAAAAACGATATCCACAGGATGTCGTTTTGGTTTGTAGTTCCCTAAAAGTTTAGTTTTTTATTAAGTTTTTGCAAAACGTTAATTATTATTACTGCTACTGCTACTACTGTTGCATCGGCTTGTTTTTTACATAATTGGCCCGTGGCTCTGGAGGGGATTTGATTTCGATTTCAAATTGTGCGGGAAGCAAAAGTCGACTGACTGAGAAGAAACCTGAAAATGCTTCAGGGTAGGCAACACAATGACAGCGCCCCTGGTGTTATTTGTCTATGGGCGACTGTAACCACTCACCATCTGGTAAAGAAGTTAAAATTGAGACCTTTTCACTAAATATGCCAGAAAAGTCTAATAGTCAGCCGAGTCAGCCTGTAGTGATGTCAATCTTGTTATAATGACGGGTGTTAAGATCTTACTAGCCTGTATTTACTGTAAGACAAATAATAAATAATAAGATTTTAATATTTTACTTTTCTTGCACCAAAAAAACGATTTCGGTTCAGTCGCTCTTGGTTTTTTCGACTGACAAAGAAAAAACCAGAAAAAACTTCGTTTTCGCGCAGTACCTACTAAAGAATTTTCCTGCAGTAAAATGTGTCCCCTCCATCTTCAGAAAGCCATACTGTGCCAAGTTTCATTGGGATCGGTCCATCACGGCTTAGCGCAGTTTTGTATCCATCATTATAAGCTTGATGAAGTCCGCTGCTGTACATAGGCTATACAGAGGAAATAAATAAATAGTTTCTATGTGCACGCCGTCATAAGAGGTGATGCAGCGTTTTTTTTTGTCGCAGCCGACAGCAATAGAAATAGTGGGACAATCAGTCTGAATCAGTCCCAGTATTTCTATCAATAGAAATACCTAATAGAAATAGTGAGATACACCCTACATTTCCAAGAAAACGATACTGAGCCCTCTCCATCCACCGGCATCCGCGATCCTCACAATGTCGTCAGTCCATCGTGTAGGATCCTTCGTCCCAGGCTTCATCGCCAGTTCGTGGTTGCCATTCGAGAACCTTTATTCCTCAGCGTGCCAGTTCTATCTGATATGAAACTTTTTCATATTATTATGTAGGTTCATACGAATGGTGCTCAAAATCGTGCTCGGCAAAACGTCGAGTGTGAAAACCGCGCGCTAGTTTACGCCGCGCGAGACTAACGCGAGCGATTTTGACGCGAGCTATACAACACCGCGTGCTCACCAAAGTGAGGCTTGGAACAGTGAGCTATTTGAAGTCCATTACTTATAACGTCGCGTTAGTTCAAAGCGAAGAACACTTAGCGAGATATTTTGTTGTTTGCAAAAAAGCAAATTTATTCAGTTTCGTATGGTGTAATCTAGGCGCTATTTGTTTTTATCGGAATGTTTCTTTTTTTATGAGCCTATAATATTATCCTTTACTTTACTTACTTTACTTTGTTTACCTAACTTTATTGTCCACCATACGAAACTGAATAAATTTGTTTTTTTGCAAACAACAAAATATCTCGCTTAGTGTACTTCGCTTTGAACTAACGCGACGTTATAAGAATGGACTTCAAATAGCTCACTGTTCCAAGCCTCACTTTGGTGAGCACGCGGTGTTGTATAGCTCGCGTCAAAATCGCTCGCGTTAGTCTCGCGCGGCGTAAACTAGCGCGCGGTTTTCACACTCGACGTTTTGCCGAGCACGATTTTGAGCACCATTCGTTCATACAATATAGGTAAATGTTTTCTTCATAAGTTCTTGACAGTGCCGGATTAAGTCAGCGCGGGGCCTGTAGCAAATTCTGTCAAGGGGCCCTTGGTTTGCTTAAAAATCTGGCCGCTTGAAGGGTAGAAATGTGGTATATAGATACTAGTCTAACTAGCGGTTCGCCCCGAACTGAAATCTCGTGATGCGACCCAACGAACGTACCAAAACTTTGAGTAGGTGGTAGTCAGAGGCAAGTCCAAACATTATGTTTGGACTTTTTTCTGACTACCGCCTACTAACTTGGTATGGTAACCAAGTTTCAACTCTATTGGCCTATTTATCCCTCTATTGGCCCTCATATACTTACCAGTAAATTTGTCAAGTACAAGCTATCGATTTATCAAATTTCATGCAGATCGGATCAAAAGTTATGGCTAGACAAACATACATACATACATAAAATGCCAATTCGTCTAAATTGATTGTAAGATCTTCGTTCGCTTCGCTCACTCGATCTAATATATCGATACATTAACGTTAAACAGTTCGTAAAATACCTACTTTTTTTACGATTTAACGTGTCGAAATCGAGTTTTAGATTTTCAAGTCGAAGTGAAGCATAGCCTAAGGGCTTCGTGTTTAAGGCATGCAAAATATTTTTCGCTCCTATCTAAATTAATATTTTTTTACTAGCTATAACTCGCGGCTTCGCTTCGTTCACTGTTACCTACTTTATTAAAAATACTCTACATAGGCGGGCGGGCTGCTAGCGCCATTGGGGGTTGAATTTTGAAAAAAAAACTAAGTTATTTTCCTAGAAATTTTAAGTTTCTAGCCCTAATAGGGTTTGGCCTTTGAATAAAAAGTTTTATACAAGCCTTTATCCCCTATTTCACCCCCTTGGGGTTGAATTTTGAAAACCCCTTCCTTAGTGGATGGCTACGTCATAAGAGGAATACGTGTGCGAAGTTTTAAGTTGGTAGCGCTAAGGGTTTGGCCTGTAAATAAAAAGTTTCATAAAACTTTTATTCCCTATTTCACCCCCTTGGGGGTGGAATTTTGAAAAACCCTTCCTTAGTGTATGCCGAAAGCATAGACCAAAAAGTTTACTTTATTGGTCTATGCTTTTATACAATGTGTCTGGTTACCGGTGTCGGAGACTTTGGGGGGGGTGAAATACGGTAAATTTTATCGACAAATCACTATGCCTATTTTTATTTTCTCTCTCCATGATAAAATGGCAGCCATTTTGTTTTCTTTTGCCCCAAGAACGGGTGCTTGTACTGATTAAGCTATAGCTACCCACGTAGGGGCCTAGGAAGACGACAGAGGACTCATTTGATAGCCAATAATGTAGACAAAAAAGTAATTATAATATTGTTGAAATTTCTATTTTATAATAGAGGAAAAGAGAATTTACAAAACAAAAAAAAATGTTTTTTCCGGTACCGGTAACCAGACACGTTGTACAGATTACGGTCAGACAGGCGTTGGAGCGCGAGGCCCCGAAATGCGCGGGGCCCGTAGCATTTGCTATTCTTGCTACGTGGCTAATCCGGCACTGGTTCTTGAATATCCACGGTTATCCCACTTTAGATGGTGTTCGCAGCTAGCTCCTAAGTGCAAGAATTTGCACTCCATATAGGTACGATGCATTAAAACACATTCCATAGCCATGTAATTAACACGTTTGCGAACACACAAAACATGCGCTTGCGCTGTATTCCGCAATTAAAATTATGGCTGTTTCGACTTCTCTACCTTACTTTTAAACCCATCTTTATTGCTATGATCTTAGGGAAGGTATTTGGCCGTATTTCAGGTTGAAGAAGGTGGTAGTATGAAAGTGGATGAGGCCTAAAATTGGCGCTCAAACAAAGCGGTGTTTGCGACCACCTAAAGGTTTCTACGAAGTTGTTTATCCTTTGCATAGTTGTGAATAAGTGTAGGCTGGTAATAAACTGAAACGTGCAGCGAAGAAGGAAGTGCTTGGTCATCTTATGCTAAGTTTGTCAGGATTTCTGGCTTAGCTAAAGCTACGTTTACATGATCATTGTCTGATTGGACTTACCGCCGATTTCTGAAAGCCCGATCAAAACTAATCGGATGTCAAGTCACTCGCCATTTCAGCTATTACATCGAATTAGATAGAGATAGCAAGTGACTTGACATGCGATTAACTTTGATCGGGCTATCAGAAACCGGCGGTTAGTCAAAGGTAATACAATCACTATGTTTTAGACTAAATGCTTATATTTGTTAACTAGGTACTTGCGGACGTCATTGATTGATTAGTAGGTACCTACTGACCACACTGACCAAGTGTGGCCACTATCAAAATAGTGATCAAACCTAATTTGTCCAAGCAGAGTAAGAGTAGTAGAGCTCTTTGTGAAGGGCTCGTCCGGGGAAGTACTACCACCACGCCTTTATCTGCCGCCAAGCAGCAACGCTGTGTTTCGGTTTGAAGAGTGTGGTTGCTGGTGAAATTACAGGCACATGGGGCCGAACATCTGTATGACTCAAGTTGATGGACACAGGGCAGTGCATCGTAGGGCACGTTCCCATCGTGCGTGACTTACGAGGCAATGCTTCGTTATAGGTGATGGTTACCACTTATCATCAGGTGGGCCATCTGCTTGTTCCATCAGCTAGTTTAATAAAAAAAAAAAAAAAAGCAGACTTAGATCGTGTCAACCAACGTGGCTATAAAAGGGAGATGGGAATCTCGTATGAAGCGTGCCGACTGCCGAGTTATGACTCTAGGCTTGGTCGTCCGAGACTCTAGGTCTTTCTTGACAATTGCCTATAATAACTACCCACAGAACACAGGCATACCTAACGAAATGGCAGCGCGGCCGATCTAAACGGGCTTTGACTGTTCTATATTGCTTTAGTTCAGTGGCGGATTTACCAGTAGGCTGAGTAGGCTGGAGCCTAGGGCGGCAGATTTTAGGGGGCAACGAATTAGGCTTTATTTTTCTAATATTCATATCTATATCTTGTTTTTGAGTAGGTATATTTCTAAGCTAAGAAAAGCTCAATCATGTACCTTCTACTTATAAGATTGAGCTTTTGGAAAAGGAACTGACACATCGATCCCCTAGTTCACAACACAATCATACTAATAACGGGAAAATGCTGATATAAAGCAAATACAATTTCATTGATTAAAGAACGTTAAATGTAAAAATATGATTGTAAACTAGGAATTCGAATTGTAGAGCTCAGTAGGAGCGGCATGAATAGCCTACTGGCGGCAAATATGTAAATCCGCCACTGCTTAAGTTTTTAGTGAGTATTTATTCTGTCGTATGTCAGAGGAACTCTGGGCGAGAGCAACAACCGAGTGGAGTCCTACGGGAAGCGGCACCGCGGCCGACCCGGACGGAGGTGGCGGGATGACCTCGATACATTTGCAGATAATTGGGACCTCAGTGGGACGATGCAGGCTGAAATAATAATTTATTCTGTGCCATGGGTGCTAGTGGCATAGACTGGAGGTCATTCTCAGGACCATAACTGATACAACTCGGGACTGATAGGATCAAGAGCCGGTGCTCACAGAGGTACAGACCGGTGTCTGTGCCTATTGATTCTGGAGCCTTTTGACACTAGAAGTCCAGGGATACCTAAATAGCACACAGATTTGCAGATTTCCCCCTGGCAATCAAAAGGCCTTTTGTCTATTTGCATAGCACCTGCGTAGGTATATAAGTTGGTACTATATTATTAGCTTATTCCACCTGTTAACTGTAGTTTAACATTAGAATTATGTCAGTTTAAGCCTGGTGGTGCTAATTGAGGAAGTAGACACGACGTGCTTCTGTTTGTCCTCCTAAGTACCTACCTATGTTATAAACTGGTATTCACCAAGTAGGTACTGATGGTTGCCGCAACCAATGTTTATAAACTTACATTCCAGTCACAAGTTCGATTGGCTTCATTATTTCTTGTAAAAAGGATCACCTAAGAAACTTTTAGTTGACTTATTTGAAAATCCATGTTTTGTATGAAAGCAAAGATGTACTTAACGGTTTAATTCGTAAGCTGGTTTTTTCAGTTGAATTCCGTATATCTCACCTGTCCATCTTACTGATGACAGTTGATCCTAGATAAGATCCTACAGCTATCATCTATCAGTAGCTTCGTTCTTCCTGGCTGTATTTTTAAGCAGAGGTTACGGCAACCATCGGTTATTGTGTTGGTGAATGCCAAGCTAAGGGACGAACATGTTGATTCGCACTTTTACAACTAAGTATGCCTTCCTAGGAACAATGTTAAAGCAAACAGTTTTAAATTAAAGTTGGTTTATTGCTTCCTATGCGCCTTGGTGTCAGGGATGTGGAATCTAGCAGTTAGATCTTTGTCTATACCAATATCTTCTTTACCAACACTTAATACATGTATCACACATTTTACCTGCTGTTCAAACCTAGTTAGATATACCTCTATATATATTTTTTTATATTTATTATTATATTTATTTATCTTGCATCTGTACCGACCTACTGCCTGGTGCAGGGATGGCGAACCAGTGGCACACAATATTTGGGCACGCCACGGATCTAAACAGTTTGAATTTTTAGTTCAAACTATCCGCTACTTCACCCGCCCACCCGATCCGGTCAGTGACTAGGTACTTGGCTAAATAGTGGGGCGCTGTTGGGATTTATGTTGAAATTATTATAATAATCATTAAAATTATTGTATTCTGATTGAAACTATTATTTGAGGGCACGTCGACGGCCTCATAATATATTTTTTGAAAAAAATGGCACGCCCATAAGTGGTAGGAGTGCCATGACGTGCCTGACGAATGAAACTGTTAGGTACCTAGGTACATAGCTAATGGATAGCTGGTGTGTTTTTGTTATTTATTTATTCATAATTTTCGCCATAGGAATATAATTTTGGGAGGTAGGCGATCATGTTCAAGCTAAATCACCTTTTGTAGAGTCTAATCAAAAACACTCAAAGATGTCCCGAACTTCTCAGTCCATGTGTCGATTGACCACTTTGCCGGAGGCATAATACAATATCTCAATGAATGTCTCATTGAATTGCTCCTCAAATAATCTCAATTTATATTGTATTAGTAAGATTAACGTCGAAAACAGTCTGTTTGCTTTTCACACGGACCGGGAACTGAGAGCAATAACTTTATTATGTTTTATTATAGAATCATTTTTAGGTGTAGGTACAGTAACGGTTTTACAATTTTGGATGTCTAGAAATCTATTGTTAGCACTTTGTTACGACGGTGTAGGTAGGTACTTTAGAATTCTAGAAAAACTACTACCTACTTAACTAGTGACAGGTGCACAAAGAAAAAATTATCACCGAGGACAGAGGACCTACAGAGGACCATCACATCATGGAAACCGAAACAGCGTCGCGTTTTTGATTCCCAGGCACGGTAGATATCCCCTCAAATCCATGTACCAATGTATAGTAGCAAGTACCAACTCAAAGGTTCTTTGAGGATGTCTAAGGGGGGTGTCAGAGGTACGTCCAAATATTACATTTTGCACATATTCACATTATATCATTGGTATGACCTAGTGACTAGTTGCAAGCCCATCGCCGCTGTTAGAATACTAAGTTCAATCTAATTAGGTAATTCGGTCCTCGTAGGTATAGCTGATAACTGGGTATAAATTCGTATAACCGGTCTCTCTCTTGTCGTGTCACTAGTTTCTTTCGAAACAGTGTGGTGGTTTCGAGCACTTTTTAGGTTCTGCGACATGCCGGTTTCCTCACGATGTTTTCCATCACCGTTTGGGGGTACTGGCATTGTGCACATACATTTTTGGACAAAAAAACTCATTGGTGCACGACCGGTTTCGAACCCACGACCTTAGGATCGGAAGGCGGGGCCGCTACCACTAGACCACCACCAGTAAATAAATAAAATAGAATTTGCTATGACATCTGTTATGCTTACGCACTTATAGTGAAACGCAAATCTATGGGTACATCTATTCCCTACGTAATTAAGCCTATCTACAAATTTAAACACTTAACGGCCACGAATGACTTTTAGTTATCTAGCAGTTTACATACAAAATGACCGTTTAGTTTGCGTCCAAGCTACCTCTTAATCGACACGCATTAAGTTACACTTAAGGGCATAAATATCTGCATAATCTTTATCTTTCTATACACCGACACCTATTTCATTGATAACTGAAGCGTTATGCGCTGAATAATTAGTACAAGATTACGAACTAGCTAGTGGCAAGTGTTTTTAAGCAGTTTACTTTGCAAATATAGTTGCTGTAACTAGCAAGCTAATAATAATCTACTTAACATATTAGGAAAATACAAAATAGCAGTTTGGTCTTGGTTTCTAAAGTTGCGAACCGTCAATACTTAATTTGGCGCTAGTCCGTGGCGGGTATGAGACGTGTTACAACAGGGCAAACCGCTGGCGAAGCACAGCGAGGCTAGGGCAAAGCACGAGTGAGGCACAGGTAAGGCACGGGCGAGGTACAGGCAAAGCACGGGCGAGGCACAGGCGAAGCTCGGGCAAGGTCCAGCGAGGCGTCGACAAGGTACGGGCCAGGCACAGCACAGCATGGCAATGGTCAAGACACGGGCGAGGCAAACGCGAGGCATGGATGAAGCATGGATTGGTGGCGATAGAGATCCAGTCTACCACGTGTGAACCTTAACACCCAATATATTTTATTGCTTACATAGTTTAGTTTAGGTACATATCTACATTGTTGTTAGGTGTTAGTAATTAAGTAGGTAGGTATCACATGGACTCTGCATTGGCATAGGGTATGGCAACATGATGACTTAGATTCGTGATGCTGTTTGAACCGCGAGGGATTGTCCAATGCTCAAAAAATTCATAAAAATATTCAGATAGACAATAGATCATTGTGTATAAATCTGCAAAGTTTACTTTTTACGAATATTTTATTATATAGCATTCATGTGCCTGTGTCCGGCCGAGGCTCAGCATTGCCCCGGAAATGGCTTAACCCACACGATTTGTTTGAGTTCTCATAGATACTGGCTAGACATTGGCTAATAACACTTGAAACCTGGCCTCACCAAGAACCTGACGACTTGAGGTTTGGAGAGCAGGAATCGCTCGGTATTATTGTAGCGACATGAATTATCCCACAACAGGGAACACTACAGGCAAAAACAACAATGGCTCCTAACGTGAAGAGGTTAGGGTGGCAATGATAGCTGCATTTGCTGAGACTTTTTAGAGACAAAAAATACTAGACGTCATAACTACCTCATTGTAAGATGGCATTTTTCTATCGTAGAGGGATAACTTAATTGCTTGTGGTGTAATTTCAGTGCGTAGATAAATTGGATGGGTGACCACTAGCGGCAGTTGTCAGCGATAAATCCGCCCATTGTATTTCAGTGTTGTTTATTTTTAGGTGGTAATCTGTCAAATCTGCTTTATTTGTCATGTTTATCAGTACCTACAAGGTAAATAGTTAACGCCTCTTTTGGTTTTAACTAACTGTAAGTAGACATACTTACAGTTAGTTAAAACCAAAAGAGGCGCTTTCCTAGATTTTAAACATTATTTTAAATATGCTATCACAAAATAACACCGTTGGTACCAAACGTAACCAAACATATTGACGATTCCAAATTAATACTATAGTTATGTTTTTATTGAAGAAAATTCTATAGCTTTCGACTCTAGTTTGTAACGCGAATTAGGAAGAGTTCGTGATTATTATCTCAACCGATGGTGGTCCTACGAGACACTGTACAGTCATCTCGTCTGGGAATCGCACTTATTACTCAGCCACACTCGACCGGCGCGGGCGCGGGCTCTGAAACAGTGCTGCAGTCGAACACTCATGCTGTCATATCACGTAGGGATGACATGAACTATCGACATCGATTTTTTTTTATACTACGGCTGATAGACGGCAAGGATTGGAACTCATTGCCGTCGTCTGTTTTTCCTGATCACTTCAATTTGGGTATCTTCAAGGCGAGAATGAATAGGTGTCTTCTAGACCTCCACTCCAGATACTGCTCCATCATCGGCTTCGTCGTCGCTTACCATCAGGTGACAATTATATCCAAAAGACAGTCTATTAAATATAAAAATAAATAGAACAATCAGCCTCGTAGGTAAGTCGTAGACGCTATTGACGTGCCTTACGATGTACTGCCCTGCGTCCGTCAACTTCATCTTCATCTAGTAAACTGTCCAATAAAGTTAAATAAATTATTGTTACAACACATAATTTTAAAAATAATTTGCTGTGTGGTAGATTTGGAGCTATTAAAATTCACCAAAAGTGGTAAAAGTGGACTGTACCTACCTGATATACAACCCATAAAAAGTACTTCTTGTAGCTCCAACCAACCGAAGGGCTCTTGCATCATCGACCATCGCTCTTGGTAGGTACGATTTTAAATCGATGGAGTCTGTGTCCCATCACTAGTACAGACGACTTTCCCATTCCATGTAGTGCACTTGACTTGGTGAATTTTTAATGATCACTTCATAGCTCAAATAAAATAACAAGCTGGAATGAATCGACATTGTTTTATTAGATTTCAATTGTGTTAAAAGTACCTAGAGAAAAGGCATAGGTAGATAAGGTAAATTATAAAGTTTCTTATAGTTTCATAGAAACCATAAACTTAGATATTTCAGACTCCTATATTACTATTACTTACGGCCAGTTTCTGAAAGCTCGATCAAAACTAATCGGATGTCAAGTCACTCGCTATTTCAAATATTACATCGAATTAGATAGAGATAGCAAGTGACTTGAGATCTGATTAAGTTTGATCGAGCTTACAGAAACCGGACGTTAAAGTTTTAAAAAAAAATGGTTTGTCCTTTTACAGGATAATGGAGTCAAGGTTATTAAACTATACTAACTATACTATATAGCTAAACCATTCTACTATTGTATAGCTAAACCTTCAACTGGCACGCCACTTAGACCTCATAAATACCTCCACTCGGCGGTGTGTGGTGTCCGGACGAGAAATAAGCACAATATTATTTACAGCTCCGACAGACAATGAAACATTTTCTCACTTCGCATGACAAATTACAAATGAATAAGTACTGCGATTCTTTAGTACTAATAAACCAAAGGCTAGACTTGAGAGTGAGCGGAGATTTTTAACCTAAGTCATAATTAACGAGTAAAAATAAATAAATACATATTAGTGTACTTTCCACACAACACTTTGTAGCCCCAAACTAAGCAAAGCTTGTAATATGGGTACCAGATACCTAGCTCAATTTTTTTTGTAAATACATAGGTGCCCACTTTTAATATAACTTATAATTATCACCCAGAATAAACATCTATACCTATTCATCATCATCACACAATTGTTATATGGGGATCGAACCCACGGCTTACTAAAGAGAGTTACTTCGTGATGGCTTACTTATTTATACCTACGAATAAAATAACAGAAAAGCTTGATCTACCTCTAAATGACTGCAGGCGTAAAATGTTCTTAAAACAGATCCGAATCGATTTAAAACATAAATAACACCAAAAAACATAACGCACGCCTAAAATGGCTTATTAAAAATTTACTAGGATAATAACAATAAAGTATATGAATTTTAGGCAACTCAAACAATCCTAAACTAGCTATAGCCCCGGTTTCGCGTGCCATGAAATATATTAATACTTAAGTAGATAAATGTGTATGTGCTTGTAGGTATATCGCTATATGATTTTACTAACTTTATAATATTATGTAATTAGTGTCCGGACAATAGGACAGAAAATTCACTAAAATGTGGATCCACTTTCTGGAATCTTTGTAGTTGTTAATAAAACTCAAGCAACTCTCTGTTTCCTAAAATTAAACGAACGCATATACATATTTATTTCGACATTAATATTCAAAATCAGTAGAATGGCATCGTCGCGTGCCCACAGCTACAAACCAGTCCCAGAATATTTATAATTCATCAATCATAACATACAACGTCAACTTTATATCCCCGATTAACGTTATCGCACTACATCATTGAGGATCTGGTCTGAGAGACACATTAGCACCGCGGGTCGCAAACTCATAAAAAATACAATCTAAAGTTAATATTATACAGATGGGTATTCACGTAGGCGGCATCTAATTGGCCAATAACCGACCCGTCGGGGAATAAAAACAGTAAACCGAGGTCGGGTCACGATGGCGACGTCACGAGCCTAGTCTAAGATCATAATTTATTTGGGCGTGCCGATGGTGTGGTATAAAACTGTCAATGGATCAGCCTTAAGGTGAGGTGAGTCTCAGAGAAAATATTTTAAGATATTTGTCATCAGCATACAATAGTTCACAGCTGGATATATGTCTCCCCCATATTTGGTGAGGTTTTGCTGTAGTCAACACACTTGGCGACGGCTTGGTGTCCGTAGTTTCAGTGATAGGTACTCAGGAGATGCTGCTGCCCATCTCCTGCTGCGTTTCCTTAGTCCAAAAGACAGGTAGGAACTAAGCCGTAAGTTTATTACATGTTCGTCTAGGCTTGGTCGCATGGAACTGGCACCTAGATTCACCTAGCTGTAAGACATCTCAAAGTGATCCTAGTGATTAAATGGAATAAATACCTTTTGACTTTGACGTGTTTTACGACAACCTTGGAAGGATTTCTATGCCAAGACAACGACGACCAACGTCGTTTTTACTTAAAAAACGGCGAATTTAACTTAAGCGAATTTAATTTATAATAAAATGAATTAATGTATTAATAAGTAAGTTATGGGGCTCAGAACACGATTGTCAATAAAAATATGACAAAATCAGTTCAAAATCTCCTCTTTAACGATCTTTTAGTAAGCCACAATTCCACTTCGTCTTAAGTAATTTAGTAGTTGTTGTTCGCAGATGATGTTAATTTGATGTATATTATGGTGGAATGACTCTTTAACTATTTATTGGATTTGTAAAACTTTGCGTCACCGAAAGTGTGATCTTCGTAGTTTAAATCTGTGACAGCCAACGAAAAAAGTAGTGTCTGGTTTGCTAATAACTCTGGAGCCTGTAGGTTTTAGATCACTTAGACTTAATTGAGTAAAATCAGCCATGTTTATAATCTGAGGTTTCAATCAGTTCAACCAATTTCTTAGAATGTAGGAATACCATAATCATAGTTTGGATATTTTATCTTCTAAGTGAAAGGCTGCTACACTTTCGTCAACAGCATCTCTAGGTACCTATATTCATCTAGTTTTAACATTTCGTACAATAGAATGAGATAATTTCCAAAAACTCCGAAGCAAAGCGAGCGCGTTGAAGTCTTTTTAAAGTAAAAAAGTGCGACGCAACTTATTTACCTCTATTTGAGCTACTAAAAGAGATGCATTGAGAAACCACAAACTAGGGTTGCCACCCCCTACCGTGGCAGAATTTACAGTCAGCAATGGCTTATGCGCCCGTCCAAGGCATCCAAAGACAACGACCCTGGACGGCAAGTCGTAAATCATGCAGTTTCTGACCTTTCATTAGCCAGCGGAGGGCGTGGTTTACAAACATCTAGGTTAATACTTTAAGTTATTCTGTTATTGATTATTTTTTAATAAGCTCAGTCAGAATTTTGATTGTATCATCATCATTAGCCATTAGAAATCTACTGATGGCCATATGCCTCCCCTAGACATTTCCAAGAGGAACGATTCTGAGCCCTCTCCATCCACCGACTTCCCGCGATCCTCACAACATTTTTGTTTGAATTGCTTGTTTATATACTAATTTATATTATATGTAATATCTTCGCAGACATCTTTGTGATGTTAGGTAACGGCAGCATCCGATTCATGAGGCAGATGAATGAACGGCAGGCGGGTCAAGGCGTCTGCGCCAATCATTCGGCATCATTATAGATTACATTTTATATCAGTACTAGAGTTACTTTACGCGACTTTGTTCGCGTGAAGATTTACATATTTTATCAACATAAGCATCATGTGCTTGTAATTTCACCGACACGGAAAAACGAAAGAAACCATGATGGTAATACTTCCCCGGACGAACCATTTAATAAAAGATGACAATCATTTCAAACTTTTAGAGGGGAATTTCCAAGAAAGTTTCTTAGTAGGCACCTACTCTCCTAGGTTAATTTTTCGTTTTTTTCTGAAGGTTAATTTTTCGGCGAGTTTTTTATGACCGCCACTCACATAGTCAAGTTTTAGACCTCGAGGTTCTGTGGTATCGATGATTACAATACGAGTGAGTCAGTGAGTGGAGTTCTCCTGTGCATTATATAGATAAAACCTGTATATTAGGTATAATGATTAGGTGCGCTTATTACTTGAGATCGAGTTATGGTTACCGAACCAAGGTCTTGATGCTTTTGAGTGTTTCAAAATTACTCGAAATCCAGCAAATTTATAAAAACATGCTAACAGATGCAAAACTCTTTGTGAAGGAGTTTTTCTGGGGAAGTTTACTGTTCCTATTTATGCCGTCAAGCAGTGATGCTCGCAATGCTGTATTTCGATTTGAAGGAGCCATACCCTTCAAAATCGGGTGGACAGCACAAATGAGAGGTAAAGACATCTCGAAGTGATAGACACAGTTCAATGCCACAAAAATTAAATTTTATTTATCTTTTTATTCTCATTATTTTGTCTTTACTGTGCCCACTTAGTTTAATTATTATCTGTTCATTCTACTTTTAATTTTATTTTATGTGTTAATACTGCATAGTTTTTTAAACTAATTTTATTGTGTATCTCATACGTATTATTTTGTAATACGTACCTATTTATAAGCTAAATACTTACGAAGATTATTGTTGGGTAAGTAGCCCTATCTTGTAGGTATAACGACAAGTAGCAACTAGAGAGAGAAGCACTTACCTTGCCGTAACACAGTTTTTAACTAGCACGGAAGGTAATGTTCCGAAACCGGGTATGCCAGTTGCCTTATATTATACAAATCTTTAGACCTGGAAATATATGGCTCTACATGTTAAAAAAAAGGAACGTTATCGGTAGTCAAAATAAGGTGGGCCGGCAGGTTGTTCTTCCACACAAAAAAAACAGTATCTTTTTTTTTATTTATTTTTTATTTATTGAAAAGACCAACAGCTCAAAAAATAATATAAAACAGAAAATATCAAAAACATTAGAACAGTATCCCCGCAATAATGAGAATTGCAAGTTCAACTATGGGCTATGGGCTTGCAGCATATCACGAACAGAATTCTAACTAACTACTGTAGAATGTAGGCAAGTGTCAAAGTCAATTTGTAATATTTGATTTTGAAAATACACCCCATTTTTCAAAATCATTACCTTAGATAGTGTCATAAAACACTTAGGTGCTTTAATTAATTTATTATATTTCCATAAAGCCAATAGGAGGTCCACTAATTGTATATGATATGCAAATATATAACCAACTTCTTAGTTTATTATATTAACTAGCGGCCTGTCCCAGCTTCGCATGGGTGGACATAAATTGTTTCAACTTTTTAGGATTAAACTTAGACCGTGGTGGGTTCGAGTCACTTCTAAATCGCGCCTTGCCCGGGCCCGCGCTGGGTGAGAACGGGCCCCGTGACTTTATATTTTTAAAATCTTTTGAATGGAATGTCCGATTTGAAAAATTCAAGAAGTAATGTATAGGTATTGAACCAGTCTTAATTATGAAAAGATTTATTTGGATAAGGATTAATACCAAGGTACAAATAAAGACCCTTTTCTATCGGCGGCATTTCAATTAAATTTTTATAATAAAAGAACACTTATTGTGACATAACTATAATAGTTAGACATATGCTGTCGCGACATTTTTTGTAGATGGTGACGTGTTCTACAAAATCGTAGTACATTATTTTGTTCTATCATCAATAGTTTTCGCAGCGCACGCGATGTAAGGTTTTCTTTTTCCACCTTGGGTTACATTATTAGAGTTTTAGTAAGGATCCCAGATTTTTTTGAAAATATAATATAGCCTATGTTACTCAGGGATAATGTAGCATTCTAATGGTGAAAGAATTTTTGAAATCGGACCAGTAGTTTTTGAGCCTATTCGTTACATACAAAACAACAAAACAACAAAACAACAAAACAACAAAAATACAAATCTTTTCTCTTTATAATATTAGTGTAGATGTAGATAGTGTAGATAAGAACTATGGGAAACAAGATAACGAGATTTAAAATGGCTTTACCTACACCATATTTTATAGTCATTTTAATAAAGACACATTGCTATACTTTACGTAGCTTTTCACATGTCTACGGACGGTGCCTAAACTTCTCGTAGCTTTTGTGCAAACGCAGTGAAGGTTCAAACAAAAAAGCAGTAGAGAAGCCGTGTGCATGTAAAGGTGCTAGAGGTAAGTTATTTATGAGAATGTTACCTTAATTGGTATTTTATGAAAATTGATATTCCCACGGCAGAAGATTAACTCGTGCCCATCGAGATAAGTAATAATAATAAATATTGGCAGTCATTTGACACAGCGCCACCTAGCCCCAAACTAAGCTAAGCTTGTGCTATGGGAATTATACGACTCTCTCTCAGTGTGGTGAAAGGATTTTAAGTGCGCCTCAAGAGGCTCCTTTCGAGCACTTGACACATGGTATTGAGTTTTTTTAGGTTCTACGACATGCTGGTTTCCTTACGATGTTTTCCTTCACCGTTTGAGAGTACCTACTGGCATTGTGCACATACATTTTTTGAACAGAAAAACTGCACATTAGTGCACGAACGGTTTCGAACCCACGACCTTAAGATCGGAAGGCGGGCTGCTACCACTAGGCCACCAGTGGTATTATTCTTCTGATAATATGTCTCCAAAGATAAATATTTGTTTTGAATTTTGTACTGATAATATTATTTTTGTTTATTTGTCTATCTACATCTACATCTACACTAATATTATAAAGAGGAAACATTTGTATTTTTGTATGTAACGAATAGGCTCAAAAACTACTGGTCCGTTTTCAAAAATTCTTTCACCATTAGAATGCTACATTATCCCTGAGTAACATAGGCTATATTATATTTTCAAAAAAACCAGGGATCCTTACTAAAACTTCAATAATGTAACCCAAGGTGAAAAACAAAAACCTTATATCGCGTGCGCTGCGAAAACTATTGAAGATAGAACAAAATAATGTACTACGATTTTGTAGAACACGTCATCATCTACAAAAAATGTCGCGACAGCATATGTCTAACTATTATAGTTATGTCACAATAAGTGTTCTTTTATTATAAAAAAATAATTGAAATGCCTCCGCTAGAAAAGGGTCTTTATTTGTACCTTGGTATTAATCCTTATCCAAATAAATCATTTCATAATTATGACGGTTTCAATACCTATAGATTACTTCTTCAATTTTTCAAATCGGACATTCCATTCAAAAGATATGACGAAATTAAAAATGTTAACGAGTCCACGGGTCACGCGCGGGGTGCGATTTCACTTACTCAAGGAGAAGCGCGTGCAAATGTATGAAATAAGTAGACGCGAGGCTCGAACCCACGGTCTAAGTTTATCCTAAAATGTTCAAAAAATTTATGACCACCCATGCGAAGCTGGGACAGGCCGCTAGTAGTTAATAAATGTATCATAACTAAGTATCTTAACTTCGGCGATTGTTATGCAACCTGTTAATATGGAATACCAACTACTGTAAAATGTGATGTGTTCACGACTTTGACCCTGGCACGGTAGATATCCCTCCAATATTTAATATATAATTTAATCATTAGGGAACTTTTTTTTTTCTATCTGATGTAACAAATAGATGGCCCACCGGATGATAAGTGTGAACCAGAACCTATATAAAAATATTGCCTCGCTAGACACGCACGATATTGAACGTGCCCTACGATGCCACAAAACTAAATTCCATCCTCACCATCTGGATGGGTGGTTCTCCTCGACAACTCGCTTTTCTCGGTCGTTTTTGCCACGCACAACTAAGTTATGGAACGATCTTCCTCCTGCAGTTTTCCCTCGGAGCTACGACATGGGGTCCTTCAAAAGGCGGGTTTATCTTTTCTTGAAAGGCCGGCAGCGCATCAGTAACGCCTCTGGTGTTGCAGGTGTCTATGGGCGACGGTGACCGCTTCCCATCAGGTGGCCCGTATGCTAGTCTGCCAGCTTTGGCATAAAAAAAAAAAAAAAAACGATGAACTGCCCGGCGCGGCGTCTACCATACTGATGTTTTTTTTTATGTTAAGCCCAGTGGCGGTTTTACCAGCAGGCTGAGTAAGCTGGCGGCAGATTTTAGGGGCGGCAAATTAGGCCCAATTTTTTTTCTTATATATTTGTACCTTGTTTTTGGGTATATTTCTAAGCTAAGAAAAGCTCAATCATGAACCTTATATTTATAAAATTGAGCTTTTAGAAGGAACTGTCACATCGATCCCCTAGTTCACAACACAATCATACTAATAATAACCTAGTAACGGAAAAAAGCTGATGTAATGAGGACGATAGTGCACAAATCATAAAGTTGCAAATTCATAGCCAATATTATCAATATGATTGTTAACTAGGGTATCGAATTGTAGATGTCTGTAGGGGTGGCAAAATTTGAGTAGCCTACGGGCGGCAAATATGTAAATCCACCACTGGTTATGCCTAATGTGCCTGTAAATTTCACCGGCAACAACACCCTTCAAACCGAAACACAGCGTTGCTGCTTGGCGGCAGAAATGGGCATGGTAGTAGTACTTCCCCGAACAAGCCCCTCACAAAAAGCTCTACTACTCTGAACGATGGCCTCCTTGTATTCCCTAAGCACGATGAACATTTTAATTTCAGAATCAGAATAGTCTTTATTGTAATAATCTGTCACTGTTAATCCAAAAAGCTGACATCCCAGTCGTAGGCAGTCCGTTATCGACGATAAATATAACAAAATTGATTGTACTGAGTTTATCTCCATAAGCCGCGTATTATCTTACATAATACATCCAATATTGTTACAATAAGCACCTAAAAATATAAAATAGACTAAAATAACCCTTATTCTTAAATAAATAAGGTTGAAATAACTTTTTTGTGGATGGAAAGGAATCAGGAGCCATAACTGAATATGATACTTACTAAATGGGACCGTACAGAGTATTTTTATACCGCCTGTCTAAAGTCACTTCATACCTTGTCTAGGTATGAAGTGACTTTAGACAGGCGCGTATTTATGAAACGAATGACCACATAATATGTCGACCCTGGTTCTAGTGGCCGTTGACGGAATTAAGGCGAAGACAAGAGCTAATGTGACTCTCGCTCGCACGTTTCGACATATTGCAAGATATAAAATCACTAAACTCATTTTCGAAAAATCGCAATCAACCATTTTGTGTGCGATCTAATTGCACACAGTTTAGTAAAAAAATCACTTTTGAGTAGGAAAACATGTATCGATCAAAATGAAATTTTTACTAAACTGTGTGCAATGTGATTGCACACAAAATGGTTGATTGCGATTTTTCGAAAATGAGTTTAGTTATTTTATATCTTTCAACATGTCGCAACGTGCGAGCGAGAAGTTGTTTGATAGTTGTCAGCCCCTTAAGACACAAACAACCGTCAAACAACTTCTAGATCACATAAAGTTCATAGGTTCGGAAGTTTCAAAATTATTAAAGACTTAGAATCTCTGGACATACCTACCTCTGACATTGTATAATAACTAGTAAATAGTAAAGTAACTAGTAATAGTATAGTAACTAGTAATTGTAAAGAAACTCGAAATCGTTTAGTAACTAGTAGGTAATTGTATAGTAACGACCCCTTAAACGTCCTCAAAGAGTCTGAAGTTCGTACTTGGTACCAAGAGACCTGAGGGGATATCTACCGTGCTTGGGGATCAAAGTCGTGAAGCTATTTCAGTTTTTTTTTTAAATCTCTGTATGTGAATAAAAGTTTGAAATCAACTTTGGAGAAAAACATTAGGTACGTACAAAAGTTATGAAAAATATAATTGTGATCCAAACAAGTTTTCTTATCAAAAAAATTGTTATACTATTTTTCGTACTTTCGGTAAAACTTGTCAGTTAAGTTGTTATAAGTCAGGTTGACGGTTGTTTGACGGTTATCAGCGTCTAAAGGTGGGCTAAAAACTCTACACCAAAGTCGGCTCACAAAAATTTACTTTTTGTCTTCTCTCACGTCGACCAAAAGTAACTTTATAACACGCCAGTAATGTAGATAGTAATTTATGTAAAGTGTCTAAGGTGACACCCGTTACGAATAGGATGGGCGGCAATAAAGGTGTGTTACAATAACATTGAGTCTTCGGGCCGGGGCCGCGGACAGCTAGCACTCAACATCATCAGCCGGGGGAAGAACACGGCTACGTCCAGCAGGGTTCAAAGTCAAAGTCAAAAGGAATTTATTCAATAAAATCACAAGGATCACTTTGAAACGTCTTAAAGCTATGTTGCTAGGTTGGTTGTAGTGTTGCCGCCTCTATCAATTAATTAATATTTAAGGGTCAGACAACCGTCAAACAACGTCTCGCTTGCAAATTAAAATATTCTAAAAAATTATAAATACAATATAACTAGCTGATGGAACAAGCAGATGGCCCACCTAATGTTAAGTGGTAACCATCACCTATAACAAAACATTGCCTCGCAAGTCACGCACGATAGGAACGTGCCCTACGATGCACTGCCCTGCGTCCATCAACTTGAGGCATACAGATATTAAGCCTCATGTGTCTGTAATTACACCGGCAACCACACTCTTCAAACCGAAACACAGCGTTGCTGCTTGGTGGCAGAAAAAGGCGTGGTGGTAGTACTTCCCCGGACGAGCCCTTCACAAAGAGCTCTACTGCTCTTCTTTTTGATCTAAGTTAAGGTTTTTGTGACGAAAATAAATATTTTCTATTCTTTTCTTTTGAGGGTCCATTAGGCCTCTATGAAGGCTTTTAGGAGGCCTTAAAACTCTGTCAACTTTCTTATTCTGATACCTTTTGACCGCTGTCAAAAGAGCTCTGACCCCCGACCGCCTTATCATACATTAATACGTATTGCCTATCTGTCTGTGCTCGTGGTATAAATAAATAAATAACAGTGAGAAGACCTAACACCACATTCTCACAACAATTTATCTACGTAATACCTGTGCAGTGCTCGGCTGTTGCTGTGGCACACCACGGATAAACGAGTGGGAAGAATGTTAATGTTGAATGTTATTTTAAGAGTAGTAGAGCTCTTTGTGAAGGGCTCGTCCGGGGAAGTACTACCATTACGCCTTTTTCTGCCGCCAAGCAGCAACGCTGTGTTTCGGTTTGAAGAGTGTGGTTGCCGGTGTAATTACAGGCACACGAAGCTTAACATCTGTATGTCTCAAGTTGATGGACGCAGGGCAGTGCATCGTAGGGCACGTTTCTATCGTGCGTGACTTACGAGGCAATGCTTTGTTATAGTTGATGGTTACCACTTACCATCAGATGGGCCATCTGCTTGTTCCATCAGCTAGTTGTATAAAATAAAAATAAAATGTAATACGAGACTTGGGAAGCTAAGAGTGAACCGAAACGTTCCCACTACTGAAACTGAAAACTGAAACAGGTTATCGACTTTGATCCCCAGGCACGGTAGATATCCCCTCAAGTCTCTTGGTACTAAGTACGAACTCTTTGAGGAAAAGACGTCCTCGTTGCAAGACCATCGCCACTGTTAGAATACTAACGGGTTTCCTCACGATGTTTTCCTTCACCGTTTAAGAGCACTGGCATTGCACACATTTATATTATTTCTATAGGAAAAATCCATTTGTACACGACTGGATTTCCTACGTACCTAAGACCATACGATCGGAAGGCGGAGTCACTACCACTAGACCACCGGTGCTCTCCGACTACTAGTCTCACTAAAATAAGCAAAACGTTTGTAGAGCAATGACAAAGTGCCAAAAAACAAGCATCAGTTGTCTATGGCAAATTCATAACATAAAAGAATATTTGTTTACAAGAGCTTACTATTTAATACCTGAATAGGTATATAGATGACAAAAAACTTGGGATTGAACTAGCTTCAACTCATTACAAAAAAATACTGTAAGGTCCGAAAATGTGCCACGTCAGCAGCCGGGAAGTACACCTATACGACTCTCATAGAATGCCGCCCACGCGTTTATAAAATACTCTAATCTTTAACATGGAAATTCAATTTTTACATCGCTTACAACATTGTCGGGCCGTCGTAAAACTACTGCCTTTATAGTTCGGACTAAGGTGAGGTTTGTCAGTAGTTTTATGTGATGGGGTGAAAACTGACGGGATTTCCTCCCTTCTTGGAGGTAATAGGGGTTAAGTTGAATGAGATAGCCAACTCGACAAAGGGATTATCTGAACCGGCCCAAGCCTTCAGTTGCAGCGTAACGGTTTAAAGCACGGAGGGCATGGGTTTGGTACTTCTCGTTCGCACATTTCAACAATTTGAAAGATATAAATCACTGAAATCCCTGTAGGAAACTTTTTTTTTTCATAATTAAGTTCAGTGATTTTGCATCTTTCATGAATTAAGAAGAGTGTTAGATATGGATGAGGATGGTTTTAGAAAGAGAGGCAGGCCAAAGAAAAGATGGATGGACTGTGTGAAAGATGACATGAGTAAGAAAGGAGTGAGCGCCGAGATGACAAATGATAGAGGAGAGTGGAAGAAGTAAACCTGTTGTGCCGACCCCATGCAGCGTGGGATAAAGGCAGGAAGATGATGATGATTTTGCATCTTTCATGTATGAAGTGCTAGCGAGAAGTACCTACATTAGCGGTCCTTTCATATGTGGGATGAGTTGGCCGTCAGCTGTCACGTTTGACAAGTGATAAACTAACTAGAACAAAGTGCATGCTGGGGATTCATTTTCTGACATTTTGGGAAGCAACATAGCTTTTTCATTTTATTTGTTTTTCTAGTGTTATTTTGAGCTGTGTTGTGTAATTTCGGTGGTATTTTAACCAACATTACTTGAGGTTTTAGCACAAAGTGTAAACATTTGGAATGAAAGTATATTGTGATATCCTGATTTGACCGAAAATGTTTCCAATGTTTTGAAGAAAACCGCCACCATTTTCTTCAAAACAAATGACGGCCGACTTGACTATAGACTGACTTGACAAAAAAGTATTTATTCTATACAAATCACTTGACACTGGCAAGATTGTCTGTCGAATGACAGACAGGAGCCATAAACGGAGAGAAGAAGAAAGTGCATGTCACGTGGTCTCTGATAAAGTTCCATAGACTATCGGCCGGTTTCTGAAACCTCGATCAAAGCTAATCGGATGTCGAGTCACTCGCCATTTCGGCTATTACATTGAATTAGATAGAGATAGCAAGTGACTTGACATCCGATTAGTTTTGATCGGGCTTTTAGAAACCGATCGTATGCGTATTACAATTTCATAAAATAAATCAACAATACAAATGCGTTGCCTTTTTACATGCAATAGTAAACTTTACGGTTATATCTTATCAATAATATCTCTTCGTCGTTTCAAAGCGAATGGAAACCTTTAAGAGTTAAAGGTGGCACGTACAGGTGTTAACGTTTAGCAAGAGTGACAATGTAGTGACCATAAAGTTAATGTTTACCTACAAAAGTACCTTGCTTCAAAAAAAAAATATGTTCACCTGTACCCCAAGTCTGAGTTTTATTTTTCGCGTTTCGTAACGTCAGGCTTTTTTTGTATGGAGATTCAATAAGCGTGTTGAGAACTCGCAAGTCTCCATACAAAAAAGCTGTCAGTTCTTAGGCTACTGTAACTAACAGGCAAGCCCGTTAACCTGACTATAGCATGAAAACAGTCTGTAAGTCTGTTGGTTAAGGGGACGCGAGACGGCAATCTGACAAAAACACAACAACATGGAACTTCTACTTTACCTCCCACTTCACCTTCTTCTTCTCTCCATATTATGGCTCCTGTATGTCATTTGACAGACAATCTTGCCGGTGTCAAGTGATTTGTATTGAATGAATACTTTTTAGACAAGTCAGTCCATAGTCAAGTCGGCCGTCATTTGTTTTGAAGAAAATGGTGGCGGTTTTCTACAAAACATTCGAAACATTTTCAGTTCAAATCACTAAACTCATTTTCGAAAAATCGCAATCAACCAATTT
This sequence comes from Chloroclysta siterata, assembly GCA_932294275.1. Lineage (NCBI taxonomy): Eukaryota > Metazoa > Arthropoda > Insecta > Lepidoptera > Geometridae > Chloroclysta > Chloroclysta siterata. Next base: position 28,898,699 of record OW028590.1, on the reverse strand, counting down.
GTGTGCAATCATATTGCACACAGTTTAGTAAAAAAATCATTTTGATCGATACATGTTTTCCTACTCAAAAGTTTGCTTTACTAGTTTTCGTACATAAGCTAACTTTTAAGTAGGAAAACTTGTATCGATCAAAATGAAATATTTCCTAAACTGTGTGCAATGTGATTGCACACAAAATGGTTGATTGCGATTTTTCGAAAATGAGTTTAGTGATTTTATATCTTTCAACATGTCAAAACGTGCGAGCGAGAAGTTGTTTAATAGTTGTCAGCGCCTTAAATCAGGATATCACATTACACATTCATTCAAAATGCTTACACTTTGTGCTAAGACCTCAAGTAATGTTGGTTAAAATACCACCAAAATTACACAACACTACTCAAAATAACACAAGAAAAACAATTAAAATGAAAAAGCTGTGTTGCTTCCCAAAATGCCAGAAAACGTACCCACTTCACCTTAAGTAGGAGGTAACCGCCCGCCGCGTGACATTTCATTAATTCATAAAACAATTACTTTTACTATGATTAGTTGTAAAATGGAGTAGATTTACATTTTACTAGCGGACAGTCAACCGTCAAGGCGTTAAGTTGTAAAATAGGAGCGCCATAACCCAATATGTGACCCGTGTCATTAGCGAACCGATAGATTTATAATACCCATAAGGCTTTCTGAAACTTACTTTCAAAAACAAACGGCATACCTCAAAACAGACAAAAGCCAGGCAAAATTAGCATCTGCGGACCTTAAAATAGGGTGTAATGAGGATTTTGGTGAATGGCCAAGAAATTGTGGTTTTATCACGCCACCCAGTGCGCGCTTAGGCTCTATAAATGCGTACAATTTACAACGTTCTTAAGTTGAAGTTGAAAAGTTGTGCTTGTTATGAACCCGAGATAGTGGCTGGATGGAAAAATATTGCAAGGAACTATTAAATGAGTTTGGTGTACTTCTACACTAGTTTATAACTAGTGGAGCTTCATTATTATATTATATTATAGGTTGGGATCGATCCCCACCGAGAACAAATATTTTGTGTGATGAACATAGATGTTTGTTCTCTGTCTGGGTGTTATTATATAATTATAAGTATGTATTTACAAATATACGTATTATATCAGCTATCTAGTTCCCATAATATTCAAGCTTTGCTTAGTTTGGGGCTAGATAGCGGTGTGTGGAAAGTCTACCAATATATTTATTCAAGGATCACACAAACCCAGCCGTAAGTTTGTTGCCTGGCTTGGTCGCGTGGAACTGGCACCTAGATTCACCTAGCTTTAAGACGTTTAAGTGTGATCCTTGTGATTCAATTGAATGAATACCTTGTGTGGGTAGGCCAGTTGAATCAGCAAGAATCATTCGCTAGTTCCATCAGCTAGAAGGAAAAAACTATTGAGTTACACTGCGTGGTATACAAGGCAATGACAGCTGGACCGCTGGGCTACCCAGTACCTGCTGTCGAGCAATGGAACTTAAAATTTTAGTACAAAACTTCGTTATCGTTTTGTGGAGTACCATCGGCTCAATAATGATTAGTGACTTCTATAAACTTAAGACATATTTCATAGACTGTACAGCACTAAAAATGGCTGCTAATTTTATAAGCTCTGGATAAAATACGAGGCTGCTTTATGTAGATTGCGTAGGAGCATAAAATAGCCTGACATAAGTGCTAAGGATGCATTTAGACAGCAGGCCAACTGACTACGCGCTACAACCGGGACGAATGGAGGTAATCCCCAAGTAAGGCAGAATTCACCTCAGATCTCTTGGTTACAAAATACAAAAAACAAAATGTCTATTTTGCTTCTCGAAACCTGTATTAGGAGGCATCGCTTTTCCATAGCATACATAAAGAATAATTAAAAATAAATTGATACAAAAACATTTTGTTTACCTAGATGTCTGGCATTTAGGTTAACAACATGTCTTCGAAGAAGAATCTTGGGATATCTATTCGTTTTTATAGTTTTGCACCACACTGGAGCTACATTAATATAATTGTAAAAAATAACATACAAAAGAACAAGAACCTGCTTTTTATGCAAATAAAATCAGTTTTAATTATTTTGTAAGGATTTTAGGGTTATGGAAACGAAGTTTGCCAGCGGGTCGGTCGCTGGCTATGCATCTCGTTCTCGACTACAATAAATGTATTCTTATAACCTAAACACAAGGAAGACATGTAAGATGGCTATTTTTTTACCTGCCGTTAAAGATCTTTCTATATATAATAAATCTTATTGCACACAATACAATACATTGGAAAATTACAGAAATAGAGGTTATGTACAAAGCCGAGTTTAACCCTAACAAGATTTTTCTTCCAGCAAATAAATTTGTATGAAAGCATCTAGTTATTATTGTGATTACTATAACAATGTACTTATAAGTACTATAACTACGGCTTATAGAAAGAAATCACAGCTTAGAAAGTCCCTTACGATTTTGTGTATTTTTGTAACTTGATAACATAGGTACCGCTATTTAGTCCGTGAGATATTCTTCTTCTTGTTGTTCAGTAGTTCTTTATAAACAGTGTGGTGAAAGGATCCTTTCGTAAGGTATTTATTTCTATGGACTCTATGTCGCTGTACTTTTTACTTAGCATACGTCTGAAATAAAGCATATTATTATTATTATGCAACGGTGATCTAGTGGGAATGACACCGCTTCTGATCGTAAGATCATGGGTTTGAATCCGATCGTAATTAAATAGATTTTTCTCTTCGAAAAATAATTGCGCAATGCTAGTGCTCTCAATCGGCGAAAGAAAACATTTGGACGTAACCCTGACTACTCTTAGTCGACTTCAATGAATCATGAGTTGCTGCTTGTTACAAAAAATCAGAGCATCACAGTTGTGAAACTGTTTCCATCTTGTACAGAACTCTCAGTGTGCGAGTTCGATTCCCACTTGCTGAATTGATTTGGATAAGGAGCGGCTGATTTACGATAAATTTACGTAGATGTACCTAATGGACAATAAATACGAGTACTACAGTATACATAAATTATGATGCGCTCCAGTTACATAGTTGCCGACTACAATGTAAAAATTGCAACCGCATTTGAAAATGATACATCATCTAGCAAGACGGTAATGACGTCCTACAACAATGGTGGCAATTTTTCATTTTATTTTAGCCTCTATCGTCCCATGTACGAGTCAAATAACTTCGTACATAGTGTTAGAGCGAGAAGTTCTTTGACGGAAATCAGCCTCTTAACACCAATACTCAAGTATCGGCTTACCAAGTGTGGTGAATACAGATAGCCCACGAATGTTGAGTGGTAACCATCACCTATAAGCCACGTAAGCCACGGACGATATGGACGTACCCTACGATTTTCTTGCTTGAATTAAGTTGTATGTATTTTGTTCTTTTAGCAAACTTTAAGGTTTTATATCGCCATAAAATTTTAATAAACACATAACAATGCAGTATCGCTTTGGTTTGGACATAAATGTCATAAAAATCACACATAAAAAGATGACCTTGCCAATTTGAATAAAGTTATTATTTACAAAACATTGTTAACACTTAAATGAGATAATGATAATATTGAGAATAATAAAATTGATTGTGTATGTTGTCATTTACATCGAATTATAATGAAGTGGTTAAATTTGATTACAAGACATGTGTTTTGAAACAGTTTTTTTGTATAGTTTGACGTATTTTCAATTCTTGACGTGGTTTGCAAGACCTTTTTTGTAAAAATATCTCTCGGTGGTCGGCACTTCATAACTGAAGATCGTGGTCACTTTAAGATGTTTCTGCAGGCCTAGCACGGGCAGAGGAAAAGTTGTCTTTCCACCGTTTTTATCTACTTGTCAGTGGAAATAATTCTCTTTTCCACTTTACATAGCACGGCAACAGGGAAAAGAGATAAAATATTTATACTTGACGTTTTACGTGGACATTATGTCCCGCTACTCCCGCGTCATAGCACGGACTAGGCAAAATGTGGATAAAATACTCTCCGATTGACATAAAACAGGGAATAACTATCACCTGTCTTGAAGGTGGGTATAAAGGGTTTTTATCCTTTCCCGTGGAAAACTTTTCCACTGCCCGTGCTAGGCCTGCTGGAGTGGACTCTTCAGTCTCCAGCGCTTTCTATTGGTGGCCATTCGGATAACATCGGATTCGGATTTTATGAGAAGTAGAGCTCTTTGTGTGTGGCTCGTCCGGTGAAGTACTACCACCACGCCTTTTTCTGCCGCCAAGCAGCAACGCTGTGTTTCGGTTTGAAGAGTGTGGTTGCCGGTGTAATTACAGGCACATGAGGCTTAACATCTGTATGCCTCAAGTTCATGGACGCAGGGCAGTACATCGTAGAGCACATTTCTATCGTGCGTGACTTACGAAGTAATGCTTTGTTATAGGTGATGGTTATCAGTTAACATCATGTGGGCCTTATGCTTGTATCATAAACTAGTTTTATAATAAAAAAAGCTCGTAGAACTGGCATCTACCCTCTTTGAGCTGGTCCGTCCATCTATAACTACCGCGAGAACGCCTGTAAAAATATAAACATGTTTAAATTTATTAAATGATTAAGGTCGGTGGAAATTTCACACAGAACTATAAACAGGAACTATGTGAGCTTATTGCATTAAATTATTATTATTTTTATAAAGGTTTGTCACACAGCGCTGAAGACATGCTACTACCAATTGAGCTGTGAGGCCTATGTATATCTGTTATAGGTATAGGACTCTTTTCAGACTCATTTAATGCCATCTGGCGGAAAAAACGGCCTCACTACTGAGCAGAGTGCGGTCGAGCAGCAACAGCATTATATTAGAAGTTGCAAACAATTACGCGTGTCCTCTGGTCTGAAAGCTCTCCCAGAGAACGAAATCTGTTTTAGTTAAAGTAATAAGAGTGTGGTTGCCGGTAACATTACAGGCACATGAGGCTTAACATCTGTATGCCTCAAGTTGATAGACGCAGGGCATCGTAAGGCACGTTCCTATCGAGCGTGACTTATGATGCAATGCTTTGTTATAGGTGATGGCTACCATACTTAACATCAGCTGGGCTATCTGTTTGTTCCACCAACGAGCTGTATAAAAAATAAAAACCCCTATACTTAAGTTTTTAGTAATATGCTAATAGCTGATTTCACCAAGTTCTGTTAGATTAACAAAGGATTAAAGAGCCGTCAAAATGTACGCGTTTAACATCTAAGGTTAGATTTAACGGACTGTTCATTCTTTATTAGCAACTAACAGAGCATGGTGAAATCAGCTCTAAAGCTACCAAATTGAATAGTCGAGAACTTATTGAAACTTTGAAACGGAAAGCGGACGCATTACCTATGTGTAGCTTTAATATGATTTAACTGATGAATAACAAACAAGAACTCTTGTCTGTTTGTTGTAAACTGTCAGGGTAAAATAATAAACGCCGTCCTTTAATACCTGCAACATAACTCACGAAGCTGTCGGCTCGGTGCTAATCAATTGATTAAGCTGTGCACTGTCTTTGAGTTTGTTTGTTTTGTTAAAGCAATGTTAAATTGAGTCATTTTATAACGCAGGGAACATAAGGTCACAGTATCGGCATTTCAACAACTTTATTATTATTCAAATATAATTATTGTGTGTTTGTTTGCCGTTTGAGACTCCCTCACAGCTGCATTGGTAGTGGCACTGCCTTCTGCGCTGTAGGTCGCGAGTTCGATCCAAACCGAGAACAAACGTGTTTTGTGTGATAAACATTATGAATATGTTTGTTCTTTGTCTGGGTTTTATATTATTAAAATAATGCATTAACAAAAATAAGTATTTATCTATCAGTTATTTGGGTCCTATAGTAGGTACAACATTGCTTAGTTTGGGACTATCGCTGTGTGATGAACTCCAAAATATTTCAAAAATTAACTATTCCACAATAAAGATTCACGTAGGTAGATGATGATGATCGGTTTTATGTTCATCATAATGAATTGGACCCACTTATATCCAAAACATTAACATTTTTATCTTAACTAATTAAATTAAATGTCAATTTCAAAATCAAAGTACATAACTACAAGATTATTATTTAAGCTAAGTGACAACACTTTACGAGTAAAACCAGCGCATTAAGTTATTAATATTCAAATACTTATATATTTTATTATGTTTACCGTCACAGTGTATAATTAAAAGCGTTTGAAAGGCAATGCTGTAGTCCAAACAACACCCAAATTGAATTAATATTTTATTGCTTCTCTGCGTCTCATATCTAAGGGTGTTAGGGAAGGTGCAGACGATACCGAATGCTTTTATTTTTTCCTCCAACTCCAATTATTCCTCTACAGCAAGACTCTTTAAATAACTTATCAACGTCACTAGCGGCCACCCATCCTAATATTGTGCGTAGCAAATCTTTTTACTGACTATAAATTGTTCACTTTTTTTGTAACTGTAATTTCATCGACTACCACTTTTCAAACCGAAACCCAGCAACGCTGCTTGGCGGCAGAAAAACGACTGTTAGGACTTCTCCGATGAACCCTTCACAAAGAGCAAAAACTACTTTCGAAAGAACTAGTGACAAGACAAGAAGAAGAAGACAAAAGAGCTCTACTACTCTTTGACTTTGTAAAATCTAAATAGTATCTCAGATGCAGCATGTGTAACGGGCTTTATTGATCTTAGCAGGCTGATGTCACCATAGACCATAAAACTAATTAGAGCTGGCATGGCAATCGGCGTTTATTGCATGCCGCTTCCATTGATGTCGATGTGCACAATAAAGATCCAAGGGACCTTATGCTTCGAAACGTTCGAATTTCGAATAGATGTTCTAATTTTGAATTTTTGACAGAATACCGCTACGGAGTAAAGGTTCTCGAATGGCGGGATCATGGTAAAAAAATGGCGTCCATGAACTAAATCCAATGGGCCGACAATGGTGGATTATCGGTGCTTTTGGGATATAATACCCTTTGTATGTGTCTCTGACTACCCGCACAAGGATAATAAGTATCAAAATATTCTGATATAACCCTTGAATGGGGATTATCAACAATAACTTTTCTGTTATATCAGTTCGATTTCAAATGGAATGCTACATTCGATATTGTACACAGCTTAGACAACCCGTTGTAACAAACTTATTATTTTTAAAATGATAAAAGCTTTCTTTTCAATATAAAATGCAATAAAACTTCGACTTGATGTTCAGCCTCCTAATCTTTACGGCGTAGTGGCGACACGGATGGATGTCAAAGTTCGACAGTCATCGTCACCATTCAGATTAGATTGAAACCTGAGGTGAGAGGCAGAATGGCGGGTGTACCATAGCATGTCGAGACACGATTGGTATAAAAAATGTACCGAAATTGTAAAATTTTGTACCTCCTTCAAAACACACACCCGCCATATTGAATTTCTCCAATTTAAGAGTTGGTGAATCAATATTATTGTTCCCATACAAATGTAATAATGTAAATTATTATTATTATATATTTATATAAATTATTATCTTTGTAATATTAATTTATCAGCCTATATCAATGTACATTGAATATCAAGAATAAAACTCAATAAAACATTGTAGAATTCAATGCAATATCATTAATTTACTTATATATTTCAACTAGCTGCTACCTGCGGTTTCACTCGCGGTTATGTATTTTTTCCGGGAAAAAATATATTTTTCATTGCGTATTGGTAAGAGTTGGCAATTGCTAAAGCCTTGTTTATCGTTTGTAATTTTTTTTTGTCGAAATGACGGACAAATAATAATCACAGACAAGGCCGTGATTATTTTTATAAAATGTAAAAAGAATCTAGTAAGTACCTACCTATCGAGCTTTTTTCTAAATGATAATAGCCATAGAATACAGAAAAGCCTCTGTATTCTGTGGTAGTAGCGATTTTCAGCCTGAAACGATTGAACAAAACTGCCTCATAACAGCTAAAACAACGTAAACAAGCGATTAAGTGCTCTAAGATGAGATTAGTTATTGCGCTCTGCAGGGAAACCCAACATGTCACCTTAAATAATCGTGTTCATTAGTATACATTTAAAACACGCATTAGAAACGCTGGGTGCCGGCGCCTCCGCGATCACTATCTTAATCTAAATATATAAAACTATAGCGATACTCACTGACCGATTATAGCCACAACATCATCCGCCTGAAGAAGTACACTGTTTTTTCCAGTGAGTTTTTTTGGGGGCGTTTGCTGTAGTGATTATGCTAGGCAGTCGTTTGGTGGTATTTTGTATTAAGGAGATACCAGCGGATGGACCAGCATCCCTAGTGCGTTTCTTTCGTCACCTCTGAATGCTTCACTACAACAAATCTACACATCACATCACATAGTAGAGTAGTAGAGCTCTTAGTGAAGGGCTCGTCCGGGGAAGTACCTACCACCACGCCTTTTTCTGGCGCCAAGTAACCGCGTTGCTGTGCTTCGGTTTGAAGAGTGTGGTTGCCGGTATAATCTTACATCTGATGGAGCAAACATTGAAATATAACGGTAACCTCTGTGCATTATATAAAAAGCAAACATCATGAAATTTTTATCGGTTTTCATGATCTAAAGACCTGAAGACGGTAAACGGTACACCTGAATGTAAAACTCTAGAGTAAGTTTTCAAAGAAAATAATGTTCTAAAGTCAACTCAGAGTAAGTGTCGGTCAAATAGCCACGTGAATGAACTTGCGCGCGCACCACTTGTCTCAAACATAGAGCTGTCCTTATCTGCTTCATACTAAATAGAGAAGAAGAAACGAGATGAAGGTGGTCGAATAAGGAACGCAGGTGGAACTTTTTTTTTTTTTTTTTTTTTTTTTTTTTTGGCGTCACACTTTTGGTGCATAATTTGCCATTTTGCTTGTTTTTTTTTTTTAAATAAAAATTAGGGAAACATAGGGATTCAATTTACACGGAAGGTTAAAAGGAGATCAGTAAGGTTAAAAATAAGGTAAGGAAAGGAAAAATATAAGGAAATATATACAGATAATGATAATATATGTACAAAAAAATTACTAAATATTTATATTATTTACATTTATATATGATGCCAAACAATGATAAATACAAGGATCCAAGGAAGGAAGAAGAACAATGATATTAGTAGGAAGAGGAGTTCGACAGGAAACAAGATCTTCATATAGTTTTTTATGGTCATATTGTGGACAAGCAAAAAATATATGATTGAGGTCACCAAATTCATTTCCACAGGCACAAAATGGATTAGGCACTATTTTCATCCGTGCTAAATGGGCTGGGGTACATGAGTGCCCCAAACGCATTCTTATCAAAACAGTAGTGGCGCGTTTACTAAGTTTTAATGAAAAAAACCAGGGTTTCACCGGTATTGTTTTTTGTATCAGTCTATAATATTTACCTTTAATGTTACTAGAGTGGTCCCAATATTCATTCCAAGAGTTTTAAGATAAATCTTGGGTAAAGCAATAAGATCGTGTACGTAGTTTTTAAACGGGTAAAGGTCTCCACACTCTACAGCTTCATTAGCTAATTTATCGGCATGTACGTTTCCTATAATACCACAGTGGCTTGGTATCCACGCAAAGCTAACTGATAAACCATTGATTTTACATTGTAAAACCTTTGATCTAGCTTCCATTACTAGAGGATAAAACATTTTGGAGCGAAAAGGGTATTTCAATAGGGATTGCAATGAACTCATTGAGTCACTAAAAATAATGGTATTTTTAAGTTTCATTATTAAAACGTATTCTAGTGCTTTAACAATAGCAAATAACTCACCAGTAAAAACTGAAGTCTCAGGTGGTAGTTTGACTTTTTGTACAATATTGTACTGTTTGTGATATACGCCTACACCAACATAACCAGACTGTGAGTGCTTGGAGGCATCAGTAAATACCTGATGCCAACCATGCCATCGGTTATCAACAGCGGATATAAAATATATATTAGCATGCGTTCCGTAGCGGTCAATATTTAGATCGAAATAAATGTTAATAGGTAGTGTTAAAGCTTTATAGTTGCATTGGAAAATAGGTAAAAGAAGTGATTGATGAGTTGCAGCTGACAATGATTTAAATTTGCTAAGGCTATTAATTAAAAGGGGTGGTGACTTATGACTCCAATAAAAAGAGGAGCAAATAAGTTCTGAAAGATGTTGGATTTTTGAATGAAGCTGGTGGTTCTGAACTTGTAATGTACGAAAATAAAATCTACTAGACAAAAATTGCCGTCTTAAACGTAAAGGTGGTTCGCCACATTCTATCTGTAGTGCATTAATAGGACTGGACTTCATTGTTCCCATTACAATACGCATTGCTCTAGCCTGTATAGAGTCTAGTTTCTTGAAAAATAGCACTCTTCCAGGCTCCAACAAAAAGGTGCCATAATCCAGTATGCTTCTGATTAATGCATTATAAATAAGTTTCAGGGAAAAGGGATGAGCACCCCACCAAACACCCGTGAGGCACCTTAGTAAATTAAGATGTTTTTCGCATTTTTCTACGATATATTCGCAGTGTGGACTCCCAACGAGCTTAGAATCTAATATGACACCTAAAAATTTGGCATGACTTTTTACCGGAATAGATATGCCATCATAAATAATGTTTAGAGGTGGTGTGGTCATTTTACGGGTAAAAGGAATAACGATGCTTTTAGAAGGAGACAACTCCAAACCATGTTTATCTAGCCATTTCTTTAAAAACTTTAGAGCAAATGTTATTTTAAATGCGGCTGTATTAATATAAGTGTTCGAAGAATAGAGTAACAAATCATCAGCATACTGTAAGACACAAACCGTATCACTCACAGATGCTTCCAAATCATGTGTATATATATTATAGAGAAGGGGGCTCAAAACAGAACCCTGAGGCAAGCCCTTCCAGGCAACTCTTGAGAGATTCGTAGTGTTTAAAAAAAATTCTCTGCCAGCTAACATGTTTTGAATAAAGTTGGTTAGAAAATGTGGAATTTTCAAGATATGTTACTTCCTTATAAGTACCTCAATAAGGACATTATCATAAGCCGATTTAATATCCAAGAATGTCGCCACAACAGATTTACTTTGTGAAAAAGCTATACGTATGTCCGTTGTAAATACACTTATGCTGTCCATCGAACTTCTACCTTTTCTAAAACCATATTGACTATTAGGTAAGATGCTCTGATTTTCAATGAACCACTCTAATCTATTTTTAACTAAATGTTCCACAATTTTGATTATAACTGGAGACAATGCTATTGGTCGGTAGGACGTAGAATCAGAAGGATCTTTAGATGGTTTCAAAAATGGCAGCACTATTTGCGTTTTCCATGTTGAAGGAATGACACCTGTCAACATGACAGAATTGATAAGCTCGAGAAAATATTGCAAAGCAATATCACTAAGGTGAGAGTAGAAAGAGTATGGAATACCATCTTTACCTGGAGCTGTATCATGAACGTCTGATAAGACACCTTTCAGCTCGTGAATTGAGAAAGGAGCATCAAGGCCATAAGGACACGTAGGGACAGAAACATGAATTGGCGTTAACAATTCCCTAGGTGGAACAGTCGGTGGAGCCAAACGGTCTAAGAAACTATCACTGAGAGAAGGTGGCATAGTGGCAAAAGTAGTTTCTCTAACTCCAGATCTATAACGCCTAATATTTCTCCAGACTTCTGAAGGTTTTGTGCTGGGAGATATTGTTGAGCAAAAACTCCTCCAGCCTAGCAACTTCTTTTCTTTTAATAATTTTTTGGTTTTAGCCATTATTTCAATTAACTCATCAAAATTAACCTCAGACATATCAGAATTGTAAGTTAACTCTGCCTGCCTTCTCTGAGCAACAGCTACACTACAATCCGTATCCCACCATGGTGGAGATGACAATTTCCCAGATGCATTATTTTTTAAAGGGAAAGTTAAATCTGCAGCATCTATTAAACTTTTGGTAAAACTATTTGCACAAACAGAAATACCTTGTGATATATGAGGTAAAGTGTTAATATTATTATCTATATGGTTTCTGAAATCACTCCATTTATCATTAATTATTTTATATCTCATTCTGGGTGGAACTCTGGGTATTTCATTAGCTCTAAATTCTAAAAACTTTAATACTATGGGGAAATGATCACTTCCATGAGTAGATGGCTGTGTTTGCCAAGTAACTGAAGATGCTAAAGTGGGTGATACTATTGTTAAGTCTACTGCACTATTATTCTCTGAGGGTTTTGTTCGACGAGTTTGAGAACCATCATTTAGGATACATAGATTTTGTCTATCAATGATATCCAATAGGTCCCTACCATAAGTATTTGACACAGAGCTACCCCATGTTCTATGGTGAGCATTGAAATCTCCCATGACTACACATGGTTTAGGAACATGGCCTAACAGATTATCTATTTCAGTGAAAATTTGTGATGAAGGATGAGGGATATAAATAGAAATAAAGCATACATTATGAATAATGCATGCAACGGCGGTAAAATTATTATTATCATGTGCAGGGAGAGGGAAATGTGAAAATAAGTAAGAGTTTTTAATAAGAAGAACGGCTCCTCCATAGCCATCAGGTCTATCGTCCCTGAGGCAGGAGAAGCCGCTCAGTTTGAACACAGAGCCTGGCTTAAGCCAGGACTCTGTGATGGCGATAATAAAAGGGTTGTATACATTAATTAAATAGATAATTTCACTTTTTTTATTAACTACACTCCTGCAGTTCCATTGAACTGCGGATCTGGTGTGATCCATTGTGGTTGTGAGTGTAGGATAGATATTATGTCAATAATTTTAGCAGCGTTGGACGGTTCTATGGCATTTGACTGTATAAATGTCTTAAGAAGAGCAATGATATCAGATATATTAAGCTGTCTATCCTCAGGTCTGCCCTCTTTCAGAGCGCAACCATTAGGTAGGGATGATGATGGTGAATTAGTCAAGTTATTGTGTTCTTTTTGGTCATAGCCTTTGGCTAGTTTGGGAGGTGCACGTGGTTTTAAGAAGACAGTTTTTCTATAAGATGATGGTGTGACATTGTTTGTTGTGTGTGATTGTTGAGATTGAAGATTTTGATCCTTGGCTGTTGCTAATATTTCAGCATAAGACCTAGACAGGGGTGGATGAACTCTAGAAGCTTCTGCATAGGAAATACACTTTTCTGCCATTGAAAATTTAATCTTTTGTTGCCTTGTATATTCCGGACATGACTTACTTGTGGCAAAGTGTATTCCCCCGCATGAGCAGCAAGAAATACGTTCCTCATCAATATCACAAGAATCACCTGAATGCTCTCTACCACACTTGAAGCAGCGAGGCTTAGACCTACATTGCAACTTTGTGTGTCCAAAACGACAGCAATTGTAACATTGGATGGTTGGGTAGGTATATAGGTTAACTGTAAGTGCAGTATAACACATATAAATATGGTCTGGTAACACTTGACCATCAAATGTCACCACAACCGTCTGAGTTGGTTTCCACACTGGAGCTCCATTAACAATTTCTTTAAAGTTAATACGTCTGAGTTTAAGTATCTTTCCACATCCGCTGGGGACCGTGGTGCACTCTAACATCTCCTCTGGAGAGAGGTCTGTGGGTACTCCACGAATTACACCCATGCGTGAGACATTGTAGGTTGGTATAAACGCTTTCAGATTGTTACTATTGAGGCTATCATGATTTAAGAATGCATTGGCATCTGTATGGTTGTTGAATGCAATGGAAACTCTGTTTCTACCAATTCTTTTTACGCTACCATTAACCACATTGTAAATAGAATGCCGCTTCAAGAATTTCCCAAAACTATTGGATGAAGAGTAGAGCCGTCATTCGGCAACTCAGAAACGCGTTGAACATGTACAATATACGGGGCATTATCGCTAGCATCATATTGAGCTCTTGTAACCGGCGGCGCCGGCGGAGATGAATTTGGTGACGGAGCAGCGGGAGTAGATGTAGCTACCGGGTCGGAGATTGTAACTTTAGTCACAAGCGGCTCAGTGCTACACGGATTGCCAGAAATATTATTGTCAGATACTATTGGGGATTCCTCACAGCCACAACCTTGTTTGGAGTCACTGGATCCATGTCGTTTCCTCTTGTTACAGTGTTTGCATATTTTACGAGAGCGAGATCTTTTTAATTTCTTATTCTTGGAGACAGACGTGTCTGTATCCATTGCAGAATCATTGGATGGCAATTTATCAAAACTATTCGATAATGTTACAAAGCAACTAGCCGGCGGGACTGTACCCCCGCCGGGGTCAGGCGGCTCCTCCATAATAATTGACGAAAAAACTTACCAGATACTTTTATATATACACTAAACTACTAAAGATAAATTATTTAATCAAATAAATACTAAATTATAACTCTACTGATCAACAATCTTTGAAAAAGTTAATTTTAAATTTTGGTGGGAAAAAAACGCGGCCTCCCTGTTCAACGTTTCCCGCCTTTTTTCCAGGTGGAACTTATTACATCGATCGACGAGCCAGCCAGTACCCCTAGCACCTAGACGTCAAAATCTACGTTACACGTCACTTGATCTAGAACTAGCGTAGTTATAAAACTTGTGTTGAGGGTATAGTTAATTAGGCGGATTAACTCTTTTCATAATCACACTGAAGTTTCTCGAAACGGGACACAATAAAGACGTGATAGAGTTTTTACTTAGTTTATAATCGATTCCAAGTTATCGATTAGTATTTAAATTTGGAACATCGTTTTGACACCTGCAGCGAAGGGTGGATAAGTGTTCCACAAAAGTCCCTTTGATTTTAAATGAATAATTAATGTACAATACAGGTGCCTATGTCCAGCAGTAGAGTTTTTAACTATTTTTAATTAGTTATTCTTTAATATATTAACTTTGACATACATACCCAATACCTGACTATAAAAATTTACTACAGAATAATAGATAATACCTACCTAGAGGTTTTTACTGTAACTATAGGTACCTGTTTACCTCTATAATGTATAATAAGTAATTTTAAAAACCTCGGCCTGCCTCCATGTTGCCATACCCTATGCAGGGTCCATGCGATACTTACTAACACCCAACAACAATGTATGTACCTAAACTAAACCATGTGCAACCTAAACTAAGCAATAAATGTATTGAGTATTGAGTTCAGGCTGATGAAGAAATAGAATATAATATGCTTCGTAAATGTTTGACGAAACTTTTGAGGTTTTTATAAGTTGTATTAAAATTATATAATAATAATATCTTATTTAATAGTATCTTAGTGGCGTTTGGTGATATTCCGACTATTACTGTCCCATCGGTATTACTTTATTTGGTTACAGTTGACATTTACCTGTGTTCTATTATTTTAAGATATGTTTTCTCGTAATAAATAATTGAGTTTTCTCTACGGTCCGCCTTTTATGAGTATTGGTAGTCTCAGGGAGCGAACAGACGTATCTGCAGGGATCACGCTTTGACATTTAAATATTGGTGGACTTTGGTGGACTTAGATATTGGTGGACTTTCCACACAGCATTTCCTAGCCTTCAGTAAAGCTTGTAATATGGAATATATAGCTGATATAAATCTTATATACTTTTTTTTGTAAGAACATAATATTTATACTTAATATATAAAAACACCCAGACAGAGAACTAATATCTATGTTCATCACAAATATAATATAATATCTATGTTCTCGGTAGGGACCGAACCCACGGCCTACAGCGCAGAAGGCAGAGCTAATACCAACTGAGCTGTGAGAACTATCAACCTACCTACTTATCCATTACCTATTATGCTACACAATGTCATACAAATAATTATTTAAGAAGTATTTCATTTGTACAGCGTTGTTCAAGATACTTTGATGTTCGCTCCTGCGGAAGCTTAAAAAATGTTATGACTAATTGTGTCGAAAGTGTTAGAAAGGTAATAAAATGAGTTAATAGTTGCAATTTCACCCAATAAAAACAATATAAAATTAAGTAATTATATCTATGCTCTGCCAACGTTCATACCATAAAATATGACGTAAACGAGTCTATAAACCAGGTGGACCAAATATTTATATATATTTATATAGTTAGGTATTTATTCAACAACAATTTTATTTTACTTTGTAAAGTTACAAAGTTACTTTTTCCATTTAGGTATACATTTAAATTACTTTCAGTTATTAGATAATTTAAATATTATCTTTTTATTTTATTGTGTTATTCCAGAAACGAAAATAAAATTGAAACGGCACGGAAAATGTTAGTTCCTAAAGTAATTTTATCAATATTGATTCAGTACATCTTTAACGGAACTCACAGTATCAAAACATCTCGGATACGGTCTCCGCGTTAACTGCACTAATTGCCGATAATGCGTATATCCCGATTCAAATGTCTTGATACTTGCTATAGAGTACAGATAAAGTCATACCCGCGTTAAGTAGGTGGTCCGACTGATCCGCTAATTGGTAAATTCCAACTCTGAATGGGTTGCCATTCGACTTTGAGTTACATAGAATAGAATGGAATAGAAGAATATAATAAAATAAACGTTTACTTAGCGTAAGTATAAAAATAACACACACGCCTGAAATCAGTCAAAAAGGTAGGTAACATAAAAAAACTATTTAACTATTAATTTGCATTAGTTCAAGCGAAAACAGTAGTAGGTAATGTATTACTACTCAACGCTGATTTTCAACTGAAATCACGCGCAATAGGAACATGCTCTAGGTACGATGCATTATCCTGCGTCCATCAACTTAAGGCATAGAAGATGATAAGCCTGATGTGCCTGAAATATGCATGGTGGTAGTACTTCCCCGTACGAGCCAGGCGCGGATCCAGCGCTCAAAAAAGGTTGTGGTCACAGCCACCCGAAAATCGGACAAGTACGAGTCGGAGAACTTCATGATTGATATAGTGCTCTCTTACAAAGGAGATGTTTATAAAATAACATGACGCCCTGACCAAGATTTTGTACAGTATATAGTTCCCCATGGGTAAAGCCGTGGGGCGAACAGTGTGTGAGATGTCTCAAGTTTATTAGAGTTGTGGGCATGCCCATAGTACCCACAACGGTGGATCCGCGCTTGGTACGAGCCACACACACAGAGCTTTACTCTAAAAAGCAAACTATATAGGTATGAATTAATGAAAAAGGAAATACAAAAGGTAGCAAATTGTAATCTTCAGGCCTCAGAAAACCTGTAAGATTTCTGACTAAATTCCAACCAAATCGAGGTTGGTATTGGAATTAAGTGTCAAGCAAGAGTAGTCCTACGGCTTGGTATAAATGAGATTGGTAATCTCGTGACTAAAAAGGCGCATTATTTATACCTATAGGCGTCAACAAAGCATAGGCGTCACAAATGCGCCAATTTCCTTGATGGCGTGACGTCAGTGGCAGTAACAACAGTGGTTTTCGACTTTGAAGAACCAAACCGCAGAAATAAGCCCGAGAAGAGACTTATTAGGCATACATTTAAGGTTATTCAACATATTCCTATTATTGAAATGTGTCAAAGCTTTTCTTCAAAGTCAGTATTTCCTGTACATTATTCCCAGATCGCGTGTCAGAAAGCCGATAGTTATATCGATTAGAGAATCGATTCGAACCGCTCTCGGCCATCGATCCGATACCGATGCGCTATTACTTATTCTGTGTAGGTATGTGTGGACACAGATAAATGCTTCGATTGTATAGAGCAATTATCGATTACGATTACCAACATTGCTCGAAATGTTGTAGGGTTGGCGCGTTCTTTAACTTTACTGACCATATATTATTACTAGTTCATAATCTGTCATAGGTATATTTTTTACAGTACATTTTACAATGTAATGAATAAATAAAATATTATATCCTACTAATATTATAAACGCGAAAGTTTGTAAGTATGGATGGATGGATGGATGGATGTTTGTTACTCTTTCACGTAAAAACTACTGAATGGATTTTAATGAAACTTTACAATAATATAGCTTATACATCAGAATAACACATAGGCTACAATTTATATATATATTGTGTGAGCAGCTTGTTAATGATATTTAGATACCTACATACTATCTAAGATTTGAATTGTGGATTCATTTACGCGATACGGTGATTTGGTTGTAAGGTAGAAAGTATGAGTACCTAAAAACATATATTAATGATGTTATTTCTGTTTTGTTTTATTGATGAACTACTTTGAGATACTGAAAAATAAACTTGAGTTTTGTCGTAGGTATATAGTAATGTTCCTTGCGGTGTACAATAAAGAGTTTTCTGTCTATCTGTGGGGTAGGTAAATAGGGTTAACTTAAATCGTGATATGTTTCAAAAGAGTACTCAGAAATATATGGATTTTGAGAAAATGCTTCCAAACTGTCGATTGTTTGTTACAGCCCTAACAGAACAAATAGAGATTTCCTACCAGAACGTGTTTCACGGCGTTCTTAATAAAAATTGACCATTTCCTGAGTGACGAATCGATCAAGCGTAGCGGTTTGATTCCGATCCTAATGGAACCGAATAAATATTTAAACATTTATATATTTATGGGCAACACTATGACGTGACGGAACAAATCATTATTTTAATTTGAAAACAATTTCATTTAAGCGTGTTCAATCGTTCACAGTCATAGTCACTTCACATACAAAAGTAATTCTTCGATTCATCGTTTTGTTGCCAGTCTTTGAGGGTTTTATTCATTTAATAATGAGGAACATAAAAAAAATGCTTTGTAATCAATTCCTAGACGGTGATGTTGGTGTTGACCGGAAACTAAAAATAGCTTTCGTTCGGTTGATCCGGCACAGACAACATAATAAAATGCATTTCCTGTTTGAATTCTACCCATAGGTACCTAGGTACTAAGGCCATCTAAGGTGCAATATGAAAACAAATCTTTTTTTAATAATGTTCCTCATTAAACAAGAACATGCAAATATTCAACCACATCAATATATTATCAAAAACATTCCCTACCAGCATAAATTTAGATTTTTACGCGTTTCATATAGATGCTCATGTTACAAAAACCACCAAATAAAATGTGTGAATATATTGTGAAAGTTATCGATCAAAAACATCGATAAAGCCGTAGCGTGTGAATTCGATATTCTTATTTTGAAAAAAAAAGAGTCCGATAGGCGTTGCTCGTCGAGCATCGCACGGGCTAATGTAAACCTAATCACCGTTATTAAACAACCTATTATTACGTTACTTTGTCGATTAGGCATGTACGTTTACTTACCGACATGTTTATATCGATATTTTATGCACCGCACTATAAACACATTTTTCAAGCTGTAAGCACACACGCTACACATTCCTGCTATCACACCATAAACTTAACAGTTTTTAAATTACTCGATAACAGTTAATTATTTATTGATATCATTATCATCGACAAGTTATCGATATTTTATCGACAGTAAAGCCATCAATCACGTCCGTGTGCGAGATGAAGACATTACCCCCAATAATAACACCTTAACTTGAGACGTGCCGCATTTATTAGATCAATAACTTTAAAATACTTTAAAATATAATGCAAAACGGTTTATTATTGTATAATTATTGCTATGGGTTATAATGGTGGTCATCAATTGGAGTAGATGGAGAATCGATCACGGCGTGACGAATCGGGCTGTTTGAAATCGATTTTTTCATTCGATTGTAAAGCTCGGGTTATGTGGTTAATGGCTCGGTTTGGTTTATCGCGTGATCTTGACTTGAATTAGTTTTTGGAGTCAGTTTTGTTAATTATAAATAATCAAACGAACCCAGTCGAATTCACGTAGTCCTCACGATAGAGATTTCTGTGTACACAACAAGCTCTTTGTCTCTCTGGCTTTGAAGCTCGGCCGAGCTCGACAAAGCTGTGTTAAATTTACCCTGAAATTTTGTTCTTTTGAAGAAGATTGCGAATACGATTTGCTGATCGATTATTTTGATTAAATTAACCCAGCGTAAAGTTTTTGGCTGAGGTTTAGATTTGGCAGTTTCGTTAGAAATTGGTGTATGACCGGCCCCCTAGATGTTACCTTATAAAATCCCACCCAGTCTTGGAAGAAATATATAATTTTGCAGGTCACTAAAATATACTTTGACCCCTTCGTCGTCTTACGAAGGTCTTACCTAGGTAGGGGAGGTAAGGTAAACATATTATGGGGTAGGCTAGTGTTTGTTTATAGGTTTTATGGAAGTGATACGCAATAACCATATCAGAGTTTATGCGTCCGCTATGTAAAGTAATTAACCTTATCTAGACTTCAGTATTTAATGTTACGTATCAGTAATGGAACAAATTAGTCCCATAAACTTGTATGTCTTACGATTATACGAAACATTACCTATGTAAATGACACGACTTTTGTCAGATGGAGCTTTCTTTGATTTTGTATTGGTTATTTTTAAGCCAATAATAATTGAGGTTTGTATTGGTGACCTTAAAAAAAAGAAACAAATGGGATTTTTGACTATTGTAATGAGAAAATCCAATGAAACTCAGATCTCAAATAAAATACGTAAAATACCTTTCAGATTGTGCTTATAAGCTTTCTGCAAACTGCTTTAAAACCTACTACAACCTACTGAATTTTATATAAGTCTTATTTGGGCCTCTTTTTAAACTTTATACAATTTTAGTAACCCACGATACGACGATCTGACGTACGCGTACACTGGTATTCGAACTAGAAAAGTTAAAAACCTGAATCGACCTGAGAGATCCCTCGAAAAAATTCAAGAAACAGTTAATTAGTCATCTAAGTATTTAGTTCTAAACGTGGTTGGATCCTTTTGATTTTTTAATTTGGCTTGTATAATTCAAACTGTATGGAATTTATTGTAATTTTGTGTATCTTTTGTTGGTAAATAAAAACGCATTGCACCAAACGACGAGCTAACGTACGCTATTTTAACTAAATAGCTGAGGTGTCATCGCATTTACGGTCATGAACGAACTTGGAACCTCCATACGAAAGGGTTAGATATTACCAGTTGCAATAAATTGCAACGTAAATCAATTTCCCTCAGGGCTTAAGCTATCCCCTTGTTACGCGAGTAAGTGGTACATTAGACCCCAGTCAGCGGTTACAGGTTAACCGTGATGAGAGCGGTGATGGGTTAAAAATGGTGCTCGCTCTAATTGATGACCCTTCTCGTGTTGGGAGGGACCGTGGAGGTAAAGACCTGGAAGGGACCAGGTTTAAGGTTAAACTGGGAGGTGATATCAAAAATAGGCATAATTATTCATCATCATAACATCAGGTGAAAATACGGTCCAGAGTTTGCCTATACTACATTATAAAAAAAAGTAGTTTAAACTTGGTTCATTTCTCTCTTTTCTTGGGATATTTATTATGAAATCTATATTACTATTTCGGAAGAAAAATACTGAGAACCATTTTTAATCCAGATATAAAAACGAAGCTTTTTGCTATACTATAGAGTTTTGAGAAACCTGAATATCGTTTAAAATAAATACTTAAATTACAAGAAATAAATAACTTCACCGATAGATCAAAAACCACTGTGAATATTGCAGGAAGTCGGTGCAGAAGGTTCCAAATCGTTCTTTCTGGAAATGTATGAAGGCAGAAGATTTATTTATGCTGAAAAAAAAAACTGTTTCAGGCTAACGATATAAGGGTCTTGTTGCAATTCTCTCTTTCTTTTGCTTTCTTTGCTCGGACACTCCTACTGCATTGTCTGTGGCATTGTTTAGCTCGTCCCTTGTACAGGTGTTGGGGCACAAAGGACAGGTCCAAAGGTGAGGCATGGTCTGTATTGGAGCTTTATTTTAGAGCTGTCTTGGAAGTTTGTCCTGAACCTGAGTCAAGTCAGCGTTATCCTCAGAATACATAATAAGGAGGAGGATTATTATTGAGAGTCATTGTCCGATCAAAGTCATGCCAGTGCTCTAAGCGGTGAAGGAAAACATCGTGAGGAAACCAGTTATTATTCTAACAACTGCGATGGGCTTGCAACCTGTAACGTATGGAATACCAAGTACTGCAAAATGTGGGTATGTGCCAAATGTTTGGACGTACCTCTGACTTAACCCCCTTAATGTTCTCAAAGAATATGGAGTTAGTACTTAGTCTTGGTACTTAGAGATCTGAGGGGATATCTACCGTGCCTAGGGATCAAAGTCGTGAAGCTTTTTTTGCCCCATCCAGGGGTCCTATATCTTGTGCTCTAGTTCCAGGTCGTGTGTGAAATGCCGCTCTCG
Source organism: Chloroclysta siterata (assembly GCA_932294275.1). Taxonomy (NCBI): domain Eukaryota; kingdom Metazoa; phylum Arthropoda; class Insecta; order Lepidoptera; family Geometridae; genus Chloroclysta; species Chloroclysta siterata. Next base: position 28,876,537 of record OW028590.1, on the reverse strand, counting down.
TGATAGACTGCTCCTCGCGATTGAGATGCGAGCTTGCACAGATTACTGCGCTTTTACATGCACTTCTATGTATTCTCTACAAATTGTATTAACCTTTACTAGATCAATTCAAAAACGTTGCTTTTGAGTCACAAAAAACATAAATCACACTTATTATTTAAAAAAATCGCGTAAAATAGAGAACCTGTTTTTTAAAAGTAAAAATAAAGATAAAAAAAGGTTTCAGAAAAAATAGGTTTTGCTGATAACCAGATGACCCACATGATGTTAAGTGGTCCATCACCTATAAGAAAGTATTGACTCGAAAGTCACGCAAGATATGAACGTGCCTTACGATGCACTGCCCTGCGTCCATCAACTTAAAGTAAAAAGTCTCCCTTCGTCCGGAGATAATTTTTGGTTCTTGACACTTATTTCAGAGACACCACGAAAAGCTTACGCATCTTGTTTTTATTTTTTAATTGGTTTGATTAAAGAGGTAACAATTTAAAGGAATTACAGTTTAAAGTAGCTATCGAACGAACAACCACTGTGTTGTACAAACCGAAGTTTACATCGACAAGTAAATTAAGTTGCTATAAATAATTACTAAACAAACGATCATTATATCTATCCGTTATGACATTTATATCTCTATACACCGACAATTAAGCTTTAAAATCTCAAGGAAAACATAAAAAATCCATAAATTAATTAATTAAACGTACTTTATTGAATTCGAAATTAATAAAGTCTCGCAGGCATACGTAAATTCCACATTCTACCGGCGTCGTCGTCGGAATCAATTAATAAATAATAAAAGTCGGGGTATTACGGCATAGACAATGAGCGGGCGATGTCGTATAAATCCGGGGACAAGTGTCCCACCGGTGCCCCACTGGGTTGGGCCATGTGGGCCACGGGACGGGTGCGGGATGTAAATTATACTGCGGCCAGAGCTGGGACTGTCAGCTTTTGTGATCGCTATGGAATACAGTGGAGTAGAATCACCACGAAAACAAAATCAGACGTATTTTGTTTTCATCATGATTCGACACGAAACATCCCTAAACAATCATGTGACACTTTTCACAGTAGGTCCCTTAGATTCAGATTCAGAAAGAGTTGCTGTAATGTTTGAAGAAAAAAGGAATATACACTTGTCTCAGTTTGTATTTAAGTATTTTCAAATTTGATGAAATTATTGTACCTATTGTGGTCTGATCTTATTTTTAACGCAATTTGAAAAACGGTAGTTTGCATATTCTCTGTATTATAATACTCTTGATAAAATGTATAATCAAAATGGGATACCAACTAGGCTTCAAACATTTAAGCCTTTTTTTTTTTGTTTTTGCATAGTTTTAAGTTGATGTGATGACACTATTCTTCCAACCGATAGATCGACGGTATTGTAAATAGTCAGAAAATGTAAGGGGGAGACCAATAGCTTTCAATATAAGTGAACTTTTAAAAGGTAAGGAGATAAATACCTATATACCCGTATAAAAATATGAATAGTGAGTAAAGAAACGCCATGCCACTTTTCTGAAAGGTAAAATAATTACATTAGTTTGGTGGCAATAACAATAATTTTAGCTGGAGATGCTCCACAGGACGTCCGTTCACAGATCACCAGATATAGTTGAGTTACGCGCACCAGACGTGGGACTAACCTGCCGGGCATCGTATAGGGTTCAACTTGACCTACTTTAAAACATAACTATCTAAATTAAAAAAAAAAAACGCTTGAAAATAAGACGATCCTTTTCGCAGCAATGATTCTGTTTGTGAAAGGCTCGTAGGGGGAATGAATGAATGACTGAATTTTGAATGAATGATTGTAATAGGCATGGCGTGCATGCTTATTTCTGCCTCCAAGCAGCGTCGCTGTATTTCGGTTGGCAGGGCGTGGGTGCCGGTGAAATTACAGGCGCACTACAGGGCAGTGCATTGTAGGGCACGTTCCTATCGTGCGTGACTGAGCAATGCTTTGCTATAGGTGATGGTTATTTTACTTCAGGTGGGTCATACTTGTTCCATCAACAAGCAGTAGGCACCTATAAAAAAGGGTAGCAATAAGTGCTGAATAAAATAACATCACATAGGTATGTATCTACATGTCATAATATACAATCATAATATCGTGGTATTGACGCGTAGTTCAAATAATTGTTGGTCTTCATAACTAAATAATAAAATGTAATATGTTTTTTTTTACACCACTAGCTGATGGAACAAGCAGATGGCCCATCTGATTTTAAGTGATATGCAGGTAAGCAGGTAACCATCACCTATAACAAAGCGTTGCCTCGTAAGTCACGCGCGATAGGAACTTGCCCTGCGTTGCACTGCCCTGCGTCCATCAGCTTGAGGCATACATATGTTATGCCTCATGTGCCTGTAATTACTCTGGCAACCACACTCTTCAAACCGAAACACAGCAACGCTACTTGGCGGCTTTGGTTAGCGTTGAAGCAGTTTTGTGACATATTGTAAGCCACGAGCATATTGTAAGCTTCAGCATTTTACGATTTTATAAGGTTAAACAAATATTGATTAATTTGTAATTTGATTAACTTACACTCACATTAAAATGTAATTTAGGAGGAAGGTCTCGAAATCGAAACTGTCAGAAACTTAAAAATGTTTTAATTTGAACACCAAAGAAGGAATTTAAGAATAATAACAAAAGTCTTTGTTCATTTTGTTTCATTTACTTCGTAATTAAATATTTTGTTGTATCGTTTTCTAATCAAGAATGTTATCTCGCCTGCACCCCGTGAAGCAAGTACGATAGTGACAGGAATCCTCCTTGGATATAAACAATTTAAAATGTATCGTGGTGTGACGCCATGTTGAAATGCGTGGTATTTAAAATGCGTAGCAGTAAACATGGCTACGTAGTTTTGAGGTGTTTTGTTGATAAGTTCATTAAAATACATTTTTAGGTAATAGTATGGGTTTCTTCAGGTTGATGATGATACACTAGTTCCTCAAACTAATAAAACTCCTCTCAGAGCTGAGAGCTGAGCTGAGCTGAGCTCTGAGTAAAGGTGTTTTATGGCTTCCCAAAGGATTCTTTTGTGGCATTGGTGGTTTAGAATCTTCTCCATCACCTCCTTCCCACATTCTTAACATCAACATTGCGAACACTGATGAGGGGAATCGCCAGGCATGTTGACAAGGGAATCGCCCCCTTCATGACAGACGCACTAACAGTGCAGGGCAGTAGTGTTCATGCTAATGTTTGCGATCAAGGGTTTCGCCAATTTCCAGCACTATTGCAGCCTATTTCAATGTAAATTCACTCCAGCTCCAGCAGACGGTGTGCCGATACCCTTATCGATAATGCTAAATGCTTTATTATAAAACAGACATACCTAATGGCAGATAATTGTCATCATAGTTCGCCCTCGTTCCGATAAGGATTTACGAGTATATTTCGGTCACGAGCTCCATGGACCTTCCACACGTGCCGGCCATCAGCCATTAGTTAGCATACCTACCATACCATGACTCGACCCGGATTTCTCGTCTTCCCATTGCAGTTCAAAAAGTTTGCTGTGCTTAGCTATCAAGCCAACATCGTCTTCATCTTAAATAAATCCTTGTGATTTCGTATGAGTGCTTCATACGATCACTATCAGAATATAATTATATTCTGATAGTATTTATCATCATCACTAACCCATACCACTAAAGTGGAGTGAAAACCGCCGTTTTTAGACGTTCTGCGGTTGATCGCTGCACCATCTGCTATCGCTATGGCTACTGCTTATTTTAATTTACTAGACTTTCGTCATCGTCTCTTCTCATTCAGGGTTTGCTTCCTACATTTCGCAGATCGTCACCTTGCTGAAGGATTATCGGATGAGTTAATGTTCCTTAGTATTAAGAATTATTAACTACTCTGATAATCCTTGGTACTAACGAATCTGAGAGCAGCTGTCTTACCACGAAACTGAAATTGTTATAAAAATCTCATCAAAAATAAATTATAAATTCACTTGTGTTATAAATAACACAATTTATGTTACTACATCATTATTGAAAAAAAAAGTTTTTCCAAAGTTTTGAAGGATTTAGATATTATATAATCAAATGGGTTTCTGTTATCATTTAGGTTTCGCGGTCACTCTGCCGGACTGGCTGTCGTCACGTGTGGAAGCTCCATAAGTAATTGTGGAAGGCTCGTCTCCTCCAATCGCGCACGACTTTCCTTGATTTGTTGCCTTGTAAACTGTCCAATTCCCATTTTTGAACGATGTTGAAATGACATTAATGGACCATAATATCTTGATTCGAGAACCTATACAGTCTAGACTGTATCTTGTACTTGTACTTTCGTTAAACGAATTGCGATAGTTTAAAAAAAATACACTTTCTTACTGTAAATCTTTTGATAAAAGTTTGAATGTAATGCGTGGACGTACCTGTGACTAACTCTCTTAGACATCCCTAAGGGAGTTAGTCACAGGTATGTCCAGGCATTACATTCCGGCACATACTCACATTATTCAGTAGGTATTGTTATAAACATGGCATGTTTAAACCGTGTGAAAATATAATGAAATTACAGTAAATTACAGTTAATTACAGCTACAGTATTATTATATTTTTTGTCGTGCTATATTGCTATAGCCTTTGCTTCTTTGTTTATGAGTCAAAGTTAAAGTATTCGTTATCAGCCTGAAGAAATCCTCCGCTGGCCATAAGCCTCCCCTATACATTTCGAGGGCGAATGATTCTGTGCTGACTTTCTGCAATCTTCCTCACAATGTCGTCAGTCCAGTTAGGAATAGTGTATACTTTAATATATGTAGGTAGTAATAAAATTATTATCACAAAGTACTAACACAATCATACGAGTATGCTACAAAATATATAAAAAAACTGAAACAGCTTCACGAATTCGAACCCCAGGCACGGTAGATATCCCCTCAGATCTCTTGGTGCCAAGTGCGATCTCCAGATTATGTTGAGGACATCTAAGAAAGGGTATTCAGAGGAACGTCCAAAAATTACATTTGGCACATACCCACATTTACCTATATAAAACATAAGGAATTTTATTTCCAAATATGAGTTTCTGCATATTAAGCCGTTATTACATCAAAATAGATATCGCACCATACAGCCTTACTCAGACCTAACACATAGGTCCGCGGTCGGCATCCGTGGGAGATGGAAGGCCGTGGCCTCTGCCGCGAATAGTTGACATGTAAACTGATTTAGCCCCATCTGTCGCCGGCACCGCCCGGGGGCTCTCGCTAGGGTTGCCAGAAATTGTTGAATTAAATATAAACGTAAATTTTTGCGTAGGCTAAGTGACAACGTTTTAGTTTTAGATTTTTTTGTTGCCTGAAAATTTTGGGAATTTTTTTATTCATGCAATTATCATTGTTTTAGGCAGATGTAGCCGCTCAACATCAGGTGGGGTATAAGCTTCTTCCGTAACTTGTTCTCATTAAAAATCGCTCGTATTATATTGGAGAAGAGGGAGGTTTTGAAATGGTTTTATAAGCGAATAGTGTGAAATGCACGTTACAAGATGAAATTGCGCGAGCGAGACATTGTTGAACTGTTGTCAGCCTCTTAACTGAGCATATTTTTGGAGCTTCCACACGTGACGACAGCCAGATCAATTGATTTCTCCTGGAAGGGGGCAGGACCTACAACACAAGTCGTCATGACTTAGTGTAGGTTCTGTCATATAAATTATTAAGTGTGCTTATAATTTTAAGAAAACTGTTATATTGTATACATTATAATATAAGTGTGCTTAAATGAAATAAATAATTATCTTATCTTATCAACAAAATGACTGCAAAACAAAAATGGCACTGGGACACAAAGATCACTTAGAAAAGAAAATAAGTGAATGTAGTTACAGATGGGACACAAATATCACTTAGAAAAGTCTAAGGTATAAAATAGGTGAACGTAACAAATAAGCCACAAGTAACAGCCCTACTGCGCTGAGAAAGCCGTGTCCTTTACCCGCCGCACCTGAGTGATCGCTCGCATTATTATGTCGCCGTCATCGTACTGTAATGAGACCCTGCTCAGAGTACTGAGCACAAGGCACATTGAAAACTCTGTCCAGTATTGCTATTCTGTTAACGCCATTCACCCAAGTGACCATAGAATCCACGGTGAGTTTTCAATTTGGCATTCTGTAATACATTCACCCATCACTAGTGCCACCCGCGTGAGTATTTAGGCAATGGAAATGATAACGTAAGTGAAGCCCGTGATCAACGCGAGTGCGGATCCACTACGTGAAATTCCCCGTATTTTGTTATTCGGAATAGCACACAGTTGACTAGAACTGGAGGAAGGGATATACACACACACTGTTTTAGTAATAACAAAAAAAAAAACAGTTAAATCATGTTACAATTGTCAATAGTAGTTAGGTACCTTCAAAGTTTGCTAAAATATAATTTGTTTTATGTTCTATAATATACCTATGTACCTGTCTATTAAGTTTTCTTTAAATAAACAAACTTTTTTTTTTTACTTTTACTTTAATGTTTTGTTTTTTTTTACTAATTTACGTACATAACATGATAAAATATTATTGCTTTGTAATTATTCTGATGAATTGACATTATGTTCTCTACAGACCATTTTTTGAGAAAATGTAACATTTATACAAGGTGTTCCATAAGTTGTGTATATAAACTTCAGGGGGCTAAAGTACCCATCAATATGAACAACTTTTTCTAAGGAACCAACACTGTGAACGCGAAAAAAAAAACAGCTGTTTCATACAAAAGTTCAATACCTACCAGGCTAAAATGTATGAAACAGCTGTATTTTTTTTCGCGTTCACAGTGTTGGTTTCTTAGAAAAAGTTGTTCATATTGATGGGTACTTTAGCCCCCTGAAGTTTATATACGCAACTTATGGAACACCTTGTATACAAATAAATTAAAATTTGTTATATAACCTTATATTATTATATCCGGTAAGATATCCGAATGAACTAAAATTCTACAAGAGAGGGTCTCTACAATACACATTGCTCTATGATGGAAAAACAGCTAGCGGCCTTTTACTTCGGCAAATAGTTCAGTTATTTATTAAAACGACGCGCGCACTCGTTATACATGAGTTATTATATACCTACCTCTTGGCAATCTTGTGGGGACATACTTATTAGTGATGCATTTCTTCCCTGCAGCTCCTATTATCTGAGAAGACAATTTGTTAAAAGTGGCCAAAGCAATATGCTAAATAGAGGTAAATAAATCGATTCGCTTGTTACATACGTTTCACACGTTTATTTCATAACATACCTGTTTTTCAAAAAGCTTACAGAAATGTATGTTCTTCTAGGCTTGATCGCGTGGAACTGGCACCGAGATTTAACTAGTTTTAGGTACACAAGGATCACTTTGAGACGTCTCATTAAATAATTACGATAGAAGGTCAATATTTCATATAAACTTGTATATCTGTATTATCATTTGATTGTTTCTCTTTTTTTGTTTTGTGTGTTTCATAATTTTATTTTTGCTTCCTCATTGAGTAAAGTTCCACAGAGCCAAAAAGAGTTAAGACGAGTCCAATCTGAGGGAATATCTACCGTGCCTGGGAATCAAAGTCACGACGCAAGATTTTTTGAATTAAAACTGATACAAGTAAATGCTATTTATTTCTTTCAAAATAAAAACATTACCACCCTAAGGCACCGTCGCGTCAAAACAACAATGGACCGATTGCAGCTTGCTCGTTGACATTTGGTCCATAAAGCTCCAGAGATGGGAGATGTTCGCCAAATAAGGCAGGATTGCACTGAACATAATGGCACATTTCAGTACTAAGGACCTTAATAGCATAGTTAGAAACAGGGTCGGATCTAGGTATGTGTTTTCAGGGGCTATTGCAAAGGTTTTCACACAATTTTTTCTAATTATTCTACTAATTTATCTTATAACCATTCTTATCTTAACTACGAAGAAATTTAATAAATACTATAATATTCGTGGAAAGCTAACTGGCTTAAATATTACAAGCTCTGCTTAGTTTGTGACTGTGTGCTGTGTGGAAAGTCCACTATAAAAAATATGGGAAACAGATAGCTGATATAATACTGATATAGTATTTTTGTAAATACATACTTATAATATATAATAATATTCGCAAAGAGAACAAACATCTATGTTCATCACATCACACACGACATATTTAATGGCAAAATTCATGTTATTTGTGATTCTTTAATTGATCGAGTGAGCGAAGCGAACGAAGATCTTAGTTTCAACTTGGGCGATTTGGCATTTTATGTATGTATGTATGTATGTATGTATGTATGTATGTATGTATGTTTGTCTGGCGATAACTTTAGAACCCTTGATCCGATCTGCATGAAATTTGATATGTCGATAGCTTGTACTTGAGAAATTTACTGGTAAGTATATGAGTAAAATCGGATGGAGGGTTTTTGAGATATGGGGTTTTTTAAGAGGGTAAAAATAAAAAAAGTGACATAAAAAAAACAAGTTACATGTCATATGAAAGGGCTTTGCTTGGACATTCCAAAAAAAATTTTACTTTTTTTTTGGGACGCTCGGTTTTTGAGATACAACAAAAAAGTTAAATTAAGATAACCAGCGATCCAAGAGCTCCCATCTCTAGGAATTTTGTTGACACCAAGGTTTTTCTACTGGTCGCCCAGTTCCTTTGCTTTTTCTTATTTTTTTTTCTTGAAATAAATTAAGGAGGTACTCAGTTCTCATAAAATGGTGACAACGACCAGGTCTGATGATGGAGCCAAGGTCTGTTCAACGGAACTCTTCAATAAATAGGCCAATTTGAGTTGAAACTTGGTTACCGTACCAAGTTAGTAGGCGGTAGTCAGAAAAAAGTCCAAACATAATGTTTGGACTTGCCTCTGACTACCACCTACTCAAAGTTTTGATGCGTTCGTTGGGTCGCATCACGAGATCTCAGTTCGGGGCGAACTACTAGTTATATTTTTAAGTTTAAAACTAAGATAGTAAGCATTTTGGTCTGCATACTGTAAGCCTACTATCATTTATGTAATAAATAAATAAATCACACAAATGTTTATTCTCGGTGGGGATCGAACCCACAGCCTATAGCGCAGAAGGCAGAGCTACTACCCTGATCGCAATCCCTATGGCGGTGAAATTTCCCCCTTCACTGATGTAAAGCCTGCTAATAGCATAGCATAGTTTAGTTTTAGTAAAGTAATCAGGATAATCACAGTGTTTTACATTTACGACCGTTAGTAAATTACGGTTTGGTGGTAGTTACAGGTTTTACCACCAGCGAGGCGTAAGTGTAGTCTTTAAATATGGCCAACTTTTAATTGAACAATAGGTTCCTTTGCAGGGTAGTCAGGGTAGTCATTGTCTGTAGTTCACCTTGACAGCGAAAGTGGTAGCGTCTTCTGATTTAACTTATGTAATCCTTTCGCCACACTGTTTTGAAAGAAACTAGTGACACGACAAGAAGAAGAAGAAGTAATGTAATAAGGGGTAGCCCCATTCTACGTCACACTCACACATACTTACTTTATTTGTTTCTCATTTTGTTCGTTTTTTTTATACAACTAGCTGATGGAACAGGCAGATGGCCCACCTGACGTTTAGTGGTAACCATCACCTATAACAAAGCATTGCCTCGCAAGTCACGCACGACAGGAACGTGCTCGATGATGCACTGCACTGCGTCCATCAACTTGAGGCATACAGATGTTAAGCCTCATGTGCCTGTAATTACCGAAAACCACACTCTTCAAACCGAAACACAGCGTTGCTGTTTGGCGGCAGAAAAAGTGGTGGTAGTACTTCCCCGGACGAGCCCTTCACAAAGAGCTCTACAGCTCTTAAAAAAGCTTGTAAGGTGTATATAGATTTTTTTATTAATTCATTATTCACTCCATCGGGGGGCTATTACTTAAGAACAAGCAATAGCGATAGCAGTGGTTGTAAGTAAAATTAGTCGTTGCTTGTTGATTAATCAAATCTAATCGCTATCGCTCTTTATGTCACGCAAGTTTATTGTTACTTTGTTCAACAGAGGAATACTTTGAAGAATAATCAAATACTTACTAGCTAAATTTGTTACCTTATCATAAGTTTAAATTGTACCTAAGTTTAAGCTCCCGAAATATATTATGCGATACCTTAAAAAGGTGAATCAGTCTAAAGTGCAGTCAGACTTCTATCTAATAAGAACTTGTGTTACTTGTGAAGTGATGTATACGAACAAATATCTTGTACCGTGTCGTGCTTTCAAAAAAGTTTTAAGTTAAGCTCAGCGATTATCGACAAAATTTATTTACTCGTTAAGCAATGTCTCATTTTCCTGCTATTGCTTATTTTTATATAATAGCCCTGCCCGCTCGTGACCCATTGATTTTATGAAATAAAACCCACTAACTTTGACATTGAAGATGAGTTTCCCTATAAATCCTCGTGCATTAATTCCATCGCATTTCGGATAATAATTATCTTTTATGTTACGGTGACGCGTCGGTCAGAGGTCGCCCCGCGCCGTTAACACACCAATTATGCGCCGGCGCAGATATATCACCTGTTCGTATGTAGATGCGAGTGTGGTGAGGAGCTACAGGATGTTCCTCTATTGGGCTCATTTTTTTGAATTCCGAGGTGGAGATAATATTTGGACTTGCCTTCAACTACTATTATGACTAAAGGGATTACCAGATACATCTTCTGAGTACATAAACACCAATACTCACTGTGTTAGGTATTAATAATCTAATAGTTTATAACATTGCATTTATTCTTGAAGTAGGTAACTGTTAATTTTGTATGATAGTACGCCAACATCTTCTATACCTTTAAGGTTGGCAGGTAGAAAATGCTTATATCATTAGGCCCCACCTTTTGTACACTTAATTTATTTTTGTGCAATAAAGTTTTAAATCTTAACTTAATTCGTTAGGTCAGTGGGAGCCAAATGGGTACAGTTGGCGCAGGACCGGAAAGAGTGGCGTGCTAAGGAGGAGGCTTATATACCCAGCAGTGGGTAAATGTGGGCTGATTAGATAATTAGAAAGTTTTAATTAAAATAATAATTACTATGTTTACCAATTCGCCTGCCAAGCGTGTGGTGACAAAACACTCTACTTATAAGAGGCCTAAGTCCAGCAGTGAACTTGGATGAAGTTGGCTTGGTCGCGTGGAACTGGCACCTAAGATTCACTTAGATTTACGACGTTTCAAAGTAATCCTAATGATTCAATTGAATAAACTCCTTTTTGACTTTGATTATGATGAGAAGTGAACTAAAGTCAAGGAAATGGTTATAAAAGCGATTTCTGATACAACGTAGCATGCTACGCCGTAGCAGGGATTCGGAAAAAAGAACTTGAAATCCCCTCCAGCCGGTATATCACAGTAGGAACTTCGAACTAATATTTTTGTTAAACTATACTGTCCCACTGCTGGGCAAAGGTCTAAACTAACATTGAATTTTGGAAAATTTTGAGCAACCTGTGCAGTGATCTCGTTTCGTGTGAGATATTGCTATAATTTGTCTCGGCTCGCGCAACTTATTTTGTACTAATTGGGCGACGATACGGTCGACCCCGGTATTCGAAGGTGGTTTCAAAAACACTTCAAAAATCTCATATTTTTCTATGTACTTGTATGTTGCATTCGCTATTAATGGGCTTGCTGCTCTGTATTTTACTGTATTATTATTAAAACCTCGAAGCAAATGCGTGGTTCGCTGAGGAATCCAAAGTAGACAATACTAAACTCACCTTCTAAAAACCTCGTGTATGCAACGTGTCTATTTTTTTTTATTTGTAAAAAAAATTAGTATGCACTATCGTCCATCAATCAATGGGTAATGTTAATGAGTAATGTTTAAGGTGATCGTTACCTCTTAACATCAGGTAGGCCATCTGCTTGTTTCATCAGCTGGTTGCGATTGCCGAAGCTGTCCGTTACCGTAGCTTACTTTACATGAATATTGATTTATTGAGATCACGTTGTTTATTATGTTGGGTTTTCTCAAATTATTATAGATTTTTCTTGTTCGAGGGTTTTTGGTGTTTTATGTAAAATTAGTAAAGTCAAAGTGAAAATATTTATTTTCATATTTTTTTAAATATAACCAGCTGATGGAACAAGCAGATGCTCCACCTGATCTTAAGTGGTACCCATCACCTATAACAAAGCATTGTCCCGTAAGTCACTATTATTATAAATGGCAGTGGATGATTTCATTAAGGTCAGGGTTTACCATCATCAAATAGCTCTATTCGTCAGATAAAAATATTTCCGTCTCTATTCAGACAAATTTTCATTGTGATACAGCTCAGGCAGTTGTATGACTCGAGTCGTGGGTCAAATCTCACTTGGATAATAACTTGTGAGATATTGGAAAAATCTTTGTCATTTCCTTAAGTGTGGGAAGTGTAGGAAAACATTGCTGCCACTAACCCAAGGTCTCTGCTATTTTAAGGAGTTGGGCTGGCTGGGGTGAGGTTAGCAGGGCGACAATGCACAATACACCCCATTGCGTGGAGATCTAATTCCCTCACCACGAATTAGAATTAGAATTAGTGTAGGAAAGTAAAAACTATAAAAAATGTCCATAAGGACAATAAACGTTGCAGTGAACTGTAACACGGGCGGGCAAAGTAAGAAATTCACCCTCGACGATGTCGAAATCATCTTGAATGCAAAGGCCTATTCACTTTGATGATGATGCTGCCTTCAACACAAATTCATAGATAATCTGTTCCGTTCCGCTCCCACTTGGCCGATACAGCTCAATCGAGATAGTCTCATGAATAAAAACACTATTAACTCGATAGTCTGATAACCGTGATGTACTGACTCGATACGATGAAGTGTTGCTGTTGACTATGGGTCGTTTTTTTAATGGGACGACCTAAACGACCTATGTGATGAACTGATAGATAACACGCCATCATTTACGCGTTGGTCTATTCTGTTAATTTGGGTTTGAATTTATAATTACGTAGGTTGCGTTTTAATAAGAAACAAATAGGCCTTTTGCTACTTACATATAAACCGTTCATTCTTGATCTTGTTTTTTTCTTATTATCATTTAATTTTGTAGTGTGTTTATTACTAAAATATAAATGCCTAATTAAACAATAAAAATAAATTATGTCCAAGTAAGAAAAAACGACGAATCGGAAGCCAAAGCGTGTAATGATCGAGGGAAGCCGGTGGATGGACTCCCTGGACTTATTTGGGCTGATGATGAAGAAAAGAAAACTTATTATTAAAATATTTTACAGAGTTAGTAGGTATAGGTACCCGTTTGGTATAATCTGTCAAATAAAATAGAAATAAAAGATCTATCAGACAATATAAATTAATACATTTAGTTGTCTAAATTCTGTGATTTGGCACACTATACCTAATTCAAGGCGATTGGCTCCAGATCGAACAGGTAACATTGCTTAGTTTATGATGATCGGAGTCCGCAGCATGTACCTACCTCCACTAATTAGATAAATTACGGAGAAAAGGTTTTGTGGAACTGTCAATGGTAAAGTTAGGGGTAAGGCACATCGTTCACATTTTAACCTTTGGAAAGCTGGGAGCTCTCCCGTGGGAGGCATAAACAATTGAAAGTCGAATGTATCAAAAAATCTGGTATTTTAAATGTTAATGCTTTCGACCGCGGCTTCGCTTGCGTGGTAACTCAAAGCCTCAAAGTCAAGGCACTTATTCAGTTAAAATTTTCTGTCTTTTTCAGTTCAGTTTTTAAAGCTAGGATCAAGATGCCAGTTCCACGAGACCAGGCATTAGAAGAGTAGACAAGAAATGATTCCGAACGTTTTTCTGTATGATCCTTTTTAAAAATAATATTATAGTGAAGTTCGAGCGTGGTACCTGGGTAAGGGTAGTGCTTAAAACTAGAATTAATATATTTCTGTTTTCACCGTTACAAAGTGATTCTTACTGTGATATTTCATGTAATCATGCATCCTATGCCTTACAAACTGGCTCGGCCATAGGAATCTTAGTTAATAGGCTAGTTACACACTCCCTGCTCTCCACGGGGAGTATCGGCGTCAGGCTCCATATGACAGCATCCAGCCGCACTTTGTGCCTGATTATTCTTCACTAACGTGTTTGTTTTGGATATATTTATGAGAGAAAGTGCGAAAGATTATTCCCCCTCGAACACATGTCACCCCTTACCTGAATACAGCTAACATGCTGAAAATGGAAGCGCGTCGAAAACTTCATTTAGCACCTCTCCTCTTCGGCCTTATTGTCAGCAAAACCCCAACATACTTGTATAAGAAACTAACCTGGGCGTACGAGAATTCGCTCCACTCGAAGCGAACGTGCACCAAGGTATTCCTCACACCGAGGCATAAATCCGTGGCTTTTAGAGGTTCCTTCCGTTTTGCTGCGTCTCGGTGTTGGAATGACTTGCCTCCACCAATCCGTGAACTGAAAACATGCACCGCATTTAAGTTTAAACTCAGAAATGAACTCTTAGGTTCACAGAAACGATCATAATAGGTAAGTATACCTTACCTTCTCTTCTTACTCACCTAGGCCGCCAGCTGCCATTACCGAACTATGCACATGTATTTCTTGATATCCATTCATGTGCCACAATTTTATCACTACAATTACTCACAGAGAGTTGGGGGCCGAGTCATCCACGTCCGTAGGAGGATACCCCTTGTAACCCTACACGTGGCCTCCGGGTGGTGCTAAGCTGATGACACACTGGTGGTAGGCTTCGGCCGAGGTTAGTGACCACCCACCGGACAAAGACGCGGCGCCAAACGATTTATTTGTGTTCCGTCGTGATGTCCGGTGACACCGTAGGAGAGAACGGGTCAGAACTGGGGCGAGACTGGCGTAGACCGTTTTTAGCACGCTAAGACTCCGCCGTATCGGGTGACTAGTCGCGGAGGGTAGCGGGATCCGAGGCACGGTGCACCGCTGGCCGACCGCAGGTAGTTGGGGGCCCAAGTAGTGAGCTAGCCACTCATGAAAGGCTGCCCCGCCAACTGACGAAAAATCCCGGGATGCGCCATTGTGCCGGTCGGCGACCGGATGAGAGGGCCCAATGGACATCCCCGGGGGGGCTCGGGCGTCCCCGCAGTCTCCAGCCTAGTCTCCCCATAATACGTGTTGTTTCTGGGCGTGCCCCAGGTGCGCAAGTGTCGTCTAGTTCTACTGCCGTTCGATCCGCCTTCCCTCACTCCTTAACTATCATGCAGAGAAATAAAAAGAAAAAGTTTCCACAGCGGCTGCACTCCCTCTCATTAAAAGTGCACCTGTCTAACATACGAGGTCTGCACTCCAATCTCGTGGCAGTCCACTACCATCTAGAGACTGAAAAACCACACCTTTTGTTTCTCTCGGAGACGCAGATCGGGTGTCCATCGGACGTGGCGTACCTAAATTATCCGGGGTACACCTTGGAACACAGCTTCAAGCCACGAGCAGGCGTGTGTTTATACGCCCGGGATGACATCTGTATTCGGCGTCTCAAAAATCTTGAAGACTCCAATTTCAACGCACTTTGGGTTATGGTGGACACTGGTTTGGAGAAAATCCTTTATGCCTCTATCTACCGTTCGCACAGTGGAGACCAGGAGACAACAAGGCTCACCGAATACCTTAGTGACAAGTCCGACCAAGCCCAGCAAACTTATCCCACTGCCCAATTGGTTGTTCTGGGGGACTTTAACGCACACCATCAGGAGTGGTTATTCCCATATCAGAGCACAGACCACGCTGGGAGAGAGACACGCAAACTTGCACTATCTTTAAGTCTCACCCAGCTTGTCAATGAAGCGACCCGGATACCTGATATTGATGGCCACACAGCCAATTGCTTGGACCTTCTGCTGACAACAGATCCAGACCGATACTCGGTCTCGGTAGCCCCACCATTGGGTAGCTCCGACCACTGTCTGGTGAAGTCTGTATCGACCTATTCCCCGCCTGACCCCACCCTTAAAGGTACACGGCGAGTATGGCGATATAAGTCAGCTGATTGGGAAGAGATGCGGTCTTTCTTTGCATCCTACCCTTGGCAACCAGTCTGCTTCTCTTCCGGCGACTCTTCGACTAGTGCGGATGCCGTGACAGACGTGTTACGACAGGCTATGGAGTATTTTATTCCATTTGCTGACGTGCCCCTGTCTGGCAAAGCTCACCCATGGTTTGGAGCTGAATGTTGCCGCGCTAAGGCGCAAAAACATGAGGCTTACCTAGCATGGGTAGACGCTCGAAACCGAAAGTCGAATGATGTGCGTAAATGGAAGAAAGCCTTTAACAGAGCTGCCAAGTCCTGTAAGAAGGCACTTCGGAAGGCACGATTTGACCACATTAGCAGAGTGGGGACCAAACTTGCTTCATACCCTGCAGGTTGTAAAGCTTTTTGGTCCCTTGCGAAGTCGGTCGAATCTAACTTCTGCAAGCCCACACTGCCTCCAATGTTGAAACCAGACGGATCACTAGCTCACACTGCTGAAGAAAAAGCTAATTTATTTGCTTCTCTTTTTGCGGAGTCTTCGCGTTTAGATGCTGGTAGTGCAACACCTCTATCTGTCCCGATTAGATGCGAGACGTTCATGCCAGAGATTCGTATCCGTCAGATAGAGGTTCGCAAAACTCTACTCAATCTGGACGTGAACAAGGCTAGTGGCCCCGATGGTATTCCAGCCGTCGTTCTGAGAAACTGTGCGCCTGAATTGACTCCTGTTTTGACACGCCTCTTTCGCCTCTCTATTAAGACAGGTCAAGTGCCAAAGTCCTGGAAGTTTGCAAATGTACAGCCCGTACCCAAAAAGGGAAGTCGCGCCGACCCTGCCAACTACAGACCCATCTCGGTTACGTCCATACTATGCAAGAGTATGGAACGTATACTTAACAATAAGCTCCTAGCATATCTTGAAGACAATGATCTCCTCAGTGACCGGCAATACGGGTTTCGCCGAAACCGGTCTACTGGGGATCTTCTTGCATATGCCACTCATGTATGGAGCGAAGCCATAGAGAAAAACGGTGAAGCTCTCGCAGTTTCTCTAGACATCTCGAAAGCTTTTGATAGGGTTTGGCACGATAGCCTTTTAAGCAAACTTCCATCTTACGGCTTATCCACTGACCTTTGTGTCTGGGTATCAGACTTTCTGAGGGGCCGGTCACTTCGAGTAGTCGTTGATGGCTGCTCGTCTGATCACTTGGCAATTAATGCCGGGGTCCCTCAGGGGTCAGTTCTCTCTGCGACACTGTTCTTGCTGCACATCAATGATCTGCTTATGCCCGGAATCATTGGGTATGCAGACGACAGCACTGTCGTAGAGAGCTATATACCTGATACACGTCCTAGTGGATCTCAGGTCCAGTCTTACAGAGAGGCCATGGTTGACCGCTTGAGCTTGACTTTGAAAGCAGTTGCTGATTGGGGGGATTCCAATCTAGTCAAGTTCAATGCTGCGAAAACCCAGGCGTGTCTGTTCTCTGCTAAGAGGAGTCAAATCCACCTGACTCCAACTTTCCGAGATGTATCAATTCCAATATCAGGCCAACTCGATCTCTTGGGGTCTACGTTAACCAGCAAACTGAATTTTGGCTCGTTCATAGAATCCAAGGCCAAGACAGCTGCGAAGAAGCTAGGCATATTATCGAAGGTGAGGCAGTACTTCACACCGGGACAGCTTCTTTATCTGTACCAAGCGCAAGTCCGGTCGTGTATGGAGTACTGTTCTCATCTTTGGGATGGCTCTGCCAAATACCAGCTTGAGGCCTTGGAAACTATTGAGAGACGAGCTAAAAGGCTCATAGGTTACACGTTGTTTGAGTCTAAGCTCCTGACTCTAGAGCATCGCCGCAAAGTTGCCTGTTTGTCGGTTTTTTACAGGATACATTTCGGAGAGTGTGCAACGGAACTCCACAACTTGGTTCCCCCATCCCCGTTCTACCATCGGACTACCAGACGTACGGAAATGAGACATCCATTCATGGTTGACTTACCTACAGCCCGCACAAAGCGCTTTGCATCTACTTTTATAATGCGAACAGCCAAAGAGTGGAATTCCTTGCCGGCGTCTGTTTTTCCGAATGCCTATAATTTGGGTGTTTTCAAGAGACGAGTGAATAGGTATCTTCTAGGTAAGCGTGCTACACCGTAGACCGCATCATCACTTAACATCAGGTGAGATTGCGGTCAAACGTTTTACCTATAGGTTGTAAAAAAAAAAAAAAAAAAAAAAAACAGTCTTATAATCCGTATTCTCATTTAACTTTAGATAATTTCGTATTACAACAAATACGAGCAAAGCAACTTTCAACTTTCTACATTTTTAATTTATTCACGCTTTTCTTTCTTTTTATTTTCACAAATCAATCAAACAAACATGAAACACACCACCACATAATTTTGTTCGTATAAACAAGTTTGAACTTGTTTGTCTCCGCGCCGTGCTGCCGCCTCCCCAATCGCCATAGATAAGAAACGCTAATAGCCGACGCAACGACTTGCTTCAAGGCCTTCAAGCTTGCTTCGAGAAATATTCCTCTCTGTCAGCCATAGACAACATATTTGGGGACTGTTTAATTTTTATTTAATTATCCTTCATATTTAATTTATTATTTTAATATGTACTACTGTATGTACCTATATTATTCTATCCTTCTCAAACTCTATGTTAATTCATACCTTATTTTCCAAACCCTTTATGAATAGCATAATAGCTGTACTAAACCTACCTACTCAGTTTAGCTTCGTATACCTACTCTTAAATCTACTAAACTACCTTTCGATTTCTACCTACAACCTAGCTTGTCCTGCTGTATTCCGTACTCGTTTCAGCTGTTACTTGGCAGTCGTGACGTGAAGTCACTTTTATTTTGGTTCCATCTGAAAACCAGCGCCGCTGCACTAGTGGAGTGGCAATAAGCTGAGATGGAACCTTTTTTGGATCACGCGCGTATGCACTTGGCACGAACGAACGATGGGTTTCTTCTATTTGTTAGCGTCAGAACCCCTGGACCATGTGCGATATTTTATGTTTGGAAACTATCAATATTTAGTACCTATTTGGTACTATTTGGTACCTATATTCGATTATTTAGTACCTCAATGAACAGTGAAAAAACATGAAAATAAAGTGGTCAGACATTCTGACGTCAGGTTGTCTGGACCACATTTTTTTCACATAGTTAGAGACAATATAACTTAATTATTTATTTGCAAATATTTAGTACCTTTTTAGTACCTTTCAAAACTTTTTTTTTTTAATTTTATGTAGTCCCAGAAAAAAGTTACGGTTGAAATATTTTTTTTTAAAAACAAAATTTATTTTATGGATGTTTAATTTGCAGCGTACATACTGTATTATGTGAATGTATGACTGGATGGGAGTTGACGTAGATGGCTCAGGATAGTGCTCGTTGGCGAGTTTTGGGGAGGCCTGTGACCAGCAGTGGACTGATATAGGCTGATGATGATATTTATGTAGTTTGAGATATATATTCATTGTAGATAAATACACTATTTTAAATAATAACTTTAATAATTAGAATTGACATAACATCACATCACATCACACATCACATCACACATCACATCACACATCACATCAAACATCACATCAAACATCACATCACACATCACACATCACACATCACACATCACACATCACACATCACACATCACACATCACACATCACACATCACACATCATACATCACACATCACACATCACACATCACACATCACACATCACACATCACACATCACACATCACACATCACACATCACACATCACACATCACACATCACACATCACACATCACACATCACACATCACACATCACACATCACACATCACACATCACATCACATCACATAACATAACGTAGTGTAGTGTAATGTAATGTAATGTATTGTGTACTACACTACACAATACATTACATTACATTATCAACATGGGGGGGGCTGAGAAGGGGGTTGAGGCACCCTTATATCAAGGACCGAAGTAGTTAAAAATTGGGGTATCTGGATCAACAGTTATCCAGCTACCCCAATTTTTATCTATTCAAGTTTTCATCTATGCAAGTTTTCATTTATTCAAGTTTTCATCTATGTAGTTTTCATCTAGTTTAGTGTATCTATTCAAGTTTTCATATATTCACGTTCCATAAGTTCTACCTATTATTCAGGTTAGGTTAGGTTTATATACTATTCATCTGTTCAAATTTCTACCTATTCCTCCTTCTATTTATGTATTAAAGTTTTCTTCTTACCTATTATTGATCTGGATCAACAGTTTATCCAGCTACCCCAATTTTAATATCAAAATATTAATTAATATCAAAATGTACTCTCAAATGTGATTCAAATCTCATAATTTGGGTTGGAAATAGGGGCAATGTAAACAAAGTTGAATTGATAAAATATATTGAAACTTTATGCTCTCTACAAGTGAACAAAATTGTTATGTTTACATTCCCCTACAGCAACAGCTTGCCACAAGCAGAAAATAACTTAAGATATAAGCTAAATATGACTTTGCATACATTAACATGCAATAATAATTTGATACATTTAGTTGACTCTAACACTATTGTTAGTCAAAATTATGTTTTATCTAAAGGTAGTTATTACCTTTCTAATTACCACAAACGACAAGTAGCTGTCTCGCTATCATATTATTTTAGTATTACAGCCAAAAACTTGGCTAAACAAAATGCTTCTTTTGAGCATTGTCTTGACATACAAAACAAGACTCTGGAAATTATTCCAAGTCATTTAAATTAGATTACCAGACAATAGAGGAAGTCTCTAGCATTAATTTTTTAAATAAAAATAAAATTCATAATAAACAAAGTCAGTCAAGTATTAAATCTATCAAATTAAACAAAATTAAGCATACCAATTTGGTGCATCAAAATATTGAAGGATTGCGTAGTAAAGAATTAGAGCTGGAATTGTACATCACCTCGAACAATATTGACATAATTTGTATTACTGAACATTGGTTGAAAAGTCATGAGCTGATGTTTGGCTTCAGTGATCACCAGGTTGGTAGTGCTTTCTGCAGAGAACACTTTATTAGAGGTGGATCATTAATATTACTTAATAATAAAATTAAATTTAAAGAACGCAAAGATATTGTCCACCACTCTGTAGAAAGACACATTGAAATAGCTTGCGTGGAGTTGGAGCAGTTCATTGTTATAAGCGCTTACAGTCCACCTTCTGCCTCATTCGATATTTTTGAAAAAGCAATGGAAGAAATTTTGTATAAAATATCTAAATCAAACAAGCAACTAATCATATGTGGCGACTTCAATGTTAATTTACTAGTTCACTACTCTTTAAATACCAGGATAATTAGTCTTTTTAAATCATTTGACCTGGAACATTTGTTTATGGAGCCTACTAGGATAACTGCCTCTTCGGCCACATGTATAGATAATATCTTTACTAATGTAAAAATAATAAGTAAAAATCTAATAAGTAATATTCCTTCAGACCACCTT
The DNA here is from genome assembly GCA_932294275.1 of Chloroclysta siterata. Lineage (NCBI taxonomy): Eukaryota > Metazoa > Arthropoda > Insecta > Lepidoptera > Geometridae > Chloroclysta > Chloroclysta siterata. The sequence goes on along the minus strand of OW028590.1, from coordinate 28,855,037 downwards.
GGTCAAATAATTAAAATAGAAGCAAAAACTAAAAACGATGTATTAAAAAAAATTACTTTCGTCCCATTGACCATAAGTCGTTTGGAAGAGTTGAAACTGAACCTTATTACTAGACTACCAAGAATAACTTACAGTAATGATGGCAATTCATATTATAAATTTTTCTATGAATTTGATAACTTATTCAGTTCAATTTTCACACCCAAATCGAAAATGGTCTCTGGCGGTTCTAAATTTTGTGAGTGGGCAACAGCGGGTATTTATAAAAGCAGAGAATCATTGTACAACCTTTATAGTGAAAAACAATACAATTTCAGTGAAAAATTAAAAGAAAAAATTAAAAACTATTCTAAAATTTTCAAAAGTGTGTGTCGCATTGCTAAATCACAATATTTAAGTTCAAAAATCAAAACTAGTCAAGATAAAATCAAAGCTACTTGGAAAATAATTAATAGTGAGACAGGAAGAGTCAAGACACAGAACACCGTATACAACTTGAATGTTGGCGGCACCATCATAACCAAAGATGATGATGTTGCCAAAGCATTTGAAACCTTCTTCACTGACATTCCAGTCTCCACTACAAAGTCCTTAAGCTCTTCCCACATAATCGCAGAGTCATTGTTAAAAGATAACTTATCAGAATTCAAACAACAGTTTAAATTCGATTATGTGAATACTAATGACATCATCAAAGCTTTTAAAATGATAAATGTAAAAAAAACCACGGACCTCTGGGGCATTTCTGTTTTTGCCGTTAAACCTGTGATTGATATTATTGCACCAGATCTAGCTTTTATATTCAACCAATGTATTGATTGTGGCGTTTTTCCTGACCTTATGAAACATAGTAAAATTACACCCTTATTTAAATCAGGTAGTCATTCTGACCCCAGTAACTTTCGCCCGATATCAGTACTACCTACATTTAGTAAAATTTTCGAAAAACTTATACTCAATCAGTTACAAAGGCACTTTACTATAAATAACTTACTTGACAGTAAACAATTTGGATTTACAAGGGGTCGCTCAACCACCGACGCTGGTGTTGAGTTAATAACATATATTTTTCAGACCTGGGAACAGTCGCAAGACGCCTTAGGCATTTTCTGTGACCTTTCCAAGGCATTCGATTGTGTGCACCATGAAACGTTGGTCAGAAAACTGAACCACTATGGTGTTAGAGGTGTTGCTCTAGACCTACTCATTTCTTACTTAAATGGCAGAATACAAAGTGTTGACGTGAATGGAAAGCGCTCTCCGGGGTCAGTGGTAAAAATGGGTGTACCACAAGGTTCTATATTAGGGCCATTTTTGTTTTTAATTTACATTAATGATCTACCTCAAGTAGTAGATGATCACGAGATTGTACTGTTTGCAGATGACACTTCACTTTTATTCAAATTGAAAAGACGACAAACTAACTATGACGATGTAAACAATGCAATCTCTAGAGTCGTAAACTGGTTTAATGTAAACAACTTGTTACTTAATGAAAATAAAACAAAATGCATTCGCTTTGTACTACCAAATGTCCAACAAATAAATGCTGATGTAAAAATCAAAAATGAAAAAATAGACCTCGTGGATACCACCGTATTTTTGGGCATAACCTTAGATAATAAGCTTCAATGGGGCCCACACATAGGCAAATTGTCGAAGAGACTTAGCTCTGCAGCATACGCAGTCAAAAAGATCCGCCTTCTTACAGACGTGGACACCGCAAGACTTGTCTATTTCAGCTACTTTCATAGCATTATGTCATACGGCATTTTGTTGTGGGGGAGTGCTGCAGATATTAACACCATATTTGTGCTGCAGAAGAGGGCTGTTCGTGCAATTTATAACATGGGTCCCAGAGAATCGTTACGAAATAAGTTTAAAGAAATAAATGTAATGACTTTACCCTGTCAGTACATATACGTAAATTTAATGTATGTTAGAAAAAATATTAATTTATATGCCAAAAAGAGTGACCATCATAATGTTAACACTAGAAATAAAGATAAGCTCGCTGTTCCCACTACTAGGCTCACTAAAGTAAGCAAATCGTTTGCAGGACAATGTGTACGCTTCTTTAACAAAGTCCCAAGTGAGATTCACCAGTTGTCGATTAACAAATTCAAAAACATAATAAAAAGAAAACTTTGTACAAAAGCTTACTATACAATTTCTGATTATATAGATGACAAAAAAGCTTGGGACTGATCTATGCTCCAACTCATTAAAAACACTAAACAATTAAGTAGGTACCATAATAAAATTGTAAAAAGGATCATACAAAAAAACGCTAGGAACCAAGCCGTTAGTTTCTTGCCCGTTCTTCTAGGCTTTGGTCGCGAGGAACTGGCGATAGATTCACCTAGTATATAAGACGTTTCAAAGTGATCCTTGTGATTGTACTGAATAAAGACCGTTTTGATTTTGATTTTGATTTTTGATTTTTCATCTATTCAAGTTTTCATCTATTCAAGTTTTCATCTAATCAAGTTTTCATCTATTCAAGTATTCATCTATTCAAGTTTTCATCTAATCAAGTTTTCATCTATTCAAGTATTCATCTATTCAAGTTTTCCACTACATTTATTTAGGTTTTCATCTATTCCACCTTCTATTTTATCTATTCAAGTTTTCATCTATTCAATTACAGTATATTATTAATTATTTACTAAACCTAGGATAGTAAATAAAATAAACATTACCTTGACATAGCCGTCTATTCAAAATAAAATTTATAAACTAGTATACATTGCATTGTCCATCGATTTAAGGATTTCTTTGAGTTTTATATAAATATGATCTGAATGAACATTGCTAACCACGTGTTGAGCACATATTTCTGCATTACACTTGCATGATGACTCTTCACTAGTTGTGAATTGATTAGCATTGTAAATCTCAATGCGAATTAATGTTATACCACGAATGGTTGTTTTTTAACTCTATGTTAGCATCTTACTTTCCATGGTAGTAGTAATAGGTGAATATTTAGCGTTTTCTTGAATATTCTGAACGTTTTGGTATTCAAAAACGCTTCCCATTTGATGAAAATCAGTAGGAGTTACTGGTAGTGATAAAATCCAGTTTGAATACTGTAAAAAAGAAATGAGTAATAAATAACAAATTAAAATATCTAGATATACAATTCTGTATAGGTACATAGGTACTTATCTAAAAATTCATATTATTATTATTAATATTTAAAATAAAATCCTTACCGACATTTCTTCAAGACAAGCTTACAATGAAATATAAAAAAGGTTCTGATTCAGATATAAAATATTCCTGAGTTTATATAGAAAATACATTCCTCGTCATCATAGCTATATTTTGTTATTTTTACTCCGTAGAGTATGAAAGAACCAGTGTTATGTTTGGATTCTACGCGGTCGGGTTTCAAACCCTTGACCTTAAAGTTGGAAGTCAAACTGAAAGCATAATAGCATCACTGTTTCTTAGATAAACAAGGTTGAATAAAAAGTACATAAATAGGTAGGAATTATACACATAGGTAATGTGATACTAAAGATAGAACTATGTCATAGTAAATAAAATAATGCTTTAATTCACTGTGACATGGTTCCTAATCAGAACTTCCTTAGATAAACAAAGTTGAATAAAAAGTGCATAAATAGGCACGAATTATACCTTAGGTAATGTGATACTAAAGATATAACTTTGGCATAGTAAATAAAATAATATTTTGATTCTCTGTGACATGGTTCCTTATTCGAACTGAGGTAGATATAAACTAACGAACTTTGTCACAGTAAATGGAATGATTGGCTGGAATTTTACTATGATAAGGTTCTATCCCAACCCTGGAACATGTAAACCATTATCTATCATCATACCATGCTAACTTTATATAGCTATCTAGTAGTTATTATAAATAGATAACCAACAACAGGACAAAAGTGCATCTAAATACCTACCTACTAATTCAACTAATTGTTTTATAACTTTTTTTTACACAATTACTTACCGGACCGCAGAAAAAGCCAACATCGACATTCTTTGTCAATATTGAGCGCAACCAAAACAATAAGGCAGTAAAAAGCATAAAATATATCTACAACACTTCTGTCACTATTGAAGATCCTAAGAAAAGTAACACCGTAGTCCAATGCAACAAATGCCAACAGTATGGCCACTCAAAAAATAACTGCATGAGACCATACAGATGTGTCAAATGTGCAGGTCAACACAAAACAAGTGAATGCCAGAAAAAAGACCGCAGCACCCCAGCAAAATGTGCTCTGTGCCTTGGAGAACATCCTGAAAATTACAAGGGTTGCCAAGTATACCAAGAAATACTTACTAGAAAACATAACCGCAGAACCTTCTTCAACACAATAAGGCAGACTTATACCTCTCCTGCGCTAGATGGAGACTATATACCGCAAATAAGACCACAGGAAAAAAGAAAAAACAACCGCCCTTAAATAAATAACTCTGATAAACAACAAACATCTGAAAGAAGTGATGAATTAATACGAAAACCGCAAAACTCTGAACCAAGAAAAGGACGCAACAACCTAAATCAGTACTTTGAACCAAAACCCCAACAAACTGCAAACGACCCACTACGAAATACAGAGAACAGACGACAGCAAACCTACTCCGAAATAGTGGGAAGTAAACCACGACAAATACCTGAAAAACCAGTAGAAAATAGTAAAAAGCCAAAACAAACCGAACCAAGAAAAGAACAAAATAACAACACAAGGATGCCCTTACAAACCCAAAGCCAACAACCTATACAAGACGACCACCTCATGCCAACTCAAGTCATTCAAGACTTATTAATTAAACAAATGGAAAAAATGGATATGCTTCTCAACCAAATGAGCACGCTGATGGGCCTCATTGTGAACCTCGTCGCAAAGATGACACAATGATTTCCTTAACCATAGCTGCGTGGAACATCAACGGTTTAGCTCCAAATGTTAATGAAGCTGAAATGTTGCTCAATATACACAAACTCGATATATTACTAATATCGGAATCTCATTTCACGGACAGGAGTCAAGTAAATATCAAAAACTTTACAACCTATAGCACACAACACCCCGATGGGACTGCACATGCAGGCACAGCATTAATAGTCAGGTCTTCAATAAAACACCATGAATTAACTTCATATAAGACTGAACACCTTCAGGCGACCACCATAGCAGTTGAAGGGAAAACAGGCAACTTCAACGTTTCTGCAGTATACTGTCCACCTAAGCATTCCATGAAAGAAGAACAATTGACCCACTACTTCACCACACTAGGCCCAAGATTCCTCGCCGGAGGAGACTGGAACTCAAAACACCCACACTGGGGGTCAAGGCTTGCAACTACAAGAGGTAGACAACTTAAACTGTCAGTAGACAAAAACAAACTGTCAACCATATCAACCTCAGAACCGACACACTGGCCAACTGATACAAATAGACTGCCAGATGTTATTGACTTCTTCATCACTAAGGGTATGTCGCAATATTCTACTATGATAAATTTATGCTTGGATGGCTCCTCAGCTCACACTCCTGTGCTACTGACTATCGGTACAACGTTCCTGGAGTACGAGACTACCTCGAGACTATATAGTAAGCACACGGACTGGGACTCCTTTAGAGAAATAATTGAAAGAAGGCTCGAGCTCCAGATTGCCCTCAAAACCCCCGATGAAATAGAGCTGGCTGCAACCAATCTTACGAATCTTATTCAAGTCGCATGCTGATCGACTACTCCTGAAACCCCAGCCAAAAATCTCAGACATAATTGCGTACCAGTTTCAGTTTCAGTTTCATTTATTCACATCTTTAGACATTACAATGTTCTTAGATTAAGTCATATTCACTGAATCAAATCATTAATTAAATATAAAATAATAATGTACACACAATGAAATAAAAACAATACAATAAAAAATGTCACGCAACTCGATTAGAGAAAAAAATAAAATAATGTTACCAACGAAAATTATAAAATAATCATATCAGCAAAAGCATCGTCAAAAATAAAGTACTACTACAAAGGTATAATACTTACGATTATAGTAAGTCTACATTACTATACAGTAACATTGTCAATTTTAAATATTGTTTTGTCTGTCAGAGCTTCATCAATTTTGTAATAGCTTTTCTGAATCAAGTGTTTTTTTATACAGGTTTTAAAGCATACATCACTCAATTTTTTTATTTCTAATGGTATTTTGTTATACAATTTAATTGATAAGCAGTAATAACTTTTTAAAATTTTGGTGAGTCGAGTTTTTCGCCCCAATAACCGATCCTTATGTCTAGTATTATAATTATGTGTTTCTCTTACAGTCGTCAAATCATTTATATTTTCCCTTACATATATTAAATTTTGATATATAAATTCTCCTGTCATAGTCAAAATTGAAAGATCCCTAAATCGGTTTCTGCATGATTCTAGCTGTCTTATACCTAGAATGTACCGTACAGCGCGCTTTTGGAGAATGAACACCCGATTGGAATCTGCTGCGATGCCCCAGAACACAATGCCGTACGTCATTATGGAGTGAAAGTACGCGAAATACACTTCACGAGCTGCCTTTTCTCCTCCAATCTCTTTTATTTTTTTTATTGCATACGTTGCTGAGCAAAGTCTTTTTGTCAGTTGCTCTAAGTGAGTAGCCCATGTTAGTTTGCTGTCTAACCATATTCCTAAGAATTTAACGTTAGAGGTCGGAGCAATATTAAGATCATCCATAGCATCCTCTACGCATTCAGGCAATTTTTTTGCTGATCTTGATCCCAGAGCAAATTTAATTATATTCGTTTTATTTACATTTAATAACATATTATTGACTGCGAACCATTGTTTTAAATCATGTATACTCTTTTTAATCTTATAACTTACTAATTCGTTGCTTTTATCTTTTATAATAAGGCTAGTGTCATCAGCAAACAGGACCACATCTACGTCTTTAAATACTACTGATACGTCATTCACGTATATCAAAAAAAGTAAGGGTCCTAAAATAGAGCCCTGAGGAACTGAACCTGAGGAGCCCAATTGCATAATGCGTTTGTTTGAGCGGCAACCGTTCAATGCTACAACTTGTTGTCTATTACTTAGATATGACGTTAGTAACTCAATCTCCTTTCCTCTAATACCGTAATGTTGTAGTTTCCCCGTTAAAATAATGTGGGAGACGCAATCAAACGCTTTGGAAAGATCGCAAAAAACTCCATAGGTTCCCTGCGATGTCTCCAAGCCCTCAAATATGTCTTCAACTAGCCTCATAATGGCATGTTTAGTTGATTTTGCTTTTTGGAAGCCGAATTGACGTTCACTTAAAATATTATTTGTTGCCAGGTAGTCCATGAGTTCCTCTGCTATGTATTTTTCAAAAATTTTACTTAGACTAGGTAAGACCGAGACAGGCCTATAGTTGTCACAAGATGAAGTACTGCCTTTTTTATGTAAGGGGACAACTTTTGCTACTTTCATCTGATCTGGGAAAATCCCTTGATTAATACACTTATTAATTATAGCCGTCATTGGTGCAGCTATCTCACATTCCAACTTTTTAACAAGATTGGGAGTTACGTACCAAAAATCATTGGATTTTTTTGCCTTTAATGACCTAATAATTTTGACAACCCTTACTATACTTATTGGTCTAATCATAAAACTTACATTCTGAACAGGCATGAATTCCATAAGATATCCTAGAGAGTCGTCAAGAGAGCATTCAAGATTTTTCGTCACATTTACAGCTACATCAGCAAAGTATTCATTAAAATAGTTACAAATTTCATTTATGTCATATATCAATTTACCATTCCTATCAATAATTTTATCACAGCTAGAATTACAATTTACATTTTTCCCAGTATTTTCATTAATAATTTGCCAGACACATTTTATTTTATTCTCAGATTTTGCAATTCTTTGAGCAAAGTACATTTTCTTAGCGATCAGACAAACATTTTTAAATATTTTACTATACTGCGTCACATAGTGTCTTAGTGATAAATCTGGATCCACTCTAAGGCGAGCATACAGCTCAAACAATCTAACACGAGATACCAAGATACCCTTTGTGGCCCATCTTGAGAAAGGGTTATGAGTTTTGCTCGTCATTTCAGTCACAGGGATACATGTATCTATTATATTTAAAAATTTATCAAAAAATATATCATAATCGTTGTGATAACAGGGGTTCAATAGTTCATTCATGTTATGTTTTAGATTTTGCACTTTTGGGTTTGTAATTTTTCTAAATAGGCAAGATGTTACAACCACAGTTTCAACATTTAGCTTGATGTCTACAATTTGTGCTAAGTGGTCAGATTTAATACCTTGAATAACTTTTGCGTTTTCAACGACATCAGAATCCGTAAAGATATTATCTATACAGGATTTTATAGGATCCTCGCGTCCTTTTACCCGAACTACCCTAGTAAAATCAAATATTTGTTGCTTCAACAAAAAGCTATCAAGTAGATCTGATAATATATTTTTAGATTCTTTCAGTAAAGAGAAACGAACATTAAAGTCACCACTTAAAAGGATGGTTTTGTGGTTCTGTCTTGTTATTTTTTCTAGACATTGCTCAAGATTAGACATAAATATATTTAAATCTGATGATGGAGTTCTATAAACTACTACTAATACTACGTGTTTTAGTTCTATACAGCACACTTCGAAATGTTTTTCAATGGACATATTATTGATATCATCTCTTTTCTTATATTTAAGGTTTTTTTTACAAGAATGAGACATCCACCACGAATCATTTTTTTCCTACAATATGATGACGCCATCACGTAGCCCTCTACATTAAAAATGGATACATTACAACAGTTCAACCAACTTTCGCATACACACATGATGTCAATTTCTTCTTGAGCTAAAAATAGACTAAGGCTATCTCCTTTCTTATACACACCTTCAACATTTTGATGACAAATTCTTATTTTGGGATTTGTTGATTGTCCACCTGGGGAAAATTTTGAACAGCTATCGTGTTCAGGTTCTGCTTGCCAGCTTGTATAATCGTTAAGTTGCTGCTATTGACTCCGCACATACAGGCAATAGATATGTATTTAGCAGCAGCCTCTCGACCTTTTTGTGTGTAGAATATGTCATATGACTGTGCATCATTAATTTCAATAATATTTAAATTATTGTACAGAGAAGCCAATGTGTATAATTTGCTATTCACCTTCATAATTTTAGCATTGACTTCGCATTGTTGCCCATATAGAATTGTTGTGACAATAACTTTTCTTTCCAATTTCTTCATCTGATTTGATATCCTATCAATCATTGCAATATACTCCATATAGTTTCTTCTAATGCTCTTGTAGTTTCCAATCATAATGACAATTGTTTCATCGTGATTTGAGTTCGCGTAGTCTTCATTAATAATGTCAGTAAACTCACTACCAGGTTTACACAAGTTTATGATTTTATGCGTGCTTGGTATATGTTCAGATAAAGCACTTGCCATTGATTTACCAGCAATATCGGAAAACACAACAATTCCTTGTGATTGTTCCTTGGCTTGTGCACGTGATGCGTGTGCATCGCACGCCCCCGAAATGTTAGTATCTACTTCTTTGTTTAGTAGTTCGGAGCTTGATTCGTTGATCTTTAATTCAATAATCTTTTGTAGGGTGATAAGCCGGCTTTCTAGGAATGCAACCTTTTCAAGTGTTATCTTATTCTGTTTAAGATCTTGATCGTACATATATAATGTGTCTAAGAGTTTCTCACTTTCATTTTGTAGGGTAACTATGGTTTTTTCTCGACGAACTAATTCCGATTTCATTATTCTCTTGGTAGTTATTAGTAGTTTTATTTTTTTTGCCATTTTATTGCGTCTTATAATATTTTTTTTCTTACTGCTATTTAGTTTTGCATTTAAGTGAAAATTGACGTTCTTTTTCGTACTAGCTGGATTCATAATCAAATCAGTGTACTTGAGATGCATTTCCATCAGTTCGTCGTTTTGAAGATCAAAAGCTTTTTGAATATTAGAGAGTTTTGTCATGTAACCACATTCCTCTTGTTCTCTGGTCAAATTTTCATTATCTATACGTAATAGTGAAATTTGTTCCTTAAGATCAGAATTCTTTGTTTCCTCGTCAAAAACTCTCTTTTTCAAAGAGTTTACCTGTTTGCATACATTTTCAAACTCTTTCGAGTTGTTTTCTTGTTCTTCTATAAGTAAGTTGTTGAGTTTCTCCTTAGAGTCTAATTTTTTATTAAGTCCTTCTATTATTTCCACGTAATTCATTATAGCCAAGTTTTTTTTATTTTCATCTAAGCATTCTATAACTTTTCTTCTAGCTTTAGACCTTGTAACCATGTTACTATTCATTTTATAAATTTTAAAATATTATCGATTCGATATTCCACGTTATCGATTGTTATTACTCGATTATGAGTTCCGCTTAAAAAGAGTTGGCAACTCTATAGGATTGTTACTGTCAAGTGTCACGGCTCACTTGGAGCCGGCCGGCTTGTCAGTTGTCAGATTTAATAATTAGGTAAACACGGTGAAGGTATTTCCAAAAATGTAATCAATGTTAAAATAATTGTGATTGGTTAAAGATTTGGTCAAAAATCATTGTTTACGTTCGCTATATGTGTGTGTGAAATAATTTGAATGCGAACGTATATTTTCCAAAACTTCACAGTCGATAATTTCCTCGACAAACAATTTTTGGGATTAGTCAATACCTGTTCTTGTTGGATGCTGACACGATCTTCGAGATTCAACACGTTTTTTAAAGGTTACGTACTTTGTTCTAATTTTAACTATTAAAAAATGCACCGAGGTCAAACAAACGCTACTTACACAACAGTGCACACACACACACCACACAGTACCTTCGGAAATAAGAGCCAAAATCAGAGAAAAAAGAAGGCTTCGTAGAGTATGACACTGCAGCCAACATAACGAGGATAAAAAGGCCCTTAATAAAGCAATAGCAGAGCTGAAAGATCTCATAAGCAACGCTAAGAATGCAACGCTGACACAGTACCTGGACTCCCTTACAGCGACTAAAGCAACCGACTACTCTCTATGGAAAGCCACGTCAAACATCAACCAACCCAAGAACACACGACCACCCCTGAGACTTGCTGACTCTAAATGGGCCAGAACAGCCCAACAGCGAGTAGACGCCTTTGCAAACCACCTGAAAGACGTATTCAAACCCAACGACCACGCTAACAATAACAACGATGACACTGATATCAACTCGATCCTTGACCAGGACTTTCAAATTGATAAACCGCTGAAACCAACCAACCCAAGAGAAATATTGCGACACCTACTAAAACTTGATAACAAAAAAGCACCAGGCTTTGATCAAATAACAAAAGAGATTGTAATCCAGCTGCCAAGGAAAGGGATGGTATTCCTTACAACGCTTTTCAATGCAATCCTTAGAGTTGGCCACTATCCAAGCTTCTGGAAAATATCTGAAATAATAATGGTTCCCAAAGAAGGGAAACCATCGAATGAAGTTGCTTCGTATAGACCAATAAGCCTGTTACCAGTCATTTCCAAAGTATTCGAAAAAGTTCTGCTCTCACGTATACTAATTGTCCTTCACGAAAAATCAATAATCCCAGATCACCAATTCGGATTCAGACAAGAACATGGCACAGTCGATAAAAGACGGCGAATACACCTCGAAATTCCACGAAATACAAGCAGGAGTACCTCAAGGTTCAGTACTGGGCCCTGTCCTATATACCATCTTCACATCGGACCTCCCAGAAACCCCAGGCGTCGTAACTGCTACTTTCGCTGATGATACCGCTATTCTGGCTAGTAGCAAGGACCCAATCGAAGCATCGTCAAACTTACAAAACGGGCTCGATAAAATAGGGCAGTGGTTAGCCAAGTGGAGGATCAAAGCCAGTACCGCAAAGTCAACTCATGCAACATTTGCCCTCCGCAAAGGAGACTGTCCACCAGTTAGCCTCGGATCAAACATATTACCACACAACAACGCTGTAAAATACCTTGGAATGCACCTAGATCGTAGACTGACCTGGAGAACACATGTGAAAAAAAAGAGAGACCAGCTAAACCACAAATACCGTAACCTTCATTGGCTACTGGGCAGGAACTCAATTCTGAGCACCGACAACAAACTCCTAATATATAAGGTCATACTAAAGCCAATATGGACCTATGGCATCCAGCTATGGGGATCAACCTGCAACTCCAATAAAATCATAATGCAAAGAGCCCAAAACATTATCCTGAGAAACATATCTAATGCCCCATGGTTCCTTATGAACAGTGAGCTGCATAGCGAACTGAAAGTCAACACTGAACACACGCTTGAACACACATCCTAATCACCTAGCTGCACAGCTCAGTACCATCAACTACCCCAAGAGGTTACGCAGACAGCACATCATGGAACTAGATGGGTTGACATGATGCCGAAGAAAAGGAGAAGCACTCGCTGGAGTGCACCTTCTAAAAGACAAATGACCCACCACAAACCTGCTCATAGTCTGGAGACTGATCGCAGATGAAATTGGAACAAAAAAAAAACACAATTACTTACTAGTAGTTCGCCCCGAACTGAGATCTCGTAATGCGACCAAACGAACGCATCAAAACTTTGAGTAGGTGGTAGTCAGAGGCAAGTCCAAACATTATGTTTGGACTTTTTTCTGACTACCGCCTACTAACTTGGTACGGTAACCAAGTTTCAACTCTATTGGCCTATTTATTGAAGAGTTCCGTTGAACAGACCTTGGCTCCATCATCAGACCTGGTCGTTGTCACCATTTTATGAGAACTGAGTACCTCCTTAATTTATTTCAAGAAAAAAAAATAAGAAAAAGCAAAGAAACTGGCCGACCAGTAGAAAAACCTTGATGCCAACGAAACTCTTAGAGATGGGAGCTCTTGGATCGCTGGTTATCTTAATTTAACTTTTATGTTGTATCTCAAAAACCGAGCGTACCAAAAAAAAAGTAAAAATTGTTTTGGAATGTCCAAACAAAGCCCTTTCATATGATATGTAACTTGATTTTTTTATGTCACTTTTTTTATTTTTGCCCTCTTAAAAAACCCCATATCTCAAAAACCCTTCATCCGATTTTACTCATATACTTACCAGTAAATTTCTCAAGTACAAGCTATCGATATATCAAATTTCATGCAGATCGGATCAACGGTTCTCAAGTTATCGCCAGACAAACATACATACATACATACATACATACATATACAACGTGTTGATGAAGTTATGTAGGGAAACAAAGAGCGTGTATTTAGACCAAGCACTGGAATACTTTGACGTGTGCAACAGTTGAATACATCGTTTTCGAAATTCCCATACAAAAGTAAAATTAATATTTTCTCAGAAATTTGCAACAGCCCTGTCTGTGTACGTGTCAAGGTCACACGCACGCGCGCTTCTATCTAGGAAAGAGAAAAACAACGATAACCTACGAGATAATTTGAAATACTTACCTTTCGGTAGGTAGGTAGGTACGCCGCCAATCCCCTGACACGATATTTTAACTGGTTCCTATGGATTTTGTCATTATTTACTGGCTATAATAACACTGGATAAAACTGGATTTTGGTAAGTTTGCGAGATTTCGCACGACACAGGCTTCAAACTTCACACTAAACCATTACCTCGTAGGCACTGCTCATACACACACTGACTGACGACGGCTTTTTACATAACAATCACCATTTTATCACGTTTGATGACATTTTCTCAACAAAACAATGTACAACAACGCATGTAAACACAAACAGGGTGACCATCTCAAAAGTGGCGGTTCTACCACACACCTGCCAAAAAATCTGTCAAAATCTACCAAGCTTGACGATAAAAATACCAAAAATATGACTTCATACCATCTCCTTCGTGGCTACGGAATAAATTAAATACCTACATTACATTCAGTTACTATCTTTTGATCGTTTGTAACGGTTTGCAGTCATCTAAAACGAGATAGAAGTTGTTTAGAAACCAAATCAATAAAGGTAAAAAAGAATAAGAAGTTTCCAGTTCGGTAAAAAATAAATAAATTATAAATATTATTTCATTAAAAATTCAAACTAATAGGATTTTTCTTGAAATATTTAAAATCTGCCAAATGGTAGAAATCTGCCACAAATGGTAACACTGATCGGCGGCCGTCGGCCGTCCTGATTGGATATGCGTTTTTAAATGCAACCAATGACAGACAGGTTAGTCAAAGATTAAATAGGACAGACTAGACACTTCCCAAAATTGCAGTTGAATAATTTTGTCGTGTCAATGAACCATGGTGGTAAAGTAACATGTTACAATTTAAAGAACTATGAATATCATAAACATTGGTTTACGACATCTAGTAATTAAACAAAAATAAATATTCTATTAAATATTGAGTACGTAGCCACGTAGGTACCTAGTTACTGAATAGGTATTAGTACCAAAGATCTCAGAGAATGTTTACCGTGACTAGGGATTACAGTCGCGAAAATATTTCTTTTACATACCAAGATCTTTAAAAACAGCAACATCATTATTAGGTAGGCACATTACTAGGTAATTGGTGGCAGTTCTGTTACCTATTTTATCTAAGGTTAACAACTAGAGGTCAAAGAACAGCTGTAAATAGGGCTGCCTCATGATGCGTTTAGATTCAATTTAGATAAAAGTTTAAGAGGCATTTCATGAATGAAAAACTTTGAAATTTTAAAAGTCGTAGAACAAAAGTTGTTCGTTATGACCGGTAGAATATCCTGCTTTCGGATCCCTACAATTCTTAATAAACACGTTGTATACATACATAAAATGCCAAATCACCCAACTTGAAACTAAGATCTTCGTTCACTTCGCTCACTCGATCAATTAATAATATAAATCAATACAAATATTAGTATACATTCCACACAGCACTATCTAGCTCTAAACTGATCAAAGTTTGTACTATTGGAACCAGATAGCTGATTAATACTAATATTTTTTTGCAAACAATAGTTATAATATTATTACACCAGATGGATTAAAAAACATCTGTGTTCATTATACGAATGTTTGTTTTCAGTGGGGAATCGAATCCAAGTCCTACAGCGCATAAAGCAGAGCTACTATCAGCTAAAACGTGAGAGCGGTTAATAATGTTTTGAGAAATTACATGTGTACATTCGTATGATATAACCTAACCTGAATAATAGGAGATACCTATGGAACGTGAATATATGAAAACTTGAATAGATACACTAAACTAGATGAAAACTACATAGATGAAAACTTGAATAGATGAAAACTTGCATAGATGAAAACTTAATAGAGGGAAACTTGAATAGATGAAAATTGGGGTAGCTGGATAACTGTTGATCCAGATACCCCAATTTTTAACTACTGACCGACCCAGAAGACCTCTCACCGCCAACATCAACTTTTTGCACTCATTGGTTAAGTATGACTGTATAAGATCAATTGCCTGGTTTAGGATGACGTAATGTTTAAGTTTAGATATTAAGGTGGCATGACTGGCAGAAAACCCCAATCGCATCTTAAGAGTGTTCCCAAGCATCATAAATGTGCTTCAGGAGCGTCGAACCGGCATCAGTCGTTGATCGACCTTTAATAAATCCAAATTGATGACTATGAAGTTGACGAATGAGATAATAACTGAGTAAGAACATTTTTTTCAAAAATTTTACTTAGTGTAGGCAGCACCGAAATAGGCCTGTAGTTCGCAGGATCTTGTTCATTTCCAGACTTGTACAAGGGAATGAGTTTACTGTGTTTCATTAAATCAGGGAATACGCCCTCATCTACACATCTATTAAAAATGTATGCAAGACATGGTGCAATATCAGTTATGATAGCGCCTAAATCTTTTGTAGACATTCCTTCAATAAATAATAACAGCCAGACAGAGAACAAAAATCTATGTTCATCACACAAATGTTTGTTCTCGGTGGGGATCGAACCCAAGGCCTACGACGCAGAAGGCAGAGACTACCAACTGAGCTGTGAAGGCAGTCAAAATCCTGTCAGATATCCATAAAATAAGTTTTTCTTCTTATAAAATTTCATATAACTTTTTTCTGCTGTAAATAGGCATGCGTCATGTTGTGTTAGTTTCATTTTGGAGGAAAGTTTAAGAGGCCTTTCATGAATGCAAAACTTCGAAATTTCAAAAGTCTTAGGATAAAAATTGTTCGCCATGGCCTGTAGAATACCCTGCTTCCGGGATTATAGGGGTATTATGATACACGTTGTATAGCAAAATTTCATTAATCTGTAACTTCTTTCTGGGACTAGATAAAATTAAAAAAAAAAAAGTTTTGAAAGGTACTAAAAAGGTACTAAATATTTGCAAATAAATAATTAAGTTATATTGTCTCTAACTATGTGAAAAAAATGTGGTCCAGACAACCTGACGTCAGAATGTCTGACCACTTTATTTTCATGTTTTTTCACTGTTCATTGAGGTACTAAATAATCGAATATAGGTACCAAATAGTACCAAATAGGTACTAAATATTGATAGTTTCCAAGCATAAAATATCGCACATGGTCCAGGGGTTCTGACGCTAACTTCTATTTGGTACACACTGATTTGCACACCGGATGCCTTCTGTCTACAAGTATAATATTGTACCCTAGTAGACGGAGGGTATATAGTATATACCTACACTAGAAGGTACCTAAAATATTTTTTTAAACTTATTTTCATATTTATCGTCTGTTGTTATTCTACTATACCTACCTACTGCTTCTTATTTGTGTTCTTGTTTGCCTTAATTATTGTACTTACCTAATACCTACTTCCATTCTACTGTACCTACCTTCTGTTTCTTATTTTTGTTTTTTTATTTTCTTGTTTGCCTTATTATATTACTTTACCTACCTGTACCTACTTCTGTGTGTAGTTTATCTGTTCGTGCTATTTATGTGTTTATGTGCTGTGTCCAAAATAAATGTATTTTCTTTCTTTCTTTCTTTCAAAGACGCATGACATTTTTTGTACGATAATGGTGTAAAAAGACTCCCAAAAACTAATGTTCAGTACTCATATACAGCTACATGGACTATGCCTACTCAATAGATGCTTTTTTTTAAACAAAGCGTTGCCTCGTAAGTCACGCACGATGGGAACGTGCCCCACGATGCACTGCCCCGCGTCCATAAACCTGAGGCATACAGATGTTAAGCCTCATTTGCCTGTAATTTAAGCAAAAATCATTTGACAAATGACTTAATTGGCGCAAAAGTTAAAAATGGCCACCACGATCGTTGTCTATACCTACATAACGTTCAGAAAACTATTTTACTAAAAAGCTATATAAGCTTTATTTTAAACGCAGTATAATATTTGCTGCTTGATGCTGCACAGTGTGGTCCAGCGTCGCTTCTCGATACCATCTCTTGTTCATTTGTTTTCCACTTTTTAATGTGAATCGTTGCGGTGTCGTCCGCCGTGTAATTACGGGTTTAGTGGTAACGGATGGAGCGGAATGTGCTATAGGAATGCAAGGTATTGCTTGACATTGGATGCTCTTATGAAATTTGAATTTGTACGAATACTAAATAGCGGTAACCCGCGGGAGGGTATTTTTATACAAAGGTTTTTACAAACTCTGCTGCACTCCTATAGGGGTTGTAACAAGCAATCCTGAATATAACTCGCACCAATATAAAAATGAATCAAAATAAACGAGGTTTTTTCTCTAATATTAGTAACAGATAAATTAGATAGTAGTAGTAGTTGTTTTTTGAGCATATATTATTACTGTTGAAATAGCATTATACGTTTGAGTAATATTGGAAGTAATATTGTCTTCTTATGTAAGTAATTTTAAATGGATGTGAGGATGTTTGTGCCTGAAGGATGATGACTTAACCACTGAACTTCTTCTTGTCTTGTCACTAGTTTATTTCGAAATAGTGTGGTGAAAGGATTTTAAGTGCGCTTCAAAGAGCACTAAAGTGATCGAGATGAAACTTAGACCAAAAATAGTTCATAATCTGGATTGGTAAATAGGCTTTTTATTTCGAAAATAGCCTTGACTGCGCGTGGGGTGAACACTAAAATTTTAATTTAAGCGATTTGAAAAAGCTCAACAATAACTGATTGTGTGAATGTGAAACGAATGTCAGATCTATAAAAATGAAAACTAATTTCTAGGCGAGCGTCCATTGCGGTCAGATGTAGGTGGTCTTTTCTTGATTGAGGTCGATGGGCGGCCATTTTTCTATTTGATTTGAATAGTGGACGTGTTGTGATCCCAATGTAGGAGTTGAGAGGTTATGGGATTCATTTTGACGCTTTTGTTTTATGTCTGTACGCGAAAGTTTGTAAGTATGGATGGATGGATGTTTGTTACTCTTTCACGTAAAAACTACCGAATGGATTTTAATGGAACTTTACAATAATATAGCTTGTACATCAGAATAACACATAGGCTACAATTTATAAAGATATTGTGTGAATTGTCCAAAATATAACGATAAGTGTCAAGTAAGTAGGAAAAAATCTACCGTCTGCGAGCTATTCTGGCGTGCGCTGCCAAAACCGTTAGAGTTACACTACATATGTACTACGCCACGCTAATATAAGCTACTCGAAATACTAATCCTGCGCAGACGAAGTCGCGGGCACCACCTAGTAAGTAATAAGAAGAATAGTATAAAGTTGCTGTTTCTTTGTTGTGGATGGTAGAGTTGAAAAATATAAACTTAAAATACTTTGCCAAATTAAGTATTGATGCATGTGGTATAAGTATCTCGCTATTACGTCCAGAAGAGATGTCAACATATTGGATTCCTATATCTGCATTTAGACTCTAAGGCGGTCCATTATGCGAGATGGGTCGTTGCTTTTATCGCTGTCACTGTCAAAGTCATTCTGTATTATTTAACCAATGGATTTTGTTGCTGTTAAGGATCAATTTTAGCAAAGAAATGTATTGCTAAAATGAAAAGAAATAGTAAATTTTTACTGTTTTTACACGGAAAAAAACTTTAGTCAAAAGTAGAAGTAAAAAAAAAAAAGCCGTTATTGTTTTCTTATAAATCGAGGGCATGACTCCTTTCACGACTTTTCTGTAACTCTCGTGGTTTCGGACTTGGCCATCACCTCCCTTCTCAAAAAATCATTCTGTATAGTCGTCAATTACTGCTCCTGCAATAGCTATCCCTACTGTTTGTTCTTGGAAAATAACCCTACCAAGCTATACACCGAAAAAAAAAAACTTTAACCCTCTAAAATTTATATTCTACTGTAAATTCTGCATGTCCAAATTGTTGGATTAGTATAATGTTTAGTTAGTTAATAACAATCATTTTAAGTTTCCGTTACTCAAAATCAAAATCAAAACGGTCTTTTTTCAGTATAATCACAAGGATCGCTTTGAAATGATCTATATATCTATTACTATCATTGCAATTTAGTTTTACTAAGCATGTTTGAAGCATTCTTTACCGAGTTACACTTACACTTAGCCCTGTCGCTGTTCGTCACAACTCGTTGGCGAGAGACAGCTATATTAAAGCATTGTTTATCTTTCGCCAGATTTTTTAAGTATAGCTACGTATTTTACAACCTAGGAAATGGTCATGGATTATTTTATTACCCTAGATCCAATCTTTGATTGGCAATTTTCCATAAAACTATAGTTCGTTACTCAAATTTATGGACGACGATTTTTAATTGGCGAATTTCGATGACCATATAGTAATAATAGCTATGTCATATTTTAATAATTATGTAAATCAGATATCTTGTTGTAAAGATTTATGGAGCGATACCGTAAAAGCTTAAATTTTATTATGTTCGTTAATTATTTGACGAAATAAAGACACTGGCTTCTATTGTCATGATTGATGTCAAAGTTAGCCAAATTGGGCGGTGTTGTCAGCGGGGATGCCGTAAAAATAAAATAAAACTGTTTTAACCTCGTACCGTACCTTCGGATCCTGAAATAAATTATAGTGAAAGATTTTGTAAGTATGCATGTACCTACTACGTACTAAATATTTGTGTCATTTTATACAAATTAAAGAATTGGATTAACTTCGAAATATATTCGTTTGAAGCCTGAAATAAAATTTATGAGTGTTTTAATACGAACGCTTCGCTCTTATACGTGTTATAAGAGCGAAGCAGAAGCTAGTAAAAATAAAGTATAAAGCTTTTATTCGTTATTCAAATATTTCATATTGAGTTTTCATTTGAAATAATAACATCGAAGTGGCCTTATAATTTATAGGGAGGCGCAATAGTGGCTCACGAAGGCACAAGGTAAATCATGAATAAGTCATTAAAACACATCTGCTATGATGAACCCACGACCTGTGTCTCCATTGAATACAATCATGAGCTCAATCACTTAGAACGCAGGGTACCGGAGCGTGCATCCAATAACCGGTCTTGAAAAAGCAGGCAAAAATATAGCCTGGAAAGTACATCATAAAATTATCTGCCCCTTATAACGTAACTCGGCAACAAGTTTGACAGCAAGTGTAAAAAGCAGGTTGTGATCTACGTAATAGGCTGTGAGCACGGGCAGCCAGGCCATATTAAAATAGCTATTACCTACTCGTTTTGGGTAACATGCATAATTGAAATGCACGCAAGAACATGCAAAATATGTTTTTATTATTTTTAATAATATAGATATTTATTAATCAGTATTTAGGTACCTACAGATTGCTGTTATTCATCATCTTCCTGCCCTTATCCCACGCTAAGTGGGGCCGGCACAACAGGTTTTCTTCTTCCACTCTCCTCTATCATACGTCATCTCAGTGCTCACACCTTTCTTACTCATATCATCTTTCACACAGTCCATCCATCTTTTCTTTGGCCTGCCTCTCCTTCTTAAACCATCCACATCCATTTCCAACACTCTTCTCGTAATATGACTTTCTTCCCTCCTCATGACATGCCCATACCACGCTAACCTATTGCTCCTCAACTTATCCATAACAGGCGCTACTTTCAAACTTCCTCTAATATACTCATTCCTTATTTTATCCATCCTTGTCACACCGCACATCCATCTCAACATTCGCATTTCTGCTGCATGCACTCTTCTCTCATCCGTCCCTTTTGTTGCCCAACACTCAGATCCATACAGTACGACAGGTCTTATGATCGTCTTGTAAACTTTCCCCTTAAGTTTAAGGGGCATTCGTGGATCACATGTTGTTCCTGAGACCTGTCGCCATTTCATCCATCCCGCATTTATATTATTTTTCACGTCACAGATTTATTTTTATTTAACAGATTGCTGTTATTATTATTTATAATACATTTATGGTTATTTTACACATTATTATTATTTACTACTATTAAAAAAAACTAAAAAAAAATTGTGTTGTTACCAGAAGCAGGCACTCTGCTTTCTACGTCAATAAATAAAACGTAAGAAACTGGCGAATCCAAGTTATGCCGTTGCTTACGGACGGGTCGATATGTTTGTGGCTTGTCGGAATCGTGAGCTGCACTATTTCGATGTTGCATCTTCAGACTAATACTTAAATAGGTATTTGTGCTGCTGGTAAAGTAGTGAATTTTATAATTTTTTTAAATTAGCTATGAACTCAAGCTATGTAATAAGTTGATGGACGCAGGGCAGTGCATAGTTGGGCACGTTCTCATAGTGCGTGACCTGCAAGGCAACGTGTTTTCATAGGTAATGGTAACCACTTCACATCAGATAGGCGATGACCAACCTGATGGTAAGTGGTAGTGCTTGTTCCATCAGCAAGTAGTATGAAAAATCATAACAATCTCACCTGATGTTAAGTAATGATACGACGTAGAGGCTTATTATGTTACAGACTAAAGGCTCTGTATTTTTTAACTTGGCGTTATGATTTAAAAAAGGGATATTTGTAATTTCAAACCGTTTTTCAATATTTTGGGTGCATGCGCTGTGATCACGTGACATAATGAAGTCTAAACATTCCTGCTGTGATTTTTTTACGCAAACATTTCAGCATCATCCGAAGCTTCACTTCAGCCACTACTGAGTATGGTATCCCTTGGTTTATGTCATCTACCACGAACCTTTGCTTTGCTGAACCTAGGCTAAACCATTTCCGACCAGGCCATTGACAACATTGCGATATTGTCCATCCACCATCTATGTGTATTAAATCTGTAAATTATGTGTTTAAAAAGTGTAACCGCTCGATTCAGTGCCGACATCGACACAAACGTTACTAGGTTTCACGATGTTGTATAAATGAAAACTGTAATTATTATTTTTGTTAAATAAATAAAAAATACGCGTGTACGTAAGAAGTTCCTACTTTTTTCGACAGTTAAAAATAAATCTGAGGCTAAATTAATGAACAAATTATACTAGTAGTTCGCCCCGAACTGAGATCTCGTGATGCGACCCGACGAACGCATCAAAACGTTGAGTAGGTAGTAGTCAGAGGCAAGTCCAAACATTATCTTTGGACATTTTTCTGACTCCCACTTACTAACTTAGTATGGTAACCAAGTTTCAACCTATTGGCCTATTTATTGAAGAGTTCCGTTGAACAGACCTTGGCTCCATCATCAGACCTGGTCGTCGTCACCATTTTATGAGAACTGAGTACCTCCTTAATTTATTTCAAGAAAAAAGCAAAGGAACTGGCCGACCAGTAGAAAAACCAAGTCTGATGTCAACTCTTGGAGATTGGAGCTCTTAGATCGTTGGTTATCTTAATTTAACTTTATTATTTTATCTCAAAAACCGAGCGTCACAAAAAAAAGTAAAAATTGTTTTGGGATGTCCAAACAAAGCCCTTTCATATGACATGTTACTTGATTTTTTTATGTAACTTTTTTTATTTTTGCCCCCTTAAAAAACCCCATATCTCAAAAACTCTTCATCCAGATTTTATGCAGATCGGATCAACGGTTCTAAAGTTATCGCCAGACAAACATACATACATACATACATAAAATGCCAAATCGCCCAAGTTGAAACTAAGATCTTCGTTCGCTTCGCTCACTCGATCAATTAAATCTCATCTTGGATTATGTATTTTAGTTCGATACAGAGTACCTCAATTTAAACTCTTATGATATCAAATAGCCATAGAACTGGCTAATATCGATAAATGCAATAACCTCGGTTTACATACTGTAACATCAGTGTTCAAAAAAAAAGTTAATTTCAAATTAATAGAATCTAAAGGTTTAAGCACGATTTAATTATAAGTCATTAATACTACAAACTCTAATTAGTAATTTAATATGATCTTTAGATAATTTCAATGTTTATGTTTCATTAGTGAATTATATCTTTAAAATAGCTATCAAAATTTCAAGTTCGATGAGATCAAACAAATAAACGAAGTACTGGCTTTGCCCACGACTTGCCTGCTTACAGTATGCTATAGGTACTAAATTCATTTACTTCACTTCACGACTTTGAGTCCCCAGGCACGGTAGATATCCCCTCTTAGTACCAAGTATCTACTCAAGATTGTTTGACGATGTCTGAGGGGGCGAGTCAGAGGTACGTCCGATTATTAAATTTGGTACATACCCACTTTTGCAGATATAGTTGGTATTCCATACGTGACAGATTGCAATTGCAAGCCTAGCATTGCGCACATAAATTTTTCGAATCCACGACCTTACAATCAGAAGGCGGGGCTATTCCCACTAGACCACTGGTACTCTTTATCCTCACATGGTAAATAAGGTAAATCTCACATTACCATCATTTCCAGAAAAAACGATACTGAAAGAACGAGGCGGACTTTTTTTATACAACTAGCTGATGGAACAAGCAGCTGGCCCACCTGATGTTAAATGTTATAACAAAGCATTGCTTCGTAAGTAACGCACGATAGGAACGTGCCCTACGATGCAATGCCTTGCGTCCATCAACTTGAGGCATACAGATGTTAAGCCTCATGTGCCTGTAATTGTATTGACTTCCCGCGATCCTCACGACGTCATCGGTCCATCGAGTAGAATATCTTACAGTTGCATTATCACATACAAGCCCTTTGAGGGCACTGTTATAGGATGCTGGTTGACCGAAGTTCCTCAAGGATTGAGGATTGCCTTACCTTGTATTTATTTTAAGTTCTAGCTCAAAGCTATGAGTGAGTGACAAACATGACATATTTTAAACTTTAGCGGCTTTACTACAAAAAATCTGTCAAACGATAAACTATGCTTAAACTATTGCCATCTCTTACCAATGCGTAATGGCAAACAGAGACAGCGCTAATTTTATGCATTATTTAAATTTAAACACCAGTTTATAGTATGAGGGTAGTAGTTTTATAGATTTTACCTATTAATAGTGTGAAAGATATTTACCAATTAGAGAACTACCAAGACGAAAGAATGTTAGTAAAAATACTTTTCTTTATAGACTAATTTGAAAAAATCGTTACAGATTCTCGAATTGGACAAAAATACCGATCGAGAAACATTCAAGATTTATTTACATAAATTATTCGATCAAAAATTCTAATCAGACTTTCGTGTTTAGGAAATAAAAAGCTTAGATTTTCTTAGAAGCATTGAACGCCACATGAAGGACGTAGCAGCACATGCACAGAGGCGGCAAACTGAACTTGAACCTGAACCGCTGAAAAATGTTATCTACGGCATTCTAAAATCCACTAGTGTTATGTGATTGTAAAATGATAACACTTATGTTTAACGAAATGAAGCGTGGAACGTCCTTCTAACCAATTGTCATTGCGAGGATCGCGGGATCGCAAGATCGCGCTTAGGGTCTTTCTTCCAGGAAATCTATAGGGGAGGCCGACAAGTATGTTCAGCAGTGGACTTCTTCAGGGGCCTTATGCTCACTTCGAGCGAGATTATCTCACGATGGAGATGACGTCATATCTCGTTCAATAACTCGTTGACCTTGCGTCTCGCATGAACTTTGTATGAGAAAATTGGGGAGTTAGATAGTGAGAATGGGGATAAATAGTTATCGAACGAGATATGACGTCATCTCTAACGTGAGATAATCTCTGTCGAAGTGAGCATAAGGCCCCAGGCAGATGATAATGATGATCATATTTATTTTCTCTGTAAATACGACCGTCATAAAACTATAACCGCTTTTTAGGAATCTATTATGGCTTTTGTAGAATGTTCGTGGCGATAGATTGGGTTATAAAATTGTCTACACTTCAGAGCACCTTGTGTAAAGTGATTTAATTTTATAGATCTGTGTAATGAGTGTCTTTACCTGAGATGTGTTTGTTAACTCCGTTATGGCTGACAACTTGTTGTACCGTGTAATTACAGCTACTTGTACATAAAATTATTACTATAGTTACAGCAAAACTATAATTTGTTTTGTCAAAACGGGTACTTTCATTTTCACAATCTTCTTCTTACGTAGAGTGACTGATCCCCTTCGTCTTTCTTCTTCTTCTCTCCGTTTATGGCTCCTGTCTGTCATTCGACAGACAATCTTGCCAGTGTCAAGTGATTTGTATTGAATAAATACTTTTTTGTCAAGTCAGTCTATAGTCAAGTCGGCCGTCATTTGTTTTGAAGAAAATGGTGGCGGTTTTCTTCAAAACATTGGAAACATTTTCGGTCAAATCAGGATATCACAATACACTTTCATTCCAAATGTTTACACTTTGTGCTAAAACCTCAAGTAATGTTGGTTAAAATACCACCGAAATTACACAACACAGCTCAAAATAACACTAGAAAAACAAATAAAATGAAAAAGCTATGTTGCTTCCTAAAATGTCAGAAAATGAATCCCCCTTCGTCTTTGCTCCGTGTAGGGCACCTGTCAGTCATTCGACTGAAAATCTTGCCAGTGTCAAGTATATTATGTAGTTTAAATATTTTTAAGTCAAGTCTGTTTTGAAGAAAATGGTAGCGGTTTCTTCAAAACTTTCGAAACATTTTCGTTCAAATCAGGATCAATACACTTTCATTCCAAATTTTTACACATTGTGCTAAGACCTCAAGTAAATTGGTTTAAAAAACCACCAAAATAACTCAAACTAGCAAGAAAAACATTTAAAAAGAAAAAGCTATGTTGCTTCCCAAAATGACAGAAAACGAATCCCGACCGATCCCCGATTAGTTAATAGTTGCTGTCAAACGTCACATTGTATTTTTAACAAAAAAATTACGTTTGACAGCAGATAATGAATTTACGCTTGTAGAAAGACTGTCGCAAATTGCGGGTAGGATTATCTAACAAATATCCTCAACTTCTGCAAGGGCATAAATGCGAAATATGTTTGGTCATACCAAAAAATACCTTCTAATACTTTGCTCATCCCTTGGAATGTTCACCAATATTAATATTTTGTTTGTTTAAGTTTTTAAATTTTTTTGCTTACAGAACTCAAGCAAGAAGAGTCCGGTGATGGCCCAGGCAGGTCGTGGTTATTAATTACCTCGCAGACAGCTTGCCATTTGCACTTTCAAGTTGCTTTTAGACGCAGCGTTTTATATTTTATATCCTGCTTTATAATTTTGTATAGTTATGTATCCAAAATATAATATAGTAATATCCTAGGCACTATAACATCCAGTGAATAAGTCTTCTTCGAGAAGAAGAAGTGAATAAGTGAAAAGTTTTATAAATCATCTCCAAAATTTCAATTTTTTATAAGATATTGTGTTTACTACACTTAGGAAATTACAAAGATTTTTATATTGTCCCAAAAGTTGTAGGTGCAGGTGGTAGCGCGGCCCCGTATCAATGGGCCCGTATCAAAGCACTTACGTCCTTATGCTTGAGAAAGTCCAAAACGCCTTCTTGCGGTTCCTTTATAAACGGCGTTATGAATACTACCCTTATCTATTCCCAACAAAATTTCCTCTGGGTTGCTTGGGATATAACTCGCTGGAGGTTCTTGAGTGATGAGCTGTGCCGTTTTTACGTTCCGAACAACTATTGTCGGGGGCGGAAGCACAAGTTGTTTGCCGAACCATTCTGTCACACTGTGGCTCGCGCCTCGACACCTATTCCGCGTATCCTCGCCGCACTCAATGGTGTCCTGCATGCTAGTCCTGGCTGTGATTTATTTAATGATGAGTGGATGAGTATTTTGTCTGAATGCTTGAGATTTTGTGAGCGTGATGTATAGATGTGTGTAAAACTTGTTCTTTTTTTGTATGTTTTGACATTCAAAAATTATTCATGACATTTATTTATTTCTAACTTTTGTAATTTTCTCTATTTTTATTTTTATTATTTCTATTTACCTACCTATGTCTGTGTTAGTTTAATATTATTAATAGTCCGGTGTCTTTAATTACTGTAATTGGTGTACTATACTTACCGTTGTAATTAAAGTAAAATAAATAAATACAAAATACAAATGGGAAGGTCGTGGGTTCAAACCCACATCTACAAAATGTTTGAATGGATATACTGTTAATTCCTGTATTCATTTCATAACACCTTTATGTACCTAAACAGTTATACAGTAAAAATAAAAAAGGGTCATGCTAAAAAATGGTAGGAAGGTTGTCTGTTCTTTTAGGCTTGGTCGCGTGGAACTGGCACCTAAGAACTTCGTAGCTTTAAGACGTTTCAAAGTAATCTTGATGATTCGGCAGAAAAAATGCCAACCTTATAATGGTTAGACAAATAAACATTTTATCTATCAGCTCTTCGTCTGAAAGCCACTTCACTTTACACTTGCGCAAGTAGCGACGTGCGATGAGGTGCTATCAAACTATGTTTACGACCAGAAAGATGTCATGACCCTTCACATCATGATAAGGAGGTCTTGACGGACTAGTGGTCTGGTCTTTCACTTTTCTGTGGCCAATGTTTTTTGAATTTCCGTGGATGCAGAGAAATAAGATCCATAGTTCCACTGGCTTGCGTTTAGAAAAGGACCCCTTAGTCACCTTCTGTGGAGATTAGTGGAGGGAAATCTTCGTAATGTACCATGTAGTTTAATTCCATGTAATTTTAAGAGTAGTAGAGCTCTTTGTGAAGAGCTCGTCCGGGGAAGTACTACCACCACACCTTTTTCTACCGCCAAGCAGCAATGCTGTGTTTCGGTTTGAAGGGTGTGGTTGCCGGTGTAATTACAGGCACATGAGGCTTAACATCTGTATGCCTCAAGCTGATGGACGGAGGGCAGTGCATCGTAGGGCACGTTCCTATCGTGCGTGACTTACGAGGCAATGCTTTGTTATAGGTGATGGTTACCACTTAACATCAGGTGGGCCATCTGCTTGTTCCATCAGCTGGTTGTATAAAAAAAAAAAATGTAGAACACATTTATTACGCATGAGTGTTTTGCATGGCTCCTATAATATACAACAAAATTCCAATATCTGTTCGCCGGCTGTCCACTACCGAATTTAAAACTAAATTAAAAAATATATTGATAAATAAAGCCATCTATAGCGTCAATGATTTTTTGTCTGACTGAATTATTATTATTTTTATTAACTTTCATTCTTATTTGACTTTTTACCATTTAATTTTGATTTGAATTTTATTATGTATTATTTATTTGATTTGAATTTTATTATGTATTATTTATTTGATTTGAATTTTATTATGAATTATTGAATGTTCCCAATTACTATTTTTTTAAATGATTTAATGTAAAATTTGTAAATTAGTTTGTAAGAAAACACTTTGTATGCCTAATGGCAGAATCTAGTGTTCATCTCTAACCATGACATCTGTTTTTATAAACCTACCTAGATTCACAGAGAATAAATGATTTATGATTTATTTATAATTTATTACATCACAGTACGTACTTCATAGCAAATCAAATTATCAGAGTTGTTAAAATATATAAATAAAATAACAGAAAGAACATGAGTGAAACATGTCTATTTCTGGCTGGAATTAAACCTTCCTATAGGTACAAACTTGAACTAGTAGAGTTTATTTCTAAAAGTTATTGTTGATTTTTTTGCCCGTCCGCCCCTCGTGCCCCTCCCAGAAAAAAAACCTGGATCCATCCTTATCCCCAAATAGTGGATTACAGGCTTACTTGGTGTACCCACGACATTAGGGAGTTCGTAGGATGTTGGTGGATAGAAATAAAAAACGTTACGTCTTTTATCCCCAGGCACGGTAGATATTCCTTCAGATCTCTTCATACCAAGTACCAACTCAAGATTCTTTGAGGATAAAAGGGGTAATCAGAGGTACTTCTAGGCACATACCTACCCAAATTTTCAGCAGTTGGTATGCCATACGTTGTAAGCATTGGTATTGTTGCAAACCCATCGCCACGGTTAGAATACTAACTGGTTTCCTCACGATGTTTTCATTCACCGTTTGAGAGCACTGGCATCCGGGTCCTTCCTCTCATCTGCATCCAAATCACCACCGGGGATGCTTGAACATTACTGCCACTAACCCAAGGTCCTTCTCCGCTATTTTAAGGAGTTGGGCTGGCTGGGGTGAGGTTAGCAGGGGGACAATGCACAATACACCCCATCGCGGGACGTCCCTGCAGATCTCATTCCCCCACCACGAATTAGAATTAGCACTGGCATTGGTCAAATAAATTTTGAATAGAGGTGGTTCAAAATCTTTGTTTGTGGAAATATTGTCGGTGTCTTTCCAGGCTGATATTTAAGAATATTATTTTAACATTTTATAAGTTGCCAGCTGCTTGCAAGATGTCGCGCAATTGCATGTCCTAAACGAGTTTTATTTGCGATTAAACTCAGTAAACTCAGTGTTGCCAGCGTCTATTTTAATTGTTCCCCATATTTCACGTTTGTCAAACAGGCCCATTCATTTATTCGCGGATGATTTGTAACACCACATACATGACTTCTTGACCAAAAACCATGTTAATACACAATATATTACACATTAATTTTTCCTTTGCACTTGCACTTGTCTCATCATCTGCAAGCGAAATTCAACCTTAACACGCCTATGAAAAACTACAATTACCTTGAATACGTTTTTCAGGTATTGCACTGTCACTTACGACCCTAGCAAAAACACGCATAAGATTATGAAAACTAGTGCGTTGAATTAGAGTTGATTTTCGCGTGGTTGAGTTAGCAGACCAATGTGTATCGTTGTGTCTTGAGGTACTTACACGCATAAATACCTACAGTGTGATCTATGAACATTGTCGCGGTAAATCAACGCCCCGCTGCGTACGCGCATCTCGTACACTCATTATTTTTAAAACATAGCGCACTATACGGTTACAATATTGGTGCAAATTGTGAAGACTGCGAACTCGCGTAAAAGCCATAATTTTGAGGAACAATAAAATACTTTTAATTTGACTTGGGACAGTTTGTGCATTTGCCTGTCGGTCACGAATTATTTGCTTATATTATTGATAAGTAATCTGATCGAAAACAAATGAATATGATTTTTAGTGCAAAAGAGCCTTCTTGATGTAAGGAACAGTATTGTTCCCCGCTTTGACGATACACGATAGAACAACTCCAACTCATAGCTCTTTCATGCATGTCACTCTATCCCAAAATAAGCAAGCTTATCTAGTGCTCGAAAGGAGCCTCTTTGAGGCGCACTTAAAATCCTTTCACCACCTTTTAGAAACTTGTCGTGTACTGGTGTCACGGAAGACCAGCGTTATAGTAGCGTATGCTGCTATAGCATTTATGCTGAGTGACGGCCAATTTGTGTCACTTATTTACTTTTAATGTCTATTCTTGTATTTTTTTATAAACTGTGCATGTGTGGCATGAATAAATGATTTTGTGTTGTATTGTATTGTAAACTAACTAATGACATGATAACAAGTACAAGAAGCAAGCTTTGTTTTTGCAAAAAAAAAAAAAAAAAAAAAGCTTGCATTTATCTATTCTTAGTTCTATTTATTTATAGATTTATATTTTTATCATTAGGTTTATTTTCATTTCTATTATGTATAACGCTCTTACCTATTTAAAATGTTTGTACTTTCTTAGATACTCGTAGATTTAAGCTTATTTATTTAGATTAATTTGTTAAACATTGGTTAAATAGTTTTAATAAGTAAGTTTTCTAGTACATACATGTCATGTTTGAGAAAGGTGCTACTTCCTGTAACACAGCGAAAGCTAAAACAGGAAGGTGCGTTGGACTTAGCCTTGTCTTGTAACTTTTTTGGAAATAAATATTATTATTATTATTATTATTATTGTTGTCAAGGATAAATACTTTTTGTAGAATACTTAAAAATACTTCACTCTTCCATACTTCGGGCAAATAAATACATTTCATTCTCATTTTTTCATTTTCAATGCTCACAATAACACCTCTCTCAGATCCATCGAAACATTTCTTAAACTACCTGATAACTCAAAAACTTATGGCCCACCTGACGCAAAGTGGTAACCATCACTCACAAAGCATTGCCTCGCAAGTCATGCATGATAGGAACGTGCCCTACGATTCACAGCCTTGCGTCCGTCAACTTGAGGGATACAGATGTTAAGCCTCTTGTGCCTGTAATTTCCGGCAGCCACACCCTTTAAACCGACACAGCAACGCTGCTTGCCAAGTATAAGTACGAGTATGAAAAATTTTGTAATGAATACTTGTAAAAATCTGCTTTTGAAGTTTTCGTAACTTTATACTTCTTTTATAGTGTTTACCTACACTTCAGAAAATCACGATCTACGGTCGCATAAATACCGTAGTATATCCCAGAGTTATTCGCCGGGTGTGATTAAAGTCCGATGGCGCAGGTGGTTAGTGCAGCCCCGTATCAAGGGGGAATGTCGTGGGTTCAGATCCCACTCGGATAATAACTTTTGGTAGATTCTATATGTTTTTGTAACTCGATCATAACGACAGTTATGTATGTATAACTTAAAACGCGTGTCGTTTGCGTTTTAATCACGTATCCAGGAGTAGGAGATGACCTATACCTATAGGTACACGGTTATTGTGCACTTAACTACTGTTACACAAGTTACCACTTGCGCACCGAGCCTTATAGATACTGGATGGTGCTTGGCTGACAATCTTCTATAGACATAGGCCTACTCTAATCCCTTCGATTTGTTTCAATCTGTAGCTAAAGCTCTCCAGTTATACCCTGCTACTTTTTTAATGTCGTCTTCCGAGGGATGTAGAGAGGACAATAAAACAACGTGAATGGAGATGGTCCGGACATAATGATGAGGGAAAAGATAACAAAATGGACCAAAGTGGTACCCACGTGACAAGAAGAGCAGGGGCAGGCAAAACAAAAGATGGGAAGATGGGTAGGACTATATCTTGGTAAAAAAGTGTGCATTTCCAGCGTGCATTAGTCTGTGTGCGGAGATGTGGCCGCGTCTTCAGGTCAAGGATCGCCGCTCACATGCGACCGACTATTAAACCCAACATTATAACCGACCGGAGCCTCTAATGATTCTAGTTTAGCCCACTTTTATGGACTCATCTTGGATTTATCGATAAAATTATATTATGTAAATATTGGTGGACATTCCACATCTAGCCCTAGAGTCTATAGACTTGCTTAAAGTCCACGTACCTTCATGCCTGAACATCGAAGTCAACATCTGCCATCCCGTTGTTCTATCAGCTGGTTGTATACAAAAAAACTTCACAGCTCAGTTGGTAGTTGGTGGCAGCTCCGCTATCTGTGCCGAAGGACGTGGGTTCGATACCCACCGACAACAAACATTTGTGTGATGAACATTCATGTTTATTTCTCTGTCTGGGTGTTATAATGTGCTTTCATGAAATAAATAATTATTTTATCTTGAATCACAAGGATAACTTTGAAAGTATTATACATTTGAATCTAGGCATAGACGCCTTAGATTCACGTGCGACTTTTGCGACCAAGCCTAATGTGCGTGTTGAATAAACTATTTCATTTTTTTTTAAGGCGAAGTATACCGCTCATGTACTTTTTGTTTGCTCTACATTTTGAAAGATATAGAATCACTAAGTTTTTTGAACCAGAACTTGGGTGATTGCGATTTTTCATAAAATCTTTCTAAATGTCATTTCAGATGTCAGCCCTTTAAGAATACTAGCTACATTCTAATCCATAATGGTGCAATAATTTATATTTACGTGCTCATAATTTCAACAATAGTTTAGTGAGCGATGATGACATGCACTACACAAGTCTGTGTTCAGTTGCAATGACCTATAAGACTTGTACAAATTTTATACAACTAGATGATGGAACAAGCAGATGGCCCACCTGATGTTAAGTGGTAACCATCACCTATAACAAAGCATTGCCCCGTAAGTCTCACACGATAGGAACGTGCCCTACGATGCACTGCCCTGCGTCCATCAACTTGAGGCATACAGATGTTAAGCTTCATGTGCCTATAATTACACCGGCAACCACACTCTTCAAACCGAAACACAGCAACGCTGCTTGGCGGCAGAAAAAGGTAGTACTTCCCCGAACGAGCTCTTCACAAAAAGCTCTACTTCTCTTATCCTTCTTCAGTAATTTTATAACAAATTTACTGTTGTGCTCCTAATTAAACAAACTTAATACTTACTGACTTCAGTTACGCCTTTAGTAGTATTATAGGTAAACTATATAGGTAACTTACCACCTGATGTTAAAGTGGTAATCATCACTTATAACTGCATTGCCTTGCAAGCCACAGTCACGCACGATAAAAAAGTGCCCTACGATGAATTGTCTTACGTTCATCAACTTAAGGCATACAGACGTTAAGCCTCATGTGCCTCTATTTTCACTGGCGCCCACTTCCTTCGAACACAGCAACGCTGCTTGGTAGAAATAGACATGGTGGTAGTACTTCCTCAGACGAGCCACACACAAAGAGCTCTACTATATAAATACACATACAAAGATCTATGTTGATGCCTTCACCTGAGTCATCATCATTCAGAACAATGTTTATGACGTTGGTACCACGTCATAAACTTAAGTTTGACATGTGAATACTTTTTGCTGAACCTCATTAAGTTTTCAATTCGGGGCAGGTTGCGATCCCATCATCGCAGCTAGAATACTACTGTATTGTTACGATGTTTTTTTTCATCGCTTGACTTATATGTCATCTATTTGTACGACGCCATCGTTCTATATCATTTGTACAGTAAAGACTGTCAAAGATCAAATTGCGAATGTTGTGAAAAAAATCTTGAGTTTACAATATTTAGTAAATAATATTTTCGTAAGAGTCACAAAAAACTATCTACTTTGTTTTGTGATCTAGTGCAGAACAGTGTCAGACCCTATACGGCCATACTCATAAAAATCTGTCACAGGTTAAACAGTGACTGTCGGCAAATCTCAATTGTTCTATAGGACTGTTACGTCATAGAACTGTAAAACTTTTTTATCCCTGTAGTTCAATAGTTTAATCTATTGAAATGAAAACAAGCCCATTTGTTCTATAGAAATAATAATATCTGGTAACTTCCATTAGTTCTAACTATTTCCATCTCTTACCTATGCTGTACTAAATAGTGACAGTAAATTTTAAGCATTATTTTATTAAACAACTTTTGTTTAGGATATATAACATACCTACTTGATATTGTCAATCGCAAACTGATAATTAAAAAAAAACAACGAACTTAATGTTAGTTCTACTTAAATAAATATTATAGGGATCATTTATGAATAAAGGTATTTATATATCTGAGGTCCATATGAGTGAAAATAAACAAAATATCGAGTGCACAAAAAATTTATTTTGTACGTCATCTGGAATGTATCTTTTAACACTTCTTTATGTAAAACTCTACCTACAATAATACTATTTACAAAAATCGTTGTTTGACAAAGTATTAGCTACATTGAGTATGTGAGTAAGAAATATTGCTAAGCTGAGTATATAACAAGGAAACATAAATATATCTAAAGTTTACAAACTTTACATTATTAACTTTAGAATATTGAGCAAAGTAGGAATTCGTTTGACAATCGAGTATATTTTAATGAGTCCTTTTGAAGAATGTTAAAGAAATATAAATAATATTTTGGCCTAGTCTTAAAAGTAAGGAAAATGATAAACTTTATCACAAATATAAAGGAATGTATACAGACAGTCAAGGTTGCGATTATATAATAATTATGTAAGCTTAAAGTTAAGAAAATATACGAAAACTATAGATAACAATACCAAGTTTCACAATGCACCCGAAGTTAACATTTTACCCACAAACAACAATTCAATCAAAAATTCTACTAAATTGAATAAATTATATTCGAACTATACAAAAATAATATGTATTTCCTAATAAACTGGAATGTGGCAACACCCGGCTGATTCCATTCACAAAAATATATTAATTTAAAACCACTTACTATAAGTAACCTATGTCCTTACTCTAAACACAATAATTTATCTATTTACAAGTTCCATTTCTACACAACCGAACATTCGGCACCATAACATTACTAACTAGGAGCTTATTTTACGTATTTGGATAGACTCTTTCAAGCGATAACAACTCACAAACAGACCCACCGTCCTTCGAGATTCTACTTAATTAAAAATCACAATCCGATTTACTGGCCTTATTCATTCACTGACACAATACGGTCGCTACGACGTCACAATGCGTGCCGTCAGACTTTGGTGGTGAGGTCTAGGGGATGGAGCTTGATCCTCTTGATTGGAGGATAGGAGACGTCCTCCTCCTCGCTGGGCGAGCCGGCCGCGCTGGCGGAGTCCGCGTCGTCGTGGTCCTGCACGAGCACCTCCTCGCTGTCGTCGGAGCGGCGCCGCGCCGAGCTCGAGCGCCCGTCCGACTTCACCGACAGGTCCATCGGGTTCTCCTGCAGCGGCGACCGCGACGCCCGGCGCTCCGCCGGCGGCGTCGGCACGAACTCCGCCTCCGAGATCACGTCCTCCTGAGGGGTCGGCGGCTGCGACGACCGCTGCTGCTTCAGGATCTCATCCAAGAAGAATCTCTTTGAGTTTTCTGCGTTGTGATCGTCGATCCTCACGTCGTTGTTGTTCTCGGCGACTTGCCGTAGCGCGGCGTGATCGAGCAGATGTCTCGAGTACAGCGGGTGGAATCCCGGAGGGAACAGCAGGGGATGGTTGGCCGCGAAGGGGTTGAACGGATGCGGCGGTAAGAACGGCGAGTGGGGGAAGTGGGGCAAGGATGAGTGGATGTTGGCGAGCTGGAGCGGTACGAAAGTGTCTCTCGGTGGGGTGAGCGGTCGGTCCGGCGGCCTGCCTTGAGTGAGCCTCGCCTTCTCGTCTAGTTTCGGCGAGGATCCGCTTCTATGCGAGTCCGGGGAGCCAGAACAGGGCTTGTACTCATCCAGGCCCATTAAGGCTAGTTCTTCTTTCGTCCTCGGTCTGGCTAGACCGGGGAATAAGTGAGGCGGGAACGGTGGCGCTAGGTGGTGTGGCGACGACGGTATCCTTGGAGGCGACCGGGACTGAGCGGCTTGTTGCTGCTCTTGCAGGAGGCAGTGGATCTTGAACCAGTTGGAGCGTCGTCCGTACCGCGAGCCGGACTTGCTCATGCCTACCATGAGGCACTTGCGGAGGCGGCATGCCTTGCAGGCGGTTCGGTTCTTCTTGTTGATGACGCACTCTCCGTTGTTCTTGCACTCGGTGATGGAGTTCAGGTTGTTGTATGACCGCCCGAAGAATGACTGGAAAGAAAGAAAAGGAATACGTTATTGATGGTATTTCATTACAAATTCGGTCAACAAACTAAGTAATATTATATATTAAGACCTCTCTATAGGACATCATAATTTCGATATCTACAGTGTCTGAAGACTAGAGTCGTGAACGTATTTATTTTATAAAATAATTTTCAGAATTAAGAGTAAACCTACAACAACATACAATTTCAAACGTACTCTAAGTTTAAATATGAATTTATTTGACATTATCTAAATGTACAGTTTCGAAATAAAATATCAACGCAGATATTCCTAGGATTTAATGAAAATTAATGTAAGTGATTATGAATTCCGCTGAATTTGTATAATATTCCATTTAACGCGATTATGGTTACATTATGGGGGCTTTACTTCAGGGATTCATTAGGAATTAGTGCTTTTTCACATGCATACGGCTGCAAATTGGTATCTATACGGAAAGTCGCTTATATTCGCGATTAGTGTAAACGGAAAAGTTAACTTTATTCTGGAAACAACGCCAACGCTAAGAAAATATATTAGGCCAATGTTTTTAAATTTTAATTTTAAAATTCTCTAATATCCCAAAAGTCGTATTCAAACGTTCAATTTTCGAAATTTCTCTTTGCATAATCCAAATAAAGGGTTCAATAATAATAACAATAATAGACTGAAATACTTGTAAATTAACTATTTCAGTTATGCCGCTGACTGTACTTGTGAAAGGACGTAAAGTTGCATTTCCCTGATTCAAGATTCAAATATCCAAAGCTTCTTAGAACCTTTGCTACTAGATCAGCATTTATTCAAGACTAGCTTCCGCCCGCGACTTCGTTCGCGTATAAAAAGTAATTGCTAACATTATTTACGATATTTTCCTTTATTAGTATTTTTTCTACCCCTTTCTCGGTAATTTGTAAGGGTCAAAATGTAGCCGATATACTTCTCGGTTACGAATTATATTTGCTCCTAGTTTCAATCAAATCGATTTTGTGGTTAGGGCGTGATAAAGCCACAAACATCGTAACTCTCGCATAAACTAGTAGGATATTCCCTAGATTAAAAGCACGTTCACTTGTTGACCTAAGGCTCCGTTTACACGCCCTGCTGGCCGCCGAGCGTGTGACTCCGAGAGTGAAAACGCCTTAACTTCCTGCGCTCAGCCTGCGGTTCCGGTCTAGTACGCATTATGCACGGTTCCGTTCTTGCGACCTTGCCTGTTCGTTACGTAATGGATTGTTCTTTTGGCAATTGTTTTGAATGTGGGTGACCGAACTGTTTGATTACTGACTTGTAACTTAAAGCTCGGTTTAAATGACCTGTTCCACTAAGTTCAACTGTGAGTGGGTCATCTGCTTGTTCCATCAGATAATTGTAGAGGTATAAAAAAAAGTACAACCAGTTGAACTAATTGCATTCTTATATTCTACTTCTTCGTAACGTATACGGAACATTATCGTTCAAATCAGGATGTCACAAAATATATTTTCTTTCCAACTAACTCACACTTAGTGCTTATACCTTAGTAATGTTGGTTAAAATGAACAAGCTACCACCGATAGGGTTCCGTACCCAAAGGGTAAAACGGGACGCTTAGACGCTTTCTAAAACGATACAAAAGCAGTGTATAGTCTGATGCGTGTCCCACCGAGATTGCACAACAGAATTCAATATAACACTAGCAACACAATTAACATAAAAAAGCTATTGCTCTCAAGATGACGGAAAATGTGTCCTGCTATAAAAGTCATTGGCACAATGATCATCGTGTTGACAGTATCGTCAGTGTTAACTACCATGTTACAGGGGACACGTGTCGTTGCCAAAACACTTGGATCGCGACGCGAATCATAAGATCGGGGTGCTACTGCGAAACACTTACGGCCGGTTTCTGAAAGCCCGATCAAAACTAATCGCATCTCAAGTCATGTCTATCTAATTCATTGTAATAGCTGAAATGGCGAGTGACTTGACATCCTATAAGTTTTGATCGAGCTTTCAGAAACCGGTTTATAGTGATTTTAATAAAACCAAATCTAACCTATAAACTATTTATGCTCTAAATGGGCAGAATTACATTAATAAAAAATAAATAGTTATTTATTCTTTTGTTAAGCAAAAAGAACTTGCTTTCCAAATGAAATAATAATAATTTACGTATACATCCCTGTAACATGTAAACAAATATACACTGTGACTCGTACTCTTAAATAAGACTGAATCGTGAGCAATTTGTAATAATTGTCAACAAAATCATTGCAAAGTCTTCGAAAAATAGAAAAAGTCAATTCAATGGAACCACTTGGATTACTTTGAAACGTCTTGAAACACTTTGAAAAGAAGCTACAAAGCCTAATATAATAATTATATGGCCGGTTTCTGAAAGCCCGATCAAAACTAATGGCATGTCAAGTCTCACTTGCTATCTCTATCTAGTTCAATGTAATAGCTGAAATGGCGAGTGACTTGACATCCAATTAGTTTTGATCGAGCTTTCAGAAACCGGCCGTTAGTGATTTAACATATAAGAATCTATTAACATCTATGAACAATTCCACACAGCGCTATGTAGCCCCAAACTAAGCAAAACTAGTACTGGTTCACAGATAGCTGATAAAATACTGAAATAAATTTTTGTATACTTGTAATTTAATACAACAGCCAGACAGAAAACAAACATCTATGTTTATCACACAAATATTTGTTCCGTGTGGGGATCAAACTCACGGCGTACAGCGCAGAAGGCAGACTACTACCAACTGAGCTGTGAAGGCTGTCGTTTGGCAGTAGCACTGGTTGCATCGCGTCATACATGTGGAATTTAAACTGAAACAATGACATCTTCAGCGCGTGATTGGAATGTGTAGCGGTAGTACAGTCGGCACAACATTGTTGTATAATCAATTCATTCATTTTCGTTATGGTTAAACAGAACTATGCCTGTGCTCACAAACGGTGAAGTAAAACATCATGATGAAAGCAGTTAGTAGTCTAGGAGCGTTGATGGGCTTGCAACCTGTCACGTATGGAATACTAACTACTGCAAAATATGGCTATGTGCCCAATGCAATATTCAAAAATATACATCAAATTTATAATACAATTTTTTTTTAGCTGACATTTATTTTTTAAAACGCAAATCTAAATTTAGGTGTGGTAACTTTGTAAATGTTACCAACTTTTGTTGCCGACTGTAGGTACATGATCATAGTACGTTCATCGCTATTCTAGTGAACGAACGATGCATTGTAATCTCGTCAATCTAACTGGTTTATGGATAAGCGAGCACAATGGAACTTTATGAATGAAAAACATATTATTTGTAGCTTTTACCACAAACATGGATACTGAGCCGTCAAACACCTTCTCGCTTGCATATTTTAACCTTTGAAGATTTAAAATTATGCAAATTACATAAAGCTACTAAATGCAGTTGAAATTTGACTTCGAAAAACACTGAAAATCATAAAACTTTTGCTGAAGGGAAACTACAAACCAAAACGTCATCATTTTATGTTAATTTTTTCAAAGATCACTGAATCTGAAAAATTCTTTGAAAATTATATAGCAAACATACAAAAACTTCGGCCAAATAGAGAACCTCCCCCTTTTTTTTGAAGTCAGTAAAAAGAAATCTCGTAACACCTTAGAAATATCATGAAGCCTGATTTGAGGTTTACCGTCTATTTGCACTATCACATCACCACCCAGACTTCGTCTGAATACCAGCGCCGCACCGTACCTATACCTATGTACGAGTAGGTAATTCTATGTTCATCACTGTATTCTGCTGTAGGTACTGTGCAGCATAAAGCTGAGACGAAGACCTCTTTGTCCCCACACAACGATGCATGGGTAGGTAATAGGTATAATCTATTTACCTACATGCAATATTTTTTTTCACCTATAGATATTCATCTACCTACTGTTTATTGTTTTTTATTTTGTACGCTTCAAATAAAAAAGTTTTATTTTCTTTCTTTCTGATGATAATGTTGATTTGCCTCCACTAGCTTTGGTCCACTGGTACAGTCGGTGTCAAAGGTGAGCAGAGGCGCGGGTCGTCGGTAACTCCGGCGCGCCCATCGTCGACAATTTATGCACATACTCATTACAGCAGTACTGGCGAGTGGACAAGTGCTGAATTTATAATTTGGAGGAGTCTGTGGCCTAATCACG
Source organism: Chloroclysta siterata (assembly GCA_932294275.1). Classification (NCBI taxonomy): domain Eukaryota; kingdom Metazoa; phylum Arthropoda; class Insecta; order Lepidoptera; family Geometridae; genus Chloroclysta; species Chloroclysta siterata. Next base: position 28,814,325 of record OW028590.1, on the reverse strand, counting down.
AATTTGACGTTAGTCGCGTAAACGTATCGTATCCCTAACTACAACGGAATAAAGTCGAATTTCGCAGGATACGTTAACGCGACAAATTTCAACTGGGTTCAGCCTGCTTGTAGGACGATGGTACTTGGTACTTGATGAGTGGACTGGTTTCCGCAACTACGCCTCAGGTGACCCTTGTTGTGTGGAGCCTATGGTACACATGCCTTTGACTGCCGCCAAGCTTTGCTGTGTTTTGGTTTGAATAATGTGGTTGCCGGACTGTTGATGGACGCAGGGCAGTACATCGTAGCTCAGGTTCTTATCGTACGTGACTTATAAGGCAATGCTTTGGTATAGACTTAACATCAGGTGGGTCATATGTTTGTTTCTAATACCAACCACGCATAGAATACCAACTACTGCAAAATGTATAAAGCGAGTGAAGTCGCGGGCGGCAGCTTGTTGTGCTATAAAAATCAAAACACGTACCAGCGGTGACACCTATAAATTCAGAGCACTAATCCGCGTCCTGCCACCGCTAGGTCATAAAAGCTGTTACAGGAGTTGGACGTAAGAGGAACATAAATTATACACCTGCATACCAGACTTACACTGTCGTAGTAGGAAACTAGGTAGTTACTTATATGTTTAAACCTACGATAGCCCTCATAGCTCAGTTAGTGTAGCTCTACCTTCTACGCTGTAGGCCGTGGGTTTGATCCCAACCGACAACAAACAATTATGTAAACAATTATATAACATATTTGTTATCTGTCTGTCTATCTATATTCTTTTTCTATGTATAATCTATTCCATCTATATTTATTAGTATATAAGTATGTATTCAAATATATAAGTACTGTATCAGCTTTGCTTAATTTGGGGCTAGATAGCTAGATGCTGTGTGGAATATCCACCTATTTTTTTTATTACAATATTGTAGCGGCGGGGTTCATGTTATGGACTGTACCTTACCTATAATACCATTATGTAAACAAACTTGGACCAATATATAAATCTACTTGTCTATCCAAATCTGTGGTTCTTAAATTAATATCCAAAATAAATGTATTTTCTTTCTTTCTAATTTAACTAAAATAATAAAAGTGGCTACGCAAAGTTCCTTACATAAAGGGGAGGCGTATGTCCAGCAGTGGACCCATTCAAGCTGGTGTCAACGAACACTCTACCTTGGAAAACCGAAGAGCTGGATCGTGGTAAACATCGAGTGGCTGAACTAGCAACCACCCCACCCGCCACGCAAAATGTACCCACGGCCTAGTTGAGGAAACCAGTCCGTACACCAAGTACCAAGTCTGTGAGACCTTTGACCACATGCAGTCTTATTTTTGCTGTCGCTAACATTTTGTATTGATTTGTGTCTTGAAATAATTTATGCTAGCTTTTAGTAAGCGCGTTTGCAAGGTCTCATCTCCATTTGATCTCTGACCCTCCATTCTCGTATTTATAGCCACATACTCTACCTCAGAAGTAGATCCATGGTATAATAGATCGCTACAAAGTATACCTCGCCTCGTAAAGTACGACTGGAAATTCGCCGTCCTGCCATTAGGACCCCATAAACTGAGATATAAAACGTTATGGTGAACAATTTTATGGTAATTCTGCGTGGTTACCTACCGCAGCACACTTTTAATAAACTAAATCATTTTGTATTAGTGTCCTATTAGTTTTAGTTTACGAGGAAAGCGCTGAGAAATGCACTTAAAAGCTTAATTTCTATGCCTATTCATCCGACTAGACTCTCATTTTCAACGAGTGTTTGTTTAGATATATGTAAATGGTATTACAAGTCGTGTTTCGCAAAATAGATGGTCGGTAGGAGGCGTTTGGTAAAAACAAGCGAACTGTTACTAATCAGGATGAGGTCAAAAATAAATTATTCACAAAAATCAACATCTAATTGCTCAAAACAAACGAGTGAACGCAAACGATTAATGATTTCAAGAAGCTATTTATAATTTCCCACATGAACAATTTCGATACCAATGCAATTTTTAATCAATAACTGTAACTGTGACAAATCGAGTGATTCTCTCGAATTGACTTTCCCAATCAACTCGGGGCTACGATCACGCACACGCGAAACTAGCGTGAGAACACACGAGATAACATTACCAACTTTAATTTTTGACCTTTCTCCGACGGTAGTAGGCCCAGAAAATGATCTTATCATCAATATAAGACCCTTCATCCTTATGATAATACACCTAAGATTCAATATTGATAGAGATGGATTTGGATGTGGTAAAAATGTTGGTCAAAAACGCGAGCGCGCGTCATCCCGCGTTTGCGTTCGGAAGCGGTGACCTGCACCGACGTTTTGATTAGCTCTGACATTCAAATCGATTATTCGTTTAATGTGACTCGATATCGCGCGAGATTGGTACATCAGTGAACTTTTGAATGTAGAACACTTTAAATTCTCAGCCAATGACGTGATGACTTGAAGAAGCGAATTTCGGTTGTAAATCAACGGCAAGTTGTGATGATACGCCGCATTACGCGTCAGACTCCTCAAATTCCATTGTTCATTAAACGCTTTGGTGCATTACCGTGAAGTAAGGAATTACAGTTTATGAGATAGAGATAAAATGCTTTCGCACCATCGCTAATCCGTTATCCGTGTCAAGATTCCTGACCTCAGAACGCAGTGCAGCGCCAAAGTTATTAAAACGATGCGCGAACCTCAACAATCGTATAAATTATGCAACCAACTAATCGTACAACATGTCCGACGGACGCCACTGCAGATTTCGTGACGAGAATAAAAATTATTGCTATGCTCCAATAAGTCGATCGATGTGCCAACTCGTCGCGGCCGTTGACAATTTCAACATGACATCTATAAAACAATGACAATTAACCGTCCGATTGTTGACTCGAAATTAATGATTTAAAATTCAAATTCGCGTGACGAATTTCGTCAATACGATACAAATAAAACGAGACCGTACACGCAAAACTGAGTGAGTGCAAAATGCGAATCGATTGCGGCGCGGACGCGACGAATCGATTCCGCGCAATGCCGCGCACCGCCAGCGCCATTGAAACAATACTGGCATTGCGACAAATCGACCGCTTTGTGTTGATCTCATTTTATAAATTGTTTACTAATTGCAATGCTAACAACCCGATTACTATTTATATTGATTTTATAATCAATAAAAGTCGTTTAGTCACACGGGCGGTCGCAATTAACTATTGTTTATTTTATTGCAAATTAAATGAATGCTTCGAACTCTACATTTATTTAAGCATAGTTCGCACACGCATTACACTAGATTAATTAATAGTAGTTCTAAAATTAATTAACAGTCACCTATAACATGGGGGTTTAAAATGGAGAAGAAAATGGCTCATTACGCTTGCGTTCTAAATTGCAACACTTAAGCGCAGCCTGCAATTACCTAGAGACGTATAAAACAGTCCAATTAATTAACTCACATTAGAGGTGGCCATTAAAGGTCATTGTTTTTTTTTAAGCGAGTTGACAAATTACGGAGGCAGGCGGCTTCTTTTAACGTTTCCGATGTCGCGCGCACAATGGCGAGCGGCGGCGCCGCGCGATTGTCCCCGCACAATACCCGATTACACACAGAGATAATTCCAGTAAAACCTTTAAAAGCAAATTAGTAATGATTTATTGCTGGCCGGTTGCGAAACGAAACAAAACGTCTCGACTCAGCCCGAATATCTTTTCCGGCGAACGCTTCCCGCTCGCGTGCCTTACCGCAATTTGAATGTGCTCCAAATTTGAAAATAATTCGTGTCGGTGAGACGCTGATCGTGCGAACTACGATCGCTATCGTTATCGAGTTGCGGACGTCTACGTACATCACTTTGTTGACGCTGTACCTACTAGACTGGTGTGCACTTACAAATACTACTTACCGAAATGAAGGACATGGAGCAAACATGAATACAATGTAGGTAAATCTATTGATAGATTGTTTACAATAACCTACCGTCTGACCTTTCTGGAACTATGAAATTAGGAGCTATATTCTGTGTTGGATTTCAACACGCTACCAATATTCAAAAGGTAGCCCCTACAATTACATGCTTAGTCTTTCACTATAGTTATTTCATCAAACCGACCTGCTATTACCGTGTCAAGCTGCCCTGACCGAAGATCATCGCAACCGGCTTAGCCAAAAAAGGCTGTAATGATAGGTGTTGGTTTTTACCGCCACTTAAACTACAGACTACTAATGGCTAAACATGGTGCAAGTTAGACCGCGAGTAGAAATGGACAGTTACTGTTATGGTTAACACTAGAATGGTAAGTTAGTCGGTAACTTAATATGGATTGATTTCCTCTGCTGGGGTACTAAATAATTATCTTGATAGCTAGCTCATTAATTTGAATTTCGAATCAACACCCTGACATCATGTTGTGACAAGCTCATTAATTTGAATTTCGAATCTTAACGCTGATATCACGAAATTGGTTGGGTATTAGCGTGTTTAAAAAAAGCGATTGTCGAGTGCTAGTCAGCAGCTAACACCGTGTAAACTGAGCATTATACAGACGGTATTGCTAGCCTTGTTTGTAGTTTGCCCATCACTTACGCAATAATTGTATCGGGTTGGGGTTCACACGTTTTTGCTTGTTTTCTAGAACATTGGAGCGTTAGATAAAGGTCGTCTTATACAGATAACTTTTAGTGATAAGGTCTACCATTACCTCTTATTTTATTTTATAGATGTTTATCGTTGACCAAACATTTCCAGTGCACATATTTTTATGAGATAAATAAAGAGATAAGGATCAATTTATTTAACAATTACACTTAACTCTCATTATTAAATCAACGTAATTACTTGTGTTTTCGAACACCAAACTAAATTAAGTACAAAAAAAACAAACAGATCATAAAAATAATAATTATAAAGGAGAAGAGCCAATTATGTACTATATTCGGTCCCGAGACTTCACTATCTTACAAACCAGTAAACTCGTTCCGTTTTCGGAATTGATCTATTTGTCACCGCGCTGCGCGCACGCATTAGCATACAAAGCCTAGCCGCCGCGACTGCACAGTACCCGTAGACTCCCGGCTAATTGCCGCGCGCTATATAGACTTACTGCCCATTGAGGGTTTGTATTTAATTAGCTTCGGTGACTTTGATAGAAATAGTGGCCTTTTTGTAGATGTTCGGCTTGTGATTAAAGACGCTATGAAGTTACAATGAACGCGAATACTTAGAGTAGTGTAGGTGAGGTTTTGCTCATGATAGTACTGAATAGGTATTATTTAAACGTAAAATATCAAAGTTATAGGCATTTATTCAGGTAAATCTCAAGGACCACTTTGGTACGTTTTAAATAAAGGTGCAATGCTGGTTTAAATATAATCAAAATGATCCTAAACACTCACACTTTGCTACTTTGTATTTTGAAAATGAAAGCGTTTCGCAATGCAAGTTTTATGGTTAAATTACCCTAAAATCGAACGCGATTCACCCCATTACGCCCTAACCATGCACAACACGAGATCTCATCGGCTTCATGGTGGCTGGTCACCATCGGTTGAGAAACCCATGGCGAGGCACGCGCCGGAAAATCACCTCGAAATATCGTAACCTATTTGAGATTTTCGAATGCGCAACTCTGAAGATCAAAGTTTTCGATTTGATGATCAGCGAAATTTAAAAAAAAGGTCTAAATCACCTCGAAATATCGTAACTAAGTACCTATTTGAGATTTTCGAATGCGCAACTCTGGAGATCAAAGTTTTCGATTTGATGATCAGCGAAATTTAAAAAAAGGGTTATTAAAGGGTTACATCATTTGTTTAATATGACATATCACAATAATTAGATTTTTTTACGTATAAAAAGATTCATAAAAAAAAACAAGGAATAAAAGTGTGTTTTATAAAACAGGGAAAGCATAGAATCCGGAGTGACTTAAAGTGCGAGGGAATCTACTATATATATAAGATATATATATATATAAGAGTAAATTCTAATAAATATACAAAATAACATTTCCAAACCTCAAGCAGCAACCTCAAAACATGGTTTAAAGTTAGGCATGGTTGCTATGGTCTGATCTTAGATAGATACTCATTCTGTGCCAATGTCAAGTTTCACTTTTAAAAACTCCGTTCAAATTACAAATAATTAAAAGTAATGAATTATACTTACATGTTAAACAAGGTTAGGACTATTTATGTATCTATTGTGCCAATTTTTTGCCAACAAATTACACAATACACCGATCTCAGAATAAATCAACTCTGCTCTGTGTAATAGATAATTTACCAAAACTGTCATCCGCTCGAACGACCAGAGATCAGCACCAGTTTTTGACTTATGTACCTTTATATTTATATTTTTCTGACAGCCTTCACAGCTCAGTTGGTAGTAGCTCTGCCTTCTGTGCCGTAGGCCGTGGGTTCGATCCCCACCGAGAACAAACATTTGTGTGATGAACATAGATGTTTGTTCTCTGTCTGGGTGTTATATACTATTATAAGTATGTATTTACAAAAAAAAAAAAAAAAAGTATATAAGTAGTATATCAGCTATCTGGTTCCCATATCACAAGCTTTGGCTTAGTTTGGGGCGAGATAGTGCTGTGTGGAATGTCCACCAATATTTATTATATTTATTATTATTATTATTATACCCTATAGCAATTGTATTTGAATTATTTAACTTGTACTGTTAGTTAGTAGATGCCTAAGAATTTAGATAATTAGTTTTAAATTATTATTGCATGACGCAAATAGTAGTAACTTTAATAAATTAGAATATTAATTGAAATTATCCCTATAACAATTTATTGTAAAAGATGGTAAGAGAAGAATTAGAATAAAATGTAAATTTTCTGGCATATTTTTAAAAGTACGAGTAAGTCGCCATTACCTCTGGCTTAAAAAGATTACTATTTTAGCTACTTGGTATTGTTATTGAAAGAAAATTAACGAGACGTTGATTCACAAGTTTTATGTCGAATGAAACTAAATAATTTTCGCAAATTAGGTAATTATACCTCTATATGAATTTGTCTTTTGACCGACTCGCTAGCAATTCAAGATGTCTGAACTAGTGCTAAAGGCTCAGGCCGGTCGACATCCTGCGACATTTTCCATCCTCTTTACACAATCTATTGTCGTTCTGTTCCAATTGCCTTGATACAAATGTAGCAAGTATTTACGTAACACAGACGTTTTGAGGAAACGCCGATTTGGTTATATTACCTGTGACAACAGATTATAGGGATGTATGTTTGAAGCATGAAGTATGTTAAATAACTTATCTGATTTACTTATCTGAATTTATTAGATTGCAATTTTGTAAACATTAAATATTTTTTTATTTATTCATTTTTCTCACTGTTTGTTTTCATATATATTTTTTTTAATGTTTTTTTTATTGAAATTCTTTAAATATGATTTTTTTATTGTTATTTTTTTAATTTTAGATCTGTAAATTTAAAAATTGCACGCCTGACACAGCAGATGTACCAATAAATGTAGAACAAATTTATAAAAGAACATATCTGGCAATAAACTGATTTGATTTGGTTGTATTTGACGTTAAGGCCCAGTTTCACCATGCTCTGTTAGTTACTAATCAAAGATTAACAGGCCGTTAAATCTAACCTTAGCTGTCAAAAGCATACATTTTGACATATTTAACAGCCCTTTAATCCTTTGTTAATCTAACAGAGCATGGTGAAACCGGCCCTAAGAGTTTTTTTTAATTTTTTTTAATTTGGGAAACTGAAAGTAAAACCTTGGCTTGAGTAAGTATTTTTTTTACAGACTATTACTTACAAACAGATATTTATGAATATTCAGCCCCATTTTAAATACAAAAGTGGTCTAAACGATCACGTCAATGATTGCGTATTATCCATTATTATGATAAATGAGTAAAAACTTAATAAACGACCTTGTTTACTAATTTATGAAATACACTAGTGGAGTCTCACGTGGCTTCGTTTGCGTGGAAATATTTTCTTGCAATCTTTAGCCACCGCTGCTCCTCTTTAATGGTTTAAATACAGTTATTTATTTCGTGAGGAAAGTAATAACTGAAATTTAACCACACGTAAACCCTACGTACCAAAACAGAAATACCCTCATAATTTTTTTTAGGCAATAAGTCAGGCTAAGAGCTGATTTCACCATGCTCTTTTAATTTCCTACTGTTATAGGATTATCAGGCCGTTAAATCTAACCTTAGATGTCAAACGCGTACATTTTGACATATTTAACGGCCCTTTAATCCTTTGTTAATCTAAGATAGCATGGCGAAATAAGAGCTAAATATTCTTATAGTACTAAGTTCGATTATAATAACATTATTCCCTCGCGTTTGACTATTTTATAGCTTTTTTAATAACCTCAAGATGCTCTTTTTGTATCAAAGTCAAGCAATTCATCGAGCAATTATGCACCTAAACGGTGTTGTACTATCGCTTAATAGCAATTATCATATTACGGGGCACGCAAAGTAAATTACTAATATTAGTTTAAAGAAACTATAGCGGAAAATGCACGCGTGTTGATCGAATTATTGAAGTGGATCTCCCGGAAGTACATTCGATATCTACAGCTCACAAGCATACCCACACACATCACTAGCACCTTATTTTAAAGGTGGTAAGGTATACATTCCTCGAGCAAAGGGATGGGGTAAATAAGTAAGTGGAGGATGATACGAATAAGAATCGGAATTAAAGCAATTATTGAATATTAATGTGTCGATTTTGAATTGTTAGGTGTTTATATAGTTGTGCGTTTTTAACGCAAGATACATCCATAATATTAACAAAATTTTCGCTGCGTTTTATTATAATCCACTTTTTGAGAATAACTAGGTATGTATCCAACGATATTTTGTAAAAATAACGTAAACCTCTTTTTAGTTGTGTGAAAAATAAGTATGTAATATTCCTGAAAATATTATGCACTTAGTAGGTAGTTGTACTTTAAAAATCATGTTATTCGGGTTTGAATGCCACAACGTTTGATTACACCAGTGTGAAAGAAGCCTTAATCCTTGATATTATTGTTAAAGCCTACATTTCCGATTTTCTACTTTTTTTTCCTTATTAGGCATTGTAACAACTTATCAAATTGTATAATGCAATAGTTTATATCCGAGCCGAATATCAGCCGTCTTAAAAAGTTTTTGGTAAACATTATCAGATTAAAATATATATATATAAGTAAAGTTTCACGACTATAATCTTCAGGCACGGTAAAAATCCATTTAGATCTCTTGGTGCTGTACTGTAAATAACTATAATATACTATACTAACTACTAACTGTAATCCTTTGAGGATGTCTAGGAAGGATAGAAAAAAAGAAAAAATCGACGCAACTCAAAGAGTCATTACTCTATTGATCATCATCATCATAGGCGTTCCACCCACCAGACGCTACTTTTGTCAGTTTTGAACCTTCTGCAATCAAGTCTTTCCCTTAGCAATGATGTCATCCATCCACTTGACTACTGGTCGGCCAAATGGTGTCATCAGTAATTCACTGTTGGTAGGGCAATGCCTCTAGGTAAATAATAGATAGAGTCTAAGTAAATGATAGATTAAATAGATATTTTACCTTGCATCCTTCACAAGTGAACGCCCCGAAGTGGAAGCCTGCTGCTGGCTCGCCACACACTTTGCACTTTTGGTTCATCTGAAAAAAAAAACAACTATTAACTCAAGGTTTTAGATCCGCGATCTTTATTGTCACTCTTGGTTGGTGCATGGATTAAGTTAAATTTGAATAAAAATACAGGCTCTCGATATCCCAAGCACGGTAGACGTGTTTTTATTTCTGTATAGCGAGGGTAAAAGACACGTCGAAACATTAAATTTAAACTAGTTCGGCCAGATCGCGCTGTGTAAAATTTCTGCCAATTGTAAAATATCTACCTGTTATATAAATATGATACACAACGTGAAACCAAAACCACAAATCGTAGAATTAATTAAAACACTCCAAGGGAATGTGATTAAAAACAATGCAATATTGTTGTTGTTATCGTCCAACGTGAATTAATATTCAACTGAAAAATCGCCACAGAAACCCAATTCAGTGTTAATACGCCGTGACCGAGATAGACCATTTTCCAATCAGTCATTTACTTGTTAATTTAGAGGAGCATGGTGCATGTTATTGGTTTTCTTTTGTAACGATTAAATATCGCTTAATCGTTTTGAAATACTCGATGTTACTAGTATTGCGTGGTGCAGCAATGGGCGGACGTGGTCCGTTCCAATTTTAAAAATCTTAGTCCAAAAAGTTTCTGCTCTATTTTTTTTGAGCATTTGTGTTGTTCACCCTTCAAGTGGCACGCTAAAGTCCTAAAACCATACTGCCTCGTCTATTGTTGTATTTTTATTCAGTATGAGTTTTACGTTTATGTCTGCATGAAAATAAGGTTACGGTACTTTTAACAAAAACAAGATCCTACTACTAAACTAATAAAAATGTTTCAAAATATTAGCTGAAGTTAAATAATCATTTATTTGCAAAATAAAGTGACAACGAGTGCCTACTAATGTATTATTTTAACGGAATTGTAATCTAAATTACACTTACTATGATCAAAACGTCTCAAAATACACGGTCGTTATGCAGCACGGAGTAAACGCAAAGTGCCATGATACGATCTGAAATATTGTGTCGTTATACGAAATATGATTCAACAAAACGCACAATTTAATTAATTTACTGAGTTATCCTTTATGAGGACTGCAGGGGTTAGGATCGGGTTACGAGGGCATTTTGGAAATTCTTTGCCTTTTGATTATGTTTTAGGAATCTATATGAAGATCGGACTTTTGCAATTAGGTCGGACCTATGTTTGATCGCAAAAAATACATTTTTACAACCTTTATAGTTGGATCTGTGATACCGCATGCAATTTTGCCGAAATATGGGGAAAACATCAAAATCAGCCAGTATTCCATTTTTTTTTGTTATGAAAATAAGGTTGACTAAAATCTACAACATGCACATTCTTACCCCTATATTATGTCATATTTCCCTAAGAGGTTTTTCAACCTTTTTTAATAATGATTTTCCCTATTTTTTTATGGTTTCTAACTGAAGTTGACACCTCACAAATTCTGCAGTTAACAACTCATACACTTATCTATAATTATAATGAATAACGAGTGTTTGTGGGACGTTAAACTATTTTATTAATTGCAACACGTGTCAGTTATTGAATCAAACTAGTATTCTAAAGAGACGCAAATACAATTATGACATTAAGTGGATGGGACGATGTCATAAACACTACTGAGGTCATACTATGAAGTCTAATTGTCATTCAATACACTGAATAGGTAAAAACTAAAGACATAAATTAATAGAAAGACGACGGCATAAAAGTGTCTAATTAAGAGAATTATATTGCAATTAGATTTCATGTAACGACCCCAGTAATGTAATACTTAACTGTCACTGTCAAAACTAAATATAAAAAATATTATATTTCAAGAGAAGTTTTTTATAGTCATTATTGTAATAGGTAAAGTAAATTATACTGATAAAACAAGAACCGCTGAAGTATTTAAAGGTATTTGGTAAAACTACAAGTTAAACTAAAAATCTTTTATAGACAAGAAGTAGCGTAGGTTCGTCTCCCAATTACGATCTATCTCTGAGCCAAACTATATTAGTCTAACCGTGAAAACGTAACAAGCAGACATACACACATTAGCAGTATGCAATTATATGTATAGATTTATTGGAATTGTACCGGAATGCGTAATAACACAAGGTTGTAAAGGTTAATCTGTAAACAGACACTTTGTAGTTTAAGAGCGCCATTATTTTTACTATCGCATAATTTTAAACAATTGTATGTAATTGCAATGCTACGTTATATGACAAGTACATCCTATTGAGCAAAACATCTAAATGATTGGATGTTTTTCTCAATCATGCCGCTGGACCGATTTCAATGAAACTTGAAATAAATAAACCTTTTTTTATATTACTTGCTGATAGACACATAGGTACAGTCAGCGAAGTAAAAGATTAGGAATATAAAGATAAAAACAAAATGGTCCTAAATTTGCACACTTCCACACATGGATCAGAAATCTTCTAAAGTGCGCAGACCAAGAAACATGTGAACCTTAAAAAAAAGTTCCAGCTCCTTTTGTCATAGACTGTACACACCTACATAGGTACTTATTTATATTCTGTGGCGCAGGGTCGAAGCTTATACCGATACAATAAAGCCACCGTATCGTTGGCGACATCGTTCCGTACATTCTGCGGTGCGGTACGGCCGGCGCGCGCGCATCTCGTTCGATCTAATTTAGAGCGCGCGCGCCGATGAGACGATAGCGGGGGCCCGCTGCGTGATTTACTCGATGCGAGAGATTTGCGGAATCGACGCGGTATTCAACGTTTAAGTCACGTTTTGTACCTCAGGTGGAACTTAACTTAAAAACAAAGCTAATGTCAAATCTTTTCGGCCTTTTGACAAAAAAAAAACAATATAACTTTTTTGAGGTCTCTGTGAACAATTCGAGCTGTCATATTTTTTCTGCCTGTTTGTCGCAAAAATAAGTTTTCGTATGAGTTTATGGACGATTCTGGCTTCATCAGAAACTTTGACGAGTTTTAGGCCGCCATAAGGCCTCATTCATGGTAAAGTCGGGTTGAGCACGAAAGTTTTCACAAATGCAGAAGTTACCCATCAAAATCTCACTTCTGTCCTCTTATAGTCGTGTCACTAGTTCTTTTGATACAGTGTGAAAGGATTTAACGAGCGCCTCAAAGGCTCCTTACGAGCACTGTTGCTTCTGTGGGCGCCTGCGAGACATCGTACGGAATACGAGGCAGAACTATCCGTGTTAGTTATCTAAATTACCGTGTGTTACCTACCTACCATACCTGCCATACCTATGTATTTAACGTAACGTTATATGTATTTTAGTTTTTAACGGATTTAGGATATTGGATCTGACTACCGGTATATGCTGTGTTGCCTGAAATAAATATAATTGAACCCACGACCTCCTAAGGGGATACAACGACCAAGGTTCCACCGATCTCAGTTCCCACAGTCGCAATACTTAGGATCTTTACGACAGTAGCTCCATCTGTCGGCTTGATTGTTGCGAAGTCCAACAATGTTGCATTTAACGACAACTCAGGAGGTACTTGTTCGTCTTCTGTTCCTCTTTACGAGATCTGAATCTGAATCTTAGTACAGTCAACTTCAAGTATAACAAAATAATGGGAAATATTAGCTAGGAAACTTATAATTCTGTATCTAAGAATGCTTCGAGTAAAATACTTAAATATTATGTAATAATGATGATGATTGTCAAAAATTACGATAGAAAAAAAAAACTTTGGCTTTGTGCATGACCGGATTCGAAACCACTAGGAGACGGGGTCACTTCCAATAGACTTTCAGTGCATCATCAGCACGTAATGCATGGTAAGTATAAAAAAGGTAACAGTAGGTACATATTTTCACCACACTGGAAATTTATTAACACCCCTACCACTGGTCAATATTTTTGACAACTAACTCGCTGGCAATTCAGAAACTCGTGTAGCAATAGGCCTCCAGCTTTAAAGTGTCCAATTTAAGATCCAATATCAGTTTACAGAGCACGTTATCCCGTCCACGGCCCCAAACCATCAGTAGGTAAGCGCCAAATTATTCATTTAACATCCCAAACAGCAATTTTCGCTTGTAAATTAGACTAATTAACGTATGCCGATGTTAATTTTTGAAACGGGTTGAATCGCTTATTCGATAAATGCAATGATAACATAAAAATAAATGTAGCCTTTTTTGGAGTCGTTATCGCTTTGATTTCAATCGGCACACGACTTTTTGCAAGACCTCAAGATGAATGTCAAACCCTTTTTAATAATTTGTATCATAAAAAATGTGTAACTTGTCATGGGAGTGGTTTTGCGATAATTAGATTTAATACAATAAGATAAATTCATTTTATTTTAGGTACATCTAATTCATTTTACATCAACCAATTATCATTTTAAAAGGACTGATAGAGGCATCGACCTTGGTTTGAGGCTTTTAAAATTGGAATAACTAACCGCGTGGTCGCACATGACATGCGCATGCGCCGAATCGTAATGTACCGGTGCGTGTAACTCGATTCAACGGATGCATCCCCTGTAAAATGACTTAATTAATTTTGCACTTACAGCCTTATTTTTTGACACATGCTCGAAAATATCTTGCTGAAAAGAATCTCAACCTTGATGTGTTAGTTTTCGAGTTTAATTTTAAATGTATTAATTAAATGATGCGATGCAGAAAAGCGAAACGCTGATGACAAATGATCCAGGTATCAATTCGCGAAAATTGAGATAAAAACGTTGTCATTTATCTCTGCTATCTCGACGCGAAATCAACAAAATAAATTAATGCTTATTGCGGCCACTATAATTATCGTTTTAAATTAAATTGTATGATACAAAAATTCATTAAAATTCTCATACTTTTTTGTCTTATAAACAAACTTTCATACCAAGCAGAAATCTGACCGCGCGCAGAATCAAGATTCCTATCACACCACCTTACTCCCAATAGCGGTATCGATAAAGGTCTAGTGATGTGCCGACAACAATATCATCGATAATTTGAGGTACAGACTATATTTTACTCTAGATCCGCGCGATGCCATGGCGTGTGAACGGAACAGTCTGTCATTTGCCGCCAACACCCATTATCGTAGATGGCTCTATGGTGCTCGTGGGAATACTCATGGACCCCAGGGCTGGCACACTGTGAAGCTCTGAGTTGATCTATTTTTAATATTTTATAGTGTTTACAGAAACATAAGGAAATCATAATTGCTCAACTCAAATCTCTCTCCGTTCACACTTTTATAGAAAAAAAAGGGTCTTTTCTAACAGGAACGACTCTTGTTACTAACTTAGAAGAATGCGAATTAAGCTCCAACAAGACATTATATTGGACTGAAAAGGTTTAATCAAACTATATTATAATGATTATTTATAATATGGAAGGTGTTATTTTATAAAATATCCCGTCAGGTACTTAGAATTTTGACATTTGTCGCGTTTACGTATCTTAGTAATATTCGACCTTATTCTGTTGCTGTTAAGGAGGCCTCTGTAAGTAGCCCGTGACAGCCCTAAGATTACGCGAGAGTAGTGTAGGGTTAACAGGTGCATTTGTTGGATCGTGATGAGTGATGGAACCCTGGGTCAGAGGTCTGCTCATCTGCATGTCCTGGCACTAGCTGGCAATAACTTTGGTGGAGCAGGTACCTCCTCTGCCTGTGGGCAGTGATACACTAATACATACGTACACTAATAATACAGTGATATGACAAAGTAAGTCTTCCAACTCAATAGTGTATTTATTTAATAATATCACAACGATCACTTTGAAACCCTATAAAATAGGTTTTTTTTTTGTATGATCTGTTTTACAAAATCATAATAATGAAGATCCAGTGTGGTACAAATCCAACTGACTGAGACGTAGGCAAGACAAAATGCAAAAGCAATCACGTTCTCACAACCTCAGCCGATTCTAACATACCAGTAGTCCAGTACGACTTGGATTCCACAATGTAAATAGTAACTAATATGATTGGCCTTATATCATTCGTGATTGATAAATCCGTGACTAAGCTCTGATGAGTAATCAAATAGCAAATAAATAACGATGCGCCTAATCTGGGATCCAGATCTTTGTTTTGACGTTTGAATGTCATGAGAAATTAGCTCGAGTGCATTCGGTGTACTGAGATGGATACAATTACTAATTTGATGCAGACAGATCGAATGGCTTTCGGATTTTTAGGTCGGATAGTAATAGTTCAGCTGTCTGTCTATTTGGAACTATCTTATGCTGGCACTTCACATCGCTATTTGGTTTTCGCGTTTTTATTTGCTCGTGTATTTGAGTAATTCGTCTTGAAAAATAGGCAAATATAGGCGAATATATTTCATAGAATATATTTATAGGTCACTACATATCGTCGTATTCGTCGTCGAACGCGTATAGCGATGTAAAATGCCACCATTACAAGTGAATGGTAAAGCCAGTTCTAATAAGAAAAAAGGAATCGGACTTAAGAAAGTGGGTTGGAAGAATTTCTTTACCTAATTTAGTTTTAAATAATGTACAAAGTTCAGTAGCAGTTATCTCTGTAGGTTCTTTTAGTGACCAGCAAAAGGACGTTATAATAGAACAGAAACAGAAGGCGGCCAGAAAATGCTCACGCAAACTTAATACCTACTTTATACGGTACAGCTGCTCTAGAATCCAAAATCTACAAAATACCCAGACAAACCATTTCGTCTGTAAAGAAAACAATACAGCAATAGCAAAAACAATATTAATGCTCGGCCGATACGTCTAGCAGAAGTAGTCTCTGTTCTCACAAATCGTTGTATTGTAAGTGAGCGCGGCGAATGAGTAATGGCTCGGGAACTGGATGCGCCCGCGCACCGAGCATAAATCTGTGTGAATCGGAACATTGGTCAAACTAGAAAGACGAATCGGAAAAGTCATATAAGATACTTTTAGGGATCTTGTTATAAAATATATAGTAGAGTGACGACTGATTTTTTTGTCCTAACCAATATTGTCTTTTGTATTTCGCCTATGTTTTTGTGACACAAAATATACGTTTTTTTAGGTATGATGAGGGTAGCCCAAGATCTGTGATCGGGTGAAATTAAAGAGACATGAGGCTTAACATCTGTATGCCTCAGGTTATGGACGCAGGGCGCCTTCATGCCTTGCGAGGCAATGCTTGGTTATAGGTGATCGGTTACCACTTAACATCAGGTGGGCTATCTTGTTCCGTCAGCGAGTAGTATGAGAAAAAGAAATCATTGAAGGCCCATAGAGCCTACTGTACACACTAACTTTTGTTTAGCACTTTACTGAAATCAATTATAAATTTTGTTAGTAGAACTGGCCCTCTGATTAGAAGACCAGTTTTATAACAAACCATTCATACTCTGATTTAAGGGTTTTGGTTCCGCAATCAGAGTATCTACGTCAGTCACGGCATGGATGTTAGTGAGTGAAACTCAGTAAACACACTCAGTTCATCACTATAAACAAACTGTAGAAAGTGACGCTAATGAGTAATCAGGTATTTCAGCATCTAAGTCAAAGTCAAAAGGTATCTATTCAAAACACAAGGATCAATTTAAAATGTCTTCAAGCTAGATGAGTCTAGGTGCCAGTTCCACGCGACCAAGCCTAGGAGGACAGGCAACAAACTAACGGCTTGGTTCCTACCGTTCTTTTGTATGATCCTTGTTGCAAAATACCTAATATATAAAAATAATGAAGCTCCTGTGGTGATTTTTGAAAATCAGTTTAGTTATTTTATATCTTTCATGTCGAGACGTGCGAGCGAGGAGAGTCACATTAGCTCTTGTATTCGCCTTATGTACATAATAATGTTATTGTGTACAATAAAGAGGCTTAGTCCTAGTGCGGGGTCCATTGCATATTTTGATTCTTGCTAAAATGAAGTCTCGAATAAATAATTTTGTATTGTATTGTATAAAAATAAAGAATAGAGGCACTCAATTTCAAATCCAAACTGTTACAACATAAACAAAGAGGATACACGCTCCAAAGCAAGTGGCTTGAAAAGCTAACGTACCAGCAAAAGCGGTTAGCACCTATTGCAGATGACTGTTGCAGATAAAGTGGTAAAAACGCAAAAACAGTTCATGTTTAGCTACACTGTTTTTCTGTCCGTACTACCTTTGCACTTGATTTCGTTTTGATCGCCGTTAATTTGCTATGCTCCTGAGGTAACACTTAGCCGACTGGGTCTTGGAGCGTATAGGCTTGGAGGAAGCTATACCTCAATAATATTCCTGACTTTTAAATCGATGTTGCCTATTCTTCTAGGCTTTGGTCGCGTGGAACTGGCACCTAGATACACCTAGTTTTAAGACGTTTCAAAGTGATCCTTGTGATTTTTTGACTATGATGAAATGGCGTAATTGTGCATGATTGTATATCCTATCCTATTGTACTTCCTATCCTTTCCATCCTAAATTCTACCTAGACAACAAAACTATTTTTTGCTTGAACTTTTGCTAAACCTTTCTAATGTAATTCTCCGAAACATGGTTGGTCGCGATTTTTCATAGCCTTATTTAGTGGTATTATATCTTTAAAAGTTTGAAATGCAGTACAATAGCGGTCTGCGTCTTAATGTTAGCAATCACTACCAATACGCGATCGAAGCCGGGCGGCACCTCGTATTTTATAATGAAATTTTGATCGATCTGTTAAGTTCAGCAACGTTCTGTGCGGCCAACATTTCGATGGGTGATTGCAAGTGGGATCTTAAACTCAGCGCTTCCTCGCTTCGTAGGGCACGTTAAGCTAGCGCCATGACGAAGGTCAAAATCACCTTCACCAGTTCGAGTACTTAATGTGAATTCTTCTATAAAATGAGTCCTGGTTTTATAACTCTTAGCGTCCAAGTACTGTGTAACATTGGATACAGATTCATGCTCATTTGAATGTTAACAAGATAATTCATCTGCTTATTACCGATGATTTATTATGTTTTTATGTAGATTCAGTTCAACGTTGGCTGTTACAAATTTAAAATGGGCTCAGGTGTTTCTAGAATAATATGTTTTACCATAAGCATAAGTATCCAGAAGTACTTTAAATAATACTTATAGTGGATATGTTAAGAGTAGTAGAGCTCTTTGTGAAGGGCTCGTCCGGGGAAGTACTACCACGCCTTTTTATGCCGCCAAGCAGCAACGCTGTGTTTCGGTTACAGAGTGTGGTTGCCGGTGTAATTACAGGTAATGAGGCTTAACATCTGTATGCCTCAAGTTGATGGACGCAGGCCAGTGCATCGTAGGGCACATTCCTATCGTGCGTGACTTACGACGCAAAGCTTTGTTATAGGTGATGGTTACCATTTAACATCAGGTGAGCCATCTGCTTGTTCCATCAGCTAGTTGTATATAAAAAAACTGTATTAGGAGAAGTCTATAATCAGCAGTGGCTTATTCAGGCTGATGATGATAGTATTTTAATCAGGATGATCAAAATACTTAAAATAAAGTCATTTGTAAAAAAAGTCTTTTTTTATAATCATATAATCATTTACGGTTAATTTCCACTCGGATTTCAAAGTACCAATTACCAACTCCAGATTCTTTGCGGATGTAGAGGAGGTAGTCAGACGTACGTCCAAACAGTACATTTGACACTATCCACATTTTGCTGTAATCCATCCGAGACAGGTTACAAGTCCATTACATTAGAATTACTAGTAAATATTTCTGATTTTCCTAAAATAAGACACTATTCGAATCCAGCTAACTGATCTTAACTACCAGTTTACACTGATTTACACTGCTCATGTCTGTTTGCTTGTCCGACTCTAGTCCATTACTCTAATTTGTATGTTCTAGCTGTTCGCCGTGTTGTAACACTTGTAATAGGCATGTCTACCCGACAGAAAGTTAAATTGAGTTTAAAGCTACTGAGTTACACATTTACGCCCGATCGTGCATAAGCAGACAGTTTAGTTGGTCTCACTAAATAATGTATTTTCCTCTTTGCTTTTGAAGTAAGTTTTATGCGAAGTTTCTTTTGAAGTTACTTCTTCTTCTTCTTGTCGTGTCACTAGTTTCTTTAAAACAGTGTGGTGAAAGGATTTTAAGTGCGGCTCAAGAGGCTCCTTTCGAGCACTTGACACATGTTATAGAACTTTTTGGGTTCTACGATATGCCGGTTTCCTTACGATGTTTTCCTTCACCGTTTGAGAGTACTGGCATTGTGCACATACATTGAAGTTACAAAGAGATCTGAAATATCTACCGTGCCTGAGGATCAATGTTTTGAAGCTGTTTTTTTTTCATTAGGTACTCTAACAATAATAGCGACTGGATTATAAAATCATGTAAATAATTATCAAGGTTGCTTGGAAGAGATCGCTATCAGCGATAAAGCCTCCCATTGTTTTACTAATTTATTTTCCTATTATTAATTTCTAAGTGAAAGCTGGTTTACCTCCTTATTAATTTAGTCTTCGTAATAATTATAGAGTTATATTTATATATCAACTATATAATCCAATCTCTACAGTTATCTACCTACTTCAAAATAAAAATTGTTCCTGTTATAATAACAAATTTGATTTAGACTTCAATTCATTTCATGGATAAACTTTACCTCCACGTTGGTTTTTAGGCATATCAGATTTCTGTTTAATCTAAAATAAAGGGGCACAGTAAAAAAGTTATCAATAATTTGTAACACAAATAGGGGCAGATCAGTAAAAAACGATTGACAAAAAGTGGGCATGTGTCCTTTTTATAATTTTTCATTCTTCATATTTTGTCATATACTGGGCTCGCACCTTTGATCTACGATTCCGTTAACCGATCGATTATCGATAAGCGAATGATTTATTGTGCATAATCGATATAATTCATTCGTTTGCTCCACGGGACGTCGCGTGACGCGTCATCCTGACACGCAACTTTTGACAGACCGTGACAAATTGTTGTGACAAAATATTTCACCAGTTGCGTAGTAAACCCTCATCAACGATTTTGGAATCTCACGTACGTTCAAAAAAAAAACTTAAGTATGAGTACTTACAAAATAGATTTTATTTCTTTGGGCTTAGAATTCTAAATACAATAGCATGTTCAAAATGTGTAACATAGGATAGATGACGTAGCGTTCTCGATTCGAATTCAAAATTCGAATGAATGGAATGATTTGGCGTTGGGAATTGTACAAATTATTTGAATGAGTTCCAAAGAATTGCGAGATGACTCGATGGAATCGATATGCAGATGGCAATTTTGGATATAAATGCAATTCGAGAATTAATTTCTGATATCGAATGGAGAACATCTGCTCGGGTGACGGTGCAACCCTTATTCTTATCGGTTTCGATCAACCGAAATAAAATGATACAAAAAGGTTTTGAAAACTAAAATCTTACTTTACTACTTTCTTTTGATTTCGGTTGGCATTCAACCTACTTAATTATGCTAGTTTATTTTTTGATGTGGAGTTTTTAATCTTTGGTATCTCAGAACAAAAATATATCTTACCTGCGTTGCTCTAACCGGGATAAAAAGTAGGTAGTTATAGGTAGAGTCAATGTATACTCAAAGGTCCATCCAAATCCGTTCAGTCGTTACGGTAATAAGTAAGAACAATTATACACACTCGCTCACAAACTTTCTCAATTAACATATTAATTGGAAGTGAATCACAGACAGGCCTTAATATCCATGATAATAAATATTACTTGTAATTGTTGAAAAGCCTTCTTATAAAGAGCACTACTTTAAACCCGTTGAAGAAGACAGTTTCGGATATTCGCTGAGTCAAATAACCTACTTCAATTTCAACTTCATTTTCCTTATTCGATTATCAATTCATTAATATCCTTTGTAGCGAGCAGACCGACAAACAAGCGATCATATTAGATGTGGATTTAAATAATAGACTGAATTTGAGCTTTCTACGTGTTGTATTGTGAGCCGACCTCTGACCAGAAAGAAATGTCTGGGCCGGCGTGACGTCACAGGGTGTTGTAAACAGCTAGCTCATTACAAATAACACGGCGCTAGTGAGTTAGCTGGGAAAAATCATTCCTCGAAAGATTGACTTTCTAACAACGTTCTTTGCCACTAGTTGGATAAGTGACCGCTATTTGCTTTAGGCATTCAGTATATTTATTGCTTTATTATTGTATATTTGCATTGTCAGGGACTAAGGTCCTTATTCATATTCCCTGCCATTTTATAGCGGCTCTATAGAGTATACTTGTCACTGTCACTATCATGGCAAAGAAAAGAGACAGCAACAGACTTATCGTCCCAATATGAATAAGACAATAATGTATTTGTACATAATGTAAAAATAATGTACCTAGTTATACAAGATTCTAATATATTAGTACATACATACTACTTTGTAAGTTAGTACTTTGTTGTACAATGTCGTACATAAGTGTTTGGTTGCCGTACCTATCTATTGGAGGAATATATTATTTAATGCGAGGGGTCAGATTTAATTGTTGCACGACCACCACCCGTGACCATATAGAGGCGTGGTCAACCTAGTAGTTACTATAGGCTTCCCTTGTGTACATGGCCCACCTGATGGTAAGTCATTATGACCAATAACGCCGAGGGCGTGTCTCTCAATCTGTGCATTTTACAGTTGTATTTTGTATAAAATTTTATATTATGTTTTTGTTTATATCTATTTTAAAAGTTCTTAAATCACTGACCCAGCTTACACAATGTTTTAATTTGAGTAACTATAATGTTATTCATATGTAAATATTGATTAAATGCCCTATCATTTTTTCTTATTTTCCCATTAGTAAGAGGTCAATTTTAACCCATTAGTAGAGAGAACCAATGAACTGATTAAGGTTTAGCTAAAAAAATTTTTTTTTAAAGAAAAATATTTCAATGAGGATAAGAAATAAGACGAAATGTGGCAGTACCATCGCAGAATGGATTAAATAGAGTGAATGAGCTATCACTCCAATAAACTGTGATCGATATAGCCGATGACTAGATGAACATAATGCTATTATGATATAACGCAGTATCACCTGACTTTGTCTTTAATACGTCTATTGTTTGTTGTAAGGTACACTTCGGGGTTAAGGGGACGTTCCAATCAAGCGACTTTACGCAAAAAATATCGATTTAAAAATAATCTTCCTTTTATTTTGTCGTTTAATATGACAATTAATAATAATGTAGAGCACTAGTGGTCTAGTGGTAGTAGCCCCGCCTTCCGATCCTAAAGTCGTGAGTTCAAAATCGGTCGTGCACCAATGAGTTTTTCTGTTCAAAGTTTAAGCGCTTGTACTCTCAAACGGTGAAGGAAAACATGGTGAGGAAACCGGCGGCATGACGTAGAACGTAAAATTATTGCCGAGTGCTCAAAAGGATACTCTTTGAGGCGCAATTAAAACCTTTCACCACACTTTTATAATAGAACTAGTGACACGACATGAAGAATATACTACTCAATAAAAATTAAAGAGTATTCATAAAATCTTGTTGAATCTTCGTTTAAGAGATCTGCCGTGGATATCTACCGTGCCTGGGGATAAAAGTAGCGAAGCTGTTTCTGTTCAAAGAAAATCTTATAAGAAAAAAATATATGCTCATTAACTTTAACGGCTGTTAAATCCCATTTCTGTAAAATTATGTTAAATATCGTTACTATTTAAATATAATTTCACTGTTAATAAAGTTGGGGCTTGACTAACGTAATTAAAACTATAGTGTCCACAGAAATAACATTAATGAGGATACTTAACAGTTTACTGGCCACTTACGAGTGATAATAATTTACCTATTTGTGATTAGATATCGAATTAAAGTATCGGCAGGTGGTCGGTTAAATTGGCGTCTAAAGTTACCTGTTTCCGAAGCTCATAATTATTAATTGTGTAAGGTTTTAATAACTAGGTATACAATGTGACAAAGTATTGTAAGTATTGTGGTAAAGTTTTAACTATTGCAATAGTGAATGAATGAATGAATGAATGATTTTTTCTAATATTATTTTAAAACGTAATAAAATAATAGCCTGAAGTATATTAATTACTAACAGAATATTGGAACGTAGCGTTAATATAAATTGAAAAATAAGACCTTATTTAACAAAAAAAAATTTTGTTTGACAAAAATTGTGTACAGTTTTCCAAAACTATAAGCATCAGGTACAGTCAACATCAAAAGTAAATAATAATTTAACAAAGTTCATCTTCAAGTTAAAAATCTTACATTTTATTTTCCTAACTTTGATTGTAAAGTATAAAGTCTAACTTCAAAGTACTTCTAATGATTTATTTATATAAACAACAATCACACAGCATTTTTGCATGCTTTGTTATAGGTGATGGTTACCACTTAACATCAGGTAGGCCAGATGGCCTACCTGATGTTAAGTGGTAACCATCACAGGCAGATGCCTGTTCCATCAGCTAGTTGTATAAAAAATAAAATTACAGATTACACCAATGCGCTATGGAATACAGATAATTTAGAACAATATCATATTAATAATGAGGTGATAGTGACTTATGTCGCACTTGTAAGACTGCGGCTTATCAATGTAATGCTTAGTCACCTCACCCACTTCCCATGACAATTGTCTGTGGTTTTGTCTGTTCAACATATACCTATGTCAGTACCTACTCACTTTGTTATTTGATTTGGTTGTAAGATTTTTTAATACACATAAAGCTTCAGAAAAAGGCATTGGCTTGATAAGCGAAACAAATGTGCTCAATATTAAGATTTACGTAGAGCTCTTAGTGAAACGCTCATCCGTGAAAGTACTACCACCATGCCTAGTTCTGGCGTCAAGCAGCAATGCTGTGTTTGGCATATGAGGCTAAACATCTGGATGCGTCAAGTTGATGGACGCAGGTCAGTGCATCGTAGGGCACGTTCAAAATGTTCCATCAGCAACTAGTATTAAAAAAAAATCGTGGTGGTCTCGGCTTTGACTAGAACCCTTTGATAACAGGGTATGTCCTATATCAAACCCCCTGAAACCGGTGCGACGCCAAAAAAACTGCCTGTCAAGCATGACAACGACGGCCCCCCCTCGCCCCCCAAATAAGGAGAGAAGGCTTAGGTAAGTAATTATATGTCATAGATTATTATTACAAAAAAACACAAGTTCCTTATTAAATAAATTGTTACAAGCTACTAGAATTCATGAATGTTAAACAGTATGAAGTCGTCAACGGCGCGATGGCTACCGTGCCCCAAATCGATTCTATTCGAATACAATTGAATCGAGTGTAATCGAGTAAGACATTGTTTTATTGTTATTACGAACTGTACTGTTATTTTGTCAATGTTATGTCAGAGACTTACCAATGTACTTGAATAATTAGAGCTTTTTATACAGCATACTTATAATAGTTATATTTAAATATTGCTTATAATTGTATTGTCATATCTTACGTTAAATATAATATGGTAATAATAGTACAACCTTATTGTGTTTTTTTAAACCTTTAAGCCATTTTAATACAGATTTATGATAATAATGCTACTTAATATATTTGATTTTTTAAACAAAAGATTCAAACGCTTTTTTGATAAGATATCTATGTCCAGGATACAATATTGGGTTCAGATAGAGTTACAAAAGATTTTCAAAGGTATGAAGACTTCGCCCTTTAACCCATAAAAGACCATGGGTCATTTGGGATCCGTCAGTAGTTCCATACTCTTCCAAAAGCAATTCTAGCGAGTGCTTTTTACGACTTAATCCAATACCGATAAAATTAAACGTTACGCCTTTGTTGTTAGACTACCCGCAATGGTCATGTTTATAAACTTAGTACTGAAAACGCTGTACATTGCTGGAGATACGCTGAGCAACTCATCAAGAGTGAGTGCTTTTAAAAACATTTTTAAAGACATAAAATAACTGAATGTAGTTATAAAACCAAGTTGTATGCAATGAAATTGCACATCGTTCAGCAATAATATAATTTTGATCCAAAAAAGTTTTCCAAGCACCGTACTTAAACATCAGTATCTTAAACAAACTTGGTGGTTATTCTCCGAAGATTTTTGTGTTTGCTATTTTTCAACCCACGTCCAGGGTTTGTTTTTCTGTTTTTATTATTTATAATGATATACTTCTCTTCGTCTATAATGAATACTTCCTCTTAATTTCGGAATCCGAAAAACAAAAAAACAGCTGCCAAAAGTCGGAATAGACCAACGGCCGGTTTCTGAAAGCTCGATCAAAACTAATCGGATGTCAAGCCACTCGCCATTTCAGCTATTATGAGCTGATTTCACCATGCTCTGTTAGTTACTAATCGAGGATTAACAGGCAGTTAAATCGAACCTTAGATGTCAAACGCCTACATTTTGACATATTTTAACGGCCCTTTAATCCTTTGTTAATTTAACAGAGTATGGTGAAATCTGCTCTAAGTACATCGAATTAGATAGAGATAGCAAGTGACTTGACATTCGATTAGTTTTGATCGAGCTTTCAGAAACCGGCCGTTGATGGCTTTATATTATCTAAAATGTAGAGAAGTATCTTCATCAGCGGTAGTTTGTGTGAGTACGCAGTAATTTACAGCGCAGTATGGTGGTAGTGTTCTGGAACGGAAAGCTTTACAAAAGGCAGTTATGTACGTCTTGTGCAAAATTTTTACGAGTAGGTACCTAGGTACTTTTGTTTCTTTGATGTCTGTACCTTACCGCCTATTGTCTAGGGCTTTTTAGCGCAAATGGTTTTACTATTAGTGAGTTTTATTCGCTAAGGGTGTTAAGGAGTTGTAAAGAATTTAGGGTTTTCTGCTTTTGTAAAATTACTTTTTTATTTTGCAAGTTTTATCTGGTTATTTAAATTTCTGGGGTACCTACCTATATGTTTTTTTACATGGATTAGGTATTTTGTTAAACCATTAACGGCATTCCTTATCACAATCTTTCAATAGATAATTTTATATTTAAATAATTTGGTATCTAATGTTTTTAGATACATATCGAAGTAGATCTCACAGTATAAAGGTTATAATAGTGCTGTTTCAAAAATAAGTAAGTACTATTAGTACATAAAGTTGTTAAATTAGGCATAACATCAGGTCTCTTCACTAGGGTATATCTACCGTGACTGGGAATTAAAGTTGTTAAGCTGATTTTTTCACCATCATTGGCTACTAGCTGATCCAAACTGTGGTCCTATTATTAATGAGAACAGTTTGTCATCCGATAGGTATTAGAGCGCATGCGTGGCGCGCTCACAATGATTGGTCGCGGTCGCCCCGCCTCGTGTTACGTAACTACCAACCCAGTGTCATGTCGGCCAATAATTTAATTACGTCTCACGAAATACGAACTAAAATACTTATTGAAAACTGACGAAAGAAAACGGTCAGATCTTAAAATCTGAAACAAAAAGTATTTATAGCAAGAACCGTTATAAAAACGCGGATGAGGTTTTGTATTCGAAATTGAAAAAAATAAAGTCTGTACTTTACTTTTTGAATTTAGAATACTTATATTCGAAATAGTATTCGATATTCAAAAACTAAAGTCTGTTTAATACTGAACTTTTTGAATTTCGAACACAGAACTTCATCCGCGTTTTTATTTTTAATAATGAACGAAACGAAGTGGCAACGGACATGTAGAGATAAAACGCTTGTTAAAATGATAATATGTGCTAAAACATTGCAACAATAGGTACTAAATCAATAGCGTAGAAGTAATGTAGGTTATTGAGATCAACTGTATTGATCGAAATAATCTTTAGATCAAAAACAGCCTCATAAATTTTCTTCCATCGAAAACAGTTTATTCTACTGTCATTCGATATTCAGTAGCTATTTGTATGATATTAGTGCAATCATGGACCAAGCGAGATGTAGCCTAGATATCTCGATAGGTCTTACCGCTGACATACACTTACCTCATGGGTGAATATTAAAATGTATGAGGTTTTGTTGCCGTATATGTGTCTACCAATCTAAATAAAAATGAAAGGAATGGTTTTGTTAGATCTTCTACTTATAGAGTTTTTTATGTTATTCTAAAAGTAAATATTAAAAATATATTTATTAATTATATTAAAATGGCTCCAAAGTATAAGTAGGTATACATAAAGAATCACAATATAAAATGTAAGACATTAAGATAAAAATAAGATAAGATAAAGATAAAGAATCGATCTTATACCTAAAATATAGAAAAAGTAACTTATAGAGCTACCCGTTACAAAACCGTCTCCCACAACTTACTACATTAGTCTATGTGTACCCTTACTGGCGATCTAGATCACACCGCGCAATGATCCATAGATCAATCCGCGGATCAATATGGATGGTCGGCGCCGCACATTCAAGTGTCAGTTGCGCGCGATGCGAATAGATAGCACTTTGTCGGCGCGCATGTGGGCCGCTTCCAGCAATGGGATTTCAATACTTGTTTCAATGGATTGCTCGACGGACTCGCTTGGCCGTAGATCAATAGTCAAAAGGCTTTCCTAGGTGACTGGGAAATGAATTTTATTAAGATTTAAACTTATAGCTAGTTTCCTGGAAATGTAGGTATAGGGGTGGACTGTCTATAGGCTTCTACAGATGATGATAATGATTAGTCAAAAGAATATTACTAGCTGATGGAACAAGCAGATGGCCCACCTGATGTTAAGTGGTAACCATCACCTATAACAAAGCATTGCCTCGTAAGTCACGCACGATAGAAACGTGCCCTACAATACACTGCCTTGCGTCCATCAACTTGGGGCATACAGATGTTAAGCCTCATGTGCCTGTAATTACACCGGCAACCACACTCTTCAAACCGAAACACAGCAACGCTGCTTGGCGGCGTTTAACTTGGTTTCCTACATGAATTTTTATGAAGATTCAAAGCTATACCGTTTTTACTAGCGTTTTTTTTATTCAACAAATTCCAAGATGTAAAATTATTGAAAGTATTTAGTTATGAAAAATTGCAAACAACAATAAAAAAAATCATTTTGATCGATACAAGTTTTCCCATTCAAAAGTTTTCTTAGGTACGAAAACTAGTCAAACTTTTGAGTAAGAAAACTTAAGCCAGGTACTTATTAGTCGCAAATCTATGTAAATGGTGCCATCCATTTGATGTGCCTGTAGCATTACGCGCAAGGTCGGCGTCGCCTTGTGACACATAGCCGACCTCACCGACGTAATGAAGGGTCATCAAAGACGAATTACAGCGGCGGATATCAATGTCCGAAGTAGAGGTTGGCCAATTTTGTGGACGACTTATTTGTCAACGCCAATTTTGGTACAATTGCTTTTTTAGTGAAGTACTTTAACAGTATTGAATAGCGGCGATGGGCATGCAAAGAAATGGCGACTTTAGTTTTCGATAGTCAAGGCGGAACTTTTACCAGAAGTGCGATGGACCAGAAATGTTTATCCACTTTTGTCGGGGACTGTACATTATGCATAAAAAAAGTTTATAATACCTTAAAATATTAAACCTAACATACTGAATACAGTACATGAAAATGATCAGTTAGGTGCATGAAGTAAATGAAAATAAAATGATATTCATTAAACTGTCATCAGCTATTGTGTAAACGGCTCTAAGGTGCCCATCACGAGGGACGCAGTCGCCCGGTTTGCGCAAGCGCATCCGAAGAAACCATTATCGCAGCCAGTGGATGCCCGTCCGGGAAGCGACGATACAAATGCCAGATTGTAGTTATACCGAATCGATTTACTCGATTATAGGGTGTTTTTTTTATATTTATTATTAAATATAGTAACAACCAATAAGAGATTTGAGGGGATATCTACCGTGCCGGATCAAAGTCATGAAGCTGTTTCAGTTTTTTTTCATAACACCCAAAAAAATGCATCATATATAGGGATCGAACCTACGGTCTACAGCGCATGTGAATTGCTTGCTTTGACTCCATACTTGAAACTTGAACCTTTACGAGCTTACACCATCATCATTCATTCATTCATATGACGTGACGCTGGCACAAATGTCTAATTCCCGACAAATTGCCATTGCAAAAAAATATTAACTTCTTGACGTTGACTTTGTTCTGTGAATGCTGAAATTGTCCATGACCAATAAAAAAAATAAAAAAATGTAAAAAAAAACCTAAAAAAGAAGAAGAATGTCATTGAATTGACTCTGTTTTACATATTGTCATTTTATGTTGATTGAATTTAACAATAATAATACAGATTTAATCAATAATTCGGTAGATATAAAATAACAGTTAGTTAATGACCTATGAAAATACAATTTGCCCAAATCATAAAAATATTATGGTTTTTATGATTTACGATCCAAAAGTTGTGATATCTAAAACTCATTTAAATGTATAAATTATCATCCAAAATTATAAAATTTCACGCCTTTTTTGCATTAATCCGAAGGTTATGATAATAATCATCATCAGTAGCATTATGATTGGACGAGGCGTCAGGAATAATAGCTGGCCATTTTTTTAATGTTTTTTTATTACATTTTAATACTAAAATCACGCTTGTAGTAGCGACCACGGATTCACATTCGATTCGATTAA
The DNA here is from genome assembly GCA_932294275.1 of Chloroclysta siterata. Lineage (NCBI taxonomy): Eukaryota > Metazoa > Arthropoda > Insecta > Lepidoptera > Geometridae > Chloroclysta > Chloroclysta siterata. The sequence goes on along the minus strand of OW028590.1, from coordinate 28,784,213 downwards.
ATTAATTTATTGCCAACATGAGCATACATCTGTTATATAGCTTAGGTCTGAAGTAGCTATCAGGCGAGACACTTAGGCCTAATTTCACCATGCTCTGTTAGTTACTAATCAAGGATTAACAGACCGTTAAGTCTAACCTTAGATGTCAAACGGCCCTTTAATCCTTTGTTTATCTAACAGAGCGTGTTGAAACCGGCCCTTAGAGCTGAATTCACCATGCTCTGTTAGATTAACAAAGGATTAAAGTAAGGCCGTTAAATATGTCAAAATGTACGCGTTTGACATCTAAGGTTAGATGTAACGGCCTGTTAATCCTTGATTAGTAACTAACAGAGCATGGTGAAATCAGCTCTTAGGTACCCTAGGTACGTCTGTAGGGCACTTCATATTTCCACATACGATCCACATACCTCTTTCGCTTCATTCATTCTCCATTATATTCTTCATAAATGCTCGTCAGTTTGGGTACCTGTTGACCTGGTCTTTCTCTAGAACGTCTGCTATCTGATCGAGATACGTCCGCCGAGGTCTTCCCCTCCCAAGAGTCCCAATCTCACTCTCCTGATGTATCTGTTTCGTTAATCTCATTTCATCCATCCTTTCTCCTCCTTTAATCTCCTCTCTACTTGCCCAACCATCTTTTAACATACCTCCTTTTTTTTTACTTTTACATGTAATAATTTACGCTTGTAATAAAAAAAGGGTTTGAATTTTAACTGTCAAAGTTGGCTGGTAGAAAATGCTGTCTAGCATTAAGCTCTCCTTTGTAACCAACTTTGTTTGGTGCAATAAATAATTAAATAAACTATAGCTTTAGTTAACTTTGACGTAATCAACTTGTGACTCTGACTGTACACAATGTTAGGGCGTATGCGACGGTCACACGGGATGGCCAGACATCCTATGTGGTAAGGTGACCATCAGCGCTCAGTCAAGGTCTCGCCAACTGTGCCATTAACTGACAGCAGCGTCCTAGCGTGACCGTCTTGAACGTTCTCGTTGGATCTTATGTCTAGATCTACCTCTAATATGGATCTAATACTAGTGAAACCTTACGTGACTTTAAAACCTCCTTTCAACTCTCTGGGATGCAAATAAAAAAAAATAAGCACTTTTATTTTGAGCACTTACACCCTTCAAAGAGTGCATGTGTCAAATTTCACTCTTTGACTGTTAATCAATATTATGTGCGGCTACCATTTTGATGGGTGACTGCTAGTGGCATCAGTGTAGTTGTGTGCTTAAAAGGTTTCCGTGTTCACTTTAAGCTATCGGTCTAGCAGACATTAAGCCACGACGGGCACGTCGGCGTGGCTTTAAAACTCTGTCACCAGAGTTGGTCACTTACGAGTCCTTGTTATGCGGAGATTCTATAAAAATAATAAATACGTATATTCCACTCGACACTGGATTCCTTGCAGCCTCAAATGACAGTTCAACAGTTCAAGCCAACGGAAAACATTATTCGTAGATCTCCAATCAAATTAATATCATTCAACGTAATATTTATCTGTCGTAAGTCGTAACAGCTACAAGATGCAACAGGTTTTAATGAATCCAACATCAAAATTACTATTACTTATTCAACTAGTCCCACACTAGGGTTACCAAAGTCAGACTTTCTAGTGCATACCGCTCACATTCCAAAATCAACCGTAATTCCTGAGCGGTAACATCTAAATTGCTCTAGCACTTTCTTTTAGGGTCGCCGGTGCATCTTTGCAGGAAATTAGGTTTTATGTTTATGTAATAGGGTTGGTTTTTGTGGTGCAGGTTGCGAGGGTACTAAATGGTAGTAAGGTGCGCTTTCTGAATCAAGGGTCACGGGATGAGCCCAACCTTTCACGAGCGGTTCGTTCTACAATGGGCGCGGTTTTACGATCTCAATTCAACAGCATAGAATTTGTATCGTAAATTTGAGAGCTTCATTGTAAATTCAAATTGGTGAACAATTAATTTCGCACGCGACAATTTCAATTAATAAAATTAAAATAATTATAAATCACATCTAAATGCAATGCAAATGATGCAGATTTGAATTGTGTTTCGGTCATAATGTTTATCTTATGCTGGGTTATAAATAATAATAAATCATGGTCATGTCGCTTCCGAGTAACTTATTGAAATTATCAAAGCATCTTTTTCTGTTCTATAGGTTATTTATTATGTCAGATGGCAGACATACCTACCCACTTTCGGGTTATAAGGTCAAGTAGATCGAGATTTTTAATCCGCCAACATTGCAGTTTATTGCCTAGTGAATGTTTCAATCAGCTGGCATAGTGGGTGTGTGGAAAACGTGCTTTGACTTAATTACTTAATAAAAAAAACTGGATTCATATAACTATATTGGTTATACAGAATTTAACAATAAAAATGGCTTCCATGAGTCGAGTAGAACAAAAGATAAAACCTCTTATTTCTTTTTGATAACTTTCAATACATCATTATCAATTTAAACATTTTATTGACAAGCCACTTTCTTCTCCCCTTTCAAAACGAATATTATTATTATTATTTTCAGAACTTGTCTGTGACATAATCCTGAATAACTGATAGAATATTATGACGTATATTTAATCATGTTAATTTATTGCCATAAGTTTTGCGCACACTGTAGCGCGCACAGTTTGTCCGGTATTCAATGTATTCGCCTCATCTACAGGTTTAGTGTTACTAACATATTTAAATTCATTTCCGTCTGTTTGCTTATCTTCACGACAACTGTCTTGGGGTCAGCTACCCCACGATTATTACAAATATGTCATTTTAGCAACACATTGTGCAAACCCTACAAAAATATAGGAAATAGTAAAAAATAAAGCAAGAAACGACAAAATATCAACAATCAGAGTCAAGGTTCTTTAAATAAGACAAAATGGAAGTTCTAAGTCTTTTAAGTGACAATAAGAAACGAGTGGTATTATTTATCATCAATCAGACTTGATACTGTTAATGTTATTTTGTTGAAAAATGTATTGCTTATAATCAACCCAACTCGAGACTCAGTGACCTTTCAAAAGTACAAAATGTAACTTTAGGTATCCATTTTATGGATTTTACGCTGTTTCTATTAAAAGACATGACATTAAAAGGTAGCCAACGTTTACAACTAGATTCTATTTCTAGGTAGAATCACCTATAACTCAATTCCTAAGTAAACTGGATTTCACTTCACTAACAACATACTAAGTAATGCCCAACCACTGACTTACAAAGTCAAATAGTTTCTGTCAGGTTCGCACAGCTTGACGCTAATTAAGTAAAATAGTTCACGATCGCCTTTGAAATACTTCTGTGCGGAATACTGAGTGGATTAAACGAATTTTCTAGATAGTTCGTTTCCCAGGATATTCATTAGTTCTTTATTTAGTGCGTTGGCACATTTTTGTAGCGGTTTCCACATCGGCTGCTTCTGTTGGCAATGTTGTGTGACAATGTTGGACTTGTTTTTATGGAGTCAATGGATTGTGTAGCAAAGAATAGTATGGTCTATACCGTATTATATACACCATAATCTTTTGTAATAACAATAAACATTTGATAGGTAGGTACAGCTGTTTTGAGTAAATAAAAAACTACGGCATACCTATATAGATATATATACAACTATTTATTTCATGATTGTCACGACAGTAAATGAGATTGGTTTTACAGTGTTTTACCTAATAATAAAGAACATAGTATACCGGGTGGCATTATCGGTAAAAGAAAACTCTACCAGGCAACTATATAATAATCAAGACTGAACATTATAGGCTAGTTGATAAGACCATTCAAAGCTATATAATTTTAGATCTTTATATATAAATAAAATAAAATGATGTAAAAACTTATCAAACTATGTTTCCTTCCAGCATTCTAGCTAATACAAGAATCTTGAGAGTTGGTTGAGTAAGAAAACCCTATGCAACGACGTCTTAACCGAAAGACCGGCGGCTCCTCAGATGTCGGTCGGCAGTAGTTCCAATTACGGCGACAATCTATCTCGGCGACGCGATTGGACGGCCAAATGTTACATTTGAGATTGCGTTTGAGGCGTGGTTCCTATGTGAGAGTTGTTGCCTGTTCTTCTAGGCTTGGTCGCGCGGAGCTGTCATTTCACCTAGTTTTAAGACTTTTCAAAGTGATCCTTGTGATTCAACTAAATAAATTCATTATAACTTAGAGTTTGACTTTGAGAGAGCGGGCCTAGGAAGAGGATTTACAATTTGGAAAATCGCAAAAGTTTGAATATTAAAGCTAAAAGCTTTAAAATATTGCTTTTCATAGATAGAATCATTCTCATAAACAGTGGGCATCCAATTGTAGGTAAGTACCTACTTTAATACTTTATATTTATTTTATTTTATTGAAAAGACCAATGGCAAAAATATAAAACAGAGTTTCATTCATTAACATCAGTTATTGTGTAAAAAAGATAAACTACGTTCGTATCTGTCAACATCTATAAAACTTAAAAAAAAACTGTAGGTATTTGAGATTTCATCTTCGACCTCTCTCTCCTCGTTGAAAAGTAAATATAACTTAAGTTTTATAACTGTAACCAAATTAATGAATCTAGGTTTCTCAAAGAATACCAATAAAAATCAGCTTATACAAAATGTTGCATGTTAACCCGCTGCCGTCTCTGCCTTAACTCTGACCACATCACAAGCCATAAAGTACCGATGTCACCGGATTACCGACACTTACTTAGCCATTACATACTTTGCTCGGCCGCCGCCGACCTGCGGGACCCATCACTGACTTTTCTATTCAAAGGCAAGTTACGACATTTCAAGTCTATAGGTCGTTGGCGGCAGATCGCAAAAAATAGCAATCATATCCATTATATTTTAACATTCTGACGGAGGCGGTAATTAGCCTGTCAAAAACAAGTCACGTGTCAAAAAGGTATTTAGTTCGCGGAATACCTGTCAACCATCACTTTGACATATCATTAATTTGTCCGAGCAAAAACCAAAATGCAACTGACCTTACGAGAATCCCTAAAAAAACAAATGTCCTAAAAAAGGACAATCACATCACACACAAAACTCGTATTGTACACTAATTCTTAACGACACCACACATCAATTGTTTATTTTTATTTATTTCAAATTTCATCGCGATATTATTAACTTTATTGCGATTACGATCTTGAGAATTCATTTTTGACATTTTTATTCGAATTTATGCGATTCCATGGCGCTCCACAATCTTGTCGCTTCGCACAAATCTCGCTTTAAACATTCTTAATGCGATACAATAAGGCGTAAAATAGGCTGTTTGGAGAGATTAGATGTACAAACAAACTTGGCTCGCTATGAGACGCTCTGTGACTGCTCTAAGATTTTATTATTTAAAAAATTGATATTTTATTTTTTGAATTGGTCTGCTAACGCTCGCAGCGGGTGGCTGTAAACGATATATGGAATTTTAAGCTTTATTTATTGGCTTCAAGATTTATTTTTACTTGTTTACAACGTTGTCTCTGAGAGAGCTTCAGGGAACTGAGATAGGAATTCGCGTCCCCAGCTCTGTAGGATGCTTAGATTTAATCTGTATCTAGTAAAATTATTAAAATGAACTTCATATTGCTATAAAAATGATTGTTTAAGACCACTGTCATTCACTTGTTTATTAATTGCATTAATATATTTTACAATTATAAACCTGATTTATCGTTATAAAAATATCGAATTTATTACTTACATAGTTTCTCATTTCGATTAGACAAGACAATAAAATGAGTAAAATGTCGATGATAATTTACTAAGTGATATTTTGTGTATGCGCCAAAATACTAACTAATAAATATATCATGTTCACTTATAACTTATAATGGAATATTCATGAGAAACTTGCAGTTCTTTTATATTTTTATCTAAATTAATGTTGACATATTAATCTAACCCGCACACTGCTGTGACAATGTCCTATTAAAAGTACACACGGATACACATCAGGCTACACACTGCTCGCTTTTCTTACACTGCTGACTTTTATGTCCTTGTAGTAAGCGGTATTTTTCTTTGGCTATGTGTAGCTTGATCTGTATTCGTGTGTACAAATAAAAGGTTCCGTAATTACGTGCGAAATAATATACCTATCGACCACATACAAACGATTCTTCTTCTTCGTGTCGTTTCACAAGTTTTTTAGAAACAGTGTGGTGAAAGGATTCTAAGTGTGCCCCAAAAAGCCTCCTTTCGAGCACTTGACACGTCATGTTTAAAAACAATTGATCTGATTGTTGGTGTACCAATCGCTTAAATCAAAACAATGACCTAAAGGCTTGACCACATGAACCATTTGCTTAATAATCCAGTCCGCGCAACATGAGCACCGATATTATCACACTGACAAGTTTTTATACACTAAACTAGTCGTAAAATCAAGAACACAGCTGATAGCGATCGTGCCTGCAATCGCGCGCTCGCATCTCGTACGATCAAATAATGTCACATGTTTATGTATTGATCACATCTTTATATAGGCTCTATGAAGGGTTTATTTCTGTCTTATTACCGTTTTGAAAGTTCCGGTTCAGTCGCTAATGTTGAAATGCAACGGGTTTAATTTGTTTTAATGATTATTGCTGAAATGAATGTAGTGATTGAATGTTAGAATGGAATGTCATAGTTTAGTTATAGGGAAAAAAATAGAAAAAAAATGTTAAGTATTTGTTTTTACGTGTTTAGTAAAATTAATAAAAAAATAAATTTAAAAATAAATAAGTATGTCAACAGAATCAACATACATTCATCTTGCTTGTATCTAAACTAATATAAGGTGTATAAATATTATGGGTTATAATACAAGTTATTTAATCTTAAGTAAATACCTACCTCACATATACATTTACACTAAAAGTAAGATGATAATAATATACAAATAAAATTTGAAAAGTATTTTAAATTTTAAAATGTTCTAAAATTTTATCACATAATCATGTTTTTAGTTATAGTGATATTCTTTAATATCATGCAAAATGAACTTCTGAACTTTTAAGCTACTATTTCTGAAACGAAGAAAGCATACATTTGCGCACTTATCCGATGAAATGTGACAAGTTATCACAGGATTAGCTAACTAACTCACTCGCGTTGACTGGCGAATTGAGCCCATAGCTACTGGTTGCGTGTAGCTGAGCCATTATTTCGACTATTTATGACATTCGCCTGACAGTTTTGACTAGCCTGTGTCACTTCGAACTTTCAATGTGAAATGAGGTTTATTACGCTAATAAATAAGGTGAAATATTGGTTGGACACGTCGGAAAAGGCCATATAATCTGACATGTCTACTGGCTGGTACATGAAAGCAACTGACTTTCTGCGGCACAATACTTACCCATCGGTATGGGTTGAGGTCATCCCATTTTGAGAACTTTAATTTCACAGTCTGAGAAATAAATTCATGCGTCACATTTTCTATTCAATTGGATTCATAGCACTATGTAATAAAAAATACGTTTTTTTCTACTTAGTACTGTCTTATATTACTGTTGCAAAAACTTAGGGAAAACGATGTAGGTTAGTACCAGGTAAGCATAGTTCACCAAGAGGTAGTTAAAATAAATTAGGTTATATTTCATTAGTAGGATTAGGACGCACTTTCCAAGCTCAAACGCATAAGGCGGTCCATCACGGGTCACCTAATGCGTTTGAGTTCTTCGCTGGTTTCAGCGACTCTCAGGACCCGTTTACACAGTTATGACGTTTTCACAGTATTAATAAATGCATTTTGAAGAGCGTTTATGCTTTTGAATTGCAATTATGTATTTAATATGCTTATTAGGTATTTACTCTAGAATTTATTATGTGGACAGAGCTACCGTATTAAAATAAATATGTCCACAACGCTGCTGGTGGCTAAACAGGCTTGTGCTAATTAGTCAAAATGAGCTTAGCATTTAGCTAAACTGTTTTTAGAATTCCTTAGCTATTTAATTACAGTCGGTGCATTACTAAAAATAGTTTTATCATTTACCGTTACAGTTAATACACATGAGATGGTCCCGCGGTTTCCTATTGGTAAAAAATATTTTAGTTAATTTGTGATTGGTAGTTTCGCTAGTGGCGCCAAGCCCTTTGGGCAGTTTTGTGTCAACTCAGCGGCAAAACATCAAGCAACCATCGAAATAGCTGAGAAAGCCGAGTGTTTCCGCTCGGAGCCATTCGTGTAGTTCCGCAGATAATAGTTCACGAACCGAACACACGATTGTACAACCTGTACTACCTCAAATCGATCTGCTATGTAAAACAATTCTTATCCTGTTACGTTACGGTTTACTATAGCTCAAACATATGCTGTTCAAATCTCAAAAGTTAAGGTTCTTGAGGTAACTCGTCTAGTTTTATTTACTCAAATGCGAACCGTCACTAGCAGACCTTAAGATCGAATATAGCTCGCAGTCGTTATAGATACACAGTAGTGTGTTTCGGTGATACGGGAGTGATTCTTTGATACTAACCTTTAGTACTATTGATTGTTCTGTGAATGTATGTGTATGGGAAACCAAGGCGATGTAATTGAGACCTAGGCTGACTATTTAGCTGGTATTGTGTCTGAAAGGGCTATTTGGCGTAAGAGATAGTTTACCGGAATTGCCGCTATTGGTTCGCCTGTTTGAGTTGGGTTATTGATTTCAAATTGTACTACAAGATGGATGTTGTGCCGAACAGTTTTGCTTCTACAAAAAGAGAGGTTTTTTTTATAATTTCTAACGAAAGTGTTAGATATATAGAATAAGTTAGATAATAAAGATGAGTTGCTTAAGATTAAGATAAAGTTAGATTTTATTATAGGTATTGGAAGAGATCGCTGTTAGCAAAAAGACCGCCTATTGTATTACGATAACTTTCCATTTATTACCAATGGTCGTGGTAATCAATGAAGAGTTATTTATCGATATTTAAAAAGATTTTGGCTGCAAAGGTGTTGCTGTTAATTAGGATTTTGGCCGCAAAGCTTCCTAGTGTTAGGTAGTGCAGTACTGAGTATTAGATTGAAAAAAAAACAATAAAAGTCAGTAGTGAGTTAGTATTTATTACAAAAGAGCTACGTTACGCGGTGTAATGGAACAGTCCACAAGGCCTGGATGATGAGAGTTTATTTTATTGAAGTAATTCCATACGAAATGGTCTGGTAGTCAGAACTTCCCGTCCAACTTAATATTGTGCTAAATATTTTACACACTCAAGCCTAACCGCCATTACAAGCCAATACCTTATAATAGCGCCATTAACGAGTGTCCATTAAAAGCAGGCGCTCTTCCAATGGGAATTCATTAAAAATAGATTTTCTACTGTTCATTGCCTTGAATTCATATCTAGATAATAAAACTACCTGGATAAGTAACATATTGAGGGACGGATGATATTTCAAGATAAACCCAAGATATATATTGTACTATAAAGGTTGCTTGGGTACCAAATAAAACACTTTTAATTATTGTAACGCTAACGCCCGCCTGGTTCGGCTGGCTGGAATTGAGTGCCCCCGACCGTGGTGCGTACGGTTGCTCCTCGCCTATCCAGTCGGCGCGCATAGTTTATTGTTATACACTACATAATATCATCATCATCACCGCAACATTCCACTGCTGGGTATAAGCCTCCTCCCTCAGATGCCACTCTTGTCGGCTTTGGGCCTTTTACATCCAGGACTTTCCCTGTACGACAACAATGTCATCTACCCTACCGATATGCATACAGAGTCCATACGAATGTTTGTAGCTTTTTTTTTATTTTATACAACTAGCTGATGGAACAAGCAGATGACCCACCTGATGGTAAGTGGTAACCATCACCTACAACAAAGTATTGCCTCGTAAGTCACGCACGATAGGAACGTGGCCTACGATTATAATAATATCTGTGTTCTTATTCTGTAATAAATTATCGTTATTATACTGATTACAAAGCAAGGAGGTTTCGTTTTCAGTTATTAAAGTAATAAATCTAAGCATTTGGCAGTATAGCTTTATTTCTATTTAACGACTTTTCAATTAATTGCTTTACTTCACATGCAAATTCGGGACATTTGAATCTTTGACTGGCAACACTGAGGTGTCTTATCGAATATTGATGAGAATGATCGTGATGTCGCATAATTGACAACACGAGTAACACGCTGCCTGTGTTGCCTGATTTAATTCCAATCAGTGAAATAGACAAAATTTGCTATCATTTATTTCAAACAAAATGGCGGTGTTTTCTTTCAAAATCCAGAGGAAAAATTTTTGTACAACAGAAAAGCAGATCGTAGCAAGTGGAAATCCGTGGTCTCTGCCTACCCCTATGGGAAACAGGCGTGATTTTATGTATGTATGTATGTGTAGAAAAGCAGAAATAGCTTCTTGACTTTGATCCTCAGGCACAGTAGATAGACCTTCAGATTTCTTAGTAGCAAGTACTTTCAGGCACGGTAGATAGAACTTCAGATCTTCAGACTCTAGATTCTTTGAGAATGTCTAAGGGGGATAGACTATTGGTGCACGACCGGATTCGGACGACTTTACCATAGAAAGGACCTCGCTCTCACTAGACTACCGGTGCTCTATTTCTTTAGTTAACTTCACCGAAAATTCACACCAGACCATAATTAAAATCATAAAGCTATCAATACCTACCATGACATCTTTTGATAAGTCTCATACACAATGACATCTCCAAGTTTTCTTTCAAAGCCCAAAGTATTTTCAGTGCCCACTATAAAAATACTTTTCAATTCAAAATTTACATTTAAAGCATCTGAACTTTGACTCCCAATAAATCGACATTTCTAAGTGATAAATAAAATAGGCGCGTGGGCGGCCGTGGGAACCCATCTGTCATATCATAACACGTGCAGCAGCCGTGGGCTTAGCTACCACTGAGGGGTAATCACCAGGCTTTGGGTACCTATACGAGTTATTATTATAATAATACAAACATTGTCTGTGGACATATTTTTTTCAGTTTGTGTTCAGGTAGTTGGAGGCAACCTCAACTGGGCCGGAATAGTGTCCGAATTGTGACGTCTTCACGTAAAGATACTCAGATAACTGAAACGGCTTGAAAATTTTGATCCAGGCATGGTAGATATCTCATTTCTTTTAGTACCCCAGGCACGGTAGATATCTTTGATCACAGGTACGAACTCCAGAGTATTTAAGGACGTCTAAGTACCCCCCTTAGAGTACGTCCAAACTTCACATTTTACAGGATACTGCTCTCAGTATCCTGTAAAATGTGAAGTTCGATTAGTAATATGTGTATAATATCTATCTGTCTACCTGAAATATGTGTGTGCATCGCTTTGTTCTGCCTTATTATGAAAATAAAGTAAACTCACGATTATTATAGTGTAGACATCTAAGATATCATACAAAATTAAACATGATTTCCTAATAATATTTATTTAATTAATAATTAATAGGCTTTAGGAATGGCAATTATGTCCACTGACCAACTTCTTGACTGTTCGAATATAATCTGTAAGTTCACATAAAAAAAAACTAATAACAAAGTGAAAAATATGTATAAATATATCGATAGTTTTTATTGACTCCAATAATGCACATCTCTGCGCTTAAACAAAAGGATCGTGCCGTTCTCCTAAGTGCGACCTAGTAAGACCTAGTTTGTAGCGAGAGTTTAACGCAACAATAATCTTTCTGTCATATTAAAAATCCTATGGGTAACGTCATGTCACGTAAGTTGTAGGCTGATTATAGAACGTATATAAAAATATGAACCACTTTTGTTCATTGAAAACCTATGAACATTTTACTATTAAACATTTTAGGTGCGTACTGTGTTCTTACTCCTTTCTATCCCGTTTACGGGTAGGTCTGGGCAGTAAAGTGATTGTTTGGATTTCTACTTTATTTGATTCCGGATGGTACTGTCTTATTGTGCGCCTGATTGGAGGAAATGAGCTGAGGAATTTTCACATTGTGGTCCCAACGGAGCTTAGGCTTAGCAAATCTACGGCACAGAAGATTTGCTAAGCCTAAGCTTTATTCGATTCATTTATTTAAACCCAGTAAGGTAACATGGTACACTTGGAAAAGTAGCAGTTGTGATGTTAGGAGCTTGCCTGTTCTTCTAGGCTTGGTCGCGTGGAACTGGCAGCTGGATTCACCTAGCTTTAAGACGTTTTAAAGTGGTCCTTGTGTTTTAATTGTATAAATATCTTATGACTTTGACGTCACAAGATTAGCAAACCAGGGTTTTTTCCATTTTCGCCAAAAAGTTGCTATTTTTTCCATTTAAATAAAAAATGTTAATGCAAAGCGCATTTAAATTTCATTTACTGAAGTGAAAAGGCCAGGTAGCCCACTACAGAGTCAAATTTTGACCATCTTTGTAGTAATTATGAAAAGCCGAGTATTAGAAGGTAATAAAACAAATAATTTTGTTGTATTACCTGATCGTACAAAATTTTCATACAATAGAAAATGTTCTAAATATAGAACACTCAGTCGTCAGCTGGCGCACAACTATTTGAATATAAATGAGTTGCTGTGAGATATGATAGTGTAAATAGGCTTTAGACAATAGATGGATGTAGGTCCCGCGTGGGCAGGAACGCCGAACTTGTGACTCACGGCTGCTGACTACCTTCCTAATACACTATAGTACGCCGTCTCTTTAACTGTTTCACTCCAGATAGTCAGTTGAGCTATCTCTAGATAAAGAGATATATATATATGTATAGATCGTTCGCAACGGTCTGCAGATAGCTCAATTGTTTCTGTATTTTGTACATTTGTAAATAAATATAATTCTTATCCAATAGTTGCCTGGTAGAGATCGCATAAGCTTGAACTCCAGGGTCTCAAGACAGAATATTCCGTTCATACCATAGTGCAAAATATTACGTCCATTACTGCGATGGTTTCAAAGGTAAATGCATAGCTTCAAAAACTATAGCACTATCTCATTTAAACTTATGGCGTACTTAGAGCTCATTTGTAATAATCTCTATGTTTCAGGATCATAGGTCAATTTGTAAAAATGACAATGCGAGAACCACGCCAGAAAGAGATAGATTATATGCGCGCGACGAGAGTAATAGAGAGATAAAATGGCGTGCCAATCGCTCGAGGCGATGGATTATCCAGAGATGATGATATTACACCTAAGATGCTGCTCAAATTTCACAGGAACGATCCGTTCCTTAAAAGCATGCTCTATTTCTATAGCGCTAAGCCTTAGATTAAATTGTGGGGGTTTTCCAATGGCAAAATTATGATGGTCATTGGTTTAAGAGTGTTCAAATGCATTGCTTTATTATGTGTTACAAGTAATAAGACTTTTATACATAGTTATTATTATAATTTGGAGTGAAATTTTAATACTAAAAGGAAGAGAGAGCGCGGGTCTTGGAGAAAGACAGGTACAATACCTACATTACAAATATTGAAACTTCTATTAGGGAGAATCCCCGTGCTTTTTGGTCGTATGTAAAGACCAAAAATCACTCTAATACCTATCCCTCCGTTCTTGAGTACGGTAATCGCTCGTCAGACCAAGGGGACGAGATCTGTAACTTTTTCGGCGAGTATTTTCATTCTACCTTCCTCAACGATCCTCAAACTGTTGTTCAACCCGCATCGGCCTGTCCACCCGACTTTGCCTCTTCCACTGATATTAGTATGATCGAAGTACTGGAGGTGAATGTACTCAAGCTATTTAAGTCTTTGGACCTAACTAAGTCGGCTGGACCGGACAATATCCCGGCTATATTAATAGTAAAATGTGCCGAAAGTCTAGTTATACCCCTTTCGCTTTTATATCGCCGCTCGCTCACTGAAGGCACTGTTCCTAATATTTGGAAGGCTGCTCTAATAACCCCCATACATAAAAAAGGTCCCAAAAACAAGGTAGAGAACTACAGACCAATATCAAAATTATGTTTATTTGCTAAGGTTCTAGAGAAGATCGTTTACGCTCAACTGTATTCCGCTCTTAAACAAAATATTTCACCTCAACAGCACGGGTTCCTTAGAGGAAGGTCAACCACTTCGAATCTTTTACTATGTACTGAGTTTTTAACACAATTTATGTCTGAACCCTCGCAAGTAGACGTTATATACACAGACTATTCCAAATGTTTTGACCGCATTGACCACTTAGCTCTTCTTGAGAAGCTTCAAAGAATAGGTATTAGGGGCAATCTGTTTAGGTGGTTCTCATCTTACGTTCGCAATCGGTGCCAAACTGTCGTTCTAAGTGGCTACTCTTCGTTGCCCATGAACATCCCATCTGGTGTCCCTCAAGGATCCTTATTAGGACCATTGCTTTTTACGATTTTTATAAATGATATATCCTCCTGCTTTATTCACTCCAAAATTCTTCTATACGCAGACGACATGAAAATTCTTCTTCCTATAAATTCACCTAGTGACGCTCATTGTCTTCAGGACGACCTTAGCAGGTTCCAAAACTATTGCACACTCAACAAATTAGATCTAAATGTATCCAAGTGTTACGTATGCTCTTTTACACGTAGAACAACAAAGCTGATTTATAACTATTCATTCTATGACTCACCTCTAACTAGAGTAGACAAAATTAAAGATTTAGGTGTAACATTTGATTCTAAGTTGTTATTTGACGAACATGTTAACAATATAGTTAAGAAGGCATCTCGTGCACTTGGTTTCGTGTTTAGAATGTCATCGGAATTCGCAAGTATCAAAACATTCAAAATCCTTTACTGTGCATACGTACGTAGTCACCTGGAGTACGCCTCACAGGTATGGAATCCTTGCTACTTGGTTTATTCATCGCGACTAGAATCCATTCAAAAAAGATTTCTACGATACCTACAATATCGAGCTAAAATCTTCTTGCCGGATTATATTACAAGATGTCGTAAATTTCATTTTCTTCCCCTTTCCAAACGTAGGGAAATTAGCGATTTGGCGTATCTACTCAACATTGCTAATGGTAACGTCGATTGCCCGGATCTTCTTGAGCATTTAGGATTACGCACTAACACGGCTGCATTGAGAAAACCTAACGTTCTTTATGTTCCTCTAGTTAGGACAAATTATAGGCAAAATACATTTCTGATCAGAGCAAGCTGCTCGTTTAACTCTTTGGCTAAAGCAAACATTGATGTAGACCTATTTAATACAAGTACGAGTAAGCTTAAACGCTTACTTTGTGACAACTTTTTTCATACATGAACCTTTACTTACTACCTACTTAATTTATAGATGTATGTGTTCCGTCGTCTACTGTTACTGTTTTCATACCTACTTCTTTTTATATATCTGCGGAAACTTGTAATTGGCCATCAGTATATGTGTAGCATCTTTGTACGCTGCATGTATTTAATATATACCTAATGTATACCGACCTAGCTGTAAGTTTTCCCAAAAAAGTTAAAATAAAAAAATAAAATAAAATGAATATAATCTGTAAGTTCACATAAAAAAAAACTAATAACAAAGTGAAAAATATGTATAAATATATCGATAGTTTTTATTGACTCCAATAATGCACATCTCTGCGCTTAAACAAAAGGATCGTGCCGTTCTCCTAAGTGCGACCTAGTAAGACCTAGTTTGTAGCGAGAGTTTAACGCAACAATAATCTTTCTGTCATATTAAAAATCCTATGGGTAACGTCATGTCACGTAAGTTGTAGGCTGATTATAGAACGTATATAAAAATATGAACCACTTTTGTTCATTGAAAACCTATGAACATTTTACTATTAAACATTTTAGGTGCGTACTGTGTTCTTACTCCTTTCTATCCCGTTTACGGGTAGGTCTGGGCAGTAAAGTGATTGTTTGGATTTCTACTTTATTTGATTCCGGATGGTACTGTCTTATTGTGCGCCTGATTGGAGGAAATGAGCTGAGGAATTTTCACATTGTGGTCCCAACGGAGCTTAGGCTTAGCAAATCTACGGCACAGAAGATTTGCTAAGCCTAAGCTTTATTCGATTCATTTATTTAAACCCAGTAAGGTAACATGGTACACTTGGAAAAGTAGCAGTTGTGATGTTAGGAGCTTGCCTGTTCTTCTAGGCTTGGTCGCGTGGAACTGGCAGCTGGATTCACCTAGCTTTAAGACGTTTTAAAGTGGTCCTTGTGTTTTAATTGTATAAATATCTTATGACTTTGACGTCACAAGATTAGCAAACCAGGGTTTTTTCCATTTTCGCCAAAAAGTTGCTATTTTTTCCATTTAAATAAAAAATGTTAATGCAAAGCGCATTTAAATTTCATTTACTGAAGTGAAAAGGCCAGGTAGCCCACTACAGAGTCAAATTTTGACCATCTTTGTAGTAATTATGAAAAGCCGAGTATTAGAAGGTAATAAAACAAATAATTTTGTTGTATTACCTGATCGTACAAAATTTTCATACAATAGAAAATGTTCTAAATATAGAACACTCAGTCGTCAGCTGGCGCACAACTATTTGAATATAAATGAGTTGCTGTGAGATATGATAGTGTAAATAGGCTTTAGACAATAGATGGATGTAGGTCCCGCGTGGGCAGGAACGCCGAACTTGTGACTCACGGCTGCTGACTACCTTCCTAATACACTATAGTACGCCGTCTCTTTAACTGTTTCACTCCAGATAGTCAGTTGAGCTATCTCTAGATAAAGAGATATATATATATGTATAGATCGTTCGCAACGGTCTGCAGATAGCTCAATTGTTTCTGTATTTTGTACATTTGTAAATAAATATAATTCTTATCCAATAGTTGCCTGGTAGAGATCGCATAAGCTTGAACTCCAGGGTCTCAAGACAGAATATTCCGTTCATACCATAGTGCAAAATATTACGTCCATTACTGCGATGGTTTCAAAGGTAAATGCATAGCTTCAAAAACTATAGCACTATCTCATTTAAACTTATGGCGTACTTAGAGCTCATTTGTAATAATCTCTATGTTTCAGGATCATAGGTCAATTTGTAAAAATGACAATGCGAGAACCACGCCAGAAAGAGATAGATTATATGCGCGCGACGAGAGTAATAGAGAGATAAAATGGCGTGCCAATCGCTCGAGGCGATGGATTATCCAGAGATGATGATATTACACCTAAGATGCTGCTCAAATTTCACAGGAACGATCCGTTCCTTAAAAGCATGCTCTATTTCTATAGCGCTAAGCCTTAGATTAAATTGTGGGGGTTTTCCAATGGCAAAATTATGATGGTCATTGGTTTAAGAGTGTTCAAATGCATTGCTTTATTATGTGTTACAAGTAATAAGACTTTTATACATAGTTATTATTATAATTTGGAGTGAAATTTTAATACTAAAAGGAAAATTCAGAACGTGCCTCATAATTACATAATATAACAGCCAAAAATAAATTTGGCTTACAGAAAAAGTTCTTTTTTCAATTTTATAAATTCTGCCTGGTACTATTCACTTAAAGAATTAATTTAAGCAAATTCCTAAGACACAATCAATCACTAAGTACACGTTTTAAGAAAGCTACAGGTAGGTAAGTTGCGTACCAACGTGGGGATGTCTACCGTGCTTGGGAATAACAGTTATACTAGAATGATAGTAATATTAAACGTAAAAGTAATTATCTAACTAAACATAGTTATTCTAACATTGATATCATTATGAGATGGTGAAAGTGACATAAATTTTATGAAAACTAATTAACAATACGTCATTTAAATCAATTTAATATAAAGTATTACAACAATAATTTATTATATCGACCCACCCACGAGACGTAGTTAAATTACTTTTGATTTCCCACACAGACTATCCATACTGTAAACAAGATTCTGCTTGTCTGTTTGTTACATTTTCACAGCTAAAAGGAGAAAGGTGTTGTCATGGCGTATAAAGAAGTAAAGGAGACGTCATCAAAAAGACACAAATAAAAAAAAACTATATCAAAGCTTCCGTCAAAAACTGAGCTTTTAAACTTAAAAAGAAGCTTTTTAACAATTTTAACTGATCTCAATGCAAAAGTACAGTTAAAGCTTGTAATCTGTGAGGCTGTTTTTATTATGGAAAAATATCGCACAAGGAAAACTAACTTTTTATAAACAAAGTTTCGGGGAAAATGTTTGTTCATAAATTATAAGAATTATCTACTGTTAGATTATCAACTGGTACAGGTAATTATTTAAAGAAAATCTTACCTACATTTATTTGTAAAAATTTATAATTTTAGCTCATGGAGAAGAATTGCACCTTTCTCTAGCCTCAAAAGTTTGCTGTAAGAAAACTCTTGTAAGGTCGCCTTTTTACATGCCCTCTATTTCTGTATATTTACTGTTTCATTTATGGTTTTGCGTAAGAGTATATAAGAATCAAACATGAACGAAGTCACATTGTAAAAGCTAGTGCACAAAACATTCTAGTTTATAATCTAAAGTAATTAAAACTGAGCAAACATTATCAATGAGATGAACAACCACAACCTACAATTAAATTTGATTATCTGTGGTCAAACAGAGACATTAAGCGATGCCTTAGGGGTACACTACGTTGAAATGTTATTTAAGTGCTTACATTGAAAATATAGACTTTTTAAGAGTAGTAGAGCCCTTTGTGTGTGGCTCGTCCGGGGAAGTACTACCACCACGCCTTTTTCTGCTGCTAAGCAGCAACGCTGTGTTTCGGTTTGAAGAGTGTGGTTGCCGGTGTAATTTCATACATATATGGCTTAACATCTGTATGCCTCAAGTTGATGGACGCAAGGAAGTGCACTTTCCTATCGTGCGTGACTTACGAGGCAATGCTTTGTTATAGGTGATGGTTACCACTTAACATCAGGTGGGCCATCTGCTTGTTCCTTTAAAAAAAAAACATATAAAAAAACTCTCAAAATACTTTACTATCTCAGAGTATCTGGTCTCCTGGATGTACATAATATGTGGTATATGCCGTGGCCTAACGTACGCAGTTTGGTTATAGCATTATCGTCCTGGGTAAACGATTTGTTGTTCTGTCAATAAAGAGAACGATTCAATTCACTTCCGATTAAGCTGTTGAGCTTCTAGGGCACGCCATTTCCTTATGATTCCCTGCGCCATCAAACATTAATAAGTAATTATTGAAAGATCTTAGATCGTAATTAAAAGCAAGAAATCTCATAACGGGACGGGGATAATGAAGAAACGTGTCAGTTTCATCTCACACTTCGTTCTAAAGCGATAAAACATCGATATTAAATCGAGACAGCGAAGACTTTGCTACACTTTGATACAGGCGGGCCATTTAGCGCAAATGAGATAAGTATTAAGCATCATGAGTTTATTGGAGCTATAATTGCATAATATTTTAACAAATTCTCAATTTTATCAGCTGATCAAAGTCGGCCATGTTTTGTAAAGTCGGCATTCTTAAAAAAACTCTAGTAGATGCTAGGTACTGAAGATCTAGTTACAAAATGCAGTTTTAAGATGGTAATGTAGGTAAAATATTTCAGTTTCTACGAATGAGATGGATGTACAATGAAACCATGTAACCTTAATTAATATCTTTAGAGCTCGCTATGAAATAAGGAGGCAAGAGTTTTGAGAAGATTTCTACCATCGGCGATTAAAATCCCCAGTTTTTGATAAGTACATCGAAGTATTTTATTACTATTCATCTATTTAAAATAAATTGTAACGTATACAACGGGATCGCCCTGTATTAGCTAGTCCGGCCTTTGAAAAGAACAAAAAGTCGCAAGTTGAGCGCGAAAGCAGAACTTGTACAAAACAATTGAACTATAATTTTATCGATACTCTGACCCGCGAGGCGAGCGCCTCCCCTTATTAGGGACGGGTTAATAACTACCATCGGAAATTATTCTTGAACGACTTTCGTTGTGTTTTGTCTTAAGTTTTGATAAAGGCGGTCAAGACGTTGATAAAAAGAGGAAAATTGTTATAAATAAAACCAGCCAAGTGCGAGTCGGACTCGCGAACGAAGGGTTCCGTATCATTATCTATAAAAACGTCAAAAACCGTTTGTTGTATGGGAGCCCCCTTAAATATTTATTTTAATCTGTTTATTAGTATTTGTTGTTATAGCGGCAACAGAAATACATCATCAACTGTCCAACTATCACCTTTCATGAGATACAGCATGGTGACAGACGGACAGCGGATCTTAGTAATAGGGTCCCGTTTTACCCTTTGGGTACGAAACCCTGCAGCTCTGAATAATAATAATAATTATAATAATAATAAGAGAATAAAAAGTGAAATAGTTCCAAGTAAGTATGTAGTTAAAAAAACTTACGTAGTGGTCAGCCATGTTATTTTCAAATGAAATCTTCCGTTACCCGATCACTTACCTGAAAAACAAGCAAACATTTACAACAATTACATTTCAAAGAAAACAAATCCAAAACAGAGTGTCCAAATATATTAATCTGAGTCCCCACGGGACAGGACTTAACCCTAAACTGCGCTTAGAGGACAAATTAGACAATACAAAAGGCAAATTCATTATTTGATCTCATTCATTGTGGGTCTTTCTTGACGGGGGTCTGACTGATTTACAACTTGATTCTGTATTCATTGTCGAAAGGTTTAGAGGTAGCAATGACGGGATTATAGCAGATTTTAAGGATCTGGTTACATTTTTTCCTCGGAAGTATTTATTTAATTCATTCATGGGTTTGAATAAACTGTTCTGAGAGAGATTTTTTTATGTTTAGAAGGGCGTTTTTCTAGCTACAGGCAAAATATTTAGACAGCTCAAAAAACTCTGTGAATGCATTTAGTTAATACTACTGATTAACGTTTTATTTTAATAAGTTCTTTATATACATCATCATCATCTTCCTGAATAAGTCTACAACTGGGCATTAGACTTCCGCGATCTTTACAACGTCGTTCGTCTTATATAGGTACACATTATATTCAAAGATATCGTTTATCAGTTCAATCAAAAATCTCCAATGAAATTACACAAACCATTAGTTATACACGATTGAATTCAGTCCCAAGAATTTCACCAGCAGGCCTAGCACGGACAGAGGAAAATTTGTCTTTCCACCGTTTTTATCTACTTGTCAGTAGAACTAAAGAAAACTATTTCCACTGACAAGTAGATAAAAACGGTGGAAAGACAACTTTTCCTCTACCCGTGCTAGGCCTGCAGATCTACATAAACATAAAAAACTAGTCCACAACGAACACCCACCACTCACCCTCTAACAGGTTAAGTGCAGTGTTAACAAACCACAATGCGTGTGCATTGAAAGTCGGTTAGCGCGGGTATTGCCGGACAAAAGACGGGTCCGAGCGACCCGCCGACGGACAAAAAGGCACACGCGTGTTAATAGACCAGGCGTGCGGTGGCATCGCCTTCGGTAATGCCGGGTTTATTGTCGCCGAAGAATGTGTTGTTTTTGGTGTGAGAGCATTCCTTTAAGGTCTTATGGCGTGTCAAAGGGTTTATGAAAACTAGCCTAAATACTAGTCTTATAAAATAGCTCAACTCGTGATTCTAGAAGAATAGGCGAGAAAGAACAAGTGAACACAAGTGAGAGAAAAAACTGTTGGCCAATCTGATGTTGAACAGTTCCTATGTGTACAACTCCAACGTGCCCTATATTATAATGTGGCATTGCCCTACTTCCTTCAGAGATGTAAAGGTGCCAAGTCATAATGTGCCTGTAATTGCTTCAGAACACGGCAATGTGAGCATCACTGCTTACAAACAGAAACAATACGGTGGACTTCACTAAGTGGTTATTAATATAGTTAAGGTAAAAAATATCATTCTTGAAAAATTAGATAGTTATGCTATGTATGTTTTAAGTACAAAGTGTAAGCCATGACTTTTACAAAATTGAGCAATATGATAGCCTCAGCAAATTGCACCTTGCGTAAAAATGTAAAAGCATAGGTAATGAAAAAAAAATGAAAAAATTATAAAAACTGGTTTGATTTTTTTTTTACAATTTTACTTGACGCTGGCAAGATTGTTTGTCAAAAAGACGGACAAGAGCCATAAATTAACAGTCAAAAGTAAAAAAATAAAAGGAATCATGAATGTTCTTCTCTGAATACCATCGCAGAAAATCCAAAAAGATGGCAAACGAGTATTAAGCAAGTATTTGTTCAAGCTTTCAATTCCATTATCATTTATTGTATCACCATTGGAGTGGTCCCCGATAATGATCTCACACGTGGGGAAAGTGGAGTTTCCAAATTAGCGGGTCCGATGTGGACGTATGCTGATAGTGGACGAATTAGCAGCTTTTGTGTGGCAGTCTGCCACACGACCGCGATTACGGGTTAACACGGTGGCCATGGCTTTGCGAAAGCTGGGATTACACATTATAACGACATTAATAAACTTTTCATAGTCACATGCAACCCTGACCGTGGGCGCTAGGAAAAGGGTGCAAAGGAGGGATGAAATATGTTTTTTTTAATATTCGTTGTCGTCCGATTCTACAAATTTTATAAGTTTGTAATAAACTTAATGTATAAAAAACCTTAAATAAATTAAATTAACATAATAATATCATGCACCAATCACATTATTCTGTCTTGCCGAGGACATCGAACCCGCACCTCTTGCGTCAGCCATTTAGCTGCCACCTAAGACATTATAGAATATTTTTAAATTGAGATATAAAAAGCTCTATTATTTTATGTGACTAATCAGTAATCAGTGATGTCCTGGCAACACCTAACTACTTGCGTTATTAGTAACAGAAAGTTCGAGCGCCGTTTTGTTTTCAATGTCCTTCCATCGTGGCCACCCTACGAACCATTTAGCGATACACATTACTCAGTTCCGGTGGCATTGTGTTAACACCCACTTTTACATCGATGTGAGAGCAAACGAGTATCAGCCAGCTTTGTTTACTTCACTTATTTGCCTTTTTAAATGTATGCCGTGTTTGAGTCTACCGTCATTCTTTTATCTAGGCATATTGCTTTAGATATAAAACTCTATTTTTTTATGTCAAATATTTATTTATGTTTTTTTTGTTTGTGACGATAAAAACAAAAAGTTTTTTTATTTGTCCTTTGCAGCCTTTAAGCACGGATAACTGTCTTCTTATTTGACGGTATTACTTTAAAATTGATACCTTTTCATTATTTAATAAAATCTGCGTTTTTATTATTAAGTAGGTATAATATAATTTATCCCGTTGAAGTAAAATTTGCATTGTAAGTAAAAAAGTACCAATTCTACAGAATTCGCTTGTCCAGTCCCAATAAATTGGCTCTGCCTAACATGAATAAAAGTCCACAGCCTAAGAATACATTATTCTATACTTATACTTATAAAAAAATACTGCAGCGAGAGCTGAACCTATACACTTCACATCTCTAGTAGCCTTGTCTACCGCGCAACGGAGTGAACTCAGCCAAGATTTAATAATCCAACTTTAATATCCATAGATAGGTGTGAAAATATCTCCGCTCATAAATTCAGTATGCGAAGACCAACCATATACAACATTACCTATTTCTCTGCATTTCCTGGGCATAAATACATTCTGACCTTGAGGTCATCCTGTGCTACAAATCCGCGATAATAAGGCTGTACGTACGTACTGTACGGTACGTGTACCTGGTACACGTATGTGTACTTCGTGGGAATCTCATAAAGCGATTGACGCGGTTCGTTATGTAGAACGGACTGTAATTGCGAGGTAGCGATAGGAGAAAAGGCTGTGGAAATAAATATATTGAGACAGATAATGTGGGAAAATTATTTAAATACTTTTACCAATGAGAATTTGATTAAAATTCTTATTTTTGCCCAGATCATTTCATAAAATATTATTTATTGAATCAGACAATTTTTGGTCCACTGGGGGTTAGTAAACTTGGACTGTGTTAATACCTATTTAAGTAAAAGTAGTATTTGTTTGTGCAGGTAAATGTGAATAAGACCTTCCATTATTTCCTATTTTTAATATAATTGACTAATCAATTATTTAATATTATGGGTACAAAATTAAAAATAATACGTGTGTTTGGCAATTCAATATAATAATCGATTAATTAATTTAAAAAATTGCTGCTATTTTTAATAACTATCGTTGTGATTTAGGTGCGAACGATTAGTACAAAGGTGAAACAATTAATTAATTTATCGAAACCACTTTGTAAGACTTGCCCTTGGTTCTAACCACATTTCCACACCCGAAGTGTAAATAACTGTCCCGACGAACGTCAATAACTGTATTTAACACCAAGTAATTATTCACACAGCAAAAGCTCAAACCGTGACATTTATAAACATACGAACGCTTTTGTAATCGATTACGAATTCAAAACGATCGATTCGGAATTCACAGCAATCAATGTTACGACACCGACAATTATACGTCAATACCCAATAATATAAGACTATTAGATTTATGGAAATAAAACATTTTTGTTTGTATTAATATAAAAATGTAAATTAGATTCCTTGTTTTGTTTATTTTTTGCTTATTCTACAAAGCGCTTCACGATACGAAGATAATTATCTCACATATTTATGAAATATAGCTTAATATTATATTTGGCAATGTTTGTCATTACTCATTGACTATAATTATGCGATACTGAACATTGCAAGCAAACATAAGTCAAGATGACTTACCTACGCCATTTTTAGTTTTCGGATAATTTTCGGTGTTAGGTTTTTTCTAATAAAAAGAGATATTCGAACAAAAAGTAATCGCTGTCATATCGTTTGAAGAGGTAAAAAAAATGGATAGGAACAATGTTTAGAGTTGCTAAATAAAAATGTCTGCTAAGAAATTGTTTATAATTAGAATATTAAAATGATTATAAATGGTGTTTGCTGACGGTACACGCATTTTGATACGATATCATCACGCTATTTGTTAGAGGGTTATATTACTATTAAGATAAATGTATTTGCTATCTGTATTTTGTTTATTTTAATGGGTTTGTTTGATTTCGATTTAGTAATTTAGTATTGAGAGCAATTTGAAATTGAGAAATAGATTTTAGCGGTTGCGATTTGCAAGCGTTGTATGATTCTAATATTACATCAAAAATCTTTTTAAAAAGAATAAAAATGAAATGGTAAGTATCAATTTATGGCGGACTGCTAGTAAAATGGCGCTGTACAATAATTTAAGCAATAGAATTGTCATCAGATCATCAAAATGTTTATTAAACATAAAGAGGAAGTACAAGAATGCCAAACATTTAAAGGTCAAGGAACCAAGCCCTAAATTGACTCTTCAAACTCAAACACACGATAATTACCAAAAACGCTTAGCGCTCACTCCCCTGCTCAGTAATGAACGACCAATCAGCATTTCTCGCTTAGCTCATTAGACCTCATTATGCCAAGATGTATCAATACTTTACTACTAACATTCTTGACACTTAAATTTGAGCTCTATACCTATGCAACAAGATCCATTGTTTCTTATTGACGTGTAAAAACTATCAATGTTTTTCGTCATGTCGTAATGTTTTTCTATTTCAAAATGAGTTTTAAACTCTAGTACCAGGGTTGGGTTTTGATTGTTTGTTTCTTGTAAGATCCGTGATTAAGTTAGGTGTGATATTATAGGCTTGGCATTTTGAAATTGTTTGACCAAACGCTTAGGCCGATGTTAATAAGCTAGTTTTGGGGTTGGATTAGAAACTTAGCAGTGCTTTGTCAATATGTGCGGTTGTAATTTTGAAATTCTAAGAAATTGTACTGTTATTTCTGTTGAATCATTGGGATAAAGAAACAATGAGTCTAAAGGGATTATGAAGAAATAGGTTTAATATTTGTTTAGCGTTTCAGTACTTACTTAGAATTAGAGAGTAAAATAAATTCGTCTAAAACTTATTGAAACTGTATTACCCACCTAATTTAACGGTTAATAAATAAAATTTCTTTCTTTCAAATTAGTATTAGGTTATTTATTTAAAGTTCTTTTTACAGCAGACTAAGATTATTTTGCGATCAAAATGCTCCAGAATTCTGGTTATTGTCAAGACGGCTTTAACAGGATCGGTTAGGTGACTTAACTTAACCATACCTTTTACTGGGCTCACGAGATTAAAAGATTTAAATTCATTATAGCCACGGGCTTAAAAGAGGAAATGGCGGACAGATAGAACCACCAGGTTTTATGAATACTTCTCGAAAATAATACTAGGTACTTACAAGAAACTACTTACATTTTACTTTCCCAGAATAGACTTGGGCGATAAGTTATTTTAGTTTATTTCACAAAGTTGACAGTTAAACTTTGACATTTGAATAAATCACTCGCACATCTTAAAATCCCACAAAAGTGATTTAATTTTAACAAGCCTTTGTGGGATTCCTTGAAGCCTAGTATTGTGAAATAGAAATACTGAAAACATGTAATTTTGACCGGACAATAGATAACTCGTGGACGTAACAAAGGGAAATAAATGAGTGTAGAATTTATGATGTACAGCCACTAAAATGAGAGAGATATGAGTCTCTTCCTCATGGGGCCGGTGGATGCGTGAGAACTTATGACACTCATTGTAAAGCCTAAATAAACCAGATTTACCTATCAAATCTAGTAGATTAATTACTTTAAGTTAATAAAGTCGGCCGATTTGCGAGGTCTGAAACAACTGAATTGACGGTCGAGCAAAAGCCAATCTGGGAAGCTTTTAAAAGGATTTTTTAAGTTGATATAATTAAATTTAACTTGTATTTGTATTAGTCTAATTTAATTTTGTTGTCCTAACAAATATATTGTTCTTATATTTCGCCTGGTTTTGTGACACAAAATACTTAATCATTTTTTGATTTTGAGTTAATTTGATTTTAATTTCAAGCTCAATTCAATTTTAGAAATTCTGTCAATCTTCTCTTTAAATTATCAATCATCACTATTATCATCAGCGTGAAGCATTCCACAACTATACACATTCGTCAGGAAGAACGAATCTGATCCAACCACCGAAATCCCATAAATAACTGAAGAAATTTCATATCGACCTATAAAACTGAAATGATAACAGTAAAAGACGATGCGCATACCATTACAAAACAAACAACATAACAAGATAGCGCGCAAGTGCAGGTCAGTCGACCGCAGCGCCATCCGCGAGTAAAAGTGAAAAAACTTGCTCCAGTTCTCATGAGCCGCTCCAGTGTGCACGCGGCCTAAGGGACAGTCCTAAGCGGGTGGAATTTGTACTGGCTCTTGCCTTCGTAGCATTGTATCGTACCTCCAAGAAGTTATTATGCTTTACTAGTTAAACTAAGATTAAATGGCTTACCGAATTCTTTATTAAATACATAAAGAATTCGGTAGGCGGTTTTTTGATTCCGTGGCTAAAAATGACTTTAAATCTTATGAGCCCAGTGAGACGGTGCTCCATAGACTGGCTCTTCAAACCTAAACTTGTCTTAAAAAGATCGTAAGTTAATGCTTAACAAATTCACTTAATGAGGAGCTTTTTCATTGCGAAGTTCGCCATTCATATAGCGTAAAATTTGTACGTTTTACGACGACGTAAAAAAAACTGAAACAGCTTTGAGACTTTGATCCCCAGGCACGGTAGATATTCCCTCAGATCTCTTAGTATCAAGCACTAACTTAAGACAGTGACGTGACGGTTGTAAGATTTAAACGTAAGCAAATGTCAATAAGTCAAAAAAAAGTATTTATTCAATAAAATCACAAGGATCACTTTGAAACTACTTAAAGCTAGGTGAATCAAACCAAAAAGCTTGAGAAGCATTCTCGCTGTAGCTCATAACTTGCGCGGCAACAGCCTTGATCTTGCTACCGTAATTAACCGGCGCGTGCGCATCGTGACGCGCCGGCATTGTTGCTGTCGTTACTTAATCTTTGATGAGCTGCCGAGCCTCAAATGGGCTGTGAAACTTGAATAGATAATAGTTATGGACTTGCGAACTATCACATTCGCAATATTAACAATAACTATTGTGCAAAAAAAGTAATAGACGTAAAGTCTGTTGAAGTGGTAATGGGCAGGTCATATAGCTCGAAGAACTGTCCGGAGTCTGTGCCGGAGAATAAGGGGTTTCGAATGGTTACATTGCCCTAATTATATGTCTAATGGCGACCACGAACTGCATGACGAAGCGTGGGACGCCCTGCTGTCCGATGGACCGACGACATGAAGATTGTAAGGAGTCGGTGGATGGAAGGGGCTCAGAATCGTTTTTCCTGGTAATGCATGGGGGAGGCCTATGTCCAGCAGTGGAATTCTTCAGGCTGATAATGACTGTACAAAAAGTAGGCATGTGAAAGTTTTGATTATCCAACTACGCCTCTAGATGTGTTCTTGAAACTGAAACACGGCAACCCTGCTTGAACGTAGGAACAGGCCTGGTGGAAGTACTTCCCGGGTGAGTACGTCTCAAGTCTACGAGTAGTCTTTGTACTCTGCAAAGACTGCTCTAGAAATGTACTTGTTTTGATGGCAATCTCTAGCTACAATTGGAGCTAGAAACTGCAGCAAAAATACACACACAAAATATATGAAACGAAATTATGTGGAAGACAGATTATCCTACACATCACTCCTCAGATAGCCAAATCTTTATAATTATATGGTAAAATTTGTTTCTAAACCCATAAGTCACAAAGAGAAAACAATTATTTTCTTATTATCTACGAGTACATACAGCACTCTACAAGAAGAAAAAAAACGTAATAAAACGTCTGTCAGCGATAACATTGACAAATTAAATATCACATCACGATAGCCACTTCAAATCTAGGAATTTGAGTCTTATTTTAATAGCTGTAAGGTTGTTATATAGTGATTAATTTAGTATGAGGAATGGAGATTGGTAATGTCAAATTTTGCTGAAGTGTAATTAGAAATGAGAAGAGCATAGGGTCATGCGAAAGAGTGATAGAGCGACGGCTTTTAGAATTTTGGGGTATGGTTTAAGGTCAAACAAATAACGTTTTTTTTTTTTTATTTAGGTATAGCAAATCTGTTTTATAGCATACTAGCTGACCCGACAGACGTTGTCCTGTCTTAACTATGAATATTGAATTCTAATGCTGGGGCCACACTATCGCGATAACGCGGAAATTTGCGTATCTTCGCCTTCAAGTGTGGCCGCAGTATAATTGGTCTATCTATATGTATATATAAATTCTGTCAATTCTATGCCAAACGTCATAAGGTTACATTAAAAAAGTTTATATTGTCCAAAGCACTAAGGTTAGATTAGAAATAATTGGTGGTGGTATATGTTGGTTAAGTATAATTTTTTTAATTTTTCGCGCAATTTTCTTAATTTTTTCTTTCATAAGAACCTTCTCCTGATAATAACAAACACAACAAAAAAAGAATTAGCGAAATCGGTTCAGCCGTTCACGCGTGATGGCGTGACCAAGGGAAATAGGGATTCATTTTTATATATAGAAGATATTATATCAAAAGCTTATTAATTTTTAAGCCTATAAAATTTTAATATTAATAAAAATATTGGAGTTTTAAGTTTATAAGAACTAAAACAAGAACTATCAACATACCTCTTGAAAATAAATGCAATAGCAATGCTATCAATATAAAATCAATTAGCTATTAATTTAAATTAAAACCGCTTACCGCTTATAACATCAACAATATTAAATTTCACTCAGAGCTAATTAAAATTAATTACCGTTAACTGGCCATAGCTAGTAAATTAATGACTCGTTTGTACCCGTGGCTACTTGAGGGTGACTATCAAGAAATGCACCCGCGGCACTAAAACCTTACTCCAAACTGACCTCTACAACCTTTGAAATAAGTAACGAAATCCCATGGGAGATTTCCTCTAGATGGACAAAAGTTTCTGTCGTTGAAATATTATTGAATCTAATTTGGGCGTTAATTGAATTTCAATAATAGAAAGGTACAATAATATACTGTTTTTCATAGCTACTGTAAAACATAAATTAATCATTGTACCTACTAGACCTTACACCTTCGTTTCTTGACAGAGGAACATACTGTGAGAAAGGAATAACTATCAGTCTAGTGGTAAAATATCAACAGGGCAATAGGATGGTCAACGACGTCCGTGGCGCAGTGGGCGTTGAAACAGCCTGTATAAAAAAAGTGCAGGTTGATTCCAGCAGTGAGATCTTGCAAATAAGTGTTCCGAGTGTAGGCATTGTGCTACTATGATAGGGATATCTAGTGAGGGGTAATGTGTTGCTTCCTCTGAAGTCCCACAATTAGTCCACAGGCCCTGTGGACATAATTTCAGACCTACAAAAAACCACCCCCAAGTAAGAGGGACTTATTCAGGTTGATGCTGATAGAGCCTGATCAATATTCTTTGATAATAGCAAAAAGGCTAGTCAGCACACGTTAAAATTTTGCAGCAGTTGCCATTCAATTATGTGTCACATTGAAAGCCCATCTTTGAGTAAGAAAAGACATGAGGACTGATAGGAGACATTGGAGAAACAAACCTGTTATATCGACTCTAAGCGTGGGAGTAGCAGGTTGCAAGCCCATGACCGCCACTAGAATACAAACTTCACGCGGTTTAGCGGTAGCCTTTCGATCCTTAGGTCGTGGGTTCAAACCAGTCGTGCACAAATAAGTCAAAAAATTATGTGCATAGTGCCAGTACTCTCAAACGGTGAAGGAAAACATCGTGAGGATCGGCATGTCGTAGAACCTAAAAAGCTCGAAAACATGTGTCAAGTGATACGACAAGAAGAAGACCCTCACGATTTTTACCCTCAAAGTTTGCAAACCGAATTGTAAGACAAAGATTTCCGAATCTCCATAAAGGCGAGCGTACACCGCGAGTACACAACACAAATCGGAAAGATGTCGCGTCACGAGCCAATAAAATGTGTTGCTGTAAACAAGGACTACATGCACGTCAATACGACAGCGTCCGAATATGGCGAGCGATGTAAACTAAAGTAGTGGTGAAGGGATGGGAATAATGAGACTGATAGTTTGGTGGACTGGACTTGATTCTATAAAAGCCTTTTAAGATATTTTAGGCTGTAAAATATAGTGTTAATTTTGTTGGTAACGTAAGGTTACGTAATGGTAGGTATCTCTGTTTGATAGTTATTTGTTTGATATGATATGTGATAGTTATAGGGGGGTTTGAATATAAAAATAATGTTTTCAAGAATATTAATAAGAATCAAACATCCCAAATGCGGCTAGCGGCAGGGCGGAGTTCATTGCATATTTGATATTACTTTACTCCTATCATATTTCGACTACTTCTTTTGATTTTTTCTAACCGATTAAACGAGAAGACACAATAAAAAAACATGAATGGCAGCAACTTGAAAACCTGTTCTATAAATGATTTTAAAATGTTACGCTGTCTTAACATATTTGTAAGATATATTGTGATTTAGTTTAGATTTTCTGTGGTTTGACGTAGTTTTGAAGTCCGATAGTCCAGCCTTGTTTTCCTAAGTCCTATAACAAGACCGGTCCATTCCCCACCACGCCTAGCAAGCCTGCGATCACGAGCCGCGCACGATCCAGTCCCGATGAAGTTGTGCGGATGTACCCATCGACTGTTGTATGATTTTGTTTACGTTTGTCCTAACGGGACAGATACACGGAAACGTGAACCGAGGTGAAATATCGACTGGTTTTGCTATTAAGGGGCTGACAACTGTCGGACCACTTGTTGAAACAGGCAAGAATTTGTTTGACGGTTGTCTGCATCTTAACTTAATGTTCATTGTTCGAGTAACAAATGAACTGCTGTTAGCTTCGGGAATAAAACGCTTTGAATTAAAAAAAAATACGTATCTTTTATTTCTCTAAAACAGCTTTAGGTTACCTATAGGTAAATATAGTAGAAATTAATTGAATAAAAAGTCTTTGTTTAATTAAGATATTGGTTTTATTTTGACTAAGACTTATTCCTTTTTTTTTTATACAACTAGCTGATGGAACATGCATATGGCCCTCCTGATGTTAAGTCTTAACCAACATTTATAACAAAGCATTACCTATAAGTCACGCACAATGGGAACGTGCCCTACGATGCACTGCCCTGCGTCCATCAACTTGAGGTATACAGATGTTAAGCCTCATATGCCTGTAATTTCACCGGCAACCACACTTTTCAAACCGAAACACAGCAACGCTGCTTGGCAGCAGAAAAAGGCGTGGTGGTAGTACTTCCCCGGACGAGCCCTTCAGAAAGAGCTCTACTACTCTTCTTCCTTATCAATATTTTTATCATTTCCACAAAATTTTATTAAATAAAAAAGACATTTTTGTAAAATAAAGGCACGTTAAGAAACGGAAAGTAATCACACACGCGATTTACGGCCAAGGTGCGCTCATTGTCTCACTAAGGAGTATTCACACTGCACTTGTCCTTTTATTAGTCTCTATTGTTCTCGGAATAGAATGAAATCCAGACAATAGATCATTTTGAGCTTGATTTAGGTTTTTAGGAACGAAGAATTTTTATACTTAGTTTTTTAAACTGTCGGTGTAGCTTACAAATGAAAATAATCGGTTTTAGGATTAAAAAAGCTGGTCTTTGACACATATAAAAGTCTGTAAAAATATGACACATGACACAGTGACAGGACTAATAAATTGAATATGTTTATATATAGACAGTTTTTATAAGTTTGGCGGTAAGTTTATGATCCTCTACATAAAAGAGGCCTTATTCCATAAATAGAAACAAATCTATTCAATAAAAAAAAAACAAATTTGGCACGTTCTGGGTATATTTAAAGTCACAGACACATCAGTTCAGATCACATCAAAACCTCTTATAACTAGGTGTCAGTTCCACGTGGCCATGACTTGAAGTTACAAGAAGCCTATTTCAGTTTAAGTCTTGCTTGCCCTGGGTTCTAGTCCTTCAATGTCCTTTGAATACTCGTACTAGTCTTGTAGTCTTTTAAATGTGCAAGGTTTCCCTATACCGGCATTTTCATGGTCTACTTATTTCTATTTATCGTCTTGTAGTCCCGGTCTTGTACTCCCGGTCTCAGTTTCAGTCTTGCTTGCCCTGGGTACTAGTCTTCCAATGTCCTTTGAATACTAGTCTTGCAGTCTTTAGTCTTGTAAATGTGCAAGGTTTCCCTGTACCGGCATTTTCCGGGTCTACTTATTCCTATTACATCGCCTTGCAGTCCCGGTCTTGTTCTCCCGGTCTTGTAGTCCTGGTTGCAGTCTCAGTCTTGCAGTGTGCAAGGGCCTAAGCGATTACAGCCGCCATTAGATGGTATTACGCGGACGTGGGAACTGGAGTGCATGTGGGAAGGCCGCCCTAGGTTACGATTACTAGCTTCTAGAATTTAGGTATTTCAGCACTTAGCGTACTTTACTAGTAATGATGCGAGGTGGGTCAGAATTGAATATTATTTTGTTGTTCGATTCGCTTTACAGTTCAGGTGGTAGTTTTGCACTGTTGATAGAGAGTTCGATTTCCACCGGATGATGAACTTAGATGATTTTTTTTAAACTGTTATGTAGATTATATGATTTTTTTAAGTCTATTAGATAACGTAGGTATTTAAAACGAAAATGAGAGTGTCTAAAGTTTAAACGAATTAAATAAGTTATAAAAATAATTTTAATAATAATAACATTGCTGTACTTAGAAAATGTGTTATTTATTCTGAAAAATTGACATAAAATAATTTAATTATCACGGACATCATCTGCGTGATAGAGTTCGAATTGATCCTACTTAACTTTCCAAAGAATTTAGGGGATTTCTTTTCTGCTTTTTAAAAAAATAGTTACTGATAAAATAAGCCTATGAACTTGCCACTTCTTTCCAGTAACTCTATCTACGGCAGTACTTTAACTTAAAAGCCGCTATATTTCAGCGCAGAGGAGCTTAGTTCCTGTTCATTGCTTTCTTAATCAGCTTCCAATCACCATTTAATTGTAGCGGAACTGTGTTTTTTTGCGCATTTACACTCAAATAAGGTTTAGTTTCAAATATGGGAGATTATATTAAGTGCCGAAGACACGGAGTCTGACTGGGGTGTAAGAGAGGTGGTGATAGCTATAGAGTGGATATTTAATGCTTTTAAGATTTTATTTGAAGTCTAGGTTTTTTATGGCAAAGTGGCAATAGGCAATAGATAGTGGTAATAGGTGGCAGCTTAAAGAGTAGTAGAGCTCTTTGTGAAGGGCTCGTCCGGGGAAGTACTACCACCATGCCTTATTCTGCCGCCAAGCAGCAACGCTGTTTTTCGGTTTGCAGGGTGTGGTTGCTGGTCAAAATACAGGTATACATCAGTATGCCTCTAGTTGATTGACGCAGGGCAGTGCATTGTAGGGTACTTTCCTATCGAGTGTGACTTAAGGTGATAAGACCGCCCATTGTACATTTATATTTTTGTGGTTTTGTTTGGTGTACAATAAAATAATTTTCATTTCATTTTTCATTTCATTTTCAGAGCATAATTTCAAAACAATAAGTGCCCTACCTATCATGTATGGTTTAGGCTTGGCTTTATCGTGAGTAGCCAACTAGAATTCGACATTATGTTTTCTCTTCGAGTGTAAATGATCATACCGATGTTTTGACTCTGCTAAATATTACTCTCCGATAAAAACCATGTAATTACCCATCTTGTAAATTGTAAATAAGGCGCGGCGAGTACATTGAATTAGATCTACATTAGAAATAAGAATTTACCTTTTTGTTACAAAGAAAATAGACTAATGAGAAGACCGTAGTGATAAAGACTTAACTCTTGACTTACAGACTCGTCAATTATCTAAAAACAAGCTGTGGCGATAGCTGTAGCAGTGAGTTCATGCTTATTGAATAAACAAACCTAACTGCTATCGCTATTGCTGTTTATGGTAATAATTTGTCGATAGCTATGTTTTTTACATCGAACATACTGAAGGCATCTGTCCATCAGTGAACTTTTTCAGTCAGATGATAATAATGATGACCCTTATTCTAAAACAGTAGATAAGAATAGACTGCACAAGAGCGTGCTACACCTATTGACAAGTGGTTCTTAATTGTATGCAAAGTATGAAATTTAACAGGATAGCCTGCTATCTCTAGGCATGGTCGATATCTGTTCAGATATCTTGGTACTACATTACCAAGTACGTTCTGATATTTAGTATTCATTGCTCAAAGATCTAGATAAATTTATAATTGATAAATGCGAGTTTATATTATTGAAATAGATTATCTGTGTACAAACGTTACGACAAACCGTTCGGAAATGCCATTGTACTAATTGCTCTGCCAAATTAACTCTTGCGCAACTGAATGGCGTTTGTCGCAACTTGGAAACGTTTTCCAACTTTGTCGTTTGGTAATAATTACCTTTTGAAAAGAAACTGTATTAGCAATTACTTGAACGGCGGACAATGGGATGAAAGATGCAGCCTATAGGCCGACAATACGTAACTAGTACGTTTGGGCATTACAAGAGCCTGATGAAGCAAAAAAGCTTAGGACTGAACTAGCTCAAACTTTTGGCTACATTCAACAAATCATATGATATTGTAATAAGGATCATACAAAAGAACAGTAGGACCCAAGCCGTACGTTTGTTGTCTGTTCTTCTAGGCTTGGTCGCGTGGAACTGGCACCTAGATGCACCTAGCTCTAAGACGTTTCAAAGTGATCCTTGTGATTCAATTGAATAAATACGTTCTGACTTTGACATTGACATACTTTATGATGTAGTTGGTATATATTGCAAGCCCATCGCCGCTAGAATACATTTTGGTTTCCTCACGAT
Source organism: Chloroclysta siterata (assembly GCA_932294275.1). Taxonomy (NCBI): domain Eukaryota; kingdom Metazoa; phylum Arthropoda; class Insecta; order Lepidoptera; family Geometridae; genus Chloroclysta; species Chloroclysta siterata. Next base: position 28,748,576 of record OW028590.1, on the reverse strand, counting down.
GTTTTCCTTCACCGTTTCAAAGCCCAATGGTCTTATTCATTGGTCACTGAGGGATTCATTAACTAAGTGACACGACCGGATTCGAACCCAACCTTGCAATCAAAAGGTGAAATCACTCTCACTGGACCACCGATGCTTAAACGAACAGGCAATAAAAAATACGGCTTGGTTCCTACGGTTTGTATGATCCTTTTAACCCAAAAACTAATCCAAATTTTAGCAAATCATAAATAGAAATGTGGCTGTAATTACATTTGTTTTCATCCACAGTTCTTCTTCTGCTTTTCTTTGTTTTGGCACCTGTCCATCATTCGACGGACAACTTTGCCAGTGTCAAGTGATATAGATAAAATACTTTATAGTCAAGTCAGTCCATAGTCAAGTCGGCCGTCATTTGTTTTGAAGGAAATGGTGTCGGTTTTCTTCAAACATTCGAAACATTTTCGGTTAAATCAGGATATCACATAATACACTTTCATTCCAAATGCACTTTGTGCTAAGACCTCAAGTAATGTTGGTTTAAATACCACCGAAATACAACACAACTTAAAATAACACTAGAAAAATAATTAAAATGAAAAAGCTATGCTGCTTCCCAAAATCTCAGAAAACGAATCTTTCCTCCACAGTTTCGGAGCAATAAATAGCGCCTACTTTTAACCTATTAGAAAACGTCATAAACGTCAGTGTCAATGTACAATTACCGCAACTATTAGCGGCACGCGACTGCACGGTTCATTACTTACAGGCGTGTTAAATAAGTTACAATCTTTATTAATTTTACAGTTCAGTTATTATAGTACCTAAGGCTTTCGACCCCGTTACAGAGTTCAGGGATAGGACGAGTACTGACTTTTTACGTGAGTAGTTGTAAGAGTAGTAGGGCTGTTCGTGTGTTGCTCGTCCGGGGAAGTACTACCATCATACCAATTTCTGCCGCCTAGCAGCGTTGCTGTGTCGTTTCGAAGGGTGTGGCCGCTAGTGAAATTCTCAAGTTGATGGACGCATGGCAATGCATCGTAAGGTACGTTCCAATCGGCAATGTTTTGTTAAGAGGATTGTAACCACTAAACATCAGGGGCCTGTATGTATAATCAGAAAGTTGTGTAAAGTAAAGTGGCTCCCTCTGGTGGTATTCCTGTGAAAAATGGTTTGCAAATTTGGGAAACAACTGCTAATAAACGTTCTTGATAAATTATTCGTTTCAACTAGATAGTCTAGGAAAGATCGCGGGGAACCGGCCTCCAAATTCACTTAGCTTTACGTTTCAAAGTGATCTGTGTGATTCAATTGAATAAATATTTTTTAATTTTACAAGCGTCATAGAGGTTTAATATTTAGATCGTCGCACAATATCAACGAAAATATGGCATAAATTTTAGCTGGGTAAAGGGTTAACATCAATGTAAAAAAGTTAGAAACTAAAAGACTTAATAAAATAAAATAAAAAAAATACCAACTACAATAAAGACCTATAGATTCAAATACACAGAGACGGTCACCCATCCAAATGGTGACTGCATATTAATTGCTTGAGTTGATCGGTTAGGATCGGCTATAACAACTCACTAAGTTTTCCTACATCATTTTGAAAGCACTAATGTTAATGAAAATTAAATTAAATAGGATCACAACTGTGTTGATCAGACATGGAAGATATTCTTTTAGATCTTTTTGCAGTAACCTATGCTCTAAGAAAACCTTAGTGTAGAATTACTCAAAATACCGCCACTTATGTGACAGCATATAAGTAATAAACACAATATTACCATAGAGTAAAGAAAACTGGCAAACAATGCCGGTACCAGATAACCTAAATAACCTAAGGATAATCATTATTCGTGAAGTTTATACAAACTCATACAACAATCGTTATTGTTCATAGTCACATGATAACATTACGTGTTCATACAAATAGGAGTTTTTGTGTTTGGCCCAGCGCTGGCCGTGGGAAACCGTCCCACGGTTGACCATTTTGTTCAAGAGTTTATGCCTTTTTATCTCATTTTTTAATGACAGCTTATTATGAGCATAATGGACGATTGTTCAATTGAATCCCGATTTTTGGGGTCACGATGAATACTTGCTTGTTTTTGATGGAGTTTTGAAGCTTTTGCGCAGTTTTATGAAATACTAATAGAACACGTGGTCAGTGTCAAGTGTCATGTTTAAACATGTAACTAACTGTATCTTTAAGTATTTTCTTTACACTACTTGTTAATGAATCAAGGATGGCCCACCTGATGTGTGTGGTAACCGTCACCTATAGGTAACAAAGTAATAATTCGCTAGCCACGCACAATACGATGCACTGCATTGCGTCCATTTTGATAATAAAATAAAATATGTATGCCTCACATACATATTTTAAGCCTGTGCCTGCAATTTCACCGGCATCCACACCCTTCAAACCGAAACACAGCAAGGTTGCTTGGCGGCAGAAATAACCATGGTGGTAGTATTTCCCTGGACAAACCTTCCATAAAGAGTTCTACTATCCTAAGTATAATATAACTGTCAAGTATTTAAATATTTGAGAGGATATCAATTGAACATATACATCTCAATAGGTGATCTATTCTCGAGTTGAATAAGGTATTAAAGAAAAACTATCATATGGTACTCAAACTTAGGTGTTAGAAATGATAGACGAGCATCAAGTTCTCGTTATATACCTATAGATCTTTATGATCATCAGACTGAGGAAGTACCTACTCAGCTGGACATAGGCCTACCATTATTATGTTTCCAGGAAGATCAATTTTGAGTCTTCCAACATCGATTACCCGCGATCTTTACCATCGTATTGAAGGTAATCTACAGATATATAAAAACTAGTCTATAGTTTATATAATAATAAAATTGATAACTATGTCAAATGTTACAAAAATGATAAAAGATAAAATTGAAATTAGCGCGTTGATGTCTTTTGTAGGGAAAACTTTCACACGTATCGGGATTGTTAAACACGAAGTGTCGTAACTTGAAAACTGATATTTTCAGGTTCGTGGCTTTGAGGTTACTGTATTGTATTGATAAGGTCTGCCTTATTTCGTTTTTATTCAATCACCTTATTATTGTATGTAGATAAGGTGTGTGTGTGTGTGTTTCAAAAAATTAATGTCATTTGTAATGTTAGGTGAACAAGATTTATGACTTAAATAACTGTATACTTAACACAATAAAAGTTGTTTAAAAATCATTGACCCAAAATCGCATCGCTTTACTTATTGTAAATTACATTTCCATTTTTGATAAAAGTCGACTCAAAGTCAATAGGTTTTTATTTTACAAAACTTCAGGGGTAATTTTGAAACGTCGTCCTAAATGAATCTCTAAATAATATTATTATTTATATCCTACAAAAAGTTAACTATTAACTATGCACATAATTTATTAATAATGCATAGAGTTAGTGCTTGTCGTGTTAATTTGCGCTGACAATGTTCGTGATAAATATGGACAAAAATAATTTTATTTAACTATTATTAAATTTTATGAAAATTGCTTGGTCTAATTGTTTGATATAGATATATCTATATTTTTTTGTTTAAAAAGAAATACCTCTATCTTATCACTTTGAGTTAAATTTGAATCGACGAAAGGTAGAAAAAAAGTGTTACGTACTTTTGTGTTTCGCACTATTACATTGTCAAGTCATTATAATTTTGTTCCATTGACACTGGATTTTGTAAAAATGTGCTACCCATGTCGACTAACCTTAGTTTTAGTTTCAGGATAGCGGATAAGAGGACTAAATTGTCTTAAAAGGTATAATTTACTTTCGTCTACATAATATCATTTGTATGCAATCAACAAGAACGCGTTTATGTCTTTTGCACGATATAATAAAAAAAGTTAATTTTTAATAGATTTTTACAAATAATAAAAAAAGGATTTGTTACAATACTATTTTTAATAATCATCAAGTGAAGAGCATTTGTAATTTATTGACTCGTATCAATATTATAGATAAAATTAATTAAGGTTTAATTTTGTAAAAAAATATGTTTATGGTCTTACTAAATTGAATAACGTTTAAATTTATATACCCAAAAATGCTGAAAAATTAATTACCTAGGTATAAAAATATTAGCGTCACTATGGGTTATAAAGACACACCAACCTTTATATCTTTGGTGTCGAAGGTTCAGAGCTGCTCTTCCGAGAAATCCCACATACACTTCACAGAAATTATCCTCAATAGTTTATGTCAATAACAATTTCACTGCGGCCTTCATACGTGATGCCTCAATTACTTAAACTATCGATTTCAAATGTCACAGTCCAGTCACTTTCGATGAAAACAAACAAAGTCCGCTCTTAATTTACAGCCGTCGCGTAACTGAAAACGCAAACTGAAACGCGACAACGCACTGTTACCAATACAACCGTCTATTGGCACAACATTTTAACGTTCTATACAAGCTTAATATTAAAAACAAACTTTAATAATAAAACTGGCATTATTGAAATCGCGCGGCCGATTCCATGCCGAAAATTCTCAAATTTCGAACACAGGTTGCGTGTTTCTCGATCGGCGCGCGCGCACGAATGCTCACGGAGGTGGCATCGAAGCTTCGACCGCTGTGAGGGCGTGGCTAACTTCTAACGCAATATCTATCTATCGTGTCGTCTCTGTTGCACGTATAGCTGTGTGCGTGTTTCCGTTTCACGGTCTAATGCCTGTGCGTTACCGGTCGGCGATTTGGTGGGATCGCGTGAACTTTGCCACTGCGCCCGCGCCGGCCGCGATTAATAAAACGATACGCGACGTTATAGATCGCAGCGATATCGCATCTCCATAGTTTAATGCGTTGACTTTTAATGCAATATTCGTTTTAATTCTTCTAAGGATGTGCAATAAACTTTGAAGATGTTTTTACCAAACAGTTTACATTAATTTATTCGTAGAAGATTTTGAGTTTATCAACTCCTATTTTTTATAGAATTCCTATTTATATAAACAAATAATAATTATTTAATTACGAATAACCCTTATGTCCTAATTACTTATGTATTTGAATCTGCAGCGACGCGAAAAAAAACTTGTTTGGAACCTTTTCGTAATTTTCCAGTATCGTAATATTTTTCAGAACATAGCATGAATATTTATATAATTTTATTAAGACGGACGATTTTATTTGTAAAATTATGAGGTATTTTTTTATGATTAGGTACATATTCATTGTAGAACTTTCCGAAGATTTTCTTACAATTCAAGATCGTAAATAAGTAAGTGTAGGTATCTGGTCTTATAAACTGTCCTCATTTACTGATGATTGTATAATTTAAATAAATGCTATTCATTACCTACTATGTAGTAAACAGTAGTAGACGCTGGTGGAGTTAAATCAAAGAATATCACAAAGCATGTATGAAGAATAGGAGAGTGGAAAACCTTGGTATGCCTACCTATTTAAAGACACTAAAAATATTCTTATATGTAATTAAATAACGCTCGTTGCAGACGAGGTGAATTTTAAGGCACCAAGCCCAGACGTACTGTTTAAAAAAGTTACGGCTTAGTCTCTTACTATACAAATATAATATTTTTTTGGAATAGCCTTGGTTTTATATCTACAGGTATTTATAACAAATAGTGAAGAGCATAGTAACAAGTAAAGAGTATTTTACTGTAAATTTTATTGATTTTTTTATTACATTTGTTGATTATAGTTACGTTCAGAAAAGTAAAATTTATTTAAGCGTTTTAGAAATTCACAAGTCACTTATCATAAGAAAAGTAAATGATTTCGACACGGCGTCAACGTGTTAAATTTAGTGCCAATCTACGATAAGGCTTAACCTTTTAGTACAATGTCAATCTTTATTTGCACAATCTAAGTGACTCTGGCAACATTTACAACACTTTGTAATGCAAGTGAACATAACGTAAGCATTTACGCTCATTTCGCATCGTTGACATAAGCCGTAAGTTTTTGCATGCATAAATAATCGGAATTTATTATCTTTGGACTCGTCCATATTACCATAATATACCTAGGTAGGTACTCTATCTTACTATAGGTAGGTAAGGTATTCTATAATTTATTCACACTTTTTAAGATATAGTGATGATAAATTATTTTTAAAATGGCAGATTATTAATAAAATCGTATCACTGGCAACATTTTAGGCTACTAGAAGCCCATTCATTCATGTAATATATTACCAAGAAAAAAAAAATACAAGCAAGTTTTCCAAATAGGTAGGTAGGATACAATAGGTATTCTATAATATACACATACCTTTTTTAAGATACAAAAATGATATATTATAAAAAAATGGGAGAATATTAATAAAATTGTATCATTGGCAGCATTTTAAACCATAACTTCTGTGCCGTAGGCCGTGGGTTCGATCCCCACCGAGAAACAAACATTTGTGTGATGAACATAGATGTTTGTTCTCTGTCTGGGTCTTTTTTAATATTTCTAGTTTAATATTATAAGTATGTATTTACAAAAATAAAAGTATCTAAGTAGTATATCAGCTATCTGGTTCCCATAACACAAGCTTTGGCTTAGTTTGGGGCGAGATAGTGCTGTGTGAAATGTCCACCAATATTTATTTTTATTTATTTATTTTATTCATTCATATTATAACCTAATCGTACACTTTATTAAATTTATATTACGTGTAAACTTTCTTAATTTATAATTAAGGACGTACTTACCTCGAACTAATCACTTGACATAAGTTATGATACTTTTTGACAAGAATTTAGATTTTGTACTTGGTATATCTACCGTGCCTCGGGATTAAAATCGTGAAGCTGTTCCATTAGGTACTTATGTTTATTCCTATGAAAGGTAAGTAATGCAACATTAATTGCCATTAAATAATGCATTGATTAAAATCAGCTCCGACAATACTTTGTAATAAGTACAAAAACTTAAACAAACATAAAAAAATCTGTGTTTGTATTGAGCATCATCGTACATTTGCTAAAATAGTAACGGTTTTGCAAAAAACTCTACTCTAATTGTGCAATTTTTATCACTTTCTAAATTGCAACCCTAAAAGGCCTGCAACATGAAAGGCGCGGCGGTTGTAAAACAAAGAATTGGCAATAGTATCGCTAAAAATAATTTCGTAGAAAAGAAATTTTGCACAAAATTAAAAAACAAAACCTTTTTGGGATAATAGCTTTATTAGTCTCCTTCGGGTGCAAGAGACAGTTACATTTACAAACATAACTGTATTCGAATTTCGAACGGTGTTTTTTTTCCTAAGGGTTGTCCGGTTTGTGTCCGTTAGCCAGTTCCCGTGACGTCAGTTTTTTTGTCGCGTTTTTTAGTTTTTGTGGGTTGTAGTAATTTGGGTGTGAGCGGCCAATTTGTTTCAGCAAGGCGAGTGGCATTTCTTTTTGTCGATGAGTTAATTGCAGTCACTACAGACATATTAAAATTTAGCAGAGCGCCATCTAGCCCCAAATTAAGCAATGCTTGTACTGTAGGAACTAAGTTTCTGATACTTACATACTTTTTTGTAAGTAAATTTAAAGAACAATTAATAATTTGTTCATCTTATTTGGTAGGAATTGAATCTACAACCTACGGCGTAGAACCCGGTCTTTATTAAACCATGCATTAAAATAGATTCCCCTCCCTTATCATGAATAACTAAACTGATATATATTTATATTAGATATGTAAGACATTATACTCAGGTAAAATTGTATTTACCTATGTTGTAATGTCTTTTCTGACGTGTGAAATGGTTTTATTAAAAAATGATTGATTGATTGATTTTAAAGAGCTCCACAACTTTCATAGATATAACAAATAATTCAAATATCGAACTGCCAGGTATTACTTATCCAACAATTAACTAGGCAACTGTGCAATTGTTATTCTACCATCACTCGACCGCTTACCTATACTGTTATTTTATTTTAATTTTCTGAAAAAACAACAACCGAAAGAACTTCACGACTTTGATCCACGCACGGTAGATATCCCCTCAGATCTCTTTTCGTACTACATGTTAACACAGTAAGTAAATAATAAGTACATAAGTAACGGCTCATTATACATTCACAAATGCTATGACAAACAGTCTCACATATCTTTGTTACTTATATCTTCCGGATTCTTTGAAAACCATAATACATATTGTACAGTTGGACATAATGTATATTGTGATCGGGCAAATGGCCAACACACTGTTTACCATCGATGCCTTTGCACAGATTAATAATAACCTACACAGCACTCGAAATCCTGAAGATTAAATGTAAGATACTACCTCACTTGAATGGCCGACGACATTGTGAATACCTTGTGAGATGGCGGCCAAACTGTTTTCAGGCAGATATTTTTTTATATAACTTACCGATGGAACAAGCATATGGCCCACCTGGTGGTAACCATTACCTATAACAAAGTATTGTCTCGTAAGTGACGGTCGTTAGGAACGTGCCCTACGATGCACTACCCTGCGTCCATCAACTTGAGGCATACAGATGTTAAGCCTCATGTGCCTGTAATTGCACCGGCAACGACACCCTTCAAACCGAAACACAGCAACGCTGCTTGGCGGCAGAAAAAGGCGTGGTGGTAGTACTTCTACGGAAGAGCCCTTCACAAAGAGCTCTACCACTCTTAGAAAGATGTTAAGTGATGTAACCTGATGTTAAGTGGTAACTATCACCTTTAATAAATCATTGCCTCTTAAGTCACGCACGTTAAGAACGTACCCTACGATGCACTGCCCTGCGTTCATCAACTTGAGGCATACAGATACTAAGCCTCATGTGCCTGTAATTTGTTATGATGATGATTATGATAACTCTGTCAAAAAGAAGCCAGCTGTCAAACCATTGTCGCGTGGAACTGGCACCTAGATTCACCTAGTTCTAAGGCGTTTCAAAGTGATTCTTGTGATTTTACTGAATAAATAACTTTTGACTTTGACTTTGAATTTGACACAAGTGAAATTTTGGATTCCACTGAATATTTATTCAGGCCTTTCGACTTTGAAGTGAATTTGTAAAAAAAAGGAAACAGTTTCACGACTTTGATTCCCAGGCACGGTTGATATCCTTTTAGAGAGATCTATAGATATCCTTTAGATAACTAAGTATCAACTCAAGACTCTTTGAGGTTGTCTAAGAGGGGTAGTCAGTTATACATCCAAATATTACATTTAGCAGATACTTAAATTTGCAGCATGCAGTATTTTATACGTGCCAGGTCGAGAGCCCATCGCCGCTACACTCGAGTTTTTTGTTTTGTGTGAAAAACAGTTCATACCCACCACCTCTATCTGTTAAAAGCTTGCTTATTATTAAAGACCTTTGCATATCTAATCATGTCCAACCTTGCACGTTGTGTATTTTATAAATGGATGAAATTATGCGCATGAGTGGTTTGAGGACTCACAGTGATGTCTTATGGAGCTATGGAGATAAGGCCGTGATATCTTAGTATTACATTTGTGGAAAAGAGTGAAGGAACAGTACGCATAAATAGAAAAAAAATTGCTACATCTTCACGACTTTGATCCTCAGGCACGGTAGATATCCCCTTAGATCTCTTAGTATCAAGAACCACATCAGGATCTCTAAGGGGGTAGTCAGAGGTACCTACATCTAACGGTCGGTTTGTCAAAGCCCGATCAAAACTAATCGGATGTCAAGTCACTTGCTGTCTCTATCTAATTCGATGTAATAGCTGAAATGGTAAGTGACTTGACATCCGATTAGTTTTGATCGAGCATTCAGAAACCGGCCGTTAGTATTTAAACACAAACCCACATTTTGCATAGAACACGTCAAGTGGGCCATCTGCTTGTTCCATCAGCAGGAAGTCTAAAAAATAAATTAAAAAAAAAACTGGTTTGTACCTAATTACCACACGATAGGGTTAATAAACCATTTTTTTTCTTTTTTTATAGGAAACAGGAAATTATCTCAAATTCTAAGTATCGAGATCAAACTATCTCGAGCCTACAACCACAGACTAAACACTAGTTAGTTACTTAAAACGGTATTTCTAAAATAAATCTGTCTCACCAAATAAATCTCCGTACTAAGATTAGATCTTCTACATCTCAATTTTACAATAAATTTATTGGTGTCACAGTACACCGCTGGGTCGCTTATTTATTAAGCCGAGTGTACCTAAATGCGGAGTTTTGAGATAATGGTGAGTATTGAGTAACGGGCCTTTTTCGTTATTTATTGGAAACTATATGGTTTGGTGAAGCGGGGCCTTTATTATATTTGTAGGGTTCCACACAGGTAGCATAATCAGAATTCAATTAAAAATTAAAGGCATTCATAAAAACAATAGAGGTAATTCAAGATTAAGATTAACCTAACTTCAATACGTTTCAAAGTGATCTTTGTGATTTTTATAAATGCATTATGATTTTGAGAAGGACGAAATTTTGCCCTTGTTACTACTATCAGTCACTAGCGTCAACCTACGGCTGCGCTCGCATGGTACCTAAATAAAAAGCAACCTTAATGTTGTTCCAAGTAACGCGCTTAAGTTTCATGTAAATCCGTTCAGCCGTTACGGAGATGAATGAAATCATAATTTACATCAATTCATTTCTTACTTGCGTAAGTAAGCTAATTATTAATATTTATTATAAATGTCTACCGTGTGAGATCAGTCGTTAACCTATTTTATTATTAATTCAAACTATTACTTGTAAATAATTAAAATTGTAATCAGGATAAGGTTAGTGTCGAGTGTTTTCAACAGTCAATAATAATACAGTCAATAAATAAGAGTAGTAGAGCTCTTTGTGTGTGGCTCGTCCGGGGAAGTACTACCGCCACGCCTTTTTCTGCCGCCAAGCAGCAACGCTGTGTTTCATTTTGAAGAGTGGTGGTTGCCTGATAGGAACGACAATCGAGACATTGCCTTTTTCACCTGAGGCAAATCTGTCGGTGTGTTTTTTTGTACTCCAATTAAATAAATGTGTGAAACTAAGATAATATAACATTACAGTTACATTACATTACACCCGTAATGTTATGTAACTTTTCTTTAATCTACAACAGTTGCCGGTGTAATTACAGGCACATGAGGCTTAACATCTGTATACCTCAAGTTGATGGACGCAGGGCAGTGCATCGTAGGGTACGTTCCTATCGTGCGTGACTTACGAGGTAACGCTTCGTTGGTGATAGTTACCACTTAACATCAGGTGGGCAATCTGATTATACCAACATCAAGTTCAAAAAAATCATTCACAGTAACTACAGAAGTAAAGACGTCATCAGACAAAGACTATATTTGGTGTGTAATTTAAAACGGTACCCTAATAATCCGGAACACTTTGTATCGTATTAACACGTAGAGCCGTATCTCACGTCTGAGGCAAAAGGTCGTAAGTGACATGGAAAGAACCAGTAAACTGTTTTCCATTTTTGATTTCGATTTATGACTTTATATCGTATTTCATAGCAAAATATGTTTTGGAAATGAACAATAAAATAGTATAAGAGCTTTTTATACTATAATAGATTGTATGTATGCATTAGGTATTATTAGTTTGAAGCGTAGCGTGTGCTGTTTTATGAATTTTATTACCCTTACCTTTTTCTGTTATACCTACGCCTCAATAAATTTGATTGGCACATTCTGGAGCTTCAATATTGTATTAAATACATTGTAACAAGGATCATACAAAAGAACGGTAGGAACCAAGCCGTAAGTTTGTTGCCTGTTCTTCTAGGCTTTGGTCGCGTGGAACTGGCACCTAGAGTCACCTAGCTTTAAACGTCTCAAAGTGATCCTTGTGAGTTTATTGAATAAATACCTTTTGACTTTGACTTTGAGAAATAGGTACTATCAAACATAATGTATCGTATATTAGGTATACATCATGCATGGATGCAGATCAAGCCACACAATGCCAAAGAAATATGAACCTTACTACAAGGACATAAAAGCGAGCAGTGTTAGCCAGCGTCTATTTTTGCAACTTTTTCTGAACATTATATTATTTATGGTTTTTTGTTAAGAGATCCTACAAAAGTTAGTTTCATTAATTATCAAAACCAGAACTCCGAATATGACAAAGACTTATTGTTAATAGTCATATTAATATGCCTTTTTCTACGCGGTTTGAAGAGTGTGGTTGCCGGTATAATCACATGCACATGACGTTTGACATCTGTTTTTTTTATATACAAGTAGCTAATGGAACAAGCAGATGGCCCACTTGATGTTAAGTTGTAACCATCACCTATAACAAAGCATTGCCTCGTAAGTCACGCACGTCAGTGAGATGGCGGTCAAACTTTTTCAGGCAGATGTTTTTTTAATACAACTTACCGATGGAACAAGCATAATTATGCCCCACCGGATGGTAATCATCACCTATAACAAAGAATTGTCTCGTAAGTGACGGTCGTTAAATACGTGCCCTACGATGCACTGCCCTGCGTCCATTAACTTGAGGCATACAGGTGTTAAGCCTCATGTGCCTGTAATTACACCGGCAACCACACTCTTCAAACCGAAACACAGCGTTGCTGCTTGGCGGCAGAAAAAGGCGTGATGGTAGTACTTCCCCGGACGAGCCCTTCACAAAAAGAGCTCTACTACTCTGTATGCCTCAAGTTGATGAACGCAAGGCAGTGTATCGTGGGCACGTTCCTATCGTGCGTAACTTATGAGGCAATGCTTTGTTATGGTGATGGTTTTCACTTAACATCAGGTGGGCCATGTGCTTGTTCCACCGGGAAGTGGTATAACAAAAAAAAGTGTTTAAAAGAAAGCGCCAAACTGTCGTAAAACATTTATGTTAATAACGGCGTAAGTGATCATCGTCCAGTTTATCTGCCTATAAATATTTCGAAAGGTGATATGTTGTCGCTTACGACATTTGTCGCATACGACAGATAGCCTGATAATCCGATAGCGAGATGTTAAGGAGCCCGCGATTTATGAATACATTTCAATGTGATTAATGCGTACGCGCCTATGGACCGGTGAGTCTACGATATATCGTATTTGTTGGTCATATCGGTATCGTATGATGTACTTATTGAGTGATGTTTCAATTGTAATCCATTTAAAAAGTGTATATGGTTTTAATTCATCGTTTTCCATTATTTTTTCCGCGTATGAGTTTAACCCAGGCTCTAATAATGAGTTATAGAATAATTCTTTCATAATATGAAATGATAATTTGAGAATATATTAAATAATCGTAGATTTTGTTAAAGAAAAACTTACAGAGAGTCCGTTGACTAACAACTTACGGTCAGTTTCTGAAGGCCCCATCAAAACTAATCGCATGTCAAGTCACTTGCTATCTCTATCTTATTCGATGTAATAGCTGAATTGGCGAGTGTCTTGACATCCGATTAGTATTAATCGAACTTTCAACCGGCCGTTATTCTACTACACTGCTCTGCATTACAAAGTCTTCTACCACATTTTCTTCACCACCAAAAGGCAACCCAGCACGTGGTAAAAATAACAGTATCTCTACAATAGAATAGATTAGAAAAAAAACCGCAACTTCTCGAAAACAAAACACAAAAGTGTGACATTTCTTTTGTTTTGTTAATCTGGAATAATTTGGATAGGGGTGTCGCCTGCGGTGACATTGTTTCGCCTCATTAGTCCGTGAGAAGGTTGGATTTGAGTTGCTTTACTGTTATAAAAAATACTGTTTTAGTCTCTTAGGGAATCCGTTTTGAATGAAACAATTTATTGAGCTTTTTGTAAGCGCATAAAATAAATAAGCTTTTAAATTTTTATTTGTTTTTATAGTGTTTACCTACACTTAAGGAAAATCACAAAGATTTAATATAGTCCCAAAAGTTATTACCCGAGTGGGATTTGAACCCACGACCTTCCCCTTGATACGGGGCCGCGCTAACCAACTGCGCCATCGGATTCTAATCGCACTCGACGAATAACTCAGGGACATGCTACTACGGTACTTATGCGACCGTGGTTCCATCTACAGGTCTGACATATAACTATCAAGAGTCCTGCTCGATAACCGAAGTTGCATTCAGTTGAATCGACGAGAGATGTCACCGTGCTTAATTTTATTTTTATTTGTTTTTATAGTGTTTACCTACACTTAAGGAAAATCACAAAGATTTAATATAGTCCCAAAAGTTATTACCCGAGTGGGATTTGAACCCACGACCTTCCCCTTGATACGGGGCCGCGCTAACCAACTGCGCCATCGGATTCTAATCGCACTCGACGAATAACTCAGGGACATGCTACTACGGTACTTATGCGACCGTGGTTCCATCTACAGGTCTGACATATAACTATCAAGAGTCCTGCTCGATAACCGAAGTTGCATTCAGTTGAATCGACGAGAGATGTCACCGTGCTTAATTTTATTTTTATTTGTTTTTATAGTGTTTACCTACACTTAAGGAAAATCACAAAGATTTAATATAGTCCCAAAAGTTATTACCCGAGTGGGATTTGAACCCACGACCTTCCCCTTGATACGGGGCCGCGCTAACCAACTGCGCCATCGGATTCTAATCGCACTCGACGAATAACTCAGGGACATGCTACTACGGTACTTATGCGACCGTGGTTCCATCTACAGGTCTGACATATAACTATCAAGAGTCCTGCTCGATAACCGAAGTTGCATTCAGTTGAATCGACGAGAGATGTCACCGTGCTTAATTTTATTTTTATTTGTTTTTATAGTGTTTACCTACACTTAAGGAAAATCACAAAGATTTAATATAGTCCCAAAAGTTATTACCCGAGTGGGATTTGAACCCACGACCTTCCCCTTGATACGGGGCCGCGCTAACCAACTGCGCCATCGGATTCTAATCGCACTCGACGAATAACTCAGGGACATGCTACTACGGTACTTATGCGACCGTGGTTCCATCTACAGGTCTGACATATAACTATCAAGAGTCCTGCTCGATAACCGAAGTTGCATTCAGTTGAATCGACGAGAGATGTCACCGTGCTTAATTTTATTTTTATTTGTTTTTATAGTGTTTACCTACACTTAAGGAAAATCACAAAGATTTAATATAGTCCCAAAAGTTATTACCCGAGTGGGATTTGAACCCACGACCTTCCCCTTGATACGGGGCCGCGCTAACCAACTGCGCCATCGGATTCTAATCGCACTCGACGAATAACTCAGGGACATGCTACTACGGTACTTATGCGACCGTGGTTCCATCTACAGGTCTGACATATAACTATCAAGAGTCCTGCTCGATAACCGAAGTTGCATTCAGTTGAATCGACGAGAGATGTCACCGTGCTTAATTTTATTTTTATTTGTTTTTATAGTGTTTACCTACACTTAAGGAAAATCACAAAGATTTAATATAGTCCCAAAAGTTATTACCCGAGTGGGATTTGAACCCACGACCTTCCCCTTGATACGGGGCCGCGCTAACCAACTGCGCCATCGGATTCTAATCGCACTCGACGAATAACTCAGGGACATGCTACTACGGTACTTATGCGACCGTGGTTCCATCTACAGGTCTGACATATAACTATCAAGAGTCCTGCTCGATAACCGAAGTTGCATTCAGTTGAATCGACGAGAGATGTCACCGTGCTTAATTTTATTTTTATTTGTTTTTATAGTGTTTACCTACACTTAAGGAAAATCACAAAGATTTAATATAGTCCCAAAAGTTATTACCCGAGTGGGATTTGAACCCACGACCTTCCCCTTGATACGGGGCCGCGCTAACCAACTGCGCCATCGGATTCTAATCGCACTCGACGAATAACTCAGGGACATGCTACTACGGTACTTATGCGACCGTGGTTCCATCTACAGGTCTGACATATAACTATCAAGAGTCCTGCTCGATAACCGAAGTTGCATTCAGTTGAATCGACGAGAGATGTCACCGTGCTTAATTTTATTTTTATTTGTTTTTATAGTGTTTACCTAATCTACAGGTCTGACATATAACTCTTGATAGTTATATGTCAGACCTGTAGATGGAACCACGGTCGCATAAGTACCGTAGTAGCATGTCCCTGAGTTATTCGTCGAGTGCGATTAGAATCCGATGGCGCAGTTGGTTAGCGCGGCCCCGTATCAAGGGGAAGGTCGTGGGTTCAAATCCCACTCGGGTAATAACTTTTGGGACTATATTAAATCTTTGTGATTTTCCTTAAGTGTAGGTAAACACTATAAAAACAAATAAAAATAAAATTAAGCACGGTGACATCTCTCGTCGATTCAACTGAATGCAACTTCGGTTATCGAGCAGGACTCTTGATAGTTATATGTCAGACCTGTAGATGGAACCACGGTCGCATAAGTACCGTAGTAGCATGTCCCTGAGTTATTCGTCGAGTGCGATTAGAATCCGATGGCGCAGTTGGTTAGCGCGGCCCCGTATCAAGGGGAAGGTCGTGGGTTCAAATCCCACTCGGGTAATAACTTTTGGGACTATATTAAATCTTTGAGCTTTTAAATTGTACCTCTTAACTTTTATCAATACAAAACTACCTATACATATATGAATTTCCTAAATCTACTGTACTAGTGTAGTTTGCGTATCAATTTTGTATTACGAGCCTTCTTAGTCCCACTTCTAGGCAAAGGCCTCTATATTCATCTCTTCCACTAAGTACTGGGCCGTATTTATTTAGTTAGGAAATGATTAAGCTCTTACCGTCATCTCCATTTTGGTATGTTTCGTTTAATGTTGTATTCTCATAGGGCCCACCTGATGTTGAGTGGTGACCATTACCTATAACAAATCTGACAGAAAAATTTAGATTTTAATGACACTCATTATGACAAATGTTGCGAGTTTTTGCAGCTTTTTGTAAGATACCGATCTCAATATTTTTATGAATAAGGATTGAAAAATAGCCATGACGACATAACATCTAGAATCCATCTAACCAGTTTAAACTGTCACTGATTAATCGCCACACATTAGAACCGGATGACTTTAATGCCTTTAAAAAGTACAATAATCATGCCTAAATAAAGACGTCATGATAATCTAAAGATAAATAGCGGCAGAGGGATATCAGAGCGCGATCCGATAAGAACGCGGTGCCGTGGGATTGTGTGGGATAGAAGGAGTGTCATAAATACGTTTAAACAGTTTATAAAAATGGAACATTTTATTTTATGAATTTTTAATACTTTTATAGTGTTTGCTTCACTTAAGGAAATCATAACGATTTTTTTATAATATGAAAATGTTTTTATAATATTATGCGAGTGGGATTTAATTCCAGGACCTTGCCCTTGATACGGGGCCCCGCTAATCACCTGCGCCACGGTCGCGTAGTACTGTTAATGTATCCTTACAAGTTATTTCTATTTTCTATGATTATCCGGAAATAACCAATGTCACATTTTTAGAAAGATTTTATTTATTTTTCATTCTTCCATTCTATTTGTTTTGGTTCAATGACTGAAGAATCGTGGAAAAACGTGATCTATAATTTTAAAGTCCTAAATATTTTCGAAAAACAGGTATCTAAGATTTAGTATTGGAATTTATTTAAGAGAATAATTTATTAAAATGTTTTAGGACATACATTGTACTGTACAGCCCTGTGAGGCACTGCCCTGCGTCCATCAACTGGAGGCATATAGATGATAAGTGTGCCTTTAATTTTATTTTCTTTTACTCATTTTAATTTATACCAGGTTACCAGATTAAAACATTACTTATTCAACCGTTATTCAGCAGATTCCGATGCGGCTTCTACACCTTATAGCCCTTACGGCCAGCCAAAGTGAATACTATTGATAAATCGGTAACATTTATCTGCGTGCGATTGTATCAAAATATTGTAGAGGATCCATGGGATAAGTGTCAAGTAGTAATGGCCCGGATTAGAATGGACCAGAAACCGCGGTACGCGGGCTTTACGGACTGACGACTGAAAGTCGCTTAAAGCAGCGACTTTTAACACAACGCTGGTAAAAGGTGTGATAAAAAAGTTTCTATACCTTTTGACTAGATAGCGATGTGTGATAAAAGTATTCAAGTTCTCCCGAAACTCCTCCCAGGTATAAGTTAAAACTTAATATTACTAGGACCATTATAATTTAACGAAAAGAAAAAGCGGTTAAAATATATAAACAAAATGGTTTGGTGGATTAAAATGCTTTTTACAAAATTCTTGAAATTTAAAGGACGCACGAGGTTTTCAAAAGATTATTTAATTTTATTAAACAAAATTGCTTTTTCCCAAAATATGGAATGGATCACTCTCGACATTATCATAGTGAACTTCACTATGATAATGTCGAGAGTGATCCATGTGATCAGCAAGTTGTATAAAAAAATACTTCACTAAGTGAAGTATTTTTTTATACAACTTGCTGATGGAACAAGTGGATGGCCTACCTGATGTTAAGCGGTAACCATCACCATGACTAAGCATGAAAAAGAATGAAGTAACTGTATTGTACATTGTGTTTTCATAATTAATATAAATCACTCACACTCAGGTAATGCTTTGTTATTGGTATATATATATTATAAGTATGTAAAAAAACAAAAAAACAATATAGTGCTAAATAATACCACAGAAGCTCCTCTTTTTTAGAAATTAGTTAGAAACCACCCTTAGGTCAGCTGGTCGCTCGTCTGTAAAACCTCAATGCCGCAGTCGACTCCGGCGATCCCTGATTCAATAAACTAACGGAACCATTATCTAATGAGTAATTTAGCGAGCTGGAAGAATTTCGCCTCTAATAATTCCGGATTATAGCTGAGGGACTTGGGGTCGTGGGTTCAAAACCACGAGCGAGAAATACTGGAGGACCTTTTAAGGTGGCTGTTAACGACTGGCCCCCTAAACATACACAAACAACTATGGGTTGGTATGGTACTAAGTATTGATGTCTGAGGGGATACCTTTCATGCATGGTAGCCGCTGAAATTACAGACACATGAGGCTAAAATCTATATGCGGTGCATACCTTAAATTGCATCATCGTAGGGCACCTTCATTGCTTTGGTGATGGTTACCACTTAACATCAGGTGGGCCTTCTGCTTAATCCATCAGGAAGTTGTATAAAAAATGGATACTATAAAAAATATAATGAAATCTAAGAATGAACACGTTAAAGCCATATCGCATTTTCTAAGCTCCCAATAATTCCTTGGGTTCCTGTCATGTGGATGGTTCGCTGGTGGCCAAAGGACCAGTATTAAGCCCATAAAACCATGTGCGGCTCATCGCTCAAGATCGTATATTGTAGGATATTGTGCACTGGCCTTACTTATAAAGATTTGTTAAATACTATTCTTGAACGATTTTATTGTAAGATAATAAAAAAAAAAGGTTTCCTAAAGTTTATCCAACTTAAAAAGTTGGATAAACTTTAGGAAAACTTGTTTGAGTAGGAAAAAATGATTGGATAAAAAAAAAAATCTTCTTCTTTTTTTTGTGCCATTAGTTCTTTCGAAACAGTGTGGTGAAAGAATTTTAATTGCGCCTCAAAGAGGCTCTTGTCGAGCATTTTTGCTGAACTGTGTGCAATTTTATTGCAAACAATTCGCGAAAAAGGAGTACTTGGACAGGTGTCCGCCCCTTAAATGTTTTATTGGAATACAACTAATTTCGAAAGGGTATGCGCCAAAATGTGTTTTTTGGACCTCTGACTACCCCTCTTGGGCATCCTCAAAGAATTTTATATTGGTGGTTAGTTGGTACTAAGAGATCTGAGGCGACATCTACCGTGCCTGGGGATAAAACTCGTGAAGCAGTTTTTTAACTATAAACATATTAAATATTTTTTTGTTTTGTAAAATTAATGCATTACCTATTATTTTTACCTATAGATAAGTTTTACGATGAGTTAGCAATTTTCTTGCAGATTGTAAAGTACTTAATCGGATTTAGCTGATTAAATTATTGATTAATAATCTGGTTCACCGATTACGATGCTGTTGCTGTCGGTTTATAGTTCTAAAGTGAGATTCCGTTTTAAATGTTCTATTAAGTTTTATAGTTTTAATTACTATGCTACTAATATTATTTATCTTAATCATGAGATGTTTGTATGTTTGTCTGGAATATTTTTTGAAGCTCATACCAGTACCAGGACTCTAGCTGTCCTCTCATCATCATTATCATTAGCCTTTTTTTATTTTTTTACATTGAATAGACCGTCCTTTGACTACAATCTCACCTGATGGTAAGCGACGATGTAGCCGACGTTGGAGCAGAACGGTCTAGAAGACTTATTCACTCTTGCCTTGAAGAGACTGATGTTGTAGTGGTCAGGAAAAACAGCCGACGGTAATGAGTTCCACTCCTTAGCGGTTCGCATGATGAAGGTAGAAGCGTTTCGTGCAAATTGGTGGTATGCTGACCAGGTATGGATGGTACTGGGCCGTGCGTCTACTTGTCCTGTGGTGGAATGGAGATGGTGGAATAAGGTCATGTAGTTCCTTGTCACATTCTCCGCCTGAAGAAACCCCCTGCTATTCACACTATACACTTTCAGGAAGAATGATTCTCAGGCATCTTGTTCCACCGACATCCTGTCAAAGTAAAATTCAAAAGTATTTATTCAATTTTATGGCAAGGCTCATTGAAACGTCTTAAAACTACAAATATTTTTAATATAGTCCCAAAGTTATTATCCGAGTGGGAGTGGGAGTCTTAAAACTAGGTGCCAGTTCCACGCGCCCAAGCATAGAAGACCAGACAACGAAACTGACCTAGTTAAAAAGTCTGTGCTCTTTCGATGTCGTTGGTCTATCGGGTAGTCTTCTCTTGTCCGTTATTGCCCAGAGAATCTTGGCAGTGTCAAGTTAAATACTTTTTTGTCAAGTCAGTCACATAGTAAGTCATACAAACGTTGACACTTTTCTAAGTAGTTCTAAACTGATCCTTGTGGTTTTTTTAAGTATATTAACCTTTTGATGCCGGTTTTTTTCGATTGCGAGAATTGTATTTTTATACCTGTGCCTCTCCACTTCAATGTAAACTCATATGATCTTTCAGCCATGCCTGGCTGAAAGATACAAACAAAGCCGTAGACAGAAGCTAGTTACTGATATAGTTTTAATTGGAGTCGTTGAAAATACTTGAAAGTTTGCTTTTATGTGGTTTTGATGACTACTGCTTATTAATAAAACGGTAATAAATACTAAATAGGTAGTCCAGTTTAGTAAAGGCTTAAACCACGGTCTCGAAGGGAACGCTAGCCGCCTTAGTAGCTCGTTAACGTATTTTATTTTTTCGGTTATTTTTGGTCAGTTATATAAAACGAAATTTAAACTCTTAGCAGAATGAAAATGAATATATGTATTGGTGGATTTTTCACACAGCACTATCTAGCTCCAAAACTGAGCAAAGCTATGTAATATTGGAACCAGGTAGCTGTTATTGATCGAGTGAGCGAAGCGAACGAAGATCTTAGTTTCAACTTGGGCGATTTGGCATTTTATGTATGTATGTATGTATGTATGTATGTATGTTTGTCTGGCGATAACTTTAGAACCGTTGATCCGATCGGAATGAAATTTGATATGTCGATAGCTTGTACTTGAGAAATTTACTGGTAAGTATATGAGTAAAATCGGATGAAGGGTTTTTGAGATATGGGGTTTTTTAAGGGGGCCAAAATAAAAAAAGTTACAGAAAAAAATCAAGTTACATGTCATATGAAAGGGCTTTGTTTGGAAATCCCAAAACAATTTTTATCCCATCTCTAAGAGTTTCGTTGACATCAAGGTTTTTCTACTGGTCGGTCAGTTTCTTTGCTTTTTCTTAATTTTTTTTGTTGAAATATCTTAAGGAGGTACTCAGTTCTCATAAAATGGTGACGACGACCAGGTCTGATGATGGAGCCAAGGTCTGTTCAACGGAACTCTTCAAAAAATAGGCCAATAGAGTTGAAACTTGGTAACCATATCAATTTAGTAAGCGGTAGTCAGAAAAAAGTCCAAAGATAATGTTTGGACTTGCCTCCGACTACTACGTACTCAAAGTTGTGATGGGTTCGTCGGGTCGCATCACGAGATCTCAGTTCGGGGCGAACTACTAGTACTAAATACTTTTTTTTGTAAATACAAGCTTAATAATTATAACACCCAGATAGAGAACAAACATCTATGATTATCATGTTTGTTCTCAGTAGGATCAGTATATTCACCTAGCTTTATTTCTATCTTTATTCTATCTTTATTCATCCTAGTTACTTGTAAGTCAGAAGCCAAGAGCGTCGCCAGCCCATGGCCCAAAGGGGGCAAAGAGAAAAATATGAATTATAGGTACAGTCAAGAGCATGAAGCTTTACAGCTTGTAGCGCGAGTCTTTGCCTATAAGGCGATTGTAATAAGAATGGTTCCAACTTAGACCTTAGGACTTTGGTTTCTTTACAGTTGGCTACATTTTTTATCTCTAGTCAGCCGCCCTCCCTGCCTCCCCTTGGCGACGCCCTTGCAAGTTTTCAAAATTGGGATCAACAATAAAAGACGGTGACCGTTATGCTTACCTTATCCGACCAAACGTTGGGTAGCTGAGAACTGGAACCATTACAAATATGACAATATTTACGTAGGCTCATGCATATAATAATCAGACTTTAATAGTCACTGTAACTTTGCCGCTAGATTTTTCTATTGGTGATAGGGCTTTTTGTGAAGGGCTCGTCCGAGGAAGTGCTACTACCATGCCTATTGCTGCCGCAGAGCAGCATGTGTTTTGGTTCGGGTGTGGTCAAAATACAGGCTCATGAGGCTTGCTAATTTACCTAAAGTTGATGGGCACAGAATTGTGTATCGTATGGCACATTCCTTACGAGCGTGACCTGCGAGGCAATGCTTTGTTATGAGGGTTGCAAATTTCCATCTGCTCTCAAAGTTCAATGCACTTGTCATCTGCTTGTTTCAACACTTTATCTAATAATAAGTGTTTCCTAATTTATCTTATAAAATCTGTTTTGGTCGTGTTAACGAGTCTTAGAGTTAATTAGAATCTTATGATGAAAAATCATCATTACTGTCCGAACTCAGCGAACGACAAACTGTGACATTATGTGTGTACAAAGTCTAAAGGTTCAATAAAATCACAAGGATCACTTTGAAGTACAGAAAACACACCGTGGTCGAAATGCCGCACTAAGTGTTCCCGCACACGGGCCTCCGGCCACAACCACAAAACGCCGCCACTATCATATTTACTGTAGTTTTCATACATTTTATATAGACTCGCCGCACACGGTTGACGTCGGTAGCCGCCACACGCTACAAATCGTCGCGTCGCTGCTCGCTTCGTATGAAAACTACAGGAAATATGCCAGTGGCGGCGTATTATTGTTGTGGCCGAAAGCCCGTGTGGATACTAATGGAAATAGTCGTAACTGAAAATCAAGAGAGTGACAGAGCTAACCTGTCTTGCATATTTAAATTTCGAACAACTTTTATAAATAACAGCTGGTGTGTCTTACCGGTTCATAGTTAACGTGCGAAACGCTTGTCGCCTTGACCGCGCAGACAATGCGCCGATTACTTGCGCCTGCGCATACAGCACGTATGAGGACCCTGCGTAACGCACTATTTTATGTCCACAATATTAATTAAGAAAGTAGAATGGTAGGTTAAAAATATATTATTATGGGCACTATGATTCTTGGTACTAAAATATCTGAGGGGATATCTACCGTGTCTGGGGATTAAAGTCATGAATCTGTTCCAGTTTTCTTTTCAACGCCATTGCTCTCAAAGTGGACTTACGTTTAACTACCCCCTTGTACACCCTCAAAGAATCAAAGAGATCTGAGGGGATATCTACTGGGGGATACCATGATCTACCGGGGGATACATGTATAATGTATGTGTAATTGCATCATTTATTTAATTTTGACTGTTGTATAATTTCGTTAATTGGTGTAATTGATTAAATAAATAAAATTAAATTGAATAAATGAATTAATAAAATAAAAGTATAATCGGGACCGGTCAGTGTATGTTTTTAGATGACCATGGCTTTGGTCACAGTGGAGCCATATTGTAACAATAACATAACAAGTACACAGTGTCCTAATTGGCAAACAATCAAAGCATGCAAAACGTATGTTAATCACGGTTTTTATGTACTAGCGCACTTAATATGCGCCTTTGTTTGTACTGGATTATGTTAGATAATATCTTATTGAAATTGTGTCAATGACTTTTTTTTTACAACTAGCTGATGGAACAAGCAGATGGCCCACCTGATATTAAATGGCAATCATCACCTATAACGTAGCATTGCCTCGTAAGTCATGCCCGATAAGAACGGGCCCTGTGATGCACTGCCTTGCGTTCATTAACTGAGGCATATAGATGTTAAGCCTCATGTGCCTGTAATTACACCGGCAACCACACTCTTCAAACCGAAACACAGCGTTGCTGCTTGGCGACAGAAAAAGGCGTGGTGGTAGTTCTTTCCCAGACGAGCCCTTCACAAAGAGCTCTTAAAACTTTGACTTTGATGTTGGAATATATGCCTCAAACGGTGAAGGACAACATCGTGAGAAGAGTAGTAGAGCTCTTTGTGAAGGACTCGTCCGGGGAAGCCCACCATGCTTATTTCAACCGCCAAACAGCGTTTCTATGTTTTGGTTTGAATGTTGTCTGTGAAATTACAGGCACATGAGGCTGAACCTGTAAGCCTCATGTGCCTCATGTTGATGACCGCAGGGCAGTGCATCGTAGGGTGCGGTCATACAGAGCGCGACTTACGTGGCAATGCTTTGTTTGGTCATCATCATCATCATCATTATCAGTCTAAAGAAGTCCACTACTGGACTTAGGCCTCCTCTATACATTTCCAGGAAGAACGATTCCGAGCCCTCTCCATCCACCGACTTCCCGCGATCCTGACAATGACGTCAGTCAATCGGGTAGGAGGGCTTCCCACGCTTCGTTTTCCTGATAAGTGGTTTTGTTACAGGTTACCATCAGGTTGACACTATGCTTATTCTATCATCAAGTTAAAAATGAACTATAATTATGAGCGTGGGTCCCACTGCTGGGCAAAGACCTCTCCCCATTCCTTCCACACATTCACAAAAAACAGTTATCTAGTGAAAAAAATATATTGGTGGACTTAAATATTGGTGGACTTTTCACACAGCACTATCTGGCCCCAAACTAAGCCAAAGCTTGTGATATGGGAACCAGATAGCTGATATACTACTTATATGCTTTGTTTTTTGTAAATACATACTTATAATATTATATAACACCCAGACAGAGAAGAAACATCTATGTTCAATGAGTTCACTACATAACTGTATTTAAAAACACTTAAACGACAACCAACGTTTGCTGTTGATTGCACTTAAAGATGAATGTGATGATGGACTGGACTGAAGATTGAGCCCTCACATTGAAAGTCAATTCAGAATTGATGGAAAATTCCATATATTCATATCAAAAGCGACAAATAGGATCGAATGATGCACCTACCCTACACCATTTACTTCCTCTCTTCAAAACCCAAAGAATCACACTAAAATCGTAACCTTTTCAAAACGTCGCAAACTAATTTCGTTACCTTTTGACGCTGAGCTTTTTACGATGATGTTTGTATCGTGAATAGATGGAGAAAACTTGTTAACAGTTTTTAATCTAGCTGAACTGAGATCGTTGAGTTATCAAAGTCGTTAAATTACGCGTAAACTAGATACGAATGTATCGTTAACAGTTTTAAGGTAAGCGATGGAGTAGATGGACGAAGTGGTAAAGTCAAAGTCAAAAGGTATCTATTCAATTGAATCACGAAGATCACTTTGAATTGGGACAAATGCTCTTTGAAAGATGTAGACGATCACTAAAAAACGATTTTAAAAGTTCATACTTCATAGGGTTAAATGGTTATCAAAGTTTGTATGGAATAAGAAGTAGTAGAGCTCTTTGTGAAGGGTTCGTCCGGGTAAGTACTACCACCACGCCTTTTTCTGCCGCGAAGCAGAGTTGCTGTGTTTCGGTTTGAAGAGTGTGGTTGCCGGTGTAATTACAGGCACATGAGGCTTAACATCTGTATGCCTCAAGTTGATGGACGCAGGGCAGGGCACGTTCCTATTGTGCGTGACTTGCGAGGCAATGCTTTGTTATAAGTGATGGTTACCACTTAACATCAGGTGGGCCATCTGCTTGTTTCAATAATATAAAAAAAAATCGTTTAAGCTATCGAAATAGACCAACAAGACTATTGAGAATAACTGACAGAACTACACTATCCAATTTATTTTTTATAGGCACTACTTGTTGGGACATGCAGATGGCCCACCTGAAGTTAAGTGGTAGCCATTACTAATAACAAAAACATTTCCTCGCAAATCACGCACGATATGAACGTGCCCTACGATGCATTGCCCTTGGCCATCAAGTTGAGGCATACATATGTTAAGCCTCATGTGCCTTTAATTTCACCGGTAACAACACCCTTCCAATCGAAACACAGCAACGCTGCTTGGCGGCAGAAATAGGTGTAATTACGGGCACATGAGGCTTGTTATCTGTGTGCCTCAAGTTGATGGACCTCAAGATGATTCGGGGCGGTGCATCGTAGGGCACGATGGTTACCACATAAGGGGCTGACAACTATCAAACAACTTCTCGCTCGCACGTTTCGACATGTTGAAAGATATAAAATCACTAAACTCATTTTCGAAAAATCGCAATCAACCAACTTGTGTGCAATCACATTGCACACAGTTTAGTAAAAATTTCATTTTGATCGATACAAGTTTTCCTACTTAAAGGTTTGCTTATGTAAGAAAACTAGTAAAGCAAACTTTTGAGTAGGACAACATCAGGTGGGCCATCTGTTCCATCAGCTAGTTGCATAAAAAAAGGGCAATGAGATGCGTAACAGACGTTTTTAGGTTATTGAAGATAATAATATAAAACTGGTTTGGATTAAAATGATATTTTTGCTTTTAACGTTATTAAGTGGTTTTATTATCTTCAAAAATGTTCAATTGTGTGAGCAAGAAGTTGTTTGACGGTTGCCTGCGTCTTAAAAGAAATCATAGTCACATCCGCTACTTCTAAGGTTACCAAGTTTCTTCAACATAACAGTTATTATAGTATTTAATGCCATTCATATAAAGTTTAGATTTTAGTATGACTTTGATGTGTCGACGTAGCAGGCTCAGACTAGAAATCTAAGTACGCTATCCAGTCAGATGTTTACAAGATAACCGCTAACTTATGAGATGCTGCGCTGTAGGCGGAGCGATTGAAGATACCTTATACGTAGGCCCTGTTTCCACCAGTACCTTAGATCTTTCATCATCAGCCTGAAGAAGTTCTCTTCTGTCCAGTAGTTTCCAGAAAGGTCGATAATCAAAGGTAGTCAAAAGGTATTTATTCAATGAAATCACAAGGATCACTTTGAAAAGTTTTAAAGCTATGTGAATCTAGGTGCCAATTCCACGCGACCAAGCCTAGAAGAACAGGCAACAAACTTACGGCTCGGTTCTTGAGCCGTAAGTTTGTTGAACGATACTGAGCCTTCTTCATACACCAATTTCCCGTTATATAATGATATATCGTTGTTAAGGTGGTAGAGACCGCTGGTGGTCTAGTTGTAGCGGCCCCGCCTTCTAATCTCATTCAGGAGGTAGTCAGAGTTAACTCTGAGTTAATCGAATGTGGACTTAAGTCCACATTCGATTTGGCACATACCTCGATTTTGCAGAGATGAGGGGATATCTACCGTGCATTGTCATAAAAGTCGAGAAGCTGTTTCAGTTGCTTCTGTAAAAAAAAATCCTGGTCAAAACGAACTATAACTATGCATAATCAAGTACAACCGTCAAAAAACTACTCACTCAAACATTTTTAAAGATATAAAATCATTAAATTAATCTTGGGCTTGTCCGGGGAAGTTCTACCACCATGCCTATTTGTACCGTCAAGCAGCGTTGCCGTGTTTCAATTTGAAAGGTGAGAGCACTGGTGGTCTAGTGGGGCCCCGCCTTCCGATCCTAAGGTCGTGGGTTCAAATCCGGTCGTGCACCAATCAGTTTTTCTGTCCAAAATGTATGTGCACAAATACTCTCAAACGGTGAAGGAAACAGCATGTTGTAGAACCGAAAAAGTTCTCTGCCTCTTTGAGGTGCACTTTAAATTATTTCACGACACTACTGTTTCAAAAGAAACTAGTAAAATGACAAGAAGAAGAAGATGAAAGGTTTTAGTTACCACTTAACATCAAGTGGCTTATCTGCTTGTTTCATCAACAAGTGATATAAAAACGTATCCCGGCCCTTATTCCCATAACACCATTTTCTTATGACTGTTTGAATCTCCGATTGCAAACCAGAGTACATCCCATGTGGTTCTGCAAACAAACCAATTTGTGCATTATTTATCAGAGATGCGCGCGCAGACCATAACCTCTGCCTTTATGTAACGCACTAGGGATGTTCTAGAACGATTTTGAGTTTGTGTGTTTGTAGTATGGAGCTTCAATGTATTAAACATGTAATATGTATAATACAATATTGAAGCTCCATATATTACCAAGGATCATACAAAAGAACGGTAAGAACCAAGCGTTAAGTTTGTTGCCTGATCTTCTAGGCTTTGGTCGTATGGAAATGACACCTAGATTCAACTAGGTGAATTGAAAGGCGTTTAAAAGTGATCCTTGTGATTTTATTGAATAAATACCTTTTGACTTTGATTGCGATTTTTCATTAATAAGTTCAGATATTTGTAAATATTTTTTAAAAGTTGGAATGTGCGAGGGAGGGGTACATTAGCAGTTGTCTTCGCCTTAAGAACAAGCAGTAGCGATAGCAATAACTGAAGAAATTGTAACAACTGTTACAATTACCGATGTAATATTACACAACAATTGTCTTGTAATATTACATAGGTAATGTCATATTAATGACATAGCTTTAATAGTTATAACTTATTGGAAATATCGTGCAAAAAATTAATGACTAGTTTATATCTAACTACTAAATACTAAAAAGGCGATGTTCAAATTATGTCTCAAAATATTTTGCAAATGAGATGATTCAGCACTACCTTTATTATCTACGTGTTTGTAAATTCCACTTCAAATTAAAATCAACATGGTGAGATTGTTCCACTCATGCTTAGGGTTATGTTTAGTTTTTCTGAAAAACAGCATCCGCCATTTGATGAACATAAAACTTACTAGCCACAAAGAGCTTGCCTTCTTCCTTCTACTAACGTATTCAGCATGCATCCGCGATGGAATTCATGGTGGTAATCAGAGGTCCCAACCAACTTGTTTTCATAAAATTTAGACGTTTGAATGGAGCGTTTTTGCTGACGCTAGGTCTAAAAAGTGTGTAAAAAACCAAACTAGCAAGTCAAGTCTAAGCCAAATCGTATTTGTTCAATTGCATCACAAGAATCACTTTGAAACGTCTTAAAGCTAGGTGAATATTGGTACAGCCTGTCCTAGCAGAGGCATGAGTAACGAATTTTAGAAATCTAAACATTCACCTAGTATAGTAGATCCACCTAGTATATAAGACGTTTCAAAGTGATCCTTGTGATTGTACTGAATAAAGACCGTTTTGATTTTGATTTTTTGAAAAAATAAACCTTTCAAAAAAAAATTGCTTCTTCTCTTTCTGAAAACCAGCGTCGCTCTGCAACACAACGTGTTGTGGAGTGGCTTTAAGCTGAGATGGGACCAAATTTGACCCACAGACGCACAGGGGCAACTCGCTGACACATCTTACTTTTTATTTTTATTTATTTTTTTATCCACTTTGTTTTTCTTTCTTTTTTTATAAACCTATGTATAGTTTCCTATAGTTATAGTTTAGTTGTAAGTTATTTTTAATTTCTTTTTTTTTAGCTGTGTCAGACGTTTTTCTCTGTGTATGTTTTTATGTGTGTTAAATAAAAATTCATTCATTCATTCATTCTTTCTTTAATTCAATTATTTGCTTTTTATGGCTTCCCATGAAGCATCTTAGAATTCTATTTTTATTTTCAGTACTTACTTTTGAATTCGTTTACGGATGTTAAATGACAGTCACCGTTTTTTAAGAACTAGAGCTAAAATATTAAATTTTAATGAGCGTATCGATTCAGTTTTTGTTACACTTTGATGCTGTTAGGTGCAAAAACTGTACAATGGATTTAAAGAGGTATATTTTGGATTGAAAACACATCTAACCTATCAAGAGGTTGAGAGAGGTTGAGACCTAAATTCCCTATGTATGTTCTCTTGATTTTATTTAAATTATTTTCTTTAGTATTTTTTATGTAAGACTGTACGACTGTATACACGAGCCATATTTTTTTGGTCAGTATATTAATATACGTACTTATCCTTATTAAAGAAATAAGCAAATTAAAGACGTAAATTCATGCACCGGACAATATTATCCCAGGATTCTAAAAAGAGGTTCTAGATTTCTAGATAATAGAAAATATTCTAGGAGAATCCTCTTAAAATCTTAAAATCCGCGACTTCCCCAAGCAGGTAAGCGTTTTTTCCAAGCTTGTCTTATTGAGGTAAGATAAGAAAATGGTTATTTCCGACAAAAACATATACAGTCAGGTTTTATTCTAAAGATTGGTACAAAATAAAGACTTATTTACATAGAGTCTCCCATCCCTAGTTTAATTAATAGAGCAATATGGAGTCAGGCGAGGTCCGTGCCTCCGTCGGCCGATAATTATCGTCTGAGCACTCGTTTCCTTGAATGTACTTTGTAATAAACGTCTACTGGTAGTGTCGTGCGGAGAAGTGATTTCAAGCATCTGAGATTATTTTTCTTCCAATTTGCACGGAAATTGCTACAAAACACTAATAAGCTCTTTGCGGTACGCAACGAAATATCAAGTCAGAAATATACAACCCAGGAAATTGCTGAACATTTTTTTTATATTTTATTTTTTTGCAAGTGATGTTTTGGCTGAATATTTCTTTGTAAATATATAAAAAAGCTTCACGTCACGTTTCACGGCCATTGTAGCTTATGTGACCGATTGGATTCGACAACAAAACCTAACCCTTTCAGATTTCGATAAGTCTAGAGAGTTGTAAAAAAGTCTATAATGTCTTACTAAAGGCATTGCCCCAGTTTATCCTTATTTGAGGGTCATAATTTTCATTAAAAACCATTGTATACATTATCATTTCATCCCGATTTTTCGGCACAGCAAATATTTTACATGAAAATTATGTTCAACCATGCTAATTTATAAAGTTATATTTGAGGGCCTTTTGGCATATCTATCATTTATATTTGGCATATCTTTGAACATTAAAAAAGATGGTAATTTATTATGAGCTTTTGTCTCCGCTAGTACTTGCTCATCATTTTTGCGTGTGCTCATAATGCCAACGGGTCCGGTCAACATTCTAACCTCGTGTCGGGTTACACTCCAAGCTCAGAGTTCCTGGAATACGGCAGACGACAGATTAAAGTAGGTGCGTCATGTAATGAGGCTGACAGCTGTCACCGAACGAAGAGCTATCTAGTAGTCTAGTGTGGCCCCTAAGCACGCAACATGGACCACCCTAGAGTCTAAATGTGCCGGATATAGGAGTCCAACACAAGCTAGGTGTGACTCTACCTTCTGATTGTGAGATCGGGTCAGTTGGGTTCGAATTTAGTCTGAAAAAAGAGAAAGATTAGTTAATTTGGTTGTATTACATTTGGCAGTGCTGATAAAATTACTCGGTGAATTATATACACGTGGGCTGTATGTTTCATTAGCAAGTTGTATAAAATACATAGGTAAAATGACGGTGGTAGTTTCTAAGGAAACCTTTATACTTGCTGCCGTTCAAATCAATATTTATTCGGTAGTATAGTCTGCAACCATTAAGCCTATATACTTTACTTACTATTTCCTAAGAAGCGGCTTCAGTCATGCTGTAAGTAGCAGTGGCTTCATGTTTTTTTCCCAGCAATAAAGTATTTTATAAGAACCGAAGATCTTTTTGATCCTAAGGGTCGAACCCAGTTATGTACTAAACCAATCATTGATGGTGTGCAATGTAGTCCTCTCAAACAGTGAAAGAAAACACCCTAGGGATGTTAGTATCCTACACAGCAACGCTGCTTGGCAGCAGAAATGAGCGTGGTGGCAGTACTTCCCCGGGCGAGCCACACACAAATACCTCTACTACTAAATGAGATTATGGTCAATTGGCATCAGCCTCCAGCAATTTTCTCGCATAAAACACAGCGATGCCTGTCATATTATGACAATAGTATCAGCAGTAAACACAAGCCAACACGACTGACCTTGCGTTGCCATAGTTCACACCGTCCCTTCACTGTGAAAATGTGGAAAAAACTTGACAATGGAATGGCCCTCATGCATTCGGTTAGAATACTCAGCCGATAGAATGGAAATTCCCGCATTTAGACAGTCTTATTCAGTATATTTATTGCATTATTTCATGTATAGGTTTGACATTGTCAGGACTAAGTTTTTGAGTATAGATTACATAATGTGCCCAGTGGCATTATTCTCTATTGTCAATGCAATCGCGTTACACAGATACGACTAGACAGCGGCGGGAAATCGGACAAAACCGTATTCCCTATGACTTACTTGTCATTCCTAGTTTTCATTCTTAGTTCATTTTTTGGTTTATGAATCGCGTTTGCGTTTAGACCACGCTGTGACGTCACACGGTTATGGCACGGAATCTCCTATGTCATAGAGAATAATGCCCCTGGAAGAGTATTGCAATCGATATTTAGTCCGTCCGAAATAAATAAATGGACTTCTCACAGCGTTACCGGACTTTTACAGTGTAAAGGATTTCACGGTAGGATACAAAACCTGTATGACGTCACGATAAATATGGCCCTAGCGGGTTGAGATTTCTTATGACTTCAAGTATACAAAACTTACTCGAAAAACGAGCTTTATACAAAAACAGTGACTTCAAATTCAAATCAGACTCGGGCCACGGTTAAGAATACCGCTACAATCGATTCTAAACTTCAAACTAAAAGAGTTACAGTTCTATGCACTAGTATTATTTTAAGCGTTCTTAGAGAAGACAATCGATTACATGCGTTCATATGCAGTTTATTGATTATTGTTGACGATAGGCCCGACTGGGAAAGGAGTGCCTCAAGGCTGAGTTTTAGGACCACTACCTTTTTGTCAGATATATTATTGCTATTTGTTTATAAATAATGTTGTAGTTATGACCCCAAATGAGTTATAATTTGCAAATGCATGTTAACAAACGTTTTATTTCCCGATGTTTTAGTTTAAAATACTTCAGTTTCGTTTGTAAGATAAAAATCGTTGTATATATACATTTTTGTATATAATTTGATTTTAGCGTTTATTTTACTAGCGTCCGTCAGTATTACACAAACTATGCAAGTTTCATCCAATTTCGTTCAATCTTTACGAAGATAAGAAGAAAAAGTTCTAAGCTTTGACCAAAAGAAGAAGAACTAGAAAAGTCCATTAACTTTTACCGCTAATTGTATCAGTTAATTAATTCTGCTATTCTGTAATATACCTTATAGTTTCTAAACAAGGTGCTCCAATACTTGTACTTAAAACTTGAGGAGGCTAAAGTACCCATCAATATGATTAACTTTTTCTAAGGAACCAACACTGTGAACGCGAAAAAATACAGCTGTTTCATACATTTTAGCCAGGTAGGTATAGAACTTTTGCATAAAACTTTTGCAAAGTTTTTTATTTCGCTTTTACAATGTTGGTTCCTTAGAAAAAGTTATTCATATTGATGGGTACTTTAGCTCCCCGAAGTTTTAAGTACAAGTATTGGAACACCTTGTATAGCTCGAAGAACCGACAGCCCTAGAGAATAAAGGTTGTGAAGTGGTGTCTGCCAGTTCGTCAAGTCTCGCCTGCCAGTTCGTCATGTCCTCAGAGGCTGTACTGTACAGTGTCCAGTGTACGGTACAGAGCAGGCACCAGCCTTGTGCTCCTTAGCGGAACAATGTGCGATAAGGCGCAATTACGTGCGCCACCCCTCGCCGGCGATTCGGCGGGAAATTCCTCAGGAGCATGTCGCTACGAACATCTGGAGATGGTACTCTGGAAATAGAAATTTGGGATTTGAAAATTGGATAATGAATTAATTTTTTTAGGAAGATTAAATATTTCAAATTTCTTTAAATATTTTTCTTATTTTTTTTTGATCAGTTAATATCTCTAGATCATTTGCAACGGTCTGCAGGTAGCTCAACTGTTTCATATTTTGTACGTTTTGTTAATTCTTGTATTCATTGTAATTTTCTTTGTTTTTATTGAAATAAATGTTTTTTTTAAGTAATTTGCATTGTGCTGTCGGTTTTACTATGTAAACATATATAGGTATACATATAATCCACCTAGCCGTTTTCGGCTACAGAGACTTAGCTTTTAGACTTATATTATTATTAGTATGGGCTCGGATGTTTAGCCCTCATATGGCTAACGTATCCTATTTTGGCGCAGATAGTGCAAGTATGTATACATAAAATGGTGAGAGCAAGCTGGTACAATGATGGAGCCAAGATTTTTTCAACAAATAGGATATAGGATAATTGAGCTGAAACTATGTTAGAATACAAAGGGGCATAGCAGGATAGTGCATTGTGTTTGGCATAGCTAACATCACGAGCTCTCAGTTCTGGGCAAACTACCAGTTTACGTTATACATTTAGACAGCGTGGACGGAAATGTTGCCGTCCATATGTCTGCGGCAGCGTCGCCGGCAATGTGTGTTCACAACACGGGCAACGCGAGCGGCAACGCGAGTGGACATGGAAGTGGCCTGTTTACATTCTCGCATTGCCCAAGTCCTTGCTCATGTCTCTGCACATTTCCACGGACATGAGCTGAGTGTAAACGGGGTACCTATAAGGACTATTAGTACCATATCCTATATTTAGTAGGCCGGTGTGCGCGAGCGCTAGGTGTTAGCGATAGCATCGCCGGCGGAACCCTCGGTCATCTCCGATTCGCAGATTCCATTCACGCGGGATTTTAGCGCGTGTTGATTTAACACCAATTATGGGCTTCCTTGTTCCTACACGCCGTGCGGATTGTACTGTATTTTACTAAATAAATAATAAATATTTTAACAGCGGGCTTGCTACTTGTCAAGAATACCAACCTGTACAATGTGGGTGCCAAAATGTGTTATTTCGACGTTCTTCTGACTTGTTGCCTGGTCTTCTAGACTTGGAAGTGGCTAGATTCACCCAGCTCCAAGAGGTTTCAAAGTGATCCTTATGTTTCAATTGAATAAACCTTTTGACTACCCTCTTAGACCGGGCTTTCAGAAACCCTCTTAGACCGGTTTCTGAAAGCCCGGTCAAACCTAATCGGATGTCAAGTCACTAATTGCTATCTCTATCTAATTCGACGTAATAGCTGAAATGGCGAGTGACTTGGCATCCGATTACTTTTGATAGAGCTTTCAGAAACCGGCCGTAAGGTTCCAATTAGGTCCTATTGTATGCCAGACACCACAACGGGCGGTAAGATTATGCTCCTCAATGACTAAAAGTCGAGCTGTCAGCTGTCAACGAGCAGTTTGACATTGCTAAGGTTATTCGTCACATAACCTACATTTACCTCTAAATCTTCATCAAAACAGAATCCATTAATCTATTTTGTGTTTTTATTATTAATGCCGGTGCTTTTTGCTCTCGATACAAAAGAGCATGTTATTAAAACGCAAAAAATAATAAATTTTTCACAGCATGTAGTCTTATTCAATTATCCTTAGCATTTTTGCTTTGCAAAAACTGTTGACCTTAATTTATCGTGCCGTCTTGGAAGCGATGAACTGCAATTATTATTGTATAGGGGGTAAATACTACTGCTGTAAGTTATACAACTCTTTGAGAAGGACTCGTCCGGGGAAGTACTACCATCACGCCTTGTTCTGCCGCCAAGCAGCAACGCTGTGTTTCGGTTTGAAGAGTGTGGTTGCCGGTGTAATTACAGGAACATGAGGCTTCAACATCTGTATGCCTCAAGCTGTGAATCGTAGGGTACGTTCCTATCGAGCGTGGCTTACGAGGTAATGCTATGTTATAGGTGATGGTTACCACTTAACATCAGGTGGGCCATATGCTTGTTCCATCAGCTAGATGTATAAAAAAAAAATTATGATAGGTATTAACAATAAGTTTTCTGAAAAAACTGAAAAAAAAAACTACACGTGACGGGTTGCAAGCCCAGCGCCGCTATAAGTATAATTAAGATTACTTCTTTAATATAGTCCATGTAAAGTAATGGCTGAACTATAGCGCTCACAAAAAATGCTTTGTTACATGAAGCGCAGGGCGCAGTGGCGCATGGAAGACCCATCCGCAGTAGAACATGGAAGGATATTTTTAGACCGGATTTTCTTGCAGAATTATGAAGATGACAAGCGGCAAACAACTTCTCGATCGCTTAAATCAACATTTTTGATGACTTAAAATCACTGACTTAAGTTATGAAAAGTATTATTTTTCATAACTACTACTAACTAACTAACGTATATAAGTATTAGTTTGAAAATCGCAAACAACAAAGTTTTCGATAACTTTACAAAGATTCAGCGAAAATATAATTTTGTTCCAATTATGTATCTTTAGTAACCTTCCTAAATGTTTGTTTAAATAGTTTTCGTACTTAATCAAACTTTTTGGTCAGAAAAATTATATATTTGCCTGATTTTTTTCCTAAAAACCTTCAGTAATTTTATATTTTCAATAATTATGAAATATGTGAGTGTGAAGTTGTTTGACGGTTGTCAGCCACTTAACTGAAAAGCTTCAAGTTACATTATATTGGGCAATGGCACCTTAGAAACTTGTGATCTTAATTTTGTGAATAAGATTGTAATAATAAAATAAATAAAAATAAGTATTTTGATGTCTTAACACACATTTTTTTCGTATAACTTAGGAGTGACCCTAATAGGTAAACATACGATAGTCGGCGGTCGAGATAGGATCTGTGGAAAACCCTTTGTTCAAGGTTATGAGAACGATTACCAAGCTGGATTAATTATTATTTATGGCACTACAGTGTGTGAGGGCTTGAGACAGTAAACTACACTGTAGATCTTATTTTATTGAGTCACTAGAATTATATATATAGTTCAGTTTTTTATTTATTTACTTGTATATTTTATACTACTTGCTGAAGGAACATGTATATGGTCCACCTGATGTTGAGCGGTCACGACCTGTATGACCTGGCTTACGGTGCACTCTCCTGCGTCTATCAACTTGAGGCATACAGATGTTAAGCCTCATGTGACTGTAATTTAACCGTTAACGTTGGAAATATAGAGGTAGTAGGATTCATTTATTTGTTTTTGAAAGCGCTGGTCTAGTGGTAGCATCTTCTACCACTAGACCGATCCTAAGTTTGTGGGTTCAAAACCGGTCGTGCACCAAAGAGTTTACTGTTAAAAAAATTATGTGCACCGTGCTAGAACTTTCAAACGGTGAAGGAAACGGGCATGTCATAGAACTTAAAAAGTTCTAAAACATTGTTTCAAGTGTTTTAAAAGAGCCACTTTGAGGCGCACTAAAAATTCTTTCACCACACTGTTTTGAAAGAACCAAGAGACACGACAAGAAGAGAAAGGTTTTTTAAGAGTAGTAGAGCTCTTAGTGAAGGGCTCGTCCGGGGAAGTACTACCACCACGCCTTTTTCTGCCGCCAAGCAGCAACGCTGTGTTTCGGTTTGAAGAGTGTGGTTGCCGGTGTAATTACGGGCACATGAGGCTTAACATCTGTATGCCTCAAGTTGATGGACGCAGGGCAGTGCATTGTGGGGCACGTTCCTATCGATCGAGACTTGCGAGGTAATGCTTTGTTAAAGGCGATGCGCCATCAGCCTGTTCCATCAGCAAGTTGTATAAAAAAAGAGTAAAATTTATTTATTTTCCAAGTTCAAAGTGACCACAGTTCCCAGTTATCATCGTTCCAGAACAAGAAGCTTCACTTCACTATGTACGTACGCTATTGTTCTTAGCGCGGATAAATTATCCTTTTTATATGACTTAAATAGTCAACAGCGACTTTTTAATCCTTACCACAATCTACCAACTCAATCTCTGCTTTAGCACCTTGAGTATCAAAGTCATTTTTGTCTGAAGTTTAGCTTTTGTATAGGTTTGATGTCTGTATTTAAAATGTGGATGGGTGCCAATTCTCAAAGATTGAATAAAAGGATTAAATGCAATGAAAAGGTGACTTTTTGTAGCACAGATAATATCTTCATAATGATAAAAGGGGTAGTAATCTGTAACTGTCTGTTTGTCACCGTTTGTCTGTATCTGAGCAATGTTTTACACCTTGGAGGGCCTATTCTGAAGTGTGTCGATATTTTGTAAAAAAAATATTTATTATAATAATGTATTTTATTTCAACTTGGAGTCAATGCAATATCGAAAAAATAATGCGCGCAATATTAGTGCTTATTTCACCATCACTGAGTTAAGTTAACATATATAAAAAAAAACTGCAAGATACCTTAGACTAAAATATCTTTACATGAGTTTATGAAAATGGTGTGGTTTGTAAGCTTGCAAGTAAGTTAAATGTAGTACTTATTTAAAGTCTATTTCACACTATTTGCTTATGGAAAAAGCAGATGACCCACCTGATGTTAAGTGGTTACCATCAGCTATAACAAAGCATTACCTCGCAAGTTACGCACAATATGAACGTGCCCTATGATGTACTGCCCTGTGTCCATCAACTTGAGGCATACATATGTTAAGCTTCATGTTTTTGTAATTTCACCGGCAACCACACACTTGAAGCCGAAACTCCACAACGCTGCTTGGCGGCAGAAACATAAGTCTATTAGTATGATGATGATTTGATTATTTGCACTGCACTTCAATGTATCTTTGCATCGAGATGACCTTAGCTTTTTATATGCAGTTTTTCTTCACCGATTCATGCAAAAGTTTTTACGAATGTTTATCCTTTTTGTGGAAAAACAGTAACCAAGTGATGCTTTGAGTCGACACTGTCATTAGTACAGATATTTGTTCCAGTACACGAACATACTAATTCGAACTAAGCCTCGGTTTTCTAAAAAGAGGGCGACGTCAGTTTTTGACGTAGAAAAGAATCTCGCGGAAAATTTTGACTAGTTTTTTACACATGCTCTATTTTGTAGCTGGACAATAACAAACGGAGACATAAAAGGTGTAGGTTACATTCCTGCGGTGTGACAAATATTTTGCACGAACTTTGAGAGGCTCACAACCGTCCAATCGTAAATTCCATTTTTTTTATATTGAAAATTGTTCATTTTTTTTGTTCAAATCGCAAACAACAACAAAATATTTGATATGATAAAGATCCAGCAAGAATCATAATCTTGATACAACAAGTTTCTCTATCAAAAACACTTATTGAGTACGAAATGTTAAAATGTTCGAGCGAGAAGTTGTTTGACGGTTGTGCGACATATTTATTTTTTATATAATTATAGTAAGGCTGTAATTCTTTTACACCAACGACACAACAAAACCTAATGGAGTAGTCAATCTAGCTATAACAATATTGTTGTAATGACTATTGGGAGTTTGTATAGTTGTTATATCGGTGACCTTCAGACTACGGCCGTCAAAAGACGCTCACGGCTTTTTAGAAAATGCTAAACGTGATCTGTGAATTTATTTCTGTGTTTTCCTTCTCATAATTATTACGATCGGGTAAGTACCTATACCAATAGTACCTAATGTATATTTTTTAATGTTAGCTTATAAAAAACAGCTTCATACAAAAAAGCAGGCGAAATCGAACGCGAAAGTTGGTCAAAGTGAAATTCAATAGGTATTTATTCAATTGAATCACAAGGATCACGCTTTTTTTTTTACAATGTATAGACCGTCCTTTGACTACAATCTCACCTGGGGCCTTATGCTCACTTCGAGCTAGATTATCTCACGGTGGAGATGACGTCATATCTCGTTCGATAACTATTTATCCCCATTCTCACCATCTCACTCCCCAATTTTCTCATACAAAGTTCATGCGAGACGCAACGTCAACGAGTTATTGAAAGATCATCTCCTTCGTGAGATAATCTCGCTCGAAGTGAGCATAAGGCCCCTGATGGTAAGCGACGATGTAGCCGACGTTGGAGCAGAACGGTCTAGAAGACACCTATTCACTCTTGCCTTGAAGAGACTGATATTGTAGTGATCAGGAAAAACAGACGACGGTAAAAGTAAAGTAAAAATGTGTTTTATTGACATAATTAGTTACAGTATTGTTATTGAATCCATGGCCTCCCGAACTAGTAAAGAAACTGTGTTCCAGGAGCCAGGTAATGACGGTATTTCACTTTAAATGTCCTAAAGCTAGGTGAATTAAGATGCTAGTTCCACGCGACCATCCACGGTATTCCCGCGAAAAGCTTATCGATCGATTTCAGAATAGGGTCCCAGATTCCCATATTATTATGACACGAGTTTTTATGATTTCCGATATTTATGCGTCAACACGAGCTAAACGTTTGATAGCGATCAGATGCGGGTTCGATTCCGTTTGGGGATGCTACGGGGATGAAAAACGGTTAGGGGTTTGGAGATGAAACGATAGGGACCGTTGTGAGACATCTGTTAAAGAGTTCGTTGCTTTGTGATTTCTAAGCGGGATTTCTTCAGATGGGTGACCGCTAGTCTTCCGTAGGCGACTGGGAGACACCGCGACACTGCGTTATAAGGTGCCCTCAATCCGTGATTCTTAGGTAAATAATTTAATTTTTAAATATAGATCAAAATAGATTTTTTTGCAGAGTCTATAACTAA
Source organism: Chloroclysta siterata (assembly GCA_932294275.1). Taxonomy (NCBI): domain Eukaryota; kingdom Metazoa; phylum Arthropoda; class Insecta; order Lepidoptera; family Geometridae; genus Chloroclysta; species Chloroclysta siterata. The sequence goes on along the minus strand of OW028590.1, from coordinate 28,707,842 downwards.
ATTGTCTGAAATTAAATTTACATTTAAGTTTATATTTCAAATATTCGTAAACGTAGGTGATGGTTATAAGGCCATCTGCTTGTTACATCAGCAAGAAGAGTATAAACAGCACCCGGAGACGAAGGTTAAGCTGAATTTTATTTCTATATTTCTTGTTTCATTTACAACTATTAGACTAATCATAGGTAACCAAAGTACATTTTTATGTACAAATTAAAAATACATTTTAAAATTATAGGTGTATTCCAAACATTCAAAATTATCCTAAACAAAATCAATTTTCATCTTAAAAACTCAAATAATACAAAAATGAAGTATATTATCTTTGGGTCTGACAATGAATTTTTAATTTGTACAGTTTTCTGCACAGTGTGTACCAATGAGTACTCAAAAATATAGCTCCGGGTCATAGGTGTCTCATGAGTAACGGTAACCAAGTAAGTTTGTTGCTTATTCTTCTAGACTTGGTCGCGTGGAACTGGCACCTAAATTCACTTAGCTTTTAAACAAAGTGACCCTTGGGATTCAATTGAATAACTTCCTTTTGACTTTATGTCTGCTATTACACCTCATTATAATTACATCTTATAGAATCAATAATCACATAATTCTACAACTTGTAAAGCTTCATACAGATTACGTAGCAAGGGGCTACTAATTAATGTTGATACACGGCCGTGTACAAATTGCTGCGCGCTACCAAATTGAGTCATAACTACGTTCACACCTGTCTACCTAGGTAATTATGATTGACTGTGTAACTAGTAGCTAGTACGAGAAGCTGTAGAAAAGTAGACTAAGACTGTTTTAATCTATTAACTTCGAGTATCTCGTTGGCTTTGTGGCTCAGTCACGCCCTAACCGCTGAACTGATTGGGATGAAACTTAAAATAAAGATAGTTCGTAACCTGGATTAGTATGGCTATTTTTGGCCCAAAAATTTAAAGGAACGGGGTAAAAAAACAAAGCCGAAAGAGAAAACGTCTTTTTAAAAAGAAACGACTTAAACGTGGCTACTTCTTGAGCAATCCGCGAGCGGTTAAAAAAATATTACAAAAAAAAAAATATATACAAGGTGTTCCATAAGTTGTGTATAAAAACTTCAGGGGGCTAAAGTACCCATCAATATGAACAACTTTTTCTAAGGAACCAACACTGTGAACGCGAAAAAAAAAACAGCTGTTTCATACATTTTAGCCTGGTAGGTATTGAACTTTTGTATGAAACAGCTGTTTTTTTTTTCGCGTTCACAGTGTTGGTTCCTTAGAAAAAGTTGTTCATATTGATGGGTACTTTAGCCCCCTGAAGTTTTCATACACAACTTATGGAACACCTTGTATATATACAAGGTGTTCCATAAGTTGTGTATAAAAACTTCAGGGGGCTAAAGTACCCATCAATATGAACAACTTTTTCTAAGGAACCAACACTGTGAACGCGAAAAAAAAAACAGCTGTTTCATACAAAAGTTCAATACCTACCAGGCTAAAATGTATGAAACAGCTGTTTTTTTTTTCGCGTTCACAGTGTTGGTTCCTTAGAAAAAGTTGTTCATATTGATGGATACTTTAGCCCCCTGAAGTTTTTATACACAACTTATGGAACACCTTGTATATGTATTAAATATCAATTTCCTGCCGTTTACTTTTTATTGAAAATACTTAATAAATATTTCAAGCACCTAAAAATAATAAATAAATAAATATAAATATTGGTGGACATTCCACACAGCACTATCTCGCCCCAAACTAAGCCAAAGCTTGTGATATGGGAACCAGATAGCTGATATACTACTTATATACTTTTTTTTTTTGTAAATACATACTTATAATATCATATAACACCCAGAAAGAGAACAAACATCTATGTTCATCACACAAATGTTTGTTCTCGGTGGGAATCGAACCCACAGCCTACGGCGCAGAAGGCAGAGCTACTACCAACTGAGCTGTGAAGGCTGTCGAATAAAATATTTAAACCATAGAATAGATAGAAAACTGGTCGAATTTTCAATAATAACATTTTATAAATTAACACTTAGACTACATTGCTAGTTTTCCTAAGAAATTAAATAAAAGTCAAAATCAGCTACGTGCGTACGCGCACCGCACTATAACGAAAGAGATTAGAGGCTTTCATAGCGCCGCCATTCATCGCCTATTTATTTATGTTATTCGTGACGTTTCAATTTTGACAGAACCCGCGACCCACAATCCGATTTAAAAAACGATTTGTGTAACGATCTTCGAAACGAATTGTAGCTTCTGAATGCTTCAATACTCTATGCAAGTTTAGGTTAGGTAAAGCTGCGTTCACATTGAATCTTGTCACATTTTGGTATATTCAATGTGAACGCATGACATAGTGTACGTTACCTGCCTACCTTAGCACTTTTTTTTATGAAATGAAATGAAATTTATTGAGTACTAAACATCGATGTTAAAATAACATTTAAATGTAATTTATAACATACACATATTTTATTGAAGCCTCAGATCTCTAAACTAGACTTTGACAGTCTGTACGATAGACATCTGCGCTCCCCCCTAAATTAATGCACGAAAATTAGTATATATTTTACATTTACTATTTATTAAAACCTTACTATAAAAGCGCTCCAAAAACAGAAAAAGACAAACCAAAAAAGAATACTATATAAACGACCTACCAATATGATTAGGGTAGGTATATTGATTATGTAGGTACCAAGGTATGTTTTCTTTCTTTCTATGAAAGTGTGACTGCATTTTCATTTGACGCTGCCAACCATCAGAAAACTTATCAATCGCACATTTCAACATTTTTGAATATACATAAAAAATCACTGAATTTAACTATGATAAATCTTTGACAAGCAAGTATTGAAGAATATTATTTCGAAGGTTAAACATTTACTACTTTTAGGTAGTAATATATGCAGGTCAGGTTTTGGAATAGTTTTAGCTGAATTGTTGTAAATTTAAAGTTAACTTGGTGGCTAGCAATTTTTCAGAATTACCTACAGAGAATTTATATCTTAAACAAAATCGGCCAAAAATCACGTTTGTTGAATGGGAGCCCCCTTAAATATTAATTTTATTCTGTTTTTTTAGTATTTGTTGTTATTTCGGCAACAGAAATACATCATCTGTGAACATTAGTAATTAGTAACCTAGCGGTTGTCAGCACGTTAACATATGAAATTAATACTCTGAAGTCACGATCGCGGTGCTAAACTATAGACAGTCAAAAATTTACAAAAAATAAATTCCTCTGCAGTTATTAAAAAGGACGGCAAACAATTGTAGACGTATTTTTAAATCAAATGGTTTGACAAAAACTCCGTATGTACTTCTAATGCTCTGCGCAACATTGCACAATTAAGTACACGCCCTAATACTGTGCTATCTACTTACATGCATGTACGTAAAATCCACACACAATAAAACCTTTTTTTGTAACACTGTAATCCAGTTAGCGGTCACCCCTGCTTCATAAATAACTTTATTCGTGCAGAGGTCTTTGTATTCTGGTTTATTTCATAATTCGAATTTGATTTGAACCAATTAGAGATGCTTACTCAGTTGCCTTCGCTATTGGGTTTCAATCTTTTAAAAGTTTGAATTATAGAAAACATACGGAGCATAATTGCGCGTCAGTAGTTTTTATAATATAACTTTAATGCAAAAAATAACCGACTTCAAATATACAGAAAAACATCAAACAAAAATTTTACTGAAAGAAATCAAAAACACAAACGTCACCTTTTTTTGTATTTGTTGTTTTTTTTTCAAAAAGCCCTCGTTTTGTATGGCATATAATATCTAGTAAAAAATAATACAAGTTGCTTTGGCTAACGACATTAGAATAATGAATATAAAAAATACAAGCAAATTGCTAAGGAATTAAACACTACCACAGACGGTTTTTGTTTTGTTTTGTTGTGCCTTTTTTTCGAGACTGTTTTGTTTGATGTTTTGTTGAAAAACAATGAAATTTTATATAAACAAAAAATAAGTGAAAAGAAAAAATAATTTATTAAAAAAAGCATTTATTAAAAAACACAATGCGTTACTGTATTAGTCAGTAGTGTACCAATAATGAGATTTGAAAATCTAGGTTTTAAATATAATTTTTTAAATAGATATCTACCTGTAATCTTGTTTTTATTTTTTCGAAAAAAAGTGTAAATTTCATTTCGCAACACTCGGCGATCACGTTCGAAATTAAAATCCTTGTATTTACAGCTCAAAATTAAAATCATCAAAAATCGGCATATTTCCTTTACCGAGTTGCACTGGTCATGAGCCAATCAATGAAACGAATCAATCATTGCTGATCAGTGCGCGGCATTCAATGCCAGAATAATAATATTGAATAGAACGAAAAAATATTGGATAGACGAGATGTGAGAATTTGTCTAATTACTGAACTACATGTCGAGCGCTGGGGCCTAACCACGAATACATTTTGATATTTGTGGCGTTAACGTAACGTACCGATATTTATTTATTATTATTTATAACTATGTATAAAATTAATAAATAAAATAAATATTGGTGGACTTTCCACACAACACTATCTAGCCCCACGCTAAGCCAAAGCTTGTGTTATGGGAACCAGATAGCTGATATAATACATATATACTTTTTTTTGCAAATACATACTTACAGAGAACAAACATCAATGTTCATCACAGAAATGTTTGTTCTCGGTGGGGATCGAACCCACGGCCTACGGCGCAGAAAGCAGTGCTACCACCAACTGAGCTGTGAAGGCTGTCAACTAACTATGTATATTATGATAATTTATTAGAAAATTAACAGCAATTACAATTCTACAATAGCTGGGTTTGTGCAATCTTAAAAAAGGGCAAATAATTGATATTCGACCTTATTCTGTTGTAGTTAGGATACGTATACGCTAACGTTAAATTCTTTCGTGATTAGGCTCCTGATGGTCTAGTGGTGGTAGCGGACCGCTTTGCGATCCTAAGGTCGTGGGTTCAAAGTCGTGCACTAATGAGTTTTTCTGTTCAAAAATGTATGTGCCAATACTCTCAAACGATGAAGGAAAACAACGTGAGGAGACCGGCATGACGGCAAAAAAAATTTCTAAAACATGTGTCAAAGTCAAAGAGTTTTTTTTAAATCATTATTTATGAAAGAAAAAAGATTTACATGATTTTTTCCAAGCAACGTGCGTCGCTGTGTTTCGTTTTGAAGGGTGTGTATGCCGGTGATACCTATGTCTGTAATTTTACAGACATAATGAGGCTTTTTTTATACTACTTACTGATAGAATGAGCAATGCTATTGCACAGAGCTTTATTGCGATATTTCATTAAGTAATAAGTTCAGAGATTTTATATCTTTCGAATGAGCGAGAAGTTGTTTGACGGGTATCAGCCTCTTAATTCCATACAGCCTGAATTCCTTGCACGGTTCCCATACAAAAATCTCACGTGAATCGATTTCGAATTCGCAATGAATACTATGACCAATTTTTAAATCAACATTCTATTTCACCTAATCCGTTTACTGTGATCGATGGATCGTATCTTTGCTTTGCTTAAGAAGCAGGCGACGTTATATGACGTTCGTGAAATGCGAGAATTTGACCAAATATGTTGATGAGAGGTACCTATAACAGCGAGAATGTTTGAAGAATTTTATGTGAGTTTCATTTTATCATTTCAGGATCGTTTACTACCGAACGATCCCTCCTGTCGTCCACTAGAGGGAACAGTAACTGCTTCGACTTTCTTACGTACCAACCAGAGAAAATACTGTAAAAAAAATTGTGCACAATTTTACTTTTCTCAAACAGTGAAGGAAAATATCGTGAGAAAACCGGCATGTCCTACCTAGAACCTAAAAAGTTCGATAACAAGTGCTCGAAAGGAGCCTCTTTGAGGCGCACTTAAAATCCTTTCACCACACTGTTTCGAAATATATAGTGACACGAGAAGAAGACCTACTAAACACAGATATCGAGATTGGTTCTTTGATGTAACTTAGAAAATACTCTCGGTAATATTACGGCCGCCAACATCACGGTCAACAGTAACTTCGGAATACAAAGCTTCGGCGAGGCTAATACGATTTTAAATGGAAATTGTGGGGCGTGTCTCTGACGTCATAATTAAGGCAATAATCCTATTTATTGAGACGTTTTAGGGTTGAAAAGGGTTTTAGTTGATTTTGCCGACGTTACCCTGTCTGTTTCTTATTTTTTTTAAATATGTATAAAATTGTAAAATGAAATGAAATGACATAATTTATTTGCGTGAAGTATGGTACATTATTAAGATATTAGGGATACTGAAAGAATCTCACACTTCGCCAGAAAAACCTAGCATGCAAATATAATAGAGAAAATCACAATATGGTGGAAACCTACTTAAGGTTTGTACAATTTTACACAGTATGGTATTATTAAAACCAATTCTTCTTCTTCTGGTCGTGTCACAGGTTTCTATCGAAAAGTGCATTCATATATTTCTACGAACAAATTAAAGACAATTTAGGTTCATGTTTAGTTTGGCAAAATAGAGTTGATAATTACAGGGGCGCCACTTTCCATACAATTTCAAATCAAATCAAACCAAAATCAAATATGTTTATTTGGGAAACAAAAATACCAGTTACTTAAAGTAGGGAACGATGATATCTGCAGAAGTATTAAACTGTGTCGCAGATACCAACGCCCTCCTCGAGTGCAGTGGAGATACTAATAATAAAATACAAAATATAAACGAGGTGTACATAATTATAAGTAAAAAGAAGTTATTTGACATACACTCGTATGTCAAATTAGTTCAGTTTCTAGACTTTTCGTCAAGCTGTCGTTTAAAAATAAAGCATGTAAAAAATACATTCTGTTTTCAAAAAACTGCTTTGCTTTTATTTTGTTTTAAATTTCGAATAATAGAATGTCTTATTTTTAAAGGTGCGGTGAGTGCTGTATTTCGCGTGCGTTAAAAGCTTTACTATAAGAACAAAATGCTTGTAAAGGTAGCACTGGTTCACAAATTATTTAATTCTAAATGTCAATAATATTATGATTAAAAATAATAGTAGTCATAAGTAAATAGTAGTAGTAATAATTAGATGTAAGTAATAAGTGATAAGAAAATATCAAATATTGTAACGGTAGGAACCAAGCCGTAAGTTTGTTGCTTGTTCTTCTAGGCTTTGGTCGCGTGGAACTGGCACCTAGGGTCACCTAGCTTTAAGACGATTCAAAGTGATCCTTGTTATTGAATAAATACCTTTTGACTTTTACTTTGTATTTTTTGTCATGTGACAACAACCGCCTCGCTAGCGATGCCATAGCGTCAAAACGCGTGCTTAGTGCCAATTGTATAGAAAGTTTTATTATAAAAAGTACAATAGATATATACGATAGAGTAATAAAAGCATAAATTCCTACAATCGTATAGATTCGCAGGAAAACTCATAAAACATTATAGAGCCATCACGAAAGACAATCGATCTAATAAAGTCATAAAATAAGACTTAAACAATAAAAAATAAAAATAGAAAGTCGGTTTGTAAGTCAAAACAGACATTTACTGGCATTGCAACTCTCTTGGCAGTCGCTCTGCCTTCTGTGTAGGTTCAATTTCTATCAAAGACACAATTTGTTCACATAAACTAGCCGAATGTAATGTTTTAACGTACTGCAGACTACCATCTTGGATGTCCTCAAAGACCCGTAGATATCTTAAGCACCAAAAGATCTTCAAGGAATGACAACCATGCCTGGAAATTAGGCACGTGAACCTACCGCAATTTTTTATCGAAAGTTGTATTCATAGCTTTCAGCGTATTGTAACTTATGATTTTAGTTTTTTTTCAGGAATCCGAGGTATATAATCATCTTAGGCGCTTTGAGTGTGGCTCGTTCGGGGAAGTACCTACTACCACCATGCTTTTCTCTGACGCCAAGCAGCATTGCCGTGTTTCGGTTCGAAGAGTGTGGTTGCCGGTGAAGTTACAAGCACATGAGGCTTAACATCTGTATGATTCAAGTTGATGGACGCGGAGCAGTGCATCGTAGGGCACGTTTCTATCGTGAGTCACTTACGAGGCAATGCCTTGTTATAGGTGATGATTACCACATAACATCAGGTGGGTCATCGGCTTGTTCCATACGCTAGTAGTACAAAAAAAACATAAAAAAATTAAGATTATCGAGTTGAGCGTGCAACCCGTTACATTTCATGCGCGTGCGCAGACGTAAAACATAACGTTCGGACAGTAAATACCTTTGCTGTGGACGTTATTACTTTTGTGAACTCGGACTTCTAAAAACCACTAGGAGTGAGAACTTAACAGAAGTTTTTTATTAAAAAAAAATAGTATACAGAAAACCGATAACAGAAACAACCCTATATTCCCCAGGTATGGTAGATATCCTCATAGATCTCTTATTAATAAGTACTAACTGCGTTCATCGAGGCATACAGATGTTAAGGCGAAGACAAGAGCTAATGTACCTCTCTCTCGCACGTTTCGACATGTTAAAAGATATAAAATCAGTAAATACATTTTCGATAAATCGCAATCAACCATTTTGTGTGCAATCACATTGCACACAGTTAAGTATAAAAATCATTTTAACAGATATAAGTTTTCCTACAACTTTTGAGTAGGAATATATCTATATCTATATTTCAACATGTCGAAACGTGCGAGCGAGAGGTACATTAGCTCTTGTCTTCGCCTTAAGCCTCATGAGCCTGTAATTTTACTGGCAACCATAGACTCCAAACCGAAACACAGTAACACTGCTTGGCGGCTGAAATAGGCATGGTGGTAGTACTTCCCCGGATGAGCGACACGCAATGAGCTTAATACTAAGAAAATAACTAGTAGTTCGCCCCGAACTGAGATCTCGTGATGCGACCCGACGAACGCATCAAAACTTTGAGTAGGTAGTAGTCAGAGGCAAGTCCAAACATTATCTTTGGACTTTTTTCTGACTACCGCCTCCTATCTTGGTATGGTTACCAAGTTTCAACTCTATTGGCCTATTTATTGAAGAGTTCCGTTGAACAGACCTTGGCTCCATCATCAGACCTGGTCATCGTCACCATTTTATGAGAACTGAGTACCTCCTTAATTTATTTCAAGAAAAAAAAATAAGAAAAATCAAAGGAACAGGCCGACCAGTAGAAAAACCTTGATGTCAACGAAACTCTTAGAGATGGGAGCTCTTGGATCGCTGGTTATCTTAATTTAACTTTTTAAATTTTATCTCGAAAACCGAGCGTCGCGTAAAAAAAGTAAAAATTGTTTTGGAATGTCCAAACAAAGCCCTTTCATATGACATGTAACTTGATTTTATTATGTAACTTTTTTTATTTATACCCTCTTAAAAAACCCCATATCTCAAAAACCCTTCATCCGATTTTATTCATATACTTACCAGTAAATTTCTCAAGTACAAGCTATCGACATATCAAATTTCATGCAGATCGGATCAACGGTTCTAAAGTTATCGCCAGACAAACATACATACATACATACATACATACATACATAAAATGCCAAATCGCCCAAGTTGAAACTAAGATCTTTGTTCGCTTCGCTCACTCGATCAATAATTGCTCACAATGTTTTCCTTCACTGTTTGAGAGTATTGGCATGGCGCACATTTTTTTTTTTTAATAAATACATAAATTAATAAATTTAAAAATCCATCCATCCATCCCAGATTGGGGCTGCAAAGTGGTGACCTCATGCAGCGTGGGATGAGGGTAGAAAGATAATGATGACTATCATTTTCTACATCAGCTTTGGACTGAAAAGTTGAAGTCCAAAGTCTACAATTCTACTTTCGGTAACGCGAAAAACTATAAAACTACATAGACACGACCATTTCACACAATGTCGCGGCCACTTCCTCAATTAAATAGTTCAGTTTTTCTCTAATGGTACTGAATTAGGGCCCAACGGTACTTTAGGTTATAAAAGAGGCCTTAAAGTGGACTCTTTTTTTACACAACTAGCTGATGGAACAAGCAGATGGCCCACCTGTTGTTAAGTGGTAACCATCACCTGTAACAAAGCATTGACTTGCAAGTCACGCACGATAGGAACGTGCCCCACGATGCACGGTCCTGCGTCCATCAACTTGAGGCATGTGCCTGTAATTACACCGGCAACCACACTCTACAAACCGAAACACAGCGTTGCTGCTTGGCGGCAGAAAAAGGCGTGGTGGTAGTCCTTCCCCGGACGAGCCACGCACAAAGAGCTGCTGCCTTGTGTCGATCAACTTGAGGCATACATAATTAAACCTTATGTGACTGTGATTTTAGCGGAACCTTCATTCTTCAAAACAGCAACGCAGCTTGAAGGCAGAAATAAGCAGATCTGAGTATATATCTACCGTGCCTAAGGACTATGTCGTGGAGCTTTTCTGTTTTTTTATTCTGTGGCGTTGGGGTCTAGTTCAAAAAAATATGCAAAACGCAAAAAAAACAACTATTACGAAGTTCTATTAATAAAACTATAAAAAAAAATACAAGATTTATCATGTTATTTAAATGTCATTTTTATTTAAATTTATGAGTTTGGTAAGTATACAATTATTATTTATTAAAATTATCTTGCATTAGAATTACATTATATTCAACTATAACTACTGGCTTCCGCCTAATACTGGAAATAAAAACCTAATATTCAGGGCCCATTTCCAAAGGCATCCGTGGTCTATCGAGAGCCCCTACCTTCTTGAACCTATCGTAAAGAAGTGGGTTCAAATCAGGTAGTGCACTAATGGATTTTTTGGTTAAAAAAAAATACCACAGGCAAACAGCATCGTGAGGTAACCGGTTATTATAGGTTATTAGCACTTAACATCAGGTGGATGGTTTGCTTGTTCCACAAGCAAGAAGACTAAGTATATGAAGCTGAAACTGGCAGCCAAAAAGTAGCAGCCAAACGTCCAGGGCTGGACTAAGTGTGAAATACCATTTCAAAAATGAAATTTCTATAACTATATGTCAGCTATAGTATCATAATGATGTGTGGTATATAGTGTATGTGGTGTATGGTGTTGCAAGAGTCCAGGAAATAGAAAAAACGTGTATTTTTTTAAAGTTTTTTTTTATAAGTTTTGTAATTGATTCCGCTCCCTTAAAATTCATGCATACATCCATAACAGATCTCCACTGGAAGGTCTCCAGCAATTTTCATAAAATTCTATCGTTGCAAGAGTCCAAGAAAACGAAAAAACTTTTTTTTTTTCAATATTTTATAACTTTTGTTTTTGATTCCGCTCCCTCAAAATTCATGCTCAGATCCATAACAGACCTCCATGGGAAGGTCTATAGCAATTTTCAGAAAATTCTACCGTTGCAGAAGTCCAGGAGATAGTAACAGCCAAATCGAAAAATGACTTATTTTTAAATATTTTATAACTTTTGTTTTTGATTCCGCTCCCTCAAAATTCATGCTAACATCCATTAAAGACCTTCATTGGAAGGTCTCCAGTGATTTTCAGAAAATTCTGTCGTTGCAAGAGTCTAGGAAATAGAAAAAACGTGTATATTTTTAAAGTTTTTTTTTATAACTTTTGTAATTGATTCCGCTCCCTTAAAATTCATGCATACATCCATAACAGACCTCCATTTGAAGGTCTCCAGCAATTTTCAGAAAATTCTACCGTTGCAGGAGTCCAGGAGATAGTAACAGCCAAATCGAAAAATGACTTATTTTTAAATATTTTATAACTTTTGTTTTTGATTCCGCTCCCTCAAAATTCATGCTAACATCCATTAAAGACCTTCATTGGAAGGTCTCCAGTGATTTTCAGAAAATTCTGTCGTTGCAAGAGTCTAGGAAATAGAAAAAACGTGTATTTTTTTAAAGTTTTCTTTTATAAATTTTGTAATTGATTCCGCTCCCTTAAAATTCATGCATACATCCATAACAGACCTCCATTTGAAGGTCTCCAGCAATTTTCAGAAAATTCTACCGTTGCAGGAGTCCAGGAGATAGTAACAGCCAAATCGAAAAATGACTTATTTTTAAATATTTTATTACTTTTGTTTTTGATTCCGCTCCCTCAAAATTCATGCTAACATCCATTAAAGACCTTCATTGGAAGGTCTCCAGTGATTTTCAGAAAATTCTGTCGTTGCAAGAGTCTAGGAAATAGAAAAAACGTGTATTATTTTAAAGTTTTTTTTTATAACTTTTGTAATTGATTCCGCTCCCTTAAAATGCATGCATACATCCATAACAGACCTCCATTGGAAGGTCTCCAGCAATTTTTAGAAAATTCTATCATTGCAAGAGTCCAGAAAATCGAAAAAACTTTTTTTTTTCAATCTACACTAATATTATAAAGAGGTAAACTTTGTATTTTTGTATTTTTGTATTTTTGTATTTTTGTATGTAACGAATAGGCTCAAAAACTACTGGTCCGATTTCAAAAATTCTTTCACCATTAGAATGCTACATTATCCCTGAGTAACATAGGCTATATTATATTTTCAAAAAAATCAGGGATCCTTACTAAAACTTCAATAATGTAACCCAAGGTGGAAAACAAAAAACCTTACATCGCGTGCGCTGCGAAAACTATTGAAGATAGAACAAAATAATGTACTACGATTTTGTAGAACACGTTATCATCTACAAAAAATGTCGCGACAGCATATGTCTAACTATTATAGTTATGTCACAATAAGTGTTCTTTTATTATAAAAAAATAATTGAAATGCCTCCGCTAGAAAAGGGTCTTTATTTGTACCTTGGTATTAATCCTTATCCAAATAAATCATTTCATAATTAAGACGGTTTCAATACCTATAGATTACTTCTTAAATTTTTCAAATCGGACATTCCATTCAAAAGATATGATTAAATTAAAAATGTTTACGGGTCCACGGGTCATGCGCGGGGTGCGATTTCACTCAATCAAGGAGAAGCGCGTGCAAATGTATGAAATAAGTAGACGCGAGGCTCGAACCCACGGTCTAAGTTTATCCTAAAATGTTCAAAAAATTTATGACCACCCATGCGAAGCTGGGACAGGCCGCTAGTATTTTATAACTTTAGTAATTGATTCCACTCCCTCAAAATTCATGCTTAGATCCATAATAGACCTCCATGGGAAGGTCTCTAGCAATTTTCAGAAAATTCTACCGTTGCAGGAGTCCAGGAGATAGTAACAGCCAGATCGAAAAATGACTTTTTTTTTAATATTTTATAACTTATGTTTTTGATTCCGCTCCCTCAAAATTCATGCTCAGATCCATAATAGACCTCCATGGGAAGGTCTATAGCAATTTTCAGAAAATTCTACCGTTGCAGGAGTCCAGGAGATAGTAGCGGCCAAATCGAAAAATAACTTTTTTTCAATATTGTGAAACTATTGTTTTTTATTCCGCTCCCTTAAAATTCATGCATACATCCATAACAGACCTCCAATGGAAGATCTCTAACAATTTTCAAAAAAATCTATCGTTGCAGGAGTCCAGGAGATAGTAGCAGCCAAATCGAAAAATGACTTTTTTAAAAGTTTTGGACTCCTGCAACGATATAAATTTCTGAAAATTGCTAGAGACCTCCTTATGGAGGTCTGTTATGGATGTAAGCATGAATTATGAGGGAGCGGAATCAAAAACAAAAGTTATAATATATTGAAAAAAAAAGTCATTTTTCGATTTGGCTGTTACTATCTCCTGGACTCCTGCAACGGTAGAATTTTCTGAAAATTGCTATAGACCTTCCCATGGAGGTCTATTATGGATCTGAGCATGAATTTTGAGGGAGCGGAATTAAAAACAAAAGTTATAATATATTGAAAAAAAAAAAGTTTTTTCGATTTTCTGAACTCTTGCAACGATAGAATTTTCTAAAAATTGCTGGAGACCTTCCAATGGAGGTCTGTTATGGATGTATGCATGAATTTTAAGGGAGCGGAATCAATTACAAAATTTATAAAAGAAAACTTTAAAAAAATACACGTTTTTTCTATTTCCTAGACTCTTGCAACGACAGAATTTTCTGAAAATCACTGGAGACCTTCCAATGAAGGCCTTTAATAGATGTTAGCATGAATTTTGAGGGAGCGGAATCAAAAACAAAAGTTATAAAATATTTAAAAATAGTCATTTTTAGATTTGGCTGTTACTATCTCCTGGACTCCTGCAACGGTAGAATTTTCTGAAAATCACTGGAGACCTTCCAATGAAGGCCTTTAATAGATGTTAGCATGAATTTTGAGGGAGCGGAATCAAAAACAAAAGTTATAAAATATTTAAAAAAAGTCATTTTTAGATTTGGCTGTTACTATCTCCTGGACTCCTGCAACGGTAGAATTTTCTGAAAATTGCTATAGACCTTCCCATGGAGGTCTATTATGGATCTGAGCATGAATTTTGAGGGAGCGGAATTAAAAACAAAAGTTATAATATATAGAAAAAAAAAAAAGTTTTTTCGATTTTCTGGACTCTTGCAACGATAGAATTTTCTAAAAATTGCTGGAGACCTTCCCATGGAGGTCTGTTATGGATGTAAGCATGAATTATGAGGGAGCGGAATCAAAAACATAAGTTATAAAATATTTTAAAAAAAGTCATTTTTCGATTTGGCTGTTACTATCTCCTGGACTCCTGCAACGGTAGAATTTTCTGAAAATTGCTATAGACCTTCCCATGGAGGTCTATTATGGATCTGAGTATGAATTTTGAGGGAGCGGAATTAAAAACAAAAGTTATAATAAATTGAAAAAAAAAAAGTTTTTTCGATTTTCTGGACTCTTGCAACGATAGAATTTTCTAAAAATTGCTGGAGACCTTCCAATGGAGGTCTGTTATGGATGTATGCATGAATTTTAAGGGAGCGGAATCAATTACAAAATTTATAAAAGAAAACTTTAAAAAAATACACGTTTTTTCTATTTCCTAGACTCTTGCAACGACAGAATTTTCTGAAAATCACTGGAGACCTTCCAATGAAGGCCTTTAATGGATGTTAGCATGAATTTTGAGGGAGCGGAATCAAATCAAAAGTTATAAAATATTTAAAAAAAGTCATTTTTAGATTTGGCTGTTACTATCTCCTGGACTCCTGCAACGGTAGAATTTTCTGAAAATTGCTATAGACCTTCCTATGGAGGTCTATTATGGATCTGAGCATGAATTTTGAGGGAGCGCAATTAAAAACAAAAGTTATAATATATTGAAAAAAAAAAGTTTTTTCGATTTTCTGGACTCTTGCAACGATAGAATTTTCTGAAAATTGCTGGAGACCTTCCAATGAAGGCCTTTAATAGATGTTAGCATGAATTTTGAGGGAGCGGAATCAAAAACAAAAGTTATAAAATATTTAAAAATAGTCATTTTTAGATTTGGCTGTTACTATCTCCTGGACTCCTGCAACGGTAGAATTTTCTGAAAATCACTGGAGACCTTCCAATGAAGGCCTTTAATAGATGTTAGCATGAATTTTGAGGGAGCGGAAACAAAAACAAAAGTTATAAAATATTTAAAAAAAGTCTTTTTTGGATTTGGCTGTTACTATCTCCTGGACTCCTGCAACGATAGAATTTTCTAAAAATTGCTGGAGACCTTCCCATGGAGGTCTGTTATGGATGTAAGCATGAATTATGAGGAAGCGGAATCAAAAACATAAGTTATAAAATATTTAAAAAAAAGTCATTTTTCGATTTGGCTGTTACTATCTCCTGGACTCCTGCAACGGTAGGATTTTCTGAAAATTGCTATTGACCTTCCCATGGAGGTCTATTATGGATCTGAGTATGAATTTTGAGGGAGCGGAATTAAAAACAAAAGTTATAATATATTGAAAAAAAAAAGTTTTTTCGATTTTCTGGACTCTTGCAACGATAGAATTTTCTAAAAATTGCTGGAGACCTTCCAATGGAGGTCTGTTATGGATGTATGCATGAATTTTAAGGGAGCGGAATCAATTACAAAATTTATAAAAGAAAACTTTAAAAAAATACACGTTTTTTCTATTTCCTAGACTCTTGCAACGACAGAATTTTCTGAAAATCACTGGAGACCTTCCAATGAAGGCCTTTAATGGATGTTAGCATGAATTTTGAGGGAGCGGAATCAAAAACAAAAGTTATAAAATATTAAAAAAAAGTCATTTTTAGATTTGGCTGTTACTATCTCCTGGACTCCTGCAACGGTAGAATTTTCTGAAAATTGCTATAGACCTTCCTATGGAGGTCTATTATGGATCTGAGCATGAATTTTGAGGGAGCGGAATTAAAAACAAAAGTTATAATATATTGAAAAAAAAAGTTTTTTCGATTTTCTGGACTCTTGCAAAGATAGAATTTTCTAAAAATTGCTGGAGACCTTCCAATGAAGGCCTTTAATAGATGTTAGCATGAATTTTGAGGGAGCGGAATCAA
This sequence comes from Chloroclysta siterata, assembly GCA_932294275.1. Taxonomy (NCBI): domain Eukaryota; kingdom Metazoa; phylum Arthropoda; class Insecta; order Lepidoptera; family Geometridae; genus Chloroclysta; species Chloroclysta siterata. The sequence goes on along the minus strand of OW028590.1, from coordinate 28,691,450 downwards.
AAACAAAAGTTATAAAATATTTAAAAAAAGTCATTTTTAGATTTGGCTGTTACTATCTCCTGGACTCCTGCAACGGTAGAATTTTCTGAAAATTGCTATAGACCTTCCCATGGAGGTCTATTATGGATCTGAGCATGAATTTTGAGGGAGCGGAATTAAAAACAAAAGTTATAATATATTGAAAAAAAAAAAAGTTTTTTCGATTTTCTGGACTCTTGCAACGATAGAATTTTCTAAAAATTGCTGGAGACCTTCCCATGGAGGTCTGTTATGGATGTAAGCATGAATTATGAGGGAGCGGAATCAAAAACATAAGTTATAAAATATTTAAAAAAAAGTCATTTTTCGATTTGGCTGTTACTATCTCCTGGACTCCTGCAACGGTAGAATTTTCTGAAAATTGCTATAGACCTTCCCATGGAGGTCTATTATGGATCTGAGTATGAATTTTGAGGGATCGGAATTAAAAACAAAAGTTATAATATATTGAAAAAAAAAAAGTTTTTTCGATTTTCTGGACTCTTGCAACGATAGAATTTTCTAAAAATTGCTGGAGACCTTCCAATGGAGGTCTGTTATGGATGTATGCATGAATTTTCAGGGAGCGGAATCAATTACAAAAGTTATAAAAAAAACTTTACGTTTTTTCCATTTTCTAGACTCTTGCAACGACAGAATTTTCTGAAAATCACTGGAGACCTTCCAATGAAGGTCTTTAATAGATGTTAGCATGAATTTTGAGGGAGCGGAATCAAAAACAAAAGTTATATAAAATATAAAAATAAGTCATATTAGATTTGGCTGCTACCATCTCCTGGACTCCTGCAACGATAGAATTTTCTGAAAATTGCTAGAGACCTTCCCATGGAGGTCTGTTATAGATCTAAGCATGAATTTTGAGGGAGCGGAATCAAAAACAATAGTTATGAAATATTTAAAAAAAAAGATTTCCTGATTGATTTCCTGGACTCCTGCAACGATAGAATTTCCTGAAAATTACTGGAGACCCTATAATTGATGTCTTGTATAGACCTAAGCTTGAATTTCGACAGAGCGCAATCCAAAACTAATGAATTCCTAAAAGAAGATAACTGTTGTCGGAGTATTTTGTATTATTAAAAGTTTTTTTGATCCTGTTGGGGCATAAATGGTATCACAATTGTTGCTAGAACTGACACCTAGCGTTAAATAGATAAGTTTAGAAATTTTAATTATAATATTCGTAAGTCCTAATTCGGCCCTGGATTTTTATGTTTGGCTGCTACTATTTGGCTGCCAGTTTCAGCTTCATCTAAGTATTCCTTATTACGTATAATTTTATTTGGCTCAATGTCCTTACATTACCACCCAGTAATTTATAACATTGAACGCTTCCCACATCGCCAAGGCCCGAGACAATGCACAATCGTGAGAAGAGCGTTGTGACATAACGACAGTAACTTAATTAGATATTATAATTCAGTGCAAGGCTAGCGAAGCAGGTCATGTGCGAATGTCAGAGTTTTTGGGACTCAGAGTTGTAATAAAGAAGAGAGCACATCAAAAAACAACTGACACAAAATTTCAACCAAATTGCTGGCCAGTTGTAGTTTTCAAACCCACTTCGAAGTCAGAAGACAGTCGAAGAGTTTTTTTTATGTTTTTACCTATGATAGATATGTACACCTCTGAAAAGCTAATTTAATCAGTGTAGTGAATCATTTTAAAACGTCATAAAGCTAGGTGCCAGTTCCACGGGACCTAGCTTTGAAGAACAGGCAACCAATTTACTTACTTAGTTCTTCCTTAAATTGATAAAAAAAAGAAAATAAAAGGACTTTAAGAGTAGTAGAGCTCTTTGTGAAGGGTTCGTCCGGGGAAGTACTACCACCACGCCTTTTTCTGCCGCCAAGCAGCAACGCTGTGTTTCGGTTTGAAGAGTGTGGTTGCCGGTGTAATTACAGGCACATGAGGCTTAACATCTGTATGCCTCAAGCTGATGGACGCAGGGCAGTGCATCGTAGGGCACGTTCTTATCGTGCGTGACTTGCGAGGCAATGCTTTGTTATAGGTGATGGTTACCATTTAGCATCAGGTGGGCCATCTGCTTGTTCCATGAGCTGGTTGTATAAAAAAAAAAAAAAAAAAAAACTTTTATTTTATTTTATTTTTAAAACAAAATCCACAGCTCTTTATTTTTAAAGAAGGTAACATAATGAGTAGAGCTAAAAGCCAATAACGGATTTACATTTTTTTTACAGAAAAACGACAATGATCACTTTGAAACGTCTTATTTAGATAACTTAGGTAAATCTAACGACAGTTCCTCGCGACCAAAGCCTTGAACAGGTGAGAAACTTACGGCTTAGTAACTAGCTTTGTTTTGTATGATCCTTCTTACAATTTATTCGGCTGTTAAACAATTTTTTTTGTGTTATTAACCAGTTTAACGAGTTGGAACTAGTCTTTTTTATACTACCAAGTAAGCAAACAAGCGTACGGCCCACCTGATGGGAAGCGGTTACCGTAGCCTATGGAAGTTTACGACACCAGAAGTGTTACACGCGCGTTGATGACCCTTTAAATATTTTTTAATAGTTCAATGTCAAGCTTTTTTGTTATCTTTACAATCAGACATTTGGTAGTAAGCTTTTGTGAAAAGTTTTGTTTTTGAATTTGCCAATCAATAAATAATTCACGTCGCTTACGACTTTGTTATAGAAGCGTACACATTGTCCTACAAACGAATCACTTACTTTACTGTGCTAGTAGTTGGAGCGAGTTTATCATAATCATAATAACTTACACTTACTTAGTTTACACTTAGTTTCTAGTGTAGATAGTTTGCTTATTCTCGCTCTCAGATTTGGAGTATTGTTTTCGGCTAGTGGGTGTATGACCTTTGGATTCGGTTGCTAAGGTTACTAAATTAGATGTAACGATTGTGATGACAAGCTTGCTATCAGATAGTTCATCACTCGTAGTTTGTATTGTTTCTTCGGGCTAATTCATATCATTTGGCATATTTGACATTACTGACGTGTTTATTTTATACAACTAGTGATGGAACAAGCAGATGACCCACCTGATGTTAAGTGGTAACCATCACCTATAATAAAGCATTGCCTCGTAAGTCACGCACGATAGGAACGTGCCCTACTATGCACTGTCCTGCGTCCATCAACTTGAGGCATACAGATGTTAAGCTTCATGTGCCTGTAATTACACAGGCAACCACACTCTTCAAGCCGAAACACAGCAACGCTGCCTGGTGGCAGAAAAAGGTGTGGTGGTAGTACTTCCCCGGACGAGCCCTTCACAAAGAGCACTACTACTCTTAGAATGATTAGATGTAAGGTAGGTACACTATAAAAATTGTATGACCAAAAGCTGCCGTACCTCCTACTAAAAGGTACCATTTTGGTACATGCTAGTATCAAAATGGTACCTTTTTCTAATTCTAATAACCGTGATTTTATTTCCTTTAATTAACTTTATAAATGCGATTAAAAATCTTAAAAGAACCGAAACACTATGCATGTTAAACAAATATTATTCAAGATCTTATTAAGCGTTATTCAAATAAATCGTTACCTATAAATCAAGTTAAGGTGGGTTCACATAAAGGCGAGTACTCAATTCTTTGGATCATTATCAACCTCAGTTTTAAAAGTCTACTACGCAACATAGCCTCCCCCGTTTTTTAATTTTCTAGTGGAACTCTTTACGAAGGGCTGCACCGGAGAAGTACTGCCACCATGCCTGTTTCGGTTTAAAGAATTTAAATAGTTCACTTATAATGAGTTTATGGTTAAAATAATGGCTAATTGAAGAAAGTTCTTATAATCTTAATGATTTTTTGAATAATCGAACTTGTAGCTAACTGACTTACTAATTGTAGTGATTCGTTGACAATTTATTATAGACTTCTTTATTATAATGTTATTTAATTTAAAAATAATATAATTTAATTGTACCAAAGTAAAAATTTGCATGACAATGATTTTGTGAAATATGTGATACTACTTACTTATTAAGAACAAACTTCTAACCATATTTCCCGAAAATAATCATTTCATTTCATATCAGATAAAGGTAGAACTTAAAATAAATTCAGGCTAGTGACGAAGCATACATATTTAAAAAATATTCTAATATTAATCAATAGGCACGTGATTTAGAATACAAAACTATATATCGTAATGTATATTGTGTATGTGTCATATTATATGTAACTGCCGCCAATTCAGCGTTAATGTGTTTGAAGGGTTGCCGGTGAAATTACCAGGCAATGTCTCAGAGTGAATAACGTGCTATACCAAATATTGCTTTGTGAGGTACCTATAGAATTGTAAGCAGATATTAATTAAGTGGACTTCTGCTATTTTCGTCTTATATTTTTTATCTATGATTGAGCCTTCAGCTAACCGACTTTTGGAGCTTTCGAACTGGACAATACTTTGCTTGCTCAGTGTGTACTAGGCCTAAGAGTATCCCACTTTTGATTCTCAAACAATTAATGAAAGCTGTAACATAAAACCGAGACCACAATTATACAAAATTAATACGAAAACATTACACGTGGGCGTGATTGTTTGAGCTTGTTTCCATTGCACTATATCAGCCACATCAGCCTTTTGAAAAGCAAGCAAGCAATTTAACATGAATAAAAATATATTTTTTGTGATATCATCATAATCAACCTGGTTAAGTCTACTGCTGGATATAGGCCTCCCCTATACATTTCCAGGCAGAACGATTCTGAGCCCTCTCTAGCCATTGATTTCCCGGGACACTTACAAAAAATAATACGAATTGTGAACTTCGAGTTAATTTGTATTATTTATAGATTAAAAAAATTATTCGCAAACTAGTAATTTTCTTACCACAAAAAGCTATTTTGTAATATTTCTTATGACAAATTAGGCTTTATTCAACATAATAAACCCTGATAGACAATTACCTTATTTGTAAATAGACCAGACCTTATATTAGTTTACCATACTTTGTGCACCACCGTCGATTACCGCTCTGTTCAAATACATCCATGCCAAGGTTGCCTGGACTATATTCCATAAGATTAAGGTTGCCCATTTAATTGTATTAACTTAGGTATATATAAAATGTTTAACAATAAAGTATTTTCTAACTTTTATCAAGGTATAGGTTGTTGCATCCGACATTCACGTACGTCAATGGAAACAATCCTCGCATGCATATCACCTTTAGCTAAATGTATCCGATTGAGAGGTTCAATTAGCCACGGTGTCGATACAAGTACCTTTGGTGCAACATTGGGTCCATTCGGCCATGTCTGGCCCATTGGGCCATCGGTGTCCATAATAGGCCCCCCTGCTGGGCCAATTTTTTATACTAATTATTGTTTGTTTGTGCCATGAAAGGTTGAATTTACTGGCTTGGGGTATTCTTAATTCGACTATTTACTTTTAAATCGTTTGAGGCGACACCCGATTTGTAGATATTTAAGGGACTTTCTAATTGGTTTCATATGAATATTGGTTCAAGATATGTAATTACTAACTTTTGCCCGCGGCTTTGCTTGCGTACCTGGATAAAAACCTGCCTAATAGTTATATCAGGTAACAAACATTTCTTCTAATTCTGAAGTCTTATTCAAATAAGTCCTTTAAGCGTTGCTCTGTTGCGGTTTGAAGGGTGTAAATGTAATCCTTCCTATTCTGCTTGAATTTTTTGCCCACCTGATGTTAAGTGGTAACCATCACCAACAACAAAGCATTAGCTCGTAAGTCACGCACGATATAAATGTGCCCTACGATGCACTGCCCTGCGTCCATCAACTTGAGGCATACAGATGTTAAGTCTCATGTGTCTGTCATTTCACTAAGTATTTACACTGTAAATGGCCATTGCAATGCTGAAGCATAAACTTGAAATTTGTGAATTGTATACATTCTAGTGCAGATGACTGTACCAGTTTTGCTTAGTTCGGGGCTATAAGGCGCTATTTGCAATGACCACCAATATTCATATTTTAAAATAAACTTTATAAAACTTTATAAATTATTTTATTAAAAAATGGTTTATTAAGATATCCATAACTATATCTGTTTGTTTTACTATAAATAAATGAACCGATTTTCGGGTTAAAAGAAAAATAACTACGAAGAAACATGATCACCCTTTTTTATTACCAGAAGATCACGCTCATACAGATCAGTTAAACGCCTCTTTCGTGTCGGCTGAGCCATATTTCATAAAACAAATGTAATGCTCATTGTAATTTGATAACCATTTTATCGTATGCTTATAAGTTGCTTTTAATAATAAAAATAGTTTATGAACACGGTCAGTGGTCTGTGTGGTCTTTCTAGGGTGGTATGATCTAGCTATAGCTCATAATGTGAAACAGAAATTTCAGGCGAAGACAAGAGCTAATGTACCTCTCGCTCGCACGTTTCGACTTGTTGAAAGATAGTTATTATAGTCGCGGTAAAATCTGCTGCAGGCTCGATCAGTGCTCAACCTACAGTCGCGCTAAACTCCCGTTGCAAACTCGGTCATGAATCACCTTAACACACGCTTAAACAAAAGGATCGTCCGTTCTCCTAAGTGCGAGAGAGAGAGAGAGAGAGAGAGAGCAATATTGCTGTCTCGTTCCGATAACTTATGACCGAGCCTGTAGCGAGAGTTTAACGTGACTATAAGTAGTTTTACAGTTTTTGCTTTACTAGTTTTCGTACTTATGCAAACTTTTGAGTAGGAAGTGCATCGTAGGGCACGTTCCTATCGTACGTGACTTATGAGGTAATGCTTTGTTATAGGTGATGGTTACCACTTAACACCATCTGCTTGTTCCATCATCAGAAATAAAAAAGTTTCTTCAACCTGTGTTGGTAAAACTTAAATCAGACAAGTAATAGACAGATCTCTTGGTATGATTGGTTTTTTTTAGATTTACTAGTGCATTGATCACAATGTTATACGAACATCTGTTCATGCTCAAAGAATACGATTTCAGTTGACACTTGGTCTTGCTTCATTACTCCTAGATCTCGTTTTGTAATTCCTTTGTTTCTACGAAAGTTATTTAACAAAATGTGACGTTTTTCGTATTATTTACGGTCAGAGTTACTTATAAGTTAGATTTGATGTTATTTTCTTGTAGCGCGATCATTTTTGATGTAATGACCAGTTTATGATAGATGTTTGCATAAATTAACTGTAATATTTTGTAACATGCACTACAACCTACATTTGGTTTCAGATAATAGTCTATTTTATGAAAATAAAGTTGCTTCATTGTCATCGAACGAGAGAGATGGGTATGCTAGGTAGATTGCTTTTATCGATAGGGCCTTCGACAATATTACTGTTTTTTTTTTATTTTACGTGTATATAAGTATTACTAAGTTAAGTTAAGACTAAGATATTTCAGGATCTTTAGTAATGAAGAAAAGCGATGAAGTAGAAGTTATACTAGAAAAGGTGTTTTTTATGTGACATATTTCGCTTCATATTAAAATAAACAATAAGTTCTTTTGGTAATTATTTATATATCCCTTAGAGCCGATTTCACCATGCTCTGTTAGTTACTAATCAAGGATTAACAGGCCGTTAAATCTAACCTTAGATGTCAAACGCGTACATTTTGACATATTTAACGGCCCTTTAATCCTTTGTTAATTTAACAGAGCATGGTGAAATCAGCTCTTAGTATGGTAAAATAAATCACTGTCTAAATTCTTGGTACTGAAGATATTAAGTCTACGAAAAGGCGAATTATTATAAGTTCATTTAAAACAACGAAGAGTCAATGGCCATTAATATATACAGTTGATTGAAAAGGATTATATTAAAACCGTCTCTAGGTGAGTCTAAGACTCCAATCCCGTACGACCAAGCTTAAATGAAAAAAATGAATAGAAACAGGCACGGTAGATATCCCCTCAGATATCTTAGCATAAAGTACCAACTCAAGATTATTTGAGAAAGTTCAAGGGTTAGTCAAAGGTACGTCCAGTTATTGCATTTGACACACCCATATTAGCAAGATGTCTAAAATATTTTTTAACCATTTAACATTTTTACAACCTGTATTTCGTAGCTTCATTGATAAAGTGTCGATGTTCCAAAACGTGAGATATCATTCATATGGATTTTAAGATAAGATACAGTTACGCATGTCCTACCTAAGTGTCAACTTTCTAAGATAAATTTCATTCATACAATATCACACATTACTTATCTAATCACATGGACAATAATTCATAAAAATTCTGTATATTTCGACCAATAAAACTTATAAGCAAACCTATAAATTTATTAACAAATCTATAAATAATTGCTTTGTCATATACCATAACGTACGGCACTCGAATTTGAACCTTATGCTGCTGTGTAGAGAAGGACTGTCTCGTTTCGAAATAATAAACAAAATATTGGTGTGAAATGAGAAAGTATGGTTTAAAGTTGACTTTTAGGGTAAAATATTCCTACTTTATGTGTTAATCTTTGATTTTAGATAAAACTGAGGCCGTTTTTATGTTTTTGATATATAGTTTTTATCGCCAAACATTGGTAGATGGTAAGAAAGAAAGAAGGAAAAAAAAAGTATTTATTTTTGACTCACACAGAACGAACAAATCAGTATGGGTACAATACAATAAATAGGTATAATATAAAAGACAAAAAAAACGTAAACCAATTTACAAAATATTAGTTAATTTCTCTTCAAAACTTAGGTAATATTTATACAAAAAAAGAAAGAGCGTCAAGCACTCAAGATAAACACTAATAGAGAGAAAAAAATAAAAGATAAAATGACAGCTAAAAAAATGATGGATTTGACCATAGAAATGCCAAAAGCAGTCAGGTTACGATGCTCCGATTTCGATTAAAGGGTTTGCCTGTTAATGCAGTTTAGTTTTCGTGAGTCAAAATCAAAAAACATTTATTCAGATGAATCAAAAGGATCACATTGAAACGTCATAAAATTAAGCGAATCTAGAAGCCAGTTCCACGCGACCAAGCCTAGATAAACAGGCAAAAAACTGCTTGTTTCCTACCGTTCGTTCTTTGTATGATCTTTGTTACAAAATATATCAAAGAAAAACTATGAAAATAAAACTCTTTGAAGGCTGTTTTAAAACGGTAGCCGTATTTTATAAAAGCACATGTTTAGAAAGCGATATGGCGAAAAGGGTGTGAAACATGGTATCTTTGGTTAGATGAACAATAAAATAGGCTTTGTATGGCCTATTGATTTGTCAACCTAAGATAACATTTCCATATACATGCCTACCTTAGTGATACATAATTATGGAACCCGCTATGACGTTACGTAGCAAAATTAAGAGGCTGACAACCGTCAACATATCGCTTGCACTGTTTAATATTTTTTCAGATAAATATCACTGAGAGAAACACTTTAAGAGTAGTAGAGCTCTTTGTGTGTGACTCGACCGGGGAAGTACTACCACCACGCCTTTTTCTGCCGCTGAAAGCTGTGTTTCCGTTTGAAGAGTGTGGTTGCGGGTGTAATTACAGGCACATGAGGCTTAACATCTGTATGCCTCAAGTTGATGGACGCAGGGCAGTGCATCGGAGGGCACGTTCCTATCGTGCGTGACTTACGAGGTAATGCTTTGTTATGGTTAACACTTAACGTCAGGTGGGCCATCTGCTTGTTCCATCAGCTAGTTGTATAAAAAAAAACTGAATGTAGTCTTGAAAAGTCTGCTTACTAAGGTTCAGCAATAGTACATTGTTATCCTAGGGGTGAAAGTAACTTATTTAGTCCCGAGATGGGGCTTGGCGCCCGAGCTAGCGAGGGCGCCAATAGTTCGAGGGGCTAAATAAGTCTTTAACCCGAGGTAAACACTGTGCTTTTCATTACGAATACAAGGAAAGTAAAAATAAAAAACATGAATTAGCTAAAGAAAAAATGAGTGAATTGTAGTAGATCCAATCCATACTGCATTCTAACCAAATAGTTTTTATGTTCGATCGAAAAAGGTTAAAATCCATGCTGCATTCTAACCAAAGAGTTTTTACTTTCTATGTCATTTGATGATACTTATATAATATATACGAAAAAGGTTAAAAAAGAAAGAAATTACATATTTTTGTTACGAGAATTATAATACAACCTTTTAAAAAATCCACTACAGTTTTCATTAACTTGGTTGAATAAGTACCTCTTTGGTAATAAACCTCTTTAGTTTACGAATGTTAACAGAAGGTCAACGGTCATACTGTTGACATATGTAAACCAAAGAGGTTTATTTTCCTAGGAAATGTGAAAATATACCTAACTATTTTTTTTAATAATTTGACAGCTGTCAGTTGAAAACGATTCTCCCTAGGGCTGGAAGTATTACTTTCAACCCGCTCCTCAGGCAACTTCAGACCTACTTTCAGAGTATGAGTAATGAAAAATATTAAATTGATTCAAATAATTTTTTATCCATTAAAATGTATTATGTAAAAGAACGAGTAAAACTAACAAACCCCTATTTAATTATCTATTTCTAATAATAAAAGCTCATTTAGAAAAAAAAATACAATTATTATCCCTCATTGGGTAAAAGGCCTCCCTAAAAAATATATAATTTTAAATTAAAGGTTTTGATTACTGGATGCGTGATGTTGGAAAACACCGCCTACCGTCTGTTCCAGTCACTAGATTCTTTATCTCTGCTCTGACAATGACCATACTTATCATCAACACCAATTGATTACACCCATTAGCACTCATGTCGAAACACCATGAGAAAAAGCCAAAATATTGCTTACATTTGAAAAATATCTCGATGACAGAATCCACCAACCTTTTCTACTACCAGTCAACTCCAAAATGAACCTTAAAATCTTAGCCATAAGGTTGTAGAGGTAGGGTACAGTATGTTGGCGTGGATTTCCAAAATCAGTCTAAATTAATCGCCGGGCGAGAGGTATGGAAGGTGTACAAATTAGATACATAATATTGAATCTGAACCAATTGAAAGAATTTCGGTTTATTTGGTTGCTTTATTTTTGAGATGGGTATCCGAACAGACGTTCTTAAAATAAACCAATGAAACTCAATTTGACGTCATATCTTATTGGCCGATTGGTAAGTATGTATTTGTAAATCTTAGAAAAAACAGAAACAGCGACCTCGATCCCCGCACGGTAGACATCCTCAATTGATATTCCAAACGTGACAGGTTGCAAGCCCATCGCCGCTGCTAGAATACAAGTTGGTACTAACAGGCTGAACTAGCTTCTTAGATAAATAATTCTCCTTACTAAGAGCCTAGTTCATTGACAAATGTATGATTAACAAAAAATTTTGCTGAACTGTTGTAATGTTTTTTTCTGAAACTTAGTAGTTTGCGATTTTTCAAAAGTGCTGCATTCAGTGATTTAATCATCAAAATAAATGTTGCGAACGAGTAGTCGTTTGACGGTTATCTTTGTGTTAACGGAAAACCGCATAAAAACGATTAACCCTGGGAAATTTTAATCTGAAGCAGTGCCATCTATAAATCCGCTCACAATTAGGCCTAGGTTACACGGTGCGACACAGCCGCGATACGATCGCGTGATTTACGCGTCGCGTCGCGATCGTATCGCGCGATGCGACTGTGGGTAATGAGCTAAGGTTTGCTGATCTATTTTTCGCTAGATAAAGGCTGGTTGCCGGTTTATTTCAATGCTACTACAGACGTGTCCCTGATAACCCTTCTTAGATCGTCAGAATTCTTTGGTAGATCTCAAAAAATATAAGGCAATACTTTGTTATAGGTGATGGTTACCACTTAACATAAGGTGGGCCATCTCCTTGTTCCATCATCATGTGGTAACATAAACTTTTTTGTGCCATCAACGGATCTAAAATCACAGGTCATTTCGGTAATTACTTCAGGGCATTGACACTTAATAAATCCAAAAATGGCAACATCCATGCCACCGAAAAGGAACACACAGAAGCCACTTTTCATCCCAGACGTCAGAGTTCTACCCCAAAAGGTCTTACGGTCGTCAACTTAACGATTTGTATGTATGACAGCGCGTTCTTAAGATTGTTTGAATTTTTGGATGTTTTTATCTTGACATTAGCTAATGCCAAAGGGTATTTCATCAATCAAAATCACACAGTTCAAATGGTGTAGGCGCGGAATGGTGCGCTGCAGGTTGTGGGTTTGATTCCTATCCTGGGCAAACATTTCTGTGATGATTTTTTTTTTGTGTGGGTGATTATGGATATAAACAAGTGCTTAGTGCAAAAAAGGATTCTTATATCAGTTATCGGGTCCAAAAGCTTGCCCAGTTTGGGGCTAAATGGCACTGTGGGAAATTTCCGCCAATTTTAATTTACATCTCAATTTCATTTCAGCTTTTGTATGATCTCTTCACAACCACAACAAATTACAGGCACATGAGGGTTAACATCTGTATGCCTCAAGTTGATGGACGCAGGGCAGTGCATCGTAGGGCACGAACCTATCGTGCGTGACTTACGAGGCAATGCTTTGTTATAGGTGATGGTTACCACTTAACATCAGGTGGGCCATCTGCTTGTTCCATCAGCTAGTTGTATAATGCAAAATGTGGGTATGTGCCAAATATAATATTTGAATGAACCCCTGACTACTCCCTTAAATATCCTGAAAGAATCTTAAATCATAAATCATTTATTGCTTGTGAATTCAGGTTACAATAAAATAATAAGATGGTAGGTGGGATGGTAAGATGGATGGTGGCTTCAGTTGATACTAAGAGATCTGAAGGAATGTCTACCGTGCCTACTACTCAAAAGCCGTGAAGTTGTTTCAGTTTTATTTCCTTCTACAAAAACAATCCGAAACAAATTAGACAAATGCCAATCACCTCAAACAAAGGACTTTATCGATAAAACCGAAAGTGTATGCTGAATACAAACACCTCCGCTTTAGTATCGGAATGCCATTACAACAAGTACCGCTATGATTCATGGGTTTTTTTTATGATAAACAAACAATTATGTACAAAATATTAAATTTAACTGCACTTGGCAGTCATAATCACATGGGTAATTAGACAGCCAGTCCGTATAGACATTTTGACTTCTGCACTACCCAGTCCCTAAATCGGTAGGTAATATAGTTCGACGAACTGATAACCGCTAGGGTATAATGGTTCTTAAATGACCACCATGACTGGCTGATCACGTAACTATGTTGCAATCAGTTTCAATCAGTTTCTGTTTGTAATAAGTAAATATGACGGCTATGCGGTTACATTTTAGCTGCAGTTGCTAACAAAGTTAGATTACAGCTGGTGTTTCTATTGAAGGATAATCGCAAAACTTTTATATTATTGGTTGCACATAGAAACTGATTGCAACAAAGTTACGGAATCACCCTGAAAACGAAGCGTCTCATGCTCTCCTATCCGATGGACTGACGACATTGTGAGGATCGCCAAAGGTCGGTGGATGGAGAGGTCTCAGATTTATCTCTGGAAGTGTGTGAGGCCTATGTCCATTCAAAGTCAATCTACTAAATAACTTTGATACACTTTCACTTTTAAAGTGATCCTTGTGATAGAACTCAATAACGATGGTTTTGATCTTGATATCTAATTAAGAAGGTGAATCTAAGGGGCTATCCATGCGACCATTGACTTTGAATAAGAACAGGTAAGAAAGTCGCGACTTGTACAGTTTTTTGTATAATTTACGTAACGTTTTCTTGACCATAGACAATAAGACTTATCAGATTATACTACAGTCACACCGTATCCGACCAGCGTAACCTTGACTGTCTGTACTGTGACTTGTCATCGCACCTTTCTTTCGAACCCGAGGTCGGACGACAATGGATATCCATTCTGCTATTTAAGGGCTCTGAGTAAGTCAATTTCAGAGATAAAGGGTCAGAGGCCCCCAACCTAAACGAGGAATGAATATTCAAATTCGAACAAAAACTATTAATATATAAAATGAAAATTAGCCTCACGATTTTGATCCGAAGGCAAAGTAGATGTCCCTCCCTTCTCTTAGTACCAAGTGCGAATCTCAGCTTCTTTATTTTTTGAGCATGTCAAAGGGGGGTAGTTAGAGGTACGTCCAAACGTCAAAATGCAAACTCCAACATTTTGCAGTAGTACTGCCACACGTTTTTTTAACACTACTGGAATACTGGAATGAATATAGCACATTGTCAAATTTAATTTTTTGAGCACAATAGCATTTTCTCGTAGGTTCTAATAGGTTCTTCTTCCACTGTCTTCTATCATTCGATATCTCTTGCTCAGTCTTTTCTTCCTTGAACTTGAAGTTGAGTTCAACAGTTTTATTTAAAATTGAGGAAGTCGAGATTCTATATTGACTGCTCCATCCACCTTAACAATTTATACTAATTTTGTCATATACCCATCATCACCCAATCTAGAAATTCAACTCTATTCCATATTTATTAAGGACTACTATCGCTTGGATATATTTTCGGTGTGTGGTATTCAAATGCAGGGTTTGAAGGTCACGAGGTACATTCGAGCAACAATATTGGATTCGTTCCAAGAGAGCACAATGCATCTTTGTTTGGTGAAGAAGGCCGCCTGGGCTTCGATTGACTGCTTCCGATCAAGCTGTGGTGGTCTGTCCTGGAGGCACTAAGGTTCCGTCGACCATATAACTGAAAACCAGCGCTGTATGGTCTTTTGAGGTCTTATAGGAAATGCTGAGTGGTGGCCTTTTTGTCATCATATTAATTGTAAAAGCTCCTTTGTAAATGAGAGTAGTAGATCTCTTTGTGTGTGACTCGTCCGGGGAAGTACTACTACCATACCTTTTTCTGCTGCCAAGCTGCGTGCTGCTTATCAGCAGTGCAACAGGTGCTGGTTTCGGTTCGAACAGTGTGGGGAAAGAATTTTAAGTGCTCCTCAAAGAGGCTCTTTTCAAGTACTTGACAACGGTTATAGAATTTTATAGGTTCTACAACATGCCGGTTTCCTCACGATGTTTTCCTTCACCGTTTGAGGCTCGAAAGGAGCCTCTGAAAGGCCTACTTTAAAATCCTTTCACCACACTGTTTCAAAAGAAGCTAGAAAAAGGAGATAAATAATCTTAAAAAATGAGGAATGAACTTGAAGGTGTTCTCTCTTCTATCAAGTTAATATAATAAAAATAGCTAAATCAGACCTATAATAGATACAGACTAGAATGATTTTTGTTTTTTTTTACGGAACTCCAAAAGTATAATGCGCTTCTGTGCATTGTCTAATTGTCGGTAATTAGGGATGTTCTAGAATGGCCTTTTAAGTATCCTGCTATACATAGAATAGATTTAAGGAGCCGTGGTAACCCTGAAATCGCATACTACTTGATTTGACAACTAAATGACCATAGTTACCGCTTAACATCAGATGGGCCATTTGCTTGTTCTATCGGCAAGTAGTATAAAAAAAAATTCCAGGAAATCAAGTTGATGGTAGGGCAAGCAGGGCAGTGTATCGTAGAACAAGTGGTAACCATCACCTATAACAAATTATGGCGTCGTAAGTCACGCACGATTGGAACATGCCCTGCGATGCACTGCCCTGCGTCCATCAACTTGAGGCATACAGATATAAAGCCTCATGTGCCTGTAATTTCACTGGCAACCACACTCTTCACACCGAAATACAGCAACGTTGCTTGGCGGTAGAAAAAGGCATGGTGGCAGTACTTCCCCGGAGCCACACACAATGTAAGTACCTACTACTAATTCTACTACTCTTATTTTGCTTTGATGAATGTATGTTGTACTGTTGGTGTTGCCTAATAAATAAATAAACAACACTCTCAGCATCCTAGAATACTTACAAATATGATTGTCAACTTAAACTAAGTACTTTAGGGAAAGGGTTGTCTGGAAGAAATGAATAATTTTTTCTCAATTTATTCAATAACTTTTTCTCTTTAACCTCAAATAAGTTTTCTTTAGTTTCGTATATGCGAACACATCTAATTGGTGATTAGAATTTTAAGTAATTTTAAATATAGAATGTTTGTTTCCGAATACACTGTTTGTTTTTTTTCCGAATAAAAAAAAATATCGCTCCCAGCGCAGCGCCCTAATCGATATTAGCTATTAAGTTTTTCCGGAGGTTGTCCACAATACAGTTTTTATTTATATATACAGCAGTTAGCTTCTTCAGGCTTATACTGATGCTGATAATCGTCGAATTATATTGAAAATGGTAGTAACCTAATAAATATAAGTAACATCGACGTCGGTAACAATAAGTAAGCGGTATCGGCCATCGTCTGGTCGTAAATCAGCGGCGCGTGCGCTTCTAAATGTCGCACGAGACTCCACTGCGATGGGTGCAAACCGTGCTTATCTAATATTTCATGCCTTTACGACATAAATATATTTTTTTGACATTAAACTTCACTATTGAAATTTTTTAGGTCTTATTTATATCGGTCGCTGAGCGCTCCATTAGCTTAAAAGACTGGTATGTGATGAACATAGTTGTTTTCTGTCTGGGTGTTATAAAGTTATGTATAAAAAAAAAAAAAAATAAGAAATAAATCAGCTACCAGGTAATAGCTAAGCTTTGGCTTAGTTTGGGGCTAGATAGTGCTGTTTTTTTAATGATATTTAATAAACCAACCGCTCAACTTTTGAGTTCAAAATGAAAACCGCTGCCTTTTTTTCAAAACAAATGACAGAAAGCTTTCTTATAAAGCCGACTTTCCTTTTTTTTACTGATTTGACTAAAAACTACTGTCATGATTGTCCGTCAAAATAACAGAATTGAAAAAAATATATAATGTGGAAAATCTTGAATTTGGAACTCATCGCCGACACCTTTCATTATTAAAATTAAAATTTATTTATTTCAGATGTCATAGATCCATACAAACTTAAAAATAACACATAATAATCAAACAACTTAAATCTAACATGGAGTAGGTAGGAACACTGTTTAGTTAATGAAATAAACTTGACTGGCATTCGGGTTAATAAGTGCAGACACCCAGTGAAACTGCAATGGACTGTCCCATCTGCCAGCCAATATCCTGAGTATCTTGTTATTATGCAAAAACAAAAAAATATGAGTGTTCCAAATTCAAAATTGGACCAGCCTAGTTCGCAAAGAAATGCGTTCAAATATTCGATGCCCAATTTATTGCCAAATGGCTAAAACCACATAGCATTCGGTATAACTATTGATATTGTACGGTCTACTTATTTGATTTGGAACAAATTAGGCCATACACGCACTGGGTATAAAAACGTAGAATTTTAGTTACTGTAACCTTTAAACACGATAAATATTACTTCAGATCTGTATTTTTTCACTGCTTGCTGATAGAAAGCCCACCAATATTGATTTATTATCTTTTTTTTATACAACTAGCTAATGGAACAAGCAGATGGCCCACCTGATGTTAAGTGGTAACCATCACTTATAACAGAGCATTGCCTCGCAAGACACGCACAATAGGAACGTACCCTACGATGCACAGCCCTGCGTCCATCAACTTGAGGCATCTCTCTGTACTTTTACCGATTATATAACTTGTAAGCCAAGTATAACCTAAAATACACTATACAGTAAATTATTCAAATCAAGAAAAAAAACGGTCCGTTTTTCTG
Organism: Chloroclysta siterata; assembly: GCA_932294275.1. Taxonomy (NCBI): domain Eukaryota; kingdom Metazoa; phylum Arthropoda; class Insecta; order Lepidoptera; family Geometridae; genus Chloroclysta; species Chloroclysta siterata. Next base: position 28,673,874 of record OW028590.1, on the reverse strand, counting down.
AGGTAGTGCGTATTTAGACATAAACGCTAATATCTAGTAAAACGGTTGGTTTATTGACTGAAACGAAGTAATGGTTTCTTAGTGAAGTGTTTTCGATTTTACTAACTCATAGTTGATTGTAAGAAATCGATTCAATTGCTACTAAATGGACATTCCAATTCGTTCTTATTGTTATGGCTTTATTATTATTGCTTTACGTGAATTTGTTTGTGATTCGAACGGTAAACAAATAGTTAGTAATTATTCATACTCTATTAGTAAACCTAGTTTTTTTCAAAGGAGGAGTATTTATTATGAAGAAATGAAAAAAATTATGAAAAAAAAAAGAAAATCAAGTCAAAAGGCAACAAACTTACGGCTCGGTTCCTACTGTTCTTTTGTATGTATATCTATTGGTTACTACATTTTTTATACTACTTGCTGGCAAACCAAATACCAAATGACCCACCTGATGTTAAGTGGTAACCATCAATAAAGCATTGCTTCGTAACTCACGCACGATAGGAACGTGCCCTACGATGCACTGCCCTGCGCCTATCAAGAGACATACAGATGTTAAGCCTCAAGTGGCCGTAATTTCACCCGACAACCACACTCTTGAAACTGAAACTCTTTTTCTGCCTGGCGGTAGAAAAAAGGCATGGTGGTAGTATTTTCCTGGACGAACCCTTCTTAAAGCTTTATGATGTATGACATATCCATAAATTACATATCATTGGTGATTATTTTACGATATCTTTTATCAACTACAATTTTTATCTACAATTTTTAAGTCTTATGCTATTGTCCCGACACAGGACATCAGTAAATAATAGCATAACACTAAAACGTGTGATAGCTATAATCTCGTTATAAATTTACCATAAGGTGGTTAGAGAATAAGGGGTCCGAATAAACTAGTGATGCGCTTTACTCGCTAGCGATCCCGCGATAACGGGACACAGCACAGGACGTGTCTCGGATCAGCGCATCGCATTCGACTAATTGATCTTATCTATTCGAATGTACCGGCTGTAGGCTTGAGAGGAAAATAAGCAAGTAATGACTTTAAATTACTACCTAACCCTCTTGGAACCAGAACTTTTAAGTTGGTTAATTGCTAAGGTTGACTTTTTTAGCAATAACTTAAAAAAAAAACTCAAAGAGTCACAGGGTGATTCGATTGGTCGTGAAATTCTGGGAACCAATCATTAAAAACTATAATTATGAATGCCCGTATAAAATAAAATTAATATTTAATTAATTTCGGTATGAATTTTTGATTTCATGCTTAATTCACAAATATCACTCTTAAAAGCCTTAAAGCTTAGTGAATCCACAATGCTAGATCCACGTCGCTAAGCCTAGAAGAACAGGCAACAAACTCACATAATACATTTTGAAAGTCTCCCTCATTACCACATTGAAATTATTATCAAAAACTCGGCCAGAACAATGCACTAAATAAACGGTATCGCGTCAGATCGGCGAGAAATAGTGCTGTACACGTTACGTTGTTAACCCGGGGTCGGGCGCGGCACTAAATTTATTTTAGTGATGTCATGTAGTCGATACATTATCCCGCTACCGGTCTCCGAGATCCCACGATAGCTCTGAATCGCAGTACAAACAGTAGTGCTAGCGTGTAGAAGTTTCACTCTAACATCACTAGAATCATTACTATCGAATGAAGGGTCATTCAAAAAGTGTCAGCAAAATTTAAGCTTACTTTAACATTAAAAAATAACATAATGTGAATGAAATTAAAATGTATTGCGCAAAACAGAAAAAAAATAACAGATACAGAAGAAACAAACTAGATGAACAAATTGTTGACCATTTGACAAACAGTAGACAAAAACAAAAAATCTCCATATTATATGTAATACAGTATTCATTAGACGCTGCTCAGTTACACTAAAATAAAACAATGAAGCTCTGATTATGGAGCAGTACCAACATTTATTGGTAGATTTGAGCTTTTATGTCAATGCAATAAAGTCCAGTTTACAACAATCTCTGTATTCCAGTGATAAAGGTCTGTCGGGATTCTAATAATTTGTTGTCGATTGCCAACTAATTTATGTTTTATTTTTTGCTGTACTGATTAATTAGTTGTAAAATGATATCCTTTTCTATATTGCTCCCTTATTTGGATCTTTACGATGAGTTCAGTAGATAGTAAATTGTTTATTTTAATTCAAAAAAAATTCACTTGACTAGTTATTGGTAAAGTATAATTTTTATGAATTTAAGCTTTTAAATAAAAACACGATGAAACTAGCTTAGCAAAACCATAAAAAACAAACAAAGTTAATAATAGATCACATAAAAAAATATTTATCGTTCATAGATTTATGAGCTTCCTAAAATACCTTTTCAAAACTGAACCAAACAAGGCCTTTTAAATTTGGAACAACAAACAAAACGTCAAACTGACATAAAGCTCTAAATTTAAAATCCGCGAGCGTTCTGTCAAATGATATTTATTACAAAATACGCGGAATGACCCACTTATCTCGAGTTAGATCCCGAATTCCGAGTGTCGATACTTTTATGGGTTGCGTGTAAAGGATTTTATTAACTAGGTTTATCCGGTGGCTATACCTGTTAAACTTTATTTTTGGATAAATATAAAACGCATCAAAGTAATAAAAATGTAGATGTTTGTGAAAACCTAATAATAAGATTTAACCTTTTTAAAAGGATAAAAAAAAAACATGAAGGGTAATATTTAAATCAATTTATTTAATTTTTAATTCTCCTTGTTTTCAGTATGCCTGTGCTTTCAATCAGTGAAGAAAAACATCGAGGATTGGCCTTGAAACCCGTCACGTGTGATATACCAGCTACTGCAAAATACCCACAGTGCCAAATGTAATATTTGGATGTACCTCTGGCTACCCCCTTTAGATATCCTCAAAGAATTTTGAATAACTGTGAGTTACTGATTCAGAGTACTTTAATAACTTATCGGAAATCTATCGTGTGTGTTTTTGTTTTTTTTAATATGCGTTCGAATTACTTAAAACACTTGAATTGATAAACTAGTTATAAAAAAATTAAGTATAAAATATTTCTACGGACAATCCGTTTGTTTATATATTTATCCGTAAATTCTTAGCACAAAAATGTCCAAGATTTACGATTAGTCGCTCGGCATTCGCCGTGCGATATGGCGACCGATGCGCAGATACACCCGCGTCGTAACTCCGGATATTTTCGGATCTCGATCTCTCGTTATTTATTTCCCGGTGATATTAATCGATATTTGAGATGTCCCCGCACTATTGCTGGTGCTTTTTTGTGTTATCGGATATTATTGACTACTGAATCAATTGCATTCTGAAAATTTATTCCATGGATTTAGTTTCAGATTTGAATCTTTTGTTTATGATTGAATTGTGCAGACATTGAACTGAACGAAAGCAAATAAAACTGAAAAATCTAAACTTCAAAAATTCTCATCATCATCATTCGCCGCTAACATATTAAAAAAAAAAAAACATTGGTGGACTCTCCACACAGCACTACCTAGCCCCAAACTAAGCCTAAGCTAGTAATATGGGAACTAAATCTCTAATACTATAAGAATCAAAGTCCTGACTGACTGACTGACTGACTGACTGACTGACATATAGACAACGCACAGCCTAAACGGCTGGTCCTAGAGACTTGAAATTTGAGGAGTACATAGGTCTTATGGCGTAGAGGTGTACTAAGAAGGGATTTTTGGAAATTCAACCCCTAAGGGTGTAAAAAGGGATGAAAACGTTTGTATAAAAAATTGTATTCCTTGAACCTACAAACTTGAAACTTGGAGTGCAGATACTTCAAGGCAAAAAAATAGGAAAGGCATTTTTAGCTTTTGAAAACTACCCTTAATAAGTGTGCAAAGGGATGTAAAAGTTTGTATGGGAGTTTTTTGACCGCTGGTCCTAGAGACTTGAAATTTTAAGAGTACATAGGTCTTATGTCGTAGAGATGTAATAAGAAGGGATTTTTGGAAATTCAACCCCTAAGGGTGTAAAAAGGGTTGAAAACGTTGGTATGAAAAATTGTATTCCTTGAATCTACAAACTTGAAACTTGGAGTACATTATATTTCAAGGCAAAAAAATAGGAAAGACATTTTTAGTTTTTTTAAACTACCCTTAATAATGGTGCAAAGGGATGTAAAAGTTTGTATGGGAGTTTTTTGACCGCTGGTCCTAGAGACTTGAAATTTGAAGAGTACATAGGTCTTATGGCGTAGATGTGTACTAAAAAGGGATTTTTGGAAATTCAACCCCTAAGGGTGTAAAAGGGTTGAAAGCGTTTGCATTGAAAATAGTATTCCTTGAACCTACAAACTTGAAACTTGGAGTACATGTACTTTAAGGCACAAAAATAGGAAAGGCATTTTTATTTTTTTAAAACTACCCTTAATAAGTGTGCAAAGGGATGTAAAAGTTTGTATGGGAGTTTTTAAACCGCTGGTCTGAGAGACTTGAAATTTGAAGAGTACATAGGTCTTATGGAGTAAAGGAGTACTAAGAAAGGATTTTTGGACATGCGACCCCTAAGGGTGTAAAAACGGATGAAAACGTTTGTATGAAAAACAGTATTCCTAGAACCTACAAACTTGAAACTTGAAGTAGATGTACTCCAAAGCTAAAAAAATATGAAAAGCATTTTTAGATTTTTAAAACTACCCTTAATAAGTGTGCAAAGGGATGTCAAAGTTTGTATGGGAGTTTTTTAACGCGTGGTGCGATTGACTTAAAACTTGAGGTTAATATACTAAGAAATAAATAATTAAGAATGACGCTTTTAACATTTGATAATCACCCCTGCAAAGGGTGCAAATGACTGTAAAAGTTAGAGAGATTTTTAACGCATAGTCCGACTGGTTTCAAACTTGAAGTAAATATACTCCACAATAAATAATTTAAAATTACGTTTCCAATATTTTAAAACTACCCCTGCAAAGGGTGCAAAAGACTGCGAAAGTTTCAAGGTTTGTACGGGAGATTTTTAACGCGTAGTGTAATTAACTTCAAACTAAAAGAAAATGTGTTTTGTGGATAAATAACAAAAATACAGTGTAGGGGATAATGAGATGATGCGTATTCCATAGTTTATTTCACGTAGCTTCAGAGGAGCATGTAAAATGATAAACGTCCGTTTCCACATAAGTACTTATTTATATTTGCACTTTAAAGTAGGTATTACATGTCTGAACCTAACGAGCGGGGAGAGACGACTGGCGACGCTACATACAAAACCTTCGCGTCAGCCCGATTGCAAGTACCTGTGTGTGGCTAGCCGCCACAACAGTTTGATTTTCGAAAACAACCCCTAAAACGTTACCCTCCTTCGTCGCGAACGAGTAAAAAGGATACAACGAGGCGTTAATGTTTGTAAAGGACATTCTAAAAACGGGAATCTTGAGTTGGTACAAAGAGATCTGAGGGTATCTACCGTGCCTGCAAACGAAACGAAACAGGAAGTAGAAACTAGGAACAAATAAGGACATTATTTTCCGTGTAAGGTTGTCTTTGTTGTATTTGTCATGTTTGTGCTAAACTCAGTACCTATACCTACCTACCTAATATAGGAAATGTATGCCTATAGGTATCTCTTATACCTACGTACGTATTTAAAATCCTACCCTAATAATATACAAATCAATGCGAAAGTTACGATATTTGGATGTTTGTGGCTCAATCGCGGCTCACCACTTCAACGCGTGCGAAGCCGCGGGAAGCCACTAGTAGCTAATATAATACATAATATACTTTTTTTTGTAAATATGTACATACTTATAAATAACAACACCTAGACGGAGAACAAACATCTATGTTCATCACACAAATGCTTGTTCTCGGTGGGGATAGAACCCACGGCCTACGGCGCAGAAGGCAGAGCTACTACCAACTGAGCTGTGAAGGCTGTCAATTTTCTAACAATAGGTATCAAAAACCCGATGATCGGTCTTGATGCGTCTCTTTCCAAATGCCACAATGTCATCGATACATCGATGTACCGCTAAATACTGGAGCCCTTATTTACATTGGTCACTGAGCGCTCCACTAGCTAAAATGGCCGCTTAGTATGTTGCCTCTTTTTACTGACATTTAGTGGCAATGAGAGCACTGGTGGTCTAGTGGTAGCGGCCCCGCCTTCCGATCCTAAGGTTGTGGGTTGGAAACCGGTCGTGCACCAATGAGTTTTTCTGTTCAAAAATTTATGAACACAATGCCAGTACTCTCAAACGGTGATGGAAAACATCGTGAGGGGTTTCCTTACGATGTTGTCGTAGAACTAAAAAACTCTTCGTCTAAGAACTCTTGAGGCGCACTTAAAATCCTTTTACCACACTGTTTCGAAATAAACTAGGGACACCACAAGAGAGAGCGACTGACATTTAAGTGACAGTGACAAGAATATTTTATAGGGCCGCTATATCGTGCCTGGGAATATGAATATGAGTCTGAGTCTCAGTTATTGGTTGTCCTTTGAATACTATATATCGAGTACCACCTGTACCTTTCCAGCAGTGGGAACAAATGGTTCGATTAGTTCAACAAGTGGTAATTTAAGCACCTGTCGCGTTTTAGAGCATCCCGCCACTAAACAATGCAATATTGAGAATTATAGCAACGCGCGAACTCGCGATGACGCGCTGATTGGATGATGTTATGCAGTAAGTTTGGCTATCCAAGATTTTTTTTGATGTTACTGTACATGGTTTAAGTTGTGTGTTGTTCTATTATATTATGCAATAGAGTTTAACAAATATGGACGAAAATTGTAGTGTCTCAAGTGGTTATAAGTTGTTGTTCATTGAAGCAGCCTACACTCGTAAGTTTTTTATTTTTAATCACTTAGGAAACTTTAAGCAGTTACATGTAGCTATGAGTTGAGGAAAATACACATATTTTGCACATCAAATAGGTTTAATAACATTTATTCTTATATTCAATAGATTGTACAATAAATGCTTTTAAAAAAAATATCACGAAATAAAAACAAATAATATCATCATCATGTCAGCCTGACATCACCCACTGCTAAGTATAAGCCTCCTTTTTTTTTATACAACTTCCTGATGGAACAAGCAAATGACCCACCTGATATTAAGTGGCAACCATCACCTATAACAAAGCATTGCAGTCACGAACGAAGCAATGCCTGTCCTGTGCAAGTCCTGTGTAGTCCACCCATCGCGCTTTCAGATGCAATGATGCAAGATTTCATCGGCCCGACTTCGGCCAGCATTTGGCCACCACCGGCACTCGATCATATGACTAAAATTTAATAGGCTTTGATAAAAATTCTTGTCTCTCGTCTGCATAGCACTAGTCCGCTGAATAAAAGCAGAGCGTAGCGGACCACCCGCGTCGCGACACGCGCTCGCGGATTTACGAGCGCGTCGCCCGCGGCGCTGCCCTAGCGTGGCGCGTACCCGTAGGGCCTTGTCTACGGTGGACGAGCGGACGCGGGCGCGGCTCGCGTGGAAGAAACCTGATAGAAACTAATAGTATCTCTGTGGCGCATTTGAGGGATAACCTCAAAAATACTTTTTTGTTTATTTATTTACTTTTAAGGAAACAGCACAAAAAACAGAAAAGAGATAGCAGTATAGTAGCATAGTATGGCCAATAATAGGATAAGTAAACTGTTCAGTCGAAAAAAGTGTCACCATAGAAAATAATGCTCAAAAACACAGCAAAGCGAAATGGATTGACGCGATTGGTCAACTAGGTACCTAATATTGATGTTTTATGAAGTTTAACTTACTATTTTTATTACAAATATGTTATCAAAAATGTTTATTGGGATATTGTGTGCATATTTGTATGTAAAGTAATGTATAGTCAGCTCTTTGATTTTATTTTATATACCTGTGGTTTTAAAGTACAAAAGTGACCAAGAAAGTTCTAGCGACAAGACAAACAAGCGATCAAAATAAATAACAGTAATAAAATGCCAGTTAATACGCTAAAGTTCAAAGACACAGTGGCGCCGCCATTTACGAGCAAACAAATAAAATGGGAATGATCTAAAAAATAGGATCAAAAGTCACAATAAATTATATACGCTCGTCAAAGTCGATCTAAATAGTGGTTTAGTTCTACAATAAAGATTGTTTGATAGATTTGAAGCCAGCGGTGTATTTATTACGTCATACAGGCACCTAGATAGAGTCGATTGGAAACTCTTTGGCAATGATTTGTTTGTTTAAGTCAAGATTTTCTTAGAGGCATTTTGCTTTAAACATAAGAGTAATTTATTAATTTTATTTAAAGTCAATTGAAGATGGAGATGATGGTGTCAATGCAATTAGTGTTAGTTTAGTTTAGTTAGCTATTGTTGGTTCGATTTTTACCGTTCTATGCACATAGATGTTTAAAACTAAATGTGTTGGATATTAAAATAAGATCTTGTGTATTACCTATTTGTGGTAATCAACATCATTTACTTATTATTGGTGAGAATCACTAATAAGTAGAAATATATTTATGTCTGCAAAGTATATGAGAAAAAGAAATTCTATCTCGTATGACGTAAGAAAAAGACCACTAGCTCCTGTTCTACTGCTTAGACAGTAAAACTTGCTTCATATTCTCAATCGTAAATTAAATGGACACTTTTAATGCGCACTCATTTTATACTATTACGGTCGCGTGAAGTTTAGGAGTTCGGGATGGACCGTAAAATGTAGACCGTGATGAACGTAGGGTGACAATCAGGTGATTGGAATCGAGGAAGAACTACTTTCAGTCGTAAGTGCTTTGGAGGATCAAGTACTTTTTTATACTAATTGCTCATGGAACAAGCAATGCTAAGTTATTAATTTTTTATATATATTATAAATACCATTCATTTTTTTTCAATTTTGTCATTTTTTCTATAATTATTCTAATTTTTTATAATTTATTTTTTATTTTACGTGTTTTTGAATTTTAATTTTGCATGCCCTTAAACGGTAGAATTACATTGGCTCATATCAAAAATATCTCATTACATGTAATTCTGCAAATAAATATACTTTGACTTTGACTTTAAGTGGTCACCTATAAACAAGGCATTGTGATGCAGTCACACACAATATGAATGTGTCCTACAATACCCTGGCCTGTGTCCACCCATAAGCTATAAAGATTGTTACCGCATGGGCCATCTACTGGTTTTATCAACAAGTAAAAAAAAATCCCTAGGCACGGTAGGTATCCTCTTATAGAAGTAGTTAGACGTCTAAAACATGTATCTGAATAATATGATTCTGTTCCAATATGTACTATGCTACTACTACTATGTACTGTGCTTTTGGCGTTTCCTTATAAACAATAACAAGATGGCCACCCTACTCCCTAGCCTCAATCAACAAACGGTCACAGCATTGTCACCGTTGATTCATAGTTTACCAATTGATTCGATCTTTAACTTTACCGTGCATTATAAAATGCGTGTGGTCCCATTAACATACGATTCAATGCTTTATACTACTTTAAACCGGGTTTTTCGTTTATGTACCGTAATCTCAGTTAAGATAGGATGAGAAAACAAATATTGTTTTCTATTCTATCGAAACTTGTTCGGTTTTGGTGCTCCGGTATTGTTTGGGTAAACGGAAAATTTGTAGATTGAACCAAAAGTGATCTTACTGCCACATTCAGTTACTTTACATTACATTACATTTGTCAAGTGCTTGAAAGGAGCCTCTTGAGGCGCACTTAAAATCCTTTCACCACACTGTTACGAAAGAAACTAGTGACACGACAAGAGAGAGACTCCAAGTACCTCTCGATTGCAAAATTTCAACATTTTCAAAAAATACCGGTAGTAAACGAGTAAGTTTGCTGGCTGTTCTTCTAGGCTCGGAACTGGCACATATATTAATTTACCTTTAAGACGTTTCAAAGTAATCCTTGTAATTTTATTGAATAAATACCTTTTGATATTGACTTTGAAAATTTCTCTCGCGGAAGCTATACAAAATAGTGAATTAAGTAATCGCTAATACATGTTTTCGAAAGCTGCGCTGTTTTTAATATGAAATTCTGCGCAGCTTAGTGATCTCGTTCTATAAGCATTTCCAAAAATAGATGTTTGTGCCCCAGCAAGGTAACCTACATTACATTATATATTATATTGTAAAATTTACGATTTTTTGATCGATACTAGAATCAGAAGTGAGGAAATCTGACAAAGTTTAAGTGGCAATAAGGGGATAAAGGTTCTTGAATGGCGACCTCTGACTGGAAGACGAAGCGTAAGATCCTACCCGATGGACCGACAACATCGTGAAGATCGTTGGTAGTCGGTGGATGGAGTGGGTTCAGAATCGTTCTTCCTGGAAATGTATAGGAGAGAACTATGTCCAGCAGTGGACTTCTAAAGGCTGATGTTAATAATTTTCCGACATTACGATAAAACTTTACAACGTTAGCTGGAATAAGTACACCACTATGTATACCTAATAGGTTCTATTTTGTATGTATGTTATTTCAAAATGTCCCAGAAATGCAGAAATATATCTTCACCTCTCACCTCCATTGTCTGTCACGTCGCTAAACAAACCAGCTTGAATGAATATTCATGTGCATTTGACAAATTGACATAAAATTTCACACAAACACACGGAGACATTTTTAAGATAAACATTTGGAACGATGCGCAGGCGCCGCCTGAATGTATTTGGTTAAATTTGAATAATATTGTTTGTTTTAGTTTTTTAGAGCTTGTGCTTGTTTTAGGGTGTTGTGGTTACGTTGTTATTGACAGTTACGGTTCTTCTTCTTCTTTCGAGTCAATGACAATACCGACTTTATATGACGTCAGCCCAGTAGGAGGCGACCTCGATACCTCGTCCCGTTGCCTGGTTTAAGTCCTCGCGTGTGCAGGTGGTCGGGCACAGGGGACAGGACAGCAGGTGCTCCATCGACTGTATTTTTCCACAGCTACACTTGCTCTGAGATGGGTCGATGTAACCCCATTTGGCAAGGTTTTCTCTGCAGCAGCCAACCTGGGTCCTCAGCCGATTGAGAGACTTCCAGGTTGCCCACTGCAGTTCGTGGCCAGGGGGCAAGTGCACTGGTGTAGGGGGTGGAAAGGGGGGAACTTGGCTTCTAGGTATCGAGGTCGTTGACCGCAGAAAACTCTTACGGCTCTTTAAACGGACTGGAGGTGGCTGATAGCCGTAGAGAGGATGACGGGAATCGGTTTCCTGCTTTAGTTTTTCGGCGTTGCAGGCAGACTCACGCCGAGCGTTTGGTGGAGCAATGCCTGCTAGCGAGTAGAGCATTTGAAGGGGAGTGGGTTTTAAACAGCCTGTAATAATCCGGCATGTTTCGTTGAGGGAAACGTCAACCTCCTTCGCATGGGCAGACCGGTGCCATACTGGGCACGCAAATTCACCTGCCGAAAATGAAAGGGCTAAGCCAGTTGTACGGAGCACGTGAGGGGATGCCCCCCAGGCAGTAGACGTTAAGCGCCGCAGCAAATTGTTTCTCGTACCAACTTTCTGCTTAGCTTTCTGGCAGTGAGCTTTATATGTTAATGCCCTGTCTAGTGTGATGCCTAGATATCGAGGGAAAGAGCAATGTTCGATACTTATATTTTGCCAGGAGATATCCAGGGTCCGTTTAGAGAGTTGGTTTCGGAGATGGAAGACACAGGATTGAGTTTTAGACGGATTGGGTCGGAGGGCATTCTCGCTGTAGTATTTTTCCAGTTCTATAAGTGCAATCGATAAGGTCTCCTCTGCCTCTTCAAAGCTTTTGGTTTGGGCAGTCAGTGCTAGGTCGTCAGCATATAAGAATCGGTGTGTGGATGGAGTACTGGGCTGGTCGTTTGTGTAGATATTAAAGAGAGCCGGAGCCAGCACACTTCCCTGTGGTAACCCGTTTTTTTGGCAGCGCCATCTACTCTTGCTTAGATTTAGGTAGACTTGGAATCGACGGTTGCGCAGGATCTCACTTAGAATTTGAACGAATCCAGAGTCGTGTGTGAGATCGTTGACTTTCAACAAGAGTCTTTTGATGTTGACGGTGTCATAAGCAGCAGAGAGGTCGACGAATACGGCACCTGTGACTTTTTTGGTTTCAAACCCATCCTCAATGAACTGGGTGAGTTTGAGTGTTTGGTTGGTGCAAGACTTACCAGGGCGAAAGCCAGCCTGTTCAGGAATAAGGTTTGGTTCAATTACCAATGAAAGTCGGTTTAGAAGTAGTCTCTCAAAAAGCTTAAAGGTATGGCACAGTAAAGAGATTGGTCGATAACTCTTAGGATCTTTAGGACATTTCCCCGGTTTGAGTAAAGCGATCACCTTAGCTTGCCTCCACAGTTTTGGGATCTTAAAATCTTTGAGGCAGGAATTAAATAGAGCTTGTAGCCAAGACACTGCGTACGACACAGTTACGGTTGACATACCTGAAACTGCGTATAAAGAAAACATGTAAAATAGGCGAATCTAGGTTATTTTCTCCTTGCTGATGGAACAAACAGATGACCCGCCTGAGTTTAAGTAACCATCACCTAACAAAGCCTTGCCTCGTAAGTCATGCACGATATGAACGTGCCCTACGACGCCCTGCGTTCATTTTTAAGAGTAGTAGAGGTCTTTGTAAATGTCTAGTCCGGCGAAGTACACCACACCTTTATCTGCCGCCAAGCAGCGTTGCTGTGTTTCGGTTTGAAGAGTGTGGTTGCCGGTGTAATTACAGGCACATGAGGCTTAACATCTGTATCAAAATCAAAATCAAAATCAAAACGGTCTTTATTCAGTACAATCACAAGGATCACTTTGAAACGTCTTATATACTAGGTGAATCTATCGCCAGTTCCTCGCGACCAAAGCCTAGAAGAACGGGCAAGAAACTAACGGCTTGGTTCCTCGCGTTTTTTTGTATGATCCTTTTTACAATTTTATTGTGGTACCTATTTAATTATTTAGTGTTTTTAATGAGTTGGAGCATAGATCAGTCCCAAGCTTTTTTGTCATCTATATAATCAGAAATTTGATAGTAAGCTTTTGTATGCCTCCTTTACACGCGACCAAGCCTAGAAGAACAGGCAACAAATTTACTGCTTGGTTCTATTGTACGGCCGTTCTTTTGTATGATCCTTGATACAATATAAATGTAGCCAAAGGACTATCTAACAACTGAAAAAAAATATCCTATTTAATTGGAGTTACGCCTATCGATCAAAACTATCACACTTTTTTTAAATATCTGACAAATTGTTATTTAAAAGTTCACAAATGCGCATAAACGGGTGCTACTAGTGCAAATTCGGGCTTACAATATAACGAATCAATCTTATCTGAACAATGATGACAGCTAAATAATTCGCGATAGTAGCATGTGATCGATGGTTTACTTTTGTATATTTTAAATTGATATTTCCGGTACTGATAATCCAAAAGGGCTAAAGTATATTTGGCAAAAGAATTTCGGAAGCTCCTACGTTTTTTTCCTATTGCACATGTACATAACCTGATGTTAAGTGGTAACCATCATCTGTAACAAAGCAAAAACAATAACAAAATGATTTGCGATATAATTAAATAAATTTCATTTACGCTGTCTTACGGCTGGTTTCTGAAAGCTCGATCAAAACTAATCGGATGTGAAGTCACTCGCCATTTCAGCTAGTACATCGAATAAGACAGAGATAGCAAGTGACTCGACTTGCGATTAGTTTGGATCGAGCTTTCAGAAACCGGCTGTTAGCCTGCCAACTATTTGTCCAGGGTAAGAATCGAACACACAATGCACAGCAATGTCTTTCAATTCGTTCAAACTGTCACTGACTATCCTCCTTCTGATCTCTTTGTACTACCAAGTACCAAGTCAAGTTTCGTTGAGGATGTCTAAGGGTAGTCAGAGGTACGTCCAAATATTATATTTGGAACATACCTTACCCTCTTTCTATAATTGTATATGTATTGTATAGTTTAATACGGTACGGTATATAACGGTTAAAGCTTTCATATAAACTTTACCCTCAACAGTAATGCATGTGCTAAGTCACGTGTACCTTCACTTACATTTCAAAATATTACCCGATCTTTGACATTCAAACTATTCTAACATGCAAACTGTATTTAAATCAGTTTAGCCCATCTTACTGTCACATTGAGAAACTTTTGTTAACATATTTGTGTAGCGAACCGTTCGGTGTCATAGGTCAATGGGTTTAGATGACTTTTATAGTACAAATATACATCTTCCCTGGCTTTTATGAATGGTTACACAAATTTGAGCCTTTGCTGGAGGACATTAGGGCTAGATTCGATCTACAGATGGTAGGTACAGTTTGTTTTTTTGATGGGAAAGCAGAAGAATCGGACAGAGTGTACGTTTTCGTCGCATTGTGTATTTAAGAGATATTGCCTTTGAAATATGTAAATGAACACAAAGATTATTGGATGTAGTAATAGTAATCTTAAAGTTTTATGTACGTTGATGGTGATTAATGTTTTTTATGATGTGTTTTTAGTGACGAATAAATGGCGTGACCTTTGGAAGACTCTCGGAAACTGAATGGAATATTTGAGACGGCTGCTGTTCTACCATGAAAGACGATAGATGATGGTTCGAATTGACACTAGCTGTTACCCACGACTCTGCTCGCGTATTGGTAGTGATTGCTAACGTTCATCTTGCCCACTTAACATCTGGGCAATCTGCTTGTTCGACAGCGAGTAGTATAAAAAAGATTTTTCCCTTTATTGGGGTTGTTCATGTATTCTATCTACCCCGTTGTAATTTTTCAGGTTTAAAAACAGCCAACATGCTCATCCAGGTTATAAACTATATTTGTTCTAAGTTTCATCCAGATCGGTGTAGTGGTTAGGGCGTACTGAGCGCAGAAACATCCTAACATCCAAATCTAAAGCGAATCCTGTGAAGTAGTGTCACCTTGTCTGCATAAAACTCACTATGAATAACTAGTTACAAAAATACTAGTTTTAAAACAGACCTTACCATCAGGTGAGATTGTAGTCAAAGGATGGTCTATTAAATGTAAAAAAAAAAGATGATGACATTAAAATTTGTTGTTGGTGCCGATTTCTGAAAAACACGTAACGACTCAGTTCAACCGTGTAACTATTACTGAGTGGCTCCGCAGTGTATCGCAAAATTTCAATAGGAACATTTTTTAATCAGTTTCATGGTAGACCTGCTGGTTTTACATGAGGTATTTAGATTTGAATTTTTATCAGGTTAGAATAAAATTATTGTAGTATTGAGTGAATGATAAGTGATAACCGTGTGCCTTATGCACACGTTTATCCGAAAATGCCACTTAAGGCTATAAAGAAACGTATTTTATTGCTTAGTACTATAGTTTCATTCATAGAAGTGTTAGAATCAAAAACTTTATAACAAGAAACGAAAAGAACCTACATTTTTTTTGTTTGACTTATGAAACCTATTTTCTTCGTGGATGTGGGTTTGAATCTGGTCATTTCAGATGAAAAGATGACCTAAAAATGGTTGCTAAAGGCCGTTTGGAGCATAATATTAGTTGATTGATTCCAGAAAATTATGGAGGGAGGCCTATGTTTAGCAGTAGACGTCCTAAGGTTGAAATGATGATGATGATGTGCCCCTCTATTATCTTGGTTTCAAACAGGTCCAACTGCCTGTCTTGTATTTTTTTTTGCACTGTTCTTACTAAGCACTGTGGGATACAGTGCGTCAAAAATGCTTTTACTTCTGTCTGGCTCTCAAAAAATCTCTTTGAGAATCAAACCAGCGCCAGTGTCAATTTCTTACACCATATAAGTCTTAAAAATAATATCATTTAATACAAAAGCAGATAGACACGTAAAGCGTGACTTTGGCACCATATACCCAACCTCAGCTCATGTTATGCTTTTCTGATATAAAACAAAATGCCTCAGCGATTTGGTGTTTTTATTTATTTTGAACGAAATGAACACGTACGCCGCATTTGCATACAATGCAGTCGGGTGCAATATGCTTTGCTAATACCGAGGGGATATTCCGAGGATATACCGAGGGATACACTGGGATACTAAGGTAAAAACGCGCTGGGAATGGCGCTCAGGTGCAAGTACCTTAAGGGTAATTGAAATTTATATTGCCTTAATGAAATCAGACACGCACAAGACAGAGGAGTCCTATAGCCAGCAGTGGGTGATACTAAGATGATGATGATGATGAAGATGAATTAAATAGGAGAAATCTGCCGATTAAATTAGCTTCTGAGATTTTCCCAATTTACTAGCAATATATTTTTACCTACTTAAAAAACAGACCTGAAAAACTGACGGAGACAAGAGTCAAAAGGTGTTTATTCAATTGAATTACTTGGATCACTTTAAAACGTCCTTAAGATAGGTAAATCTAGGTTTCAGTTCCACGCGACCAAGCCTAGAAGAACAGGTAACAAAACAGCTTTGTTCCAACCGTTCTTTAGAAAAATACAATAATGAAGCTTCAGTGTGGTGCCAATCGAACTTGGTGAGGCGTAGGTAGAAATAAAACTGATGGAGCAAGCAGTTGACCCACTTGAAGTTAAGTGGTAACCATCTCCTTTAACAAAGTGTTGCCTCGTAAGTCATGTCCTGCGTCCATCAACTTATGGCACACATATGTTGATTCTCATGTGCCTGTAATTTCACCGCAAACGCACCCTTCGATCCGAATCACAACAACGCTTAGGATATCCAATCCCGGGAGCGCACCTTTTTTGCGGGATCAAACATGCTGGATTACTCATGCGGGAACCCGCACTTTGTGGGATTGAAAAACTTATTTTAGAAAAATGAGCTTAGACGACGTTCTAATATAAGACACCCCCCCCCCCCCCCCCCCCAGCACAGCCTATTTATTAATGAATAAGTGATTCCACAACTTTTTCTCGTTTTCACTCGATTCCACAACAGAACTCGTGACATTTCAATAACTTACAGCTAAATAAATTTTGAATTCCTATTTTGTGTGGTGTGAACCCAGTATCGGAACTTTTCGGAACGGAACGTAATCAATGTCAGTTCAAGTACTCTATGACTAGGGATTCCCCCACGGGGATTTACCTTCGCGAGCAGTCAATTGTCAAGCAAGGTTAATACTTCATTTGCGTCCTATATGTGATATGAATAGAGTTACGTTACGTAGCATACAAACATTTTTTGTTATTAAAGTTTTCATATAAACGAGTCAAAATTACAAGTTTCGATTAAAATTTAGTGTCAATTTGGTACATAGAGTTTAAAAGCTCCAGTGAAGTGTGGAAACATTTCTTAAGAGCAGAAATGGACTTGTCTTTATTTCATTTTCTTTAAAACTACTTAAAACAAAAAAAAACATCTCAATCCCGCAAATCCCGCGGGATCCGCGGAATTATTGACCTAAATCCCGCAGACATGCGGTATCACGATTTTAATGCGGGATGTGATTCCCTAGTGGTAGTACTTTCCCGGACGAGCCCTACACAAAGAGCTCTACTATCTTGTAGTAAGATTAGATGTACTCGGTTCTGGCACAATAAACACCCACATGTCAGTTTATAGTGGAGGCATGACACTGTCATACGACGTTTCTATGACACTTTTACGATGATAGCTCTCCATTTCCGGTGTACCGTTTTATAGACCAGCGGGTAAAACGCACGGTTTTTAATTTTGCATGTTTTTCGGCTAAGATATACATAGTTTGAATTTTATATAACTTAAAAAAGAAGTACGGCCAAGTGCGAGTCGGCCTCGCGCACGAAGGCACTACCATTATCTATAAAAACGGCAAAAAATCATGTCTGTTGTATGGGAGCTTCCCTTAAATATTTGTTTACCCCTTGGTACTTAAAAAGAAACTAAAACTAAACAAAATAAAATGAAGCTGTGCTGTGTATTAACTATAGGTAAACTAGTGGATTTTTGGACTGTGTTTTTTTTTTGATAAGCGATTACTCCGCCGATTATGATTTGATTTTGATGATTATTTTTTGTTTGGTAGGCCATACTTCAGAGGTAGTTCCACATAAATTTTATCGAAATTAATACAGCGTTTTTTGAAAACGTTAACAAAAGTAAAAATAAATATCTTATAAACGCATTCATCCACATCCATTCGAATCCTTTCGCTTGTTGGAATGTCTACAATGCCTGGATCAAAGTCCCGAAGCTACTCCTGTTTCTGTAGAAATGCGTCCAGCAAATAAAGTCAAAGTCAAAGTCAATAGGTATTTATTCAATAAAATCACAAGGATCACTTTGAAACGTCTTAAAGCTAGGTGATTCTAGAAGAACTCGCGAGCCTAGAAGAACAGGCAACGAACTCACGGCTTGGTTCCTACCGTTTTTTTTGTATGATCCTTGTTACAATGTATTATAATACAATATTGAAGCTCCAGTGTTGTGCCAATCGAATTATAGATCTGCGAACGTTTATCACCATCAGCCTGGGAAATCCACTCCTTCCCCGGCTGATGATAATAATATGTCCATGGAATGTCGTTTTAATCGCCCGTTTGCAAGTAACATAGTTAAACTACTTTCGCAAAACAGGCGCCAGGCCTATTCGCGAAATAGAATCATATCCTATTGTGATCCTATAAAGCCTATTCAACTTAACAGCTATTCTGTTATTCAGGTTTACGATTGGTTAAATGGTTGTAAAGACAGATTCGTGGTGAAGTTTGTGTCAATATTGTTTGCATGTTATATCTAACTTATGATCATCATCAGCTTTATGAGTCCGCTACTGGATACAGGCCTTCCCCGTATTTTGAGGCTCCAGGGAGGGAATCCTGCTGGGATAGAATAATATAATAGTAGAAACCAAGCCGTAAGTTGGTTGTCTGTACTTCTAGACTTGGTTGCAAGGAATTAGCATTTTGATCTACGAGTACCTAGCTAAAAGATGTTTTAAGTGCCACTTGGGTACTACTACTTGAATCCCAAGTAGTAGTACTACACATAGTCAAAGTCAGAATCAGAATCAGAATAGTTTTTATTGTAAATTGTTTAAAATATAAGGTGGTAGTATGAAAGTAGTAGTACAAACAGCCCTCTTGAGCCCTATTAGAGCGTACAATATAACGTTTTTTTTTGTGTCAGGGAGGATGGACAGGCCTATACCCAGCAGTGGGTGATGCCGGACTAAGATGATGATAATGATGATGATAATGATGATAGTCAATACCAATGAAAAGCCTATTTTTGATTTAATTAATTAGTAATTCTGAATAGTCCAGAATAAAGCAATGGAGCGCGTTGAAGTCTTTTGTAAGAGAGGCTGCTCTTTGCCCTCAGGTCTCAGGTGGAAGGTGCCAGTTCCACGGGACCAAGCCTAGAGGTACAGTCAAACAACTTATGGCTTGGTATACTATATATACTTCTATACAAGGTGTTCCAATACTTGTACTTAAACTTCAGGGGGCTAAAGTACCCATCAATATGAATAACTTTTTCTAAGGAACCAACACTGTGAACGCGAAAAAAAACAGCTGTTTCATACATTAGGTAGGTATTGAACTTTTGTTGTTGATGGGTACTTTAGCCCCCTGAAGTTTTAAGTACAAGTATTGGGTAGTTCTCAAAAGTTGCAGAATGACAAGAACAATGAAATGTAATAATTAGTTTTTTTTATTAATATAACTTATAGCCCTCTACCAGCGTTTGAAATTTCGGATATCATGATAATTTCTAACCAAAGTTAAGTGAATAAAATATTAAAATAAAACAAGTTAATTCCAAATACAATACGTTTTATATTATTGATCAAACATTGTTTAAACATATTTAGAACAGACAGTAACATTTTAACTGACATATTGTGGTGAAAAATGCATGTCAATCAGAGGAAAATCTCCCATTTTAGCATCAGAATTCGGCCTTACGATGACAGAACGGCATTAAGATCTAGACTGAATTATCGTACGGATAAGAGCTTCGCGCACCTTCTATCCTGCTACTGTGATAGAAGCTTCAGTGACTAGCTTCACACAACGCTCAACACCTTATTAGGTGTGACAGGGAAATTTGGAAAATTCTACAATGTAGCTTTATTAGGCAATATTTGGAGCAAAGTTGAATCCTGTGAAACATTCCTATGTTTCACCGGATTTCAGATTAAAATATAAAAGGTCACTAATTACTCGCTCCAATGAATCATTTCAATGTACCTATCGGCTCGCACTGAAGTTTAGTTGCGGTATTTTGAACACATACGCTCGCCAACTTCGGCAGACTTACGTTGTTGTATTTTACTATGTTTTTTTGACTTGCAGCTGATGTGGACGGTACCAGTTTTCTGTTGCCAATAGAATCTCTCATCTCTTTACTCCCAGTTTGAATTTTCAGTTACACTTGGGTCTACTTTATGGCGGACATTTTCCGTTTTAGGAACTTTCATGCGCCTTTCAAATGCTCGCTGCATTTTTTGGGTTGCGTGATGATCGAGGCTATCTACCATCATTTTTCTGTTCATTCTTTGGCCTAAAAGGAACGACCATTCAATAGTAGAAGCCTTCTCATGCCTAAAACAGGTGCAGGAATCAAAACTAGGTGCATTACAAGCCGCGATATCAAAAAGACTTGTTATGTTTGACGAAAAGTTTGAACTTTTTCCTCATATCGATCTTTTTTGTTTAGGATAGCTTTAATTATTCATCATAATACCCTCTTGAGCAAGTCCGAAATGCGTTTAGTGCTCACAGTCGGAATCGAAGCAGAAGTCCAGGTCTTTTCGATCTCGCGACAGACAGAGGCGAGAACGTCGGTAACACATGACTGTTTTCCTTTGTTTTTTCTCGCTAATCATGGCGCACATACAAAAGAGACTTTATTACGTCGCTTACAGTATGTAATACATTCGCACATAATACAATGGGTATTCCAAAGATAGGAAAATTTAAGTCATTTCGGGCTTTTAACACTTTTGAACTCTTTCTGAGAAAGTACGTACCTATTTGACACACTCGTAAGGCCAATATCACTTAAAATTAACTGGAAATACAGTCCAAATGAGCCTTTTTTAACGCGATACAATATCAATTATGCAAACACTTTCAAAACGAAACAAAAATAATAGTGGTTTTCCCGAGACAAGGTCTCGAGTGCACTGCGAAAATCTTGGAATTTTGGTGAAATGCAAGTGCATCTCGCTCTCTAATGAATGAGAGCACGAAGTGGAAACCTCGCATATCACTCAATTAGATTATAACATGTTACAAAAAAGTTCAATATAGGCAATAAAAGTGGTATTAGATACAAGTAAATCAGTTATGACGTGGAGTCGAAAATAAGCTTTTTTCGTTTTATTTAGGTCCCGGTAGAGGGCTATAAGTTATATACAATATTTTTTTTGTTAATTATTTTGTAATTATTATCACCCAATGCAACTTTTGAGACATACCCGTACTTAGTTTCGACATTTGAAAAAATCGACCCACCCTACTGTATATAAATCTGTTGAGTTATCTATGGATAGTTTGAAACGGTCTATAGATAGCGTAACAGTAACTGTTTCATGTGCATTTTGTACAATACTATACAATAATTATTTATTTGCAAAACACTAGTTGCAAGAAGGTGACGAATATAATTCCCAGCTTGTCATATTTTGCTTTAAATTTTATTTGCGAATCGGGTTAAAATTCCACTATCAGTTTCCCTGAAAATATAAGCATATTTCAATCCATTTCTAGCACTATTATTTGTAAATGTCATATATTTGTAAATCTAAACGATTAGATGCTAGATGTCTCGGTTAAAATTCTACTATCAGTTAGACTTATGGTGGAATTTAAAAGATACGAAGTAAGCGTTATTTCATTTCATATTATCTAGTACTAAAGCTGATGCCCACTGCACAGGCGTCATACAAAAATGCGTCTGTTTGTCGGTCCGCGCTCGGCACTGCTTTACGACTTAGAATTATTACGGCTATGTAAAATTGAGTTTTATGGCACACGCCGGCATTGACCTTACGTGTACTTGCGTTACTTTGCATTCCTTGTGTAGGATAAGAAGCTTTATGAAGCTGGGGTTAGATTTAATTTCGGTTGGTAGAAGGGTCTTTAAAAAAGTTAAATTGTTTGTGTCGTGAACTTTTGCAGAGTAAAAATCAACTGTATTTGTCAAAACTTTAGGTTTCTTGTGTTTGTTTTAAAAATGGACCTAACTATTAAAAATGAAATAATATAAATTAGGAATTAATTAAGTTATTATTAATATTTATTACATTTTCCACAGATGCTTACAAGATATACTCGTACATCTCAAAAAAACTTTCTTTAAAATATAACTTACTCTTGTAAAATAAAACCTTTTTTTAGTCGATATTTTCCTTCACTGATTTTAACAAAGTGACAGTTTAACAGGTTGGTATTACCACTACAGTCTGTGGGATGCGTATGCGCACGGCATAGATTAAATAAATCGCATACGTGCAGACGTGTCATACTGAATATAGCAAGTCGGTAGGTAGGTATTAGACCTATGAATTTACGAATGTACGTGGTAGCTGATAAAACTATAGCATTAAGTAAATTGAATCGAGTAGCTGAGAACAAATCGTCGATTGCGACTTTTGGTCGCCAGGATTGGTCGCACGCAAGTACGCAACTGTAGACAGAACCTACTCAGTGTCATTCGCTTCTATGCTACTTTATTATGTATACCTACTCACAATTTGTGTACCTACTCACAATGTATACCTACACACAATTTATTTGCGCAATGCCAGTGCTCTTAAACGGCGAAGGAAAACATCGTGAGGAAACCATGGTGGTGAACAAACTACTGCAAAATGTGGGTATGTGCCAAATGTAATGTTTGCACATACCTCTAACTACCCCCCGCTTCCTGGGATTAAAGTCGAGAAGCTGTTTCAGTTTTTTTTTTCACTTTGTATTGTATTTTTGATATGAGACAAATACAAATATACTTACTTATAAATCAAAAGGATAACAAAGTTAAAAGTTGACAATTGAACGACAGCTCGGTCGACGGCGACTATAAGTCGCGACTTAGACTTTGTTTTCAGCTTTATATGGACGTTTTATTGGGGATGAGCCTTAAATTTGCTAGAAAGTGTCTTTTAAGGCTAGGCTTGAATAGGTAAATGGTCTGTTTGCTTGTAAATTTAGACTGAAATGGCGACATTTGCATTATTTTATGTTCTAACAGGATATACATTTTGTAGTCAGATGTTCGATCAAGGAAGCGACCAATTGTGTCACTAGTACAGTTAACATCAAAAGGAAATTATGACCGGGCAATTTTCAAAAGCTTTATTTATAAATGAAAACAGTTTTTTTATCGAATATTATTTAAAGTAAAAACTTAAAAGTGGTTTTAAAGTGAGAAAATATGATTACAGATAAACAACAAAGATTTTTATATTGTCCCAAAAGTTATTATCCGAGTGGGATTTCAACCCACGACCTTCCCCTTGATACGGGGCTAAGGGACAGATAAACAATTTTGAAAATTTGAAAAAGAATACAAGTGCTCTCAATCGGTAGAGAAGATCTTTGTAAGGTTTTTTCCGAAATATTTTTTTGCGATTTATTACTCACTTTCACTAATTTTATGTCTTCCAAAATGTTGAAATGTGCGAGCGAAAGCTGGTTTGACGGTTGTCTGCGTCTTAATTTTAAACATTGCTTAAAATAAGCTCAGTCACTGTTTCTCATTATATATTGACATGTCAGTAATTAAGGCATGGTTTATTTAATTTTTATAAGAAGGGTAGGTATATTTCTTCCTGTTTAAAAAACTCTGTCTCATCTGCCAACTATTCTATAAGTCGCATATCTTAGTGCCTAGTGCAAGAACCGAGGCAGAGTAGTTTCGGCCATAAAGCCTTAGCAAAAACATTTCGAAGCCTCGAACACATTGTGTACCCTTTACTGATCAGTAACTGTTCAAATTGTTAATGGTTAAGACTAGCTTCTGCTGTGGATTTGCTTGTATTTTTATTTTATAGAGGTACAACTGGCTGATGGAACAAGCAGATGCCCCACCTAATGATAAATGGTAACCATCACCTATAACAAAGCATTGCCTCGCAAGTAGGAACGTGCCCTACGA
This sequence comes from Chloroclysta siterata, assembly GCA_932294275.1. Classification (NCBI taxonomy): domain Eukaryota; kingdom Metazoa; phylum Arthropoda; class Insecta; order Lepidoptera; family Geometridae; genus Chloroclysta; species Chloroclysta siterata. The sequence continues at coordinate 28,649,832 of OW028590.1, read as the reverse complement.
TGCACTGCCCTGCGTCCATCAACTTGAGGCATACAGATGTTAAGCCTCATGTGCCTGTAATTACACCGGCAACCACACTCTTCAAACCGAAACACAGCAACGCTGCTTGGTGGAAAATGCATTGTATGTAAGAACCTTTCATACCCAGACATACTCAACGTCCTATGAGGAAAGCATGTGAGGAAATGGAATTGCTATAGCAGAGGTAACCGCTCATCATCAGATGGGCTCACTTCTTTCAGCTTTTAGAATCACATGTTATGGGCACCTCTAATTTTCATAATCATTATCATTAGTTTACAGAATTCAATTGTTTCTTCTTTTTGATGTGTCATTAGTGTATTTAACAAGAAAAAAAAACAATATTTACAGTACGCCTCAAGGAGGCTCTTTCACTAAACACATGTTTTTTTTAATAATTTAGTATTTTAGCTGCGGCGATGGGCTTGCTACCTGTCACTTTTGGAACCAACTACTGCCAAATGTACGCTTATGTCAAATATTATGATTGGACTTCTATCTGGCTACCTTCGCCATTATCAATAAAAGTACCAAGATACCAAATGGATGACTCTCTCTCTGATTGTACTTCCATACCTTCGCCATCATAAATAAAAGTACCAAGATGACTCTCTCTATCTTGTCGTGTCACAACTTTCTTTCGAAACAGTGTGGTGAAAGGATTCTAAGTGCGCCTCAATAGGCTCCTTTCGAGCACTTGCCACATGTTAAAGAACTTTTTTTTAGGTTCTACGATATGCCAGTTTCCTCACGATGTTTTTCTTCACCGTTTGAAAGTAATGGCATTGTGCTCATAATTTTTTGAACAGAAAAACTCATTGGTGCATGACCGGTTTCGAACCCACAACCGGAATCGGAAGGCAGGGCCGCTACCACTAGACCACCAGTGCTCTCAAAAGGATGACTATCCAGTACGGAAAATTAGGAACAGTCAAAGTAATTGCACAGACAAACAACACAGCTTTTTATGGTAAGAAATCCAAGCTTTTGCACTGATCAGTTTAAATTGTAAATATTATGTAAAGACATGTCATTCAAAGATAGGCTCAACGCCACCTCTGATTAGCCACCGACCGATTCGGCTGACTAAAAAAACTTTACTTTTTTTTATACAACTAGCTGATGGAACAAGCAGATGGTTCACCTGATGTTAAGTGGTAACCATCACCTATAACAAAGCATTGCCTCGAAATTCACGCACGATAGGAACGTGCCCTACGATGTTTTGTAAGAACGAACTAAAAAATTATTTAAAAACGAATTAGAAACAATAATTAAGTTTCTTCTTCTCGTATCGGTCACGTGACATCAGCATAAATTATATCCCTTATTTATGTAGAAAATAATAGAATTCCGCGCGAATTAGCTGATGTTCACCTGATGACATGTGGTAACCATCACTAGCAAAGCATTACAAGTTACGGATGATATTATCGTGCCCTACGAAGCACTGCCTTGCGTCCATCAACTTGTGGCCTCGTGTGCCTGTAATTCAGCCTTCACAGCTCTGTTGGTTCACTCTGCCTTCTGCGCCGTAGGCCGTAGGTTCGATCCCCACCGAGAACAAACATTTGTGTGATAAACATAGATGTTTGTTCCTTGTCTGGGTGTAATTAGGTATATATTTTAAGTATGTATTTACAAAAAGTAAATCAGCTATCTGGTTTCCATATTATATGTTTTGGCTTAGTTTGGGGCTAGATAGTGCTGTGTGGAAAGTCCACCAATATTTATTTTTTAATTTATTAATTCCACCGATATCCACGCCCGCCTAGCCTACCTGCCACTATACTAGAAGAATATGCAATGTGCAACCGTATTTAGGATATCGCACTGGTGGATTTAGCCGAATCCTTTGGTTACTGATCGGGAGCGAGAGAGATTTGTTACTAGAATACAGTTGAGTGCATAAACATTTAGGATCGTTACTCAGACATAAAGTTGAACTGTTCTCTACGACTGTACATAACTACATACATACATATTAATCACACGACTTTCTGTTTGTATGTTTATTTCTGTTCTAGCGTCATAACTTTGCTACTAGTGTTTTGATCAGGCAGTCAAAGTCAAAAGGTATTTATTCAATTGAATCACAAAGATCACGCCTTTTTCTGCCGTCAAGCAGCGTTGCTGTGTTTCGTTGAAGAGTGTGGTTGCCGGTGTAATTACAGGCACATGAGGCTTAACATCTGTATGCATCAGGTTGATGGACGCAGTGCAGTGCATCGTAGATCACGTTCCTAACGTGCGTGACTTACGAGGCAATGCTTTGTTTTTTGTTGTTTGGTGATGGTTACCACTTACCATCAGGTGGGCCATTTTATTATTCCATCAGCTAGTATAAAAAAAAATACTGAAACGTTTTAAAGCTATGAATCTAGGTGTCATTACCACGCGACCAAGCCTAGAAGAACAGGCCACAAACTTACGGCTTGGTTCCTACCGTTTGTACGATCCTTGTTACAATATAATATAATAACATCTGTATGCGTCATGTTGATGGCCTATGTCTACCTGTAGACTTTAAAAAAGCACGGTAGATATCCTCCTATATCATCCTCAAAAGAATCTGGAGTTAGTACTTGGGTCTAACCGTCTAGGGGTCTACAGTGCCTGTATACTTTTGCAGGCCGATAATGGTCCTTGTAGTGAAAGAGACCAGTTTAATTGTTTTTGGCCCACCTGATGATAAGTGGTAACCAACACCTATAACAAAGCATTGCCTCTTAAGTCACGCACGATAGCAACGTGCCCTACGATGCAATGCCCTGCGTCCATCAACTTGAGGCATACAGATGTTAAGCCTCAAGTGCCTGTAATTACACCGGCAACCACACTCTTCGAGCCGAAACACAGCGTTGCTGCTTGGCGGCAGAAAAAGGCGTGGTGGTAGTACTTCCCCGGACGAGCATTTCACAAAGAGCTCTACTACTCTTAAATTCACGTCTATTACCGCTACTTTGAATAAGATGTTGAACGCACTTAGTTTTAAACTATTTAGTAAATTTGTGGTTACTGTAAAAAAACTACCGTAAGATTACGGTAGTAATACTAGTCTAGACAAGATCAACTTTCTGATCATCTGTGAACCCTGAAGGATAAAATTGTATTCAAATTATTTATTCACATAAGAAATAACATTACAGATCGAGTCCAATGCGTTTAATCTAGTTATTTTATTATTAATATTGCATGTTAGTTTGTTATATAAACTACAAAAATAAAGAAACATCAAACATAACAGAAATATAAAAAAATAATTTTGAAAATGACGATGAGATTAGATATAATTGGTGCCTTCCGCTAGCTCCTGCCGGATTATCCATTCAGTACGGGACTCTATGTATGCAAAAAGTAAGCTATCAGCTCCCAAAGTAGCTTGCTGGAAGAGATCGCTCTCAGCGATAAGACCGCCCATTGGACTTCACTGAAACTTTTGAACTTTATTTCTGTTATTAATATGTTAAATGTCGAATGTATACTTTAAATAATTATCTAATAATAATTATCTAGTAAAATATAATAGGTATATTTTCTATCTTGCTTAATGATGGGTTAGAATCTAGCCGCTAGATAGTGATGTGTGGTAAATACACTGTCTACAAATACCTATCTATTTATTAATTTATTGCCAATGACGTTTATTTATTTATAAAAATACTAAAGGAAGACCGACGGACTATTTAAAATTAATTCGTAGTAATATAGGTTATCAGAGAAGCCAATTAGAAATTGTTATTTCTCTATGTATTTTTATTTATTTTTTTAATATCTGTACTTGTTTACTAATTAATATTACTGTAAATGGTGTCTACTTTGATTACAACGGTATATTGTAATCAAAGTAAATGAATGAATACAAATAGCGGCGCTGGGTTCTTAGAGACCGCTCCGAGCCCGACAAACGCCATTGCAGATGCATAAGCGGAGCGTGTAGCGTGCCGTCACGCCTTTTACCGCCGCCAAACACTCAGAAACATGTCGCTCTTATATTTGTACTGCACTGACGAATGCCGTGTTATGTCGCCTCTTCCGACGCTCTCTCTTTGACCGGTGGGAACGGGCGTCGGTAAATATCGATTTTGGGCTCCTTTTGCGAAATGTGTTTTTTTGTACGTCAAGGAAAAACTCGTGAGGAAACCAGTTGGTATTCTAGTTAATTTTGAGTTAGTACATGAGAGAAATCTGAGGGGATATCTACAGAGCCTGGATTCAAACCTAAAGCTGTTTCTGTTATTTGGCAAGGGTTTGGATCAGTTGAGTAATCCAAGATCGTTTTCAACGGTCTAAAGATCTCAACTGTTTCATATGTATTTTGTACAATTTGTAAATACCTTGAATTCATAGTAATTTTCTTTGTAAATAAATGTTTCATTTTATAAACAAAGGATCAAAGTCTGTCTTAGTTTGGATCTAAACGGCGCCGTGTAAAACAAACAAAATACTAAAACTCATTGAAACATATCGTCTCACAATTAATTATTGAAAACAAGCAACCAATCCTATCAAGATCCAATGGGCGTTCACTTGTCCAATTTCGATAGTATTAAACAAATAATGGCCAGTTTCGAATATAATGTAATAAATATAATTTATTGTGTTTATTCGATAGTTATCTCGATTTGAGATCGAGACGCCCGCGTTCGGGTATAGAGGGACGACCCTTGGGTAGAGTAGTTTAGCTTCAGAGATATTTAAACGAAATAAAATACATTTCAAGCAGTGAAATACAAGCCAGTCTTTCAAACGGCTAAGGAAAACTTTGTGTGGGAACCATTTACTATTTTAGTCGCGATGGTCTTACAACCTGTCACGCTAAGAATACCCACTATTACAAAACGAACTCTGCAGACTGCAACTCTTATTTTTTGAGGATGTCAAAGGAGGGTACCCTCAAACAAGTTTCAGAGTTGGAACTTGGTACTAAATATCTGTAGAAAGACACATTGAAATAGCTTGCGTGGAGTTGGAGCAGTTCATTGTTATAAGTGCTTACAGTCCACCTTCTGCCTCATTTGATATTTTTGAAAAAGCTTTGGAAGAAATTTTGTATAAAATATCTAAATCAAACAAGCAACTAATCATATGTGGCGGCTTCAATGTTAATTTACTAGTTCACTACTCTTTAAATACCAGGATAATTAGTCTTTTTAAATCATTTGACCTGGAACATTTGTTTATGGAGCCTACTAGGATAACTGCCTCTTCGGCCACATGTATAGATAATATCTTTACCAATGTAAAAATAATAAGTAAAAATCTAATAAGTAATATTCCTTCAGACCACCTTGGTCAAATAATTAAAATAGAAGCAAAAACTAAAAACGATGTATTAAAAAAAATTACTTTCGTCCCATTGACCATAAGTCGTTTGGAAGAGTTGAAACTGAACCTTATTTCTAGACTACCAAGAATAACTTACAGTAATGATGGCAATTCATATTATCAATTTTTCTATGAATTTGATAACTTATTCAATTTTCACACCCAAATCGAAAATGGTCTCTGGCGGTTCTAAATTTTGTGAGTGGGCAACAGCGGGTATTTATAAAAGCAGAGAAACATTGTACAACCTTTATAGTGAAAAACAATACAATTTCAGTGAAGAATTAAAAGAAAAAATTAAAAACTATTCTAAAATTTTCAAAAGCGTGTGTCGCATTGCTAAATCACAATATTTAAGTTCAAAAATCAAAACTAGTCAAGATAAAATCAAAGCTACTTGGAAAATAATTAATTGTGAGACAGGAAGAGTCAAGACACAGAACACCGTATACAACTTGAATGTTGGCGGCACCATCATTAACAAAGATGATGATGTTGCCAAAGCATTTGAAACCTTCTTCACTGACATTCCAGTCTCCACTACAAAGTCCTTAAGCTCTTCCCACATAATCGCAGAGTCATTGTTAAAAGATAACTTATCAGAATTCAAACAACAGTTTAAATTCGATTATGTGAATACTAATGACATCATCAAAGCTTTTAAAATGATAAATGTAAAAAAAACCACGGACCTCTGGGGCATTTCTGTTTTTGCCGTAAAACCTGTGATTGATATTATTGCACCAGATCTAGCTTTTATATTCAACCAATGTATTGATTGTGGCGTTTTTCCTGACCTTATGAAACATAGTAAAATAACACCCTTATTTAAATCAGGTAGTCATTCTGACCCCAGTAACTTTTGCCCGATATCAGTACTACCTACATTTAGTAAAATCATTCATAGACCTACTCATTTCTTACTTAAATGGCAGAATACAAAGTGTTGACGTGAATGGAAAGCGCTCTCCGGGGTCAGTGGTAAAAATGGGTGTACCACAAGGTTCTATATTAGGGCCATTTTTGTTTTTAATTTACATTAATGATCTACCTCAAGTAGTAGATGATCACGAGATTGTACTGTTTGCAGATGACACTTCACTTTTATTCAAATTGAAAAGACGACAAACTAACTATGACGATGTAAACAATGCAATCTCTAGAGTCGTAAACTGGTTTAATGTAAACAACTTGTTACTTAATGAAAATAAAACAAAATGCATTCGCTTTGTACTACCAAATGTCCAACAAATAAATGCTGATGTAAAAATCAAAAATGAAAAAATAGACCTCGTGGATACCACCGTATTTTTAGGCATAACCTTAGATAATAAGCTTCAATGGGGCCCACACATAGGCAAATTGTCGAAGAGACTTAGCTCTGCAGCATACGCAGTCAAAAAGATCCGCCTTCTTACAGACGTGGACACCGCAAGACTTGTCTATTTCAGCTACTTTCATAGCATTATGTCATATGGCATTTTGTTGTGGGGGAGTGCTGCAGATATTAACACCATATTTGTGCTGCAGAAGAGGGCTGTTCGTGCAATTTATAACATGGGTCCCAGAGAATCGTTACGAAATAAGTTTAAAGAAATAAATGTAATGACTTTACCCTGTCAGTACATATACGAAAATTTAATATATGTTAGAAAAAATATTAATTTATATGCCAAAAAGAGTGACCATCATAATGTTAACACTAGAAATAAAGATAAGCTCGCTGTTCCCACTACTAGGCTCACTAAAGTAAGCAAATCGTTTGCAGGACAATGTGTACGCTTCCTTAACAAAGTCCCAAGTGAGATTCACCAGTTGTCGATTAACAAATTCAAAAACATAATAAAAAGAAAACTTTGTACAAAAGCTTACTATAAAATTTTTGATTATATAGATGACCAAAAAGCTTGGGACTGATCTATGCTCCAACTCATTAAAAACACTAAACAATTAAGTAGGTACCATAATAAAATTGTAAAAAGGATCATACAAAAAAACGCTAGGAACCAAGCCGTTAGTTTCTTGCCCGTTCTTCTAGGCTTTGGTCGCGAGGAACTGGCGATAGATTCACCTAGTATATGAGACGTTTCAAAGTGATCCTTGTGATTGTACTGAATAAAGACCGTTTTGATTTGATTTGATTTGATTTTGATATATATCAAGGTATATCCACCATGCCTGGGAATTATAGTCGTGAGCTTTACTTTTTTAATTTAAAAAGGGCCGTTCTGTAGTTAAACTCGACAAAGTAGAAAAAAATATATAGCTTAAAACGAAGAGATACAGCACAAACAACTAGAAACTTGCTTAGAAAATGTAGATTCAATTTGGTTAGTGTACAGTGTACAACTAATAGAAAATAGACAATAAGAAAAACTGAATCTAAGAATAAATAAATAAATAAATAGATATTTCACAAATCACCTCGTTGATTCATCTGTGTATTTGTCGGAACAAGCTACCAAAAATTAGCATTTTTTACTATGCGATAGCTGTTTGAATGCTTTCTCTGTACTTTCCCTGCTCTGTTCAATATGAAACAAATAAAATCGTTAGCGCTACATATGAGTCGAGCCAGTCTGAATATATCTTGCATCGCACTTAAAGAAATTAATAATTAAATACGCTAATTTATTGGCCAGGGGCTGTCTCTACCTGTACATAAAGGCACTTGTACACTTAAACTTACATTTATTCTATTCAATTCATTTATTTCAATGATTCAGTTTTTTACACAGAAATAAAAACTTAAAAACTAATGTGAGGTAGTAAAAGACAATTGAACCAGGAACCTATTAACTCCTCACTTCTCGCTTCTCACATTGCTCGCTTTTATGTCGTTGTAGTAAGGTTCATATTTCTTTGGCTTTATGTAGATTGATCTGTATCCATGTATTTTATTACTGTTAGTTTTCGTTTTGTTAATTTTCATTATTCTAGTTCTTTAAATCCACTGACTTTAACAATGTCATCAATCCATCGGGTGAGGGACTGGCGACCTTCATCCTCAGGTTTGTAGTCGCGAAAATATTTTCTCCAGTTATCACATAAAATTAGAAAAAAAAATGGAAATTTCGCAAAAGTTAATCAAAATTAACAAATTTATCCCGTTCTAAAGGCTACTTTAAGTTTCTACTTGCTCGGCTAATACATATTTTTTAATAATTATTACTTGGATAACATTACATGGGTTGAAACATTAAATATGAATGTTATAATATGCCACGATGTTTGAACAATGCTCCAAGGGATGAGAAGCATCTCTTTGTACACCAGCACCAATCCGCCAGCACTCCATCTGCCAAGCGTGATGACTACGTGACTACCTCGAAGCCCCCATTTATTGGGGATGCCTATTTCTTAATATGTACCATTCTTCACGCAAATAAATTATTTCATTTCATTTCAGTAGACTTTTCAAGCTGATGATGATGATGATGAGTGTTATTGGGTTTCTGAAAATGATGCCAAAATAAAACTAGGTACGTACATTATAAGTCACTCCGTATCAGATATAAAAAATCATCTTCCCGATTTGATCCCCAGGCATGGTTGATATCCCGACAGATCTTTGTAGCGAGTACCAACAAAATCAAAATCAAAATCAAAACGGTCTTTATTCAGTACAATCACAAGGATCACTTTGAAACGTCTTATATACTAGGTGAATCTATCGCCAGTTCCTCGCGACCAAAGCCTAGAAGAACGGGCAAGAAACTAACGGCTTGGTTCCTAGCGTTTTTTTGTATGATCCTTTTTACAATTTTATTATGGTACCTACTTAATTGTTTAGTGTTTTTAATGAGTTGGAGCATAGATCAGTCCCAAGCTTTTTTGTCATCTATATAATCAGAAATTTTATAGTAAGCTTTTGTACAAAGTTTTCTTTTTATTATGTTTTTGAATTTGTTAATCGACAACTGGTGAATCTCACTTGGGACTTTGTTAAAGAAGCGTACACATTGTCCTGCAAACGATTTGCTTACTTTAGTGAGCCTAGTAGTGGGAACAGCGAGCTTATCTTTATTTCTAGTGTTAACATTATGATGGTCACTCTTTTTGGCATATAAATTAATATTTTTTCTAACATACATTAAATTTTCGTATATGTACTGACAGGGTAAAGTCATTACATTTATTTCTTTAAACTTATTTCGTAACGATTCTCTGGGACCCATGTTATAAATTGCACGAACAGCCCTCTTCTGCAGCACAAATATGGTGTTAATATCTGCAGCACTCCCCCACAACAAAATGCCGTATGACATAATGCTATGAAAGTAGCTGAAATAGACAAGTCTTGCGGTGTCCACGTCTGTAAGAAGGCGGATCTTTTTGACTGCGTATGCTGCAGAGCTAAGTCTCTTCGACAATTTGCCTATGTGTGGGCCCCATTGAAGCTTATTATCTAAGGTTATGCCTAAAAATACGGTGGTATCCACGAGGTCTATTTTTTCATTTTTGATTTTTACATCAGCATTTATTTGTTGGACATTTGGTAGTACAAAGCGAATGCATTTTGTTTTATTTTCATTAAGTAACAAGTTGTTTACATTAAACCAGTTTACGACTCTAGAGATTGCATTGTTTACATCGTCATAGTTAGTTTGTCGTCTTTTCAATTTGAATAAAAGTGAAGTGTCATCTGCAAACAGTACAATCTCGTGATCATCTACTACTTGAGGTAGATCATTAATGTAAATTAAAAACAAAAATGGCCCTAATATAGAACCTTGTGGTACACCCATTTTTACCACTGACCCCGGAGAGCGCTTTCCATTCTTCAACTTAAGATGTAAGAAGATTTATCTCTAATACTATAAGACTCAAAGTCCTGACTGACTGACTGACTGACTGACTGACTGACTGACATATAGACAACGCACAGCCTAAACCGCTGGTCCTAGAGACTTGAAATTTGAGGAGTACATAGCTCTTATGGCGTAGAGGTGCACTAAGAAGGGATTTTTGGAAATTCAACCCCTAAGGGTGTAAAAAGGGATGAAAACGTTTGTATGAAAAATTGTATTCCTTGAACCTACAAACTTGAAACTTGGAGTACATATACTTCAAAGCAAAAAAATAGGAAAGGCATTTTTAGTTTTGTAAAACTACCCTTAGTAAATGTGCAAAGGGATGTAAAAGTTTGTAAGGGAGTTTTTTGACCGATGGTCCTAGAGACTTGAAATTTGAAGAGTACATAGGTCTTATGACGTAGAGGTGTACTAAGAAGGGGTTTTTGAAAATTCAACCCCTAAGGGTGTAAAAAGGGATGAAAGCGTTTGTATGAAAAATTGTATTCCTTGAACCTACAAACTTGAAACTTGGAGTACATATACCTCAAAGCAAAAAAATAGGAAAGGCATTTTTAGTTTTTTAAAACTACCCTTAATAAGTGTGCAAAGGGATGTAAAAGTTTGTATGGGAGTTTTTTGACCGATGGTCCTAGAGACTTGAAATTTGAAGAGTACACAGGTCTTATGACGTAGAGGTGTACAAAGAAGGGGTTTTTGGAAATTCAACCCCTAAGGGTGTAAAAAGGGATGAAAGCGTTTGTATGAAAAATTGTATTCCTTGAACCTACAAACTTAAAACTTGGAGTACATATACTTCAAAGCAAAAAAATAGGAAAGGCATTTTTAGTTTTGTAAAACTACCCTTAGTAAATGTGCAAAGGGATGTAAAAGTTTGTAAGGGAGTTTTTTGACCGATGGTCCTAGAGACTTGAAATTTGAAGAGTACATAGGTCTTATGACGTAGAGGTGTACTAAGAAGGGGTTTTTGAAAATTCAACCCCTAAGGGTGTAAAAAGGGATGAAAGCGTTTGTATGAAAAATTGTATTCCTTGAACCTACATACTTGAAACTTGGAGTACATATACCTCAAAGCAAAAAAATAGGAAAGGCATTTTTAGTTTTTTAAAACTACCCTTAATAAGTGTGCAAAGGGATGTAAAAGTTTGTATGGGAGTTTTTTGACCGATGGTCCTAGAGACTTGAAATTTGAAGAGTACACAGGTCTTATGACGTAGAGGTGTACAAAGAAGGGGTTTTTGGAAATTCAACCCCTAAGGGTGTAAAAAGGGATGAAAGCGTTTGTATGAAAAATTGTATTCCTTGAACCTACAAACTTGAAACTTGGAGTACATATACTTCAAAGCAAAAAAATAGGAAAGGCATTTTTAGTTTTGTAAAACTACCCTTAGTAAATGTGCAAAGGGATGTAAAAGTTTGTAAGGGAGTTTTTTGACCGATGGTCCTAGAGACTTGAAATTTGAAGAGTACATAGGTCTTATGACGTAGAGGTGTACTAAGAAGGGGTTTTTGAAAATTCAACCCCTAAGGGTGTAAAAAGGGATGAAAGCGTTTGTATGAAAAATTGTATTCCTTGAACCTACAAACTTGAAACTTGGAGTACATATACTTCAAAGCAAAAAAATAGGAAAGGCGTTATTAGTTTTTTTAAACTACCCTTAATAAGTGTGCAAAGGGATGTAAAAGTTTGTAAGGGAGTTTTTTGACCGATGGTCCTAGAGACTTGAAATTTGAAGAGTACATAGGTCTTATGACGTAGAGGTGTACTAAGAAGGGGGTTTTGGAAATTCAACCCCAAGGGGTGTAAAAGGGTTGAAAACGTTTGCATGAAAAATAGTATACCTTGAACCTACAAACTTGAAACTTGGAGTATATGAACTTTTAGGCAAAAAAATAGGAAAGGCTTTTTTAATTTTTTAAAACTACCCATAATAAGCGTGCAAAGGGATGTCAAAGTTTGTATGGGAGATTTTTAACGCATAGTGCGATTGATTTCAAACTTGAAGTAAATATACTCCACAATAAATAATTTAAAATCACGTTTTCTATATTTTAAAACTACCCCTGCAAAGTTTCAAGGTTTGTATGGGAGATTTTTAACTGTAACTGTGTAATTAACTTCAAACTAAAAGAAAATGTGTTCTGTGGATAAATAACATAAAGACGTTACCCTCCTTCGTTGCGCTCGAGTAAAAAGAATACAACGAGGCGTCAATGTTCTAAAAACGGGAATCTTGAGTTGGTACGAAGAGATCTGAGGGTACCTATCTACCGTGCCTGTGGATCAATGTCGTGAAGCTGTTTCGTTTCGTTTGCTTTTGGGGTAGAAACTAGGAACAAATAAGTACATATTTTCCGTGTAAGGTTGTCTTTGTTGTATTTGTCATGTTTGTGCTAAACTCAGTACCTATACCTACCTACCTAATATAGGTAATGTACGCCTATAGGTATCCCTTATACCTACGTAGGTATTTAAAATCCTACCCTAATAATAGTACGTATTTAAAATTCATACCCTAATAATATACAAATCAATGCGAAAGTTACGATGTTTGGATGTTTGTGGTTCAATCACGGTTCACCACTTCAACGCGTGCGAAGCCGCGGGAAGCCACTAGTATAGTATATAATCGTTCACTCGCGTTTCGGTGTCTCAGCCATGATTGGAATCGAACTTACAATCTCAGGATCGGAAGACGGCGTTGCTACCGCCAGACCTGTGCTTAATATTTGAAAGGAGGATAATCCTCAGATAACCTAAACGAAATCAGTTTTACGATCAGCAGCTTTAACACCTGCCCACCCGGAAAGGCGACGTTAGAACACAATCCAGGAAGTCAATTATATTGGCGAGAGTGTTAAAACTATTAGCACAGTCTTATGAGAACAGCTGGTACACTCTACATACTGCTCTGTTCACTCTAAGCTCTTGTAATAAATAAATGAATGAATATTGGTGGACTCTCCAGCACTATCTAGCCCCAAACTAAGCCAAAGCTTGTAATATGGGAACCAGATAGCTGGTATAATACACATTATATACTTTTTTTTTGCAAATACATGTGCTTATAATCACCTAGCTTTAAGACGTTTCAAAGTGATCCTTGTGTTTCAACTGAATAAATACCTGTTCACTTTGACTATGATTATAAACGTTAGTCATGATAAAACATTGCTTAAAATTCTACCTGTCACTTTTGAACCGACTTCAAAAAAAAAGGACGAGGTTCATTATTCGATTATATATTTCGATTTTTTATGTTTGTAACGCGATTACTCTGCCAATTATGAATAGAAATTAGTTCAGCGCTTTTTGAAAACACTAAAAATATACTCATATAATGACTTAACGTTTTCAGGTTAAGCTGGGGCCTGAGGTTCTGCTTACAATAATGATCTTATGAAAGAAATCACAGACAAAAACATACTTATCCATGATAGAGCCCCTTGGAAGTTGGTGGTACGTGGAATTTAGTATCTTTACAGTTAGTACATTTTTATTCCCAAAATATTTGTTCCTAGTTTGTTTTTGCAATATTTTTTTTGTATTTAGTCTTTTTTTCTTTAGCTTAGTGCCTTGCCTACATTAGACAGTTTAATTCCATATACCAACTGAATTAGCCATTTAATGTTGCCTGTGACATTAATAGCCCTGATATCGGTATAAGTTCTCAGTGATTTTATGAACGTGGTATCATGTGGTCTCAGTTATATTGTTCCGAGTAAGTTATTAATGCATTATATGAAGGTAACAATTACGATTTTGACCCCACCCGAAGGCCTCAATGGACGTTCATTCACCACCATCAGACTAAACTCCACTCAAAATGAAAACTGTTTTTTTTAAACTGATGTTGTTTGTTTCAATTTTTTTTCCTTACGACTTTCATTTTTAAGTAAACAAAAAAAAAATTAGAGCACCGATAGTATTCCTTGCAGAGCACTTGTTATTGAATTACTTAATTGTAAAATAGTCTTTTGTTTTATTTGTTTTGTGTTTTATACCTATTATCATGTTATTATTTCATCATGTTGTCACTGTTTTGTTCATTTTTGTGCCTACCTAATTATATGTTGTGTGTTCTTGTGGCCAATAAATAACTGTCTATGTCTATGTCTATGTCTACCTGCGGTGTAGTAGTTACTAGTGTTGGGGTATTCTTTATATTCTACTTTTTTGCAGCGCAGAATACCTACAGAGCTTCTATCAACTGAGTTGTGAAGGCTGTCAAAATGTCACTAGTCTATAGGATCTTTCAGTAGTTACTATTCGAGAACCTTTATTCCCAGCGGTTGTCAGTTCGAGCTAGAGCTAGCCTGCCCAGTACATTGGCAGCTTACAATTTACGTGTTAGAAATTACCAAGTCGAATTACTCTCGTAATGAGTCATACAACAATACACATACAATCCCGCAGACAATATGAACCTTCACCTGGTTATGTTAAGTCGTTACTCATTATAGTAACGTATGACAATACATGTGTACCAAGCTTTGTCTTTTGAGAACTTGCAAAAACTGTAAGACAAGGTGCGTTTGGTCCTTATTGATTCCCAATAGTTATATTTCCACTTTATTGGGTTAGATTATAGTTTTAGGATGTTTCAAAGTCATCCTTGTGATTTTATTGAATAAATATCTTTTGAGTTTGACTTTGGATAAGAGGTGCTACCCCTTACGGCTTTGCTCATGTTGATACTTATCAAGAAATATTAAATATTTTAATATACAAAATATTTCATTTCATTCAGGAGGTAGTCAGAGTTAAGTCCACATTCGATTTGGCACATACCTAGATTTTGCAGAAATGAGGGGATATCTACCATGCCTGGTCATAAAAGTCGAGAAGCTGTTTCAGTTGCTTCTGTAAAAAAAAAATCCTGGTCAAAACGAACTATAACTATGCATAATCAAGTACAACCGTCAAAAAACTTCTCACTCAAACATTTTTAAGGCGACGACAAGAGCTAATGTGACTCTCGCTCGCACGTTTCGACATGTTGAAAGATATAAAATCACTAAACTCATCGCAATAAACGCAATCAACCATCTTGTGTGCAATCACATTGCACACAATTTAGTAAAAATTTCAACATTTAGTATAAAAATATAAAAATTTAGTATATCTTTCAACATGTCCAAACGTGCGAGCGAGAAGTTGTTGGATATTTGTCAGCCCCTTAAAGATATAAAATCATTAAATTAATCTTGGGCTTGTCCGGGGAAGTACTACCACCATGCCTATTTGTACCGTCAAGCAGCGTTGCCGTGTTTCAGATAGAAAGGTGAAAGCACTGGTAGGCCTGTGGTAGCAGCCCTGCATCGAGCACATAGGTATGTGCTCAATGCAGCCCTGCCTTCCGATCCTAAGGTCGTGGGTTCGAAACCGGTCGAGCATTAATGAGTTTTTCTGTTCAACAAATTATGTGCACAATGCCAGTAGGTTCTCTCAAACGGTGAAGGAAAACATAGTTAGGAAACCGACATGTCATAGAACCTAAAAAGTTCTATAACATTGTGTGTGTCAAGTGCTCGAAAGGAGCCTC
Organism: Chloroclysta siterata; assembly: GCA_932294275.1. Lineage (NCBI taxonomy): Eukaryota > Metazoa > Arthropoda > Insecta > Lepidoptera > Geometridae > Chloroclysta > Chloroclysta siterata. The sequence continues at coordinate 28,634,123 of OW028590.1, read as the reverse complement.
TTGGGATGCACTTAAAGTCCTTTCACCACACTGTTTCGAAAGAAACTAGTGAAACGACAAGAGAGTGAGTTTGAAAGGTGTGGTTGCAGGTGAAATACAAGACACATGAGGCTTAACATTGTATGCCTCAAGTTAATGGACGTAAGGCAGTGCATCGTAGGGCACGATCCTATCGTGCGTGACTTTTGAGGCAATACTTTGTCACAGGTACTATCTAGCCCCAAACTAAGCCAAGCTTGTACTATGGGAACCTTTAGCTGATATTATCCTTATTTACTATTCTTTTTATTCATTAGTACCGAACATTAGATTGGCTATGATATAGTAAAGAAAAATAACTATTTATGCCACAGTACAGAACCACTAGCACATTTTATTATCATTTGAACAGTAAATATAAATTAATCAACTATTCGTGCCACAGTACGTCATCACTCGCAGTAAACTCACTCGCGCACACTCGCTGCATTAGTTACTGTGACGCATGGCCGCTATCTGCGCGCGAATATTAGTCGCAGGACAACGCGTCTTTTGTTTATGTTGGACGGTTTAAGCAAGAGTGAACCAATGCCATAAAACCTCTGTTCCCATTATCTGTACTGACACTGTACAGAACAGTGTAACAATATTGTTTTATAAGCAAGGTTAGATCAGGCTTGTATAAGAAGAAAGTGGGAAAAAATGGCCTAGCGGAGTGTTTTTTAAGTATTGCCGCGTATAGTTTAGTGTATCTTACTAATAGGCAGACAAAGATTGACAGGCATTTTATTTTAAGCAATGTTTAATTTTTATTATTATTTATGGAATAAATTGTATTTTTTTCTAACCTATTTTTTTCTAAGTATCCAACTGCTGGGCAAAGGTCTCCCCCATACTCTTCCACTCCCCTCGGTCCTCGGTGCGTTCTACCCACTCGCTGTTGAAGGAGTCCAATTCGTCTCGCCAGCTACCTATAAACTTATTCAGTCAAAAACTCTATTGCTTGTCAAAAAAAACAGCGACATTACCAATGCAGGACAACATCGATATGATATCTGTAATGTTTTTTTGTTAGTTAATTATCGACGAATAACAAAAGACAGTAGCAATAATATCATAAACTAACTATAATCTCAAAGCTCGTTTTAGCATAAAGCCATCCAGGGCCGCACGCATCGCCACATTGACCGATGTGCGCCCGCGCAGGTGTCACAGACTATCGAATGATCATTTTTATACAACCGACCTGTGACCTACCGCATGTGAGAAGGAATTGTTTATGAGAACTATCAAGGATAACATGGGTGAAAACTTTTCTTGGCGCATTACTACGAGAACCGTCCTTAGATTGAAATGAGTTCTTACTGATTTTCTTTTGATTTTTTTAAGCAATATTTTGCACCAGGGAAATTCTAGGTACAGCAATTTCAAGGCCAACTTTTCACCGATGGCTGTCATTATCTGTCGACTTTTATGGGTGCATAATTTTGGCCAAAAAGTATCTACAGGCGCTTCCGTGAGTGCCTACAAGACACCGTGACACTGCAGAATACGGCGCAGACAAAACGTGTTGATTACTAGTAAAATTTAAATACAAAACAAAATATGTTCCAAAAATAAAAACCGTTTTAATTTTGATTTTTTTTTCTTTTTTTGTTTCTCTATATTTCGGCACACATTTCTTTGCGCTATCATTGACAGTTAGAACTAAAATTTAAATTACTAGTCACGCACAACCGAAACACAGCAACGCTAGCGGCAGAGATAGGCACGGTGGTCGCTCCCCGGATGAGCTCTTTACAAAAGGGCTCTACTACTCTTAATGTTATTGGCAGCCAAATCAGTCTACCTTCTTGATTCAAACGTTTTACGTTCCCAAATAAACTCAACATTTTCAGTTAGCTATAGTTTGTGGAATCAATCACAGAAACCTACGCCGCGATACCATCGCCCATCGCAGGCTATCTCAGATCGTCGGTTTCACAACGCGATTCATTTGCTCGTCACTCAAACCTACACGGTGAAGTAATTTCTGATAATTACTCATTTTGATTCGCCACAACGGGAGCGACGCCTACTTTAACAGACTTTGATGCAATAGTAACTTGATGAGATTAAAAAGAGGTGCGTAGTAACTTGATGAGATACAAAAACAAAATATTTCTTGGTTTTTTTGTAATAGATTACGCTTTAATTAGCATTTATAGGATAAAAATATGTTTTTTATACAAATTTAATATGATAATCTAGCTATAACTACGGCTAATAGGTAATTTAACACTGACATAATTTTTGAAGTAAGCTACTATTGAGAATGTGTTCTGACACTTTTCTTACTGATAAGTTTTCTTCACGGTTGATTTCTTTGACGCTTGAGATTGAGATAACTTTCATTTACTTATTTATTCAGTGCTTCCAATTAGTAACTCAGATTATTAACAAAAATTTATAATAATGTAGAGCTATGTATATAATAATATTTTTATTGATTAATTTCAAAGAAATTTACAATGTATTCAGTTATGACAAAATACACATGAAACAGTTGATTTATCTGCAGACCGTTGTGAACTAGAGATAGCTCATCTGATCCAAATCAGTGCCATTCAATAATGATAATACCTTTCTGGTGCTTACTCCAGCTAGCACAAGTGAGTTAGCTGTTTGTGATATGGCTATTTGTAGCCCATTTCATTTTCAAAGTCAAAGTCAAAAGGAATTAATTCAATAAAATCACAAGGGTCACTTAGAAACGACTTAAAGCTAGGTAACTCTAGGTGCCAGTTCCACGCGACCAAAGCCTAGAAGAACAGGCAACAAACTTACGGCTTGGTTCAATTACATGCTCCTAGTCCTGCAGGTATTGTCCTTATCAAGGGTTCAAACCCGCGATTAGCGGTCTTCTACCATCTACCCCTCGCTACTGATAAAAACAGACCTCACAACGCCAAGAAGAAATAAAATACAAGAAATACCTTACATATTTACAAAAAAATACAAAACCCTTTGTCTTGCCTTCCAGACAAGAGGCAGGGCACGAGCCCAGACTTGGATGGCGGCCAGGAAAGGTGACGAAAATGGATGGATGGCAGTCACCGAAATTACCGATTCTCTTGTGGTTTTGCTGCCACGAATATTGATCAAGGTAAAGTATTTTAGCCAATGTTGTGGCGTTTTATATTAGTGGTAAAACTCTTTGTGAAACATTCGTTGGAAAGCCTCATAATGCGTGGTAAGTATTTCTGCCTGGCGAAAGAAATAGGTACGGTATTACTAACTACGGGGAAGTACTAACTTCGCAGATGAACTCTTTCACAAACTTTCTTTTTCAACTTTTGAAACTATCATGGTTATGAACATATTTTTTTTTACCATTTCTCATGTACTTATTTAGTTTACCTCGTATTTACCTTTTATTAATAGTTCCTTTTATTTATAGTTAGTTTTTTTAAGAGTAGTAGAGCTCTTTGTGAAGGGCTCGTCCGGGGAAGTTTTCTGCCGCCAAGCAGCAACGCTGTGTTTCGGTTTGAAGAGTGTGGTTGCCGGTGTAATTACAGGCACATGAGGCTTAACATCTGTATGCCTGGGGTTGATGGACGCAGGGCAGTGCATCGTAGGGCGCGTTCCTATCGTGCGTGACTTACGAGGCAATGCTTTGTTATAGGTGATGGTTGCCGCTTAACATAAGGTGGGCCATCTGCTTGTTCAATCAGCTAGTAGTATAAAAAAAAAAAAGTCCCACTTCTCGTTGGTATCTGCGCCAAAGTTTTACACTTCTGCAGATATCATCGATCCCGACTTTGAGTTACCTACTTGTATTTGTTTTCCTGAATAAACATTTAGATTTTTGATTTTGATTTTTCATTATTTGAAACGGCATTAACATGATTTGTGAGTTGATTGTTTCCTGATATATCAGCGCAAACTGTTTTTTTTTAAATAGCCATGCAGTTCGATACCTATGTACCAAGGACCAACTCAAGATTCTTTGAGTCTAAGGGGGTAGTCTGAGGTACGTCCCAATATTACATTAAAATTTAACACACCTCATTTTGCAGTAGTTGGTATTCTACACGAGACAGGTTGCAAGCCCATCGCCGCCATCCTAAAATACTAACTGTGGTTTCCTCACGATGTTTTCTTTCACCATTTGCATTGGGCATAGTAGGTAGGTAAATATCCCGTTTTAAATGAAAATTCTAGATTTTACTTCTACCAGAGTATATATTTTGTTATCGATACCCACATACTTAATACCACCTATCTATCTGTCCACCTAGACTAGAAAACCTGGACTAGTGTAGAGCTCTATTTGTATGCTAGACGCCTGTCGACTAATAATGTGCTGGGTTTTCCGATTAGTTGAATAATGCACCTTTCTCTATTTCCATAAGCCTACATTTCCGATGCCTGGGTTTTATTTATCTTTACGGTTCATTTTAGGTCACCTTAAAACCTACGTTACTTTATACTAACTACCATAAAACTAAAGAAATTCTGTTATTTAATAATAATGTTCAATAAGTATTTGCTAAAAAATGAGTATTCATTAATTATATTATAATTATTGTAAATACTGATTATTTTAGTGTTCTACTTACTTTCAAACATTTGTATACCAGTGAAAACTCAGGGTGCAGGCAGTCAATGACCCTGGACGGCAAGGAGTAAAACGGTGAGTAAAAATGTTTAGTATCTACAACATTTTGATTATACCCTATTGAATTAATAGTGCTCAAAAGGAGCCTCTTTGAGGTGCACTTAAATCCTTTCACCACACTGTTTCGAAAGGAACTAGTGACAAGAAGAAGAATTGCTACGTCCGTCTTGTTAGCTTATAAAGCTAGGGCCATCATAAACTTTTAACGAAATATTTATAAATATAAAAAACAATGTATCGGCCGCTTGATAGCGTTCACCACTTTGCAGAGGCAATCGTTACTAGTCAGGTTCAATGAAAACATTCCTATAAAGTTAATACAACAACAAAATACCATTACTAGTAACTTGATGACCAAAATAATAAACCGACTTTAACGTTATTACTCACTAACATCTGCATACGGCTTTGCTTGCACAATTCAGGAATAAAAAGTCTTTGTTTCACTTCAAGTCGTAATATATACTACCTATATCAAAGCAAAAAAATACTATAGTTAAATTATTCAAACAAAATACGAAAAAAATCTTCTTCAGCTATAGATATTGGTGTAGTTTTTATATCTGTGGTATATTTTCATGAACCATCCATTTTCAGGACTTGTCTTTATAGGTACTCTGTGTAACATAAAAATAAAAACATAAGTTTTATAAACTAGGTCTTGTAAAATAGGTGAATCTAACCTACCAAGCCTAAAAGAATAAAACTATTCACACAAACTTTTCATTTTAATATTTTCATTATTATTGGAATAGTATGATTCGCCATCAGATTGCAGATACACAGCCCGATAACACAGAACAATGCACTATACAAAAGAAAATTGTCGCGACTGCAATAAAAAACCTGTATAACTATAAAAGGGCTCGATTTTCTATAAAATATTGCACTGAGGCGTCTGCCAGCGCATTAGGGATTTCCCGTGTTCTGAACACTATCATACACAGGGTGTTTTATAGAAGTAACATTTTAATAAAACATGTAAATCAGTAAGTTTTGTTTAATATGTAATGACCTTGATTCAAGCCCTCGTTTTTAATAAGAAAATATTTTTTTAGTGGCAAAATAGGCAGAATTACCAGAGAATAAGTGAAAATAATTGTTGTACGTAAATAAAAATGAAGATGGAACAACACTAACCATAGAATAAAAAAATAGTAAATTATTCTAATTTGTACAGCAGGTAGGCTTAAGTTTTTATACCTAATTATATATTGTTGTGGGTTTTTGTGACCAATAAATGTAACTTTTGTTGTGCAATTTTTTTGAGAATAGATAAATAATGTCGCTTAAAGATATTCAAATTCTATTAATATTTGAACTTCCTATCGACACATCTTTTGTTTTAACTCTTCAATGTCAAGATGTCAACTACTAAACTGCTATTAACATGGTACCTTTGCCTAAGTTTGGCTTGCTACTTGACACGCTCCTTTTAGGACACCCTATATTATGCAGATCGGTATAGCTGCGCGTGCGCAGGTGATTGACAAGACAATGTGTCATATGGTAATGCGATAGGGGGCGCGATTGTGGTTTATATCCCCAATGTGCGATGATGATTTTGCGAAAATTGATGTTTGTGATAAAAACTGTCTTGTGCAAGTTTGTGCTGTTTCACCATCATCATCCCGACTTCAACAACTGCTTAGTGTAGCCTTTCTTTGTATTCGCCAATGTTGAAGTGAGAGCACTGGTCTAGTGGTAGAGGCCCCGCCTTCCTATCCTAAGGTTTGGGTTCAAAACAGGACGTTCAAAAATGTATGTGCACAGTGCCAGTACTCTCGCCAGGAAAACATCGAGAGGAAACCGGCATGTCCTAGAACCTAAAAAAATCTCATTGAAGCGCACTTAAAATCTTTTCAACGCACTGGTTCGGAAGAACTAGTGATACAGCAAGAAAAAGTAGAAGAATGTTGACGATCTTGTGCTAGTTTCATCCAGCTCTTGTCCACGATGTATATAACATCCTCTGCCCATCTCGCCGCAGGACGACCGACGCTTCCATAATATCTATAAATAAATATATCATTATATATTTATATTATTAATATACTCTACCATCTACATAAGGGCTAATCCTCACATGAATCACAGCTGATTATGATTAGTCTACACTTCGAGGTTTGGTGAGACAGGCGTGGCGTGGGCGACATGATGAAATGATAAGATGACTCAGATACACCTTGTGGTGTTGTGAAATCGAGCTGAAACGGAAAATAAATTTTGTCTATAATTCGGCTAGGTATTTTATTTTTACTATTAGCCAATAACCTTGTAAATCCTTATATATATATTAGTCTTATATATATATATATTGCACAGCAAAAAGTAATAATTATAGTAAAGTACAATAGGTACCTAGTCTTATTGCTGAGAGCGATCGTTCATTGCTTCTCAAGAAATCAAAGAATCACACACGATATGACCGTGTCCTACGATGCACTGTCCCGCGTCCGTTAAGTCGGTCCATAATAATATCAGAAGGACAATCTAGCTTGAGGTAAAGAGCTCTAGATGGCCCGCCAGATGTTAAGTGGTAACCATCACCTATAACAAAGCATTGCCTCGTAAATCACGCACGATATGAACGTTCCCTACGATGCACTGCCCTGCGTCCATCAACTTGAGGCATACAGATGTTAAACCTCATGTGCCTGTAATTACACCGGCAACCACACTCTTCAAACCAAAACACAGCGTTGCTGCTTGGCGGCAGATAAAGGCGTGGTGGTAGTACTTCCCCGGACGAGCCCTTCACAAAGAGCTCTACTACTCTTATATATTGTTCTCTGAAATACAATACAATACTGTTCAATACAAAATGTGTGTGATAAATGTTAAAAAAGGTATGCCAAAGATGATAGAAAACCTTCAGGCATTTTTGAGTATTTTGCCAAATAAACTGTACAAAAGACTGTATTCTGCATTGTAGGTGGCATTAATCTGTCCGTGAATGTTTTCTAAGCATTCAGGTCTGAAGCAGCGCGGCGCATGCGTGGCGGAGTGGCCCGCTCCCGTGCTTACCCGCCGTCGGTGGATTGACGTCTTACATTACTTGGATGTACTACGACCAATTCGTTTTCATCATTTTTAAATACATAGATTTTGTTATTAAACCTGCCATGTCAAAGAGTAGTAGAGTTTTTTGTAAAGGACTCAAAGTCAAAGTAAAAGTCAAAATGTATTTATTCAATAAAATCACAAGGATCACTTTGAAACGTCTTAAAGCTAGGTAACTCTAGGTGCCAGTTCCACGCGACCAAAGCCTAGAAGAACATGCAACAAACTTACGGCTTGGTTCCTACCGTTCTTTTGTATGATCCTTTTACAATGTAATAATATAATATGTTATTGAAGTTTAGTGAGGCGTAGGCATACAGAAAAAGGTAAACAAAATCAAATTTATAAGACTCGTCCGGGAAAGTACTACCACCACGCCTTTTTCTGCCGCCGAGCAGCGTTGCTGTGTTTCGGTTTGAAGAGAGTGGTTGCCAGTGTAATTATACAGGCACATGAGGCTTAACATCTGTATGCCTCAAAATGATGGACGCAGGGTAGTGCATCGTAGGGCACGTGCTCTCGATAAATAATATGAAAAAAGAATGACGAGCGCTGTCACAGGCCGCACCGCAGGAAGGAAATGCCAATCCTGACCTTATTTCATTTTTCTTTTTAAACGTGCGTAGTCCCAGTAGCATAAAATTGGATACTAGCATGCAGTGGCAAAAAGGCTCAAGGTTTTCTAGCTTCGGGAGCTGACTGACCCTCTCTTTTCAAAGCTTAGTTTAGAGGTGAGCTCCCCCTGAGCTCCGGGCCCTGGTGCACTGCACCACCTGGCCCTACGATAGCTACGCCATTGCTAGCATGTTCCATATTCTATAAACTGAAGAATTTTAAATAAATATAGGTCGACGAATTATAATTAAATATAGGTGGACACGTCACAGAAGGCAAAGCTACTTGACTGACTGAGCTGTGAAGGCTGTCAAAGAAAATGTCCCGTTATTTATTAAATATTTAAATATATAACGACCAGCAAGTACCAAGACGTATATAACCGCGTATCACAGCAGTCAGTGTTTGCGTTGTGAATGGAGCAAATCGCCCGGAGTTCAACGAAACGAGTGCAAATACCACGAATAAGATATTTGAGCATCGCTCGTATTGCACTCCGCCGTGTTTGCTTAAAGCCAATAAAATTATGAGTTTCGCTGTTGACACAAAAACCAATTTTTTTTATTTGCGACGAATGAGGAAGACTCGGAAACAAAAGAAGGTTGATGGACTGTAAAAAGGTATTTTATTTCATGAAGATACAAACCCTTCTCATTTTTTAAATGTAGGTAGTCCTTTTTGTCATGTCACTTATTCTTTCGAAACAGTGTGGTGAAAGGATTTTAGGTGCGCCTCAAAGAGGCTACTTGCGAGCACTTGACACATGTTTCAGAATGTTTTAGGTCCTACGACATGCCGGTTTCCTCACGATGTTTTCCTTCAACGTGCTGACACTGTGTAGGTATGTAATTTTTTGAAGAGAAAAATCATTGGTGTACGACCGATTTTGAACCCACGACCTTAGGATCGGTAGGCGGGGCAGCTTCTACCAGACCACCACTACTCTGAAAGTCAGTTAAAAATCATAATTCTTTCAAACATGGCAGAAGAACTATGTCAGTTATAGGTCTAATTATGAATTTATAATATTGGAAAATTGCAATTTTCCAATATTTTATTACTATTTATTCAATTTTACGTTGAAAATATTCTAGCGAAAGATATTTGGACCGAAATGGTAGTGAATATATACGTTTTGCTGTTGTTTAGCACTCAATTACTTAAAACTGCTACTTTCCCAAATTTTTGACCGCGATTTTACCTCTAAATCCAAATTGAAAATGCTCATCTGGGGGCGTTTAAGAATCATTAATAAATATGGGGGTAGACGATTATTGTTTTATTGATCACTCAAATCATTATTCAAAATGATTTCTTCAAACTAATCTAGCGCTGACAATAAAACCATCAATCTACGATGATCAAATCAAAACACTGCACCGTGTGAAATCGAAAGTAGGCCTATGTAGTGTGGGTTCGATTCCGGAGGAGGATGCATTGTCTCCGGTTCAAGGCTGCGTGATGGATTAGTGAACGTGTGCAATCCGCTTTTGTTTCTTAAGGTTAGACGGTTTTCTAAATAACGGTCACCGTCTTAATATTAGTCAAAGGCAAAAGGTATTTATTCAATTGAATCATGCGGATCACTTTGAAAACGTCTCAAAGCAAGACGAATCTAGGTGTAAATTACACCTAGATTTGGATTAAAACGCTATTTTTGCTTAACTGTGTGCACACATCTTGGTTGATTCGATTTTACATAAATTAGTTCAGTGATTTTCAATCTTTCAAAATGTTGCAATATGCAAGCGAAAAGTACTCGAATCGGTGTCAGCTTAAGAAAAGTTCATTGTGACTAGCATTTGGACGACTGACCGGTAGTGGCGTTGCAATCTGAGCGCTTTCGTGCTTTGTGCTTAAGAGTAGTAGAGCTCTTTGTGAAGGGCTCGTCCGGGGGAGTACTACCACCACGCCTTTTTCTGCCGCCAAGCAGCGTTGCTGTGTTTCGGTTTGAAGAGTGTGGTTGCCGGTGTAATTACAGTTACAGGCACATGAGGCTTAACATCTGTATGCCTCAAGTTGATGGACGAGCAGTGCATCGTAGGGCACGTTCCTATCGTGCGTGACTTACGAGGCAATGCTTTGTTATAGGTGATGGTAACCACTTAACATCAGGTGGGCCATCTGCTTGTTCCATGAGCTGGTTGTATAAAAAAAAAATAACCAGCTCTGACGGAGACTTTAGGGTTGCCTAAATACCCCATCACCACAGTTAGCCACTAGCTAACAAACTTACATAAGCGCATAAACATACATAAACTGGTAAGCAGCTTTCGAACATTCTTTAGCGCTACCAAAGCCGTCAAATGACGGTGGCGGATATTAAGGAACCCAAGCTTTATACAGTGATTCATTGACTGTATGTTTGTGATTTTATATGTTTTAGAATAAGCGTTAAATTTGATTACTTCGAGTTTATGTCATAGGTTATTGCGAAATTGTATTTGGGGAGGTCACATGAGGTTTACAAGCAATTTTAAAGGCTAACGTTAGTTATTATATTGTACTAGATACCGCTAGAGTGTCTGCTGCGGATTAAATGTTTTTGGCGACCAAGAACAAGGCAAAACTGAAAATCGAAGCGTGAGATTCCCTCTTATTCGATGGGCCGACGATGTTATGAGGATCTATCTGTAGAGAGGGCTTAGAATCGTCCTTCCTCAATATACCTCTATAGAGGAGGCATGGAACTGACACCTAGAGTCACCTAGCTTTAAGACGTTTCAAAGTGATCCTTGTGATGTTATTTAATAAATACCTTTTGACCTTGACTTGAGGCCTATGTCGGAGTTCAGCAGGCTGATGACGATGATGATAGTAATAATATCGCGTTATAAAGTAAAAGCGGATATAAAAAAAAAACATCATTGGTGAATCCAGGTGCCAGTTACACGTCTTTTAAGAGTAGTAGAGCTCTTAGTGAAGAGCTTGTCCGGGGAAGTACTATCATCATGCCTTTTTCTGAGCCTTGCTGTGTTTCGGTTTGAAGAGTTAAATTGCCGGTGAAATTACAGGCACATGAGGTTTCTTTATGCCTCAGGTTGATGGACGCCGGGCAGTACATCGTAAAGCACGTTCCTAACTTGCGTGACTTACGAGACAATAAATAAATAAAATAAAATAGCCTTTATTTCCCATGTTAATAATACGTAGGTAATAATAATGAATTTTAAAGTATTTGCATGCAAAATTTGAATATTGACTAATTGTGTTTTTTTTAGTATGTACATGTTTATTTTCATTTTAATAATGCTTTCTTCTTCTTCTTCTTATCGTGTCCCTAGTTGTTTAAAATTTTTATAGTCTATGGTTTTAGGTTCATGCATAGTTTTTTTTTTGAGAGAAACTTTAACCCAAAGTGGAGCCCTCTTTGGGTGAAGGCCTCCTCCAGAGTCTGCCATTCTTCTCTACTTGGGCCAAGATACGAGACAATAATGCTAATATAAACATAGAAGCGAATATATAACATCATCATCAGTGAATCTGGCAACAAACATACGGACCAGTTCGTGGTATCGTACTAGAAACCAGTTAACATAAATATTAGGTAAATTCGTAGTAAATTCATAAAATACGCTAACCGCAAAACAGCTATAAAGCTATAAAATATAGCGCAGAACTAATCCGATTTAAATTCATATCGATAGCGGCGCGTGCGCGGTGGGTAGCTGCGGTTTGACAGTCTGCGCACGCGCCGATCGACACGGTGACAATGATTTGTGTGTTTGATTGCATTTTATGGATTTTATGAAAAAATATTGGATATTCGTATTTTATTTATAGGTATGTGCGTTATTAAAACAAAGCAAATTCACAATATAAAATGTATTAAACTGAGCATATTAGCCTGTCTGATGTTAAGCATCAGTTTTGTACCACACAAAGCTTTGCCTCACAAATCACGCGGGTGAACATGCCCTACGATGTACTGCGTCAAACTTATGGCATAAAAGATGGCCCCTGTTTTTTTCACCGGGACCCAGTCTTCAAACCGAAACAGCAATTTATGCCTCAAATTGATAGACACAGGCAGTTTATTGTAGGGCACGTTTAATTAAGCGTGACTTGCAATTGACTCGTTTTGATATGGCCTACCTGATGTTAGGTGGTAACTATCACAAACATAGCATTGAATCGCAAGTCAAGGACGATAAGAACGGTGTTGGTTAATTGGATACCACTTAATATCAGGTGGGTCATATGCTTGTGCTATCCTGCGGTCAGTTCATCCATCATGGTGCCTCTATGACATTACCGCACATTCCAAATGGCCGGGCTTACTTTATTCGGGATCACGTAGTGCGCTCGCGACGTTCCTCAGTCCGACTGTACCTGTTTAATGTATAACTTTACATAGTTTTGGACAGACGGGCAACTTCCACTAATCTTAGCAGTACCTACCTCAGGTCTGAATTTTGTTTTTAGTTTTTGGTTTCTGATATAATAACAAGTATCGTGCAAAATACCAAGCCGTAAGTTTGTTGCCTGTTCTTCTGGGCTTGGTCGCGTGGAACTGGCTCCTTCCTAGCTTTAAGAAGTTTCAACTGAATAAATACCTTTTGACTTTGACTTTGCGAGCCGGGGTTTTGTATGGAACAGCCTTGCTTTTATACAAAAACACCCGGGCTCGAAATACAGAAAATAAAAGACGAAAAATTTAAAAATTCTCGTTCTTGATGCGTTTTTACTACTGCTACAACTTCAGAGGATTCAGGAAAAACTACACTCAAGGCACAGAATAAGTAATACATCGGTAGAGGACAAAAGTCTATTAAGTATTAAACTGCCAAGTATCTCAACCACTGGCTATAATTGACAACGACCATTACTCTAAAAGAAGTATTCCCAGAAACTTCTTTCGGGAATGTTGCTCCACTTTGTTGCTCGTATACTCACGAAACCACTGCATTGTTATTCCATTTTCGTTACATTTAAATACATTATGTACGTTGGCGAGCGTGTGCGTTACTGAAGGTGATGTTTTGTTGCTGGAATAATGTGACAACGTTTTATTATTTGGCCGGCGTCAACTTTGGCACAAGTTCAGTGTCGCTCAATTGGGTCTTGAGTCATGAGTCTTGACCACGATCATGCAAAAGAACGGTAGGAACCAACCCGTAAGTTAGTTGCCCGTTCTTTTTTTTTATACAACTAGCTTATGAAACATATGGCCCACCTGATGTTAAGTGCCATCACCTATAACAAAGCATTATGCAAGTCACGCACGATAGGAACGTGCCTGCGATGCACTGCCCGGCGTCCATCAACTTGAGGCATACAGATTTTGAGCCTCATGTGCCTGTAATTACACCGGCAACCACAATCTTCAAACCGAAACACAGCGTTGCTGCTTGGCGGCAGAAAAAGGCGTGGTGGTAGTACTTCCCCGGACGAGCCCTTCACAAAGAGCTCTACTACTCTTATGTTATTATGTTCTACTAGGCTTGGTTACGTGGAACTGGCTAGCTAGCACTCTAGCGGCTCACCTTCCCTGTGGTTCAATTGAATAAATACGACCTATAGATATGGCTGTTATAATGCTAGTCCACCTGATATCTAGAATAAAAAAAAACATTTTACGGAGTCCACTGGGCTAGGATACCGCTCAACGTCAGGTGGGTTATGAAATTGTTACATGTTTCTTATCCATACTTTGATTATGAATTTTAAAAAGCTTTCAGAATTCGAACGGTCTGTTATAATTATTATGTAAAAAGATAAGCAAGAAAGATACTTGTACGAAAAACAAAAAAAAACAGAAAATAATAAAAATTACTTGCTGAATTTAAATAAAGGATTAAAATATAAATTAGCTTTTAGAATTTCAGAATTTAAGAATTGGTTGCTCAATTCTTAAATTCTGAAATTCTAAATATAAATCTAGCCTTAAAGTGATCTGAACAAAACATGGAGGTAATTAAAAGAGGCTGTGTAGGAAGAGTTCGTGTTACGGATAATTTGGTGCAATAATAACCACGCCAACGTACTACGGTTCGTGTGGGAGTACACTGCAGGACAAATTATTGGAATCGCCAAAGATGTTTTAAAGATTTTATAAGTCCCATTAATTATTATTCGAGTGGAAACTGAACCCACGACCCTTCCCCTTATTGCTGCTAGAATACAAACTGGTTTACTTGACGGTGATTTTCTTCACCGAGTAAGAACATGTTTAATTTAAACGACGTTTAATTAGTTAAGTAGATATAAAAACCTAAGTGTGTACCTATAAAATTAAAAATGGTAGACTTTCTTCACAGCGTAACTTTCGTTTAAAATATTATATGTGATTATTTTTTTTGAATATTATATGATATTTACCATGATTTGTGAGTTTGATTGTTTTCCGATATTTCGGCACATTTATAGTTTTTTCCTTACAGCTCTATCTACCCTCAAATTAATCAAAGCTTGTAATATGGGAACCAGATAGCTGATGTATACTTTTTTTTTTTTTTTTTTTATACCATTAGCTAATGGAACAAGCAGATGGCCCACCTGATGTTAAGTGGTAACCATCACCTATAACAAAGCATTGCCTCGTAAGTCACGCACGATAGGAACGTGCCCTACGATGCACTGCTCTGCGTCCATCAACTTGAGGCATACAGATGTTAAGCCTCATGTGCCTGTAATTACACCGGCAACCACACTCTTCAAACCGAAACACAGCGTTGCTGCTTGGCGGCAGAAAAAGGCGTGGTGGTAGTACTTCCCCGGACGAGCCCTTCACAAAGAGCTCTACTACTCTTAAATACTTGTTTTGATTACAAACTTATAACATACTAGCGGCCTGTCCCAGCTTCGCATGGGTGGTCATAAATTTTTTAAACATTTTAGGATAAACTTAGACCGTGTGGGTTCGAGCCTCGCGTCTACTTATTTCATACATTTGCACGCGCTTCTCCTTAAGAGAGTGAAATCGCAACCCGCGCGTGACCCGTGGACCCGTTAACATTTTTAATTTCGTCATATCTTTTGAATGGAATGTCCGATTTGAAAAATTTAAGAAGTAATCTATAGGTATTGAAACCTTCTTAATTATGAAAAGATTTATTTGGATAAGGATTAATACCAAGGTACAAATAAAGACCTTTTTCTAGCGGCGGCATTTCAATTATTTTTTTATAATAAAAGAACACTTATTGTGACATAACTATAATAGTTAGACATATGCTGTCGCGACATTTTTTGTAGATGATGACGTGTTCTACAAAATCGCAGTACATTATTTTGTTCTATCATCAATAGTTTTCGCAGCGCACGCGATGTAAGGTTTTGGGATTCCACCTTGGGTTACATTATTGGAGTTTTAGTAAGGATCCCTGATTTTTTTGAAAATATAATATAGCCTATGTTACTCAGGGATAATGTAGCATTCTAATGGTGAAAGAATTTTTGAAATCGGATCAGTAGTTTTTGAGCCTATTCGTTATATACAAAAATACAAAAATACAAATGTTACCTCTTTATAATATTAGTGTAGAAAATAACATCCAGACAGAGAACAAGCATCAATGCCATCATACAAAGGTTTGTTCTGTGTGGGGATCGAATCCACATGCTACCCCACAGAAGGCTACACCAACTGAGCTGTGAGGGATGTTACATAATGCATACCGTTTCTGTGTCCGCAAGTATTTCAGCCCACTTTTAGTGGTAACAATTAAAATTAAATAACATAACGTTAGGAAACATTAAAACAATACAAGAGCACTAAACCTTGCCCTGCTCAGTTTCCAACCGACTTCAAAATTGGGAGGTTATGAGTTCAGCGACGTTTTAAAATGAGTTTTATAGTGCTTATAATATTTCTTTTATTTTTAACTTTGAACTATATAAAAAAAATACTTAATAGCAATAAAGTTACACAAACAGTTTTAAGACTTTGATCCCCAGGCACGGTAGATATCCTTTCAGATCTCTTAATACCAAGAACTAACTTCAGATTCTTTGAGGACGTCTAAGGGGGGTAGTCAGCGGTACGTCCAATCCAAACATCATATTTGTCATATACCCACATTTTGCAGTAGTTGGTATTCCATACGTGACAGATCGTAAGGTAGTGGGTTCGCAAATACGCTCGATAGAAACGTACCCTACGATGCACTGCCCTGCGTCCACCAACTTGAGGCATATAGATGTTAAGCCTTATGTGCCTGTAATTTTACCACTAACTTACTTATGTGGTGAAATTACATCGAGAGTGACTTACGATGCAATGCTTTGTTATAGGTGATGGTTACCACTTAACATTAGGTGGTCCATCTGCTTGTTCCACCAACAAGCTGTATAAATTATAAAATGCTAAATGTAATAATTAGATGTACCTGTGACTACCCCTCTTAGGTACTCTCAAAGAAAGATATTTACCAGGCACGGTAAATATCTATTCAAAGGGGTCAAAGTCATGGTAGGTACTGGTTCAGTTTTTTAATACTATCATTTCAAACGAATTCTAATATTAAATCGTTACGTAAAATGATGTCACCATTACACTTAGCATTCTAATATCGTACTAGTAATACTATGTTGCATTCAATGTACGGGCTAATTCATAAGCGATTGAAATGGTACCTGACTTTGTGATGTTGTCACGTGGGTCTGATACATGTTTGAGATTTTTTTAATTTTTGATAAAACTACACCAGATAATCAGAAAAATAGATCGTTACCACGAACTGAAGGACGAAACGTGGGACGCCCTCCTACGAACGGAAGTCGGTAAATGGAGAGCGCTCAGAATTGTTCTTCGTGGAAATGTATAGGAGAGACTTATGTCCAGCAGTGGACTGGTCCAGGCTGATGATGATGATGATGATAATGATGATTAATTCCATTGGCTTGCAGTAGCTTCTGCCGCCAAACAGCGCTGCTCTGTTTCGGTTTGAAGGGTGTGGTTGCCGGTAAAATTACCGGCACATGGGGCTCAAGTTCTGTCAATGTGGCATTAGGGAAACTCTCAATATGCTAACTTCCTCAGGCAGATGATGATAACTTTAACAACTTATTCTCAACTTTGACAAGTATTCATTACTTGCACCACTCGTCCAACCACGCAGACAGTCGGACGACTAATCAATCGCGCACGCGCATGCGGAATGTCGATCATATGGTGGCATTCCGTCGAAGCCTTCTTTGCACGCGTTAGCACCTAAACAATAGTTTGAATCACCCAAATCAAGAGAGTGACCTTAATTATAAAAGTTCTGTTCTTAAATGTATGTGCACAATGCCAGTACTCCCAAACGGTGAAAGAAAACATGGTAAGGAAACCGGCATGTCGTAGAACCTAAAAAATTCTATAACATGTGTCAAGTGCTCGAAAGGAGCCTCTTGAGGCGCACTTAAAATCCTTTCACCACATTGTTTCGAAAGAAAAGTGACACGACAAGAGAGATTATAAAATCTGGTTTAAATATGGAAGTAAAATCTGCGTGATGGCCTTTAATACTCTAATACACTATCAATCGCACACTATCAATCACTTGTTTTGGTAAGCGGCAGATTCTTTTTTTTAGTGAAACTGTTTGAAGATATAATCTACCCGTAGGAAAAGACAACTATGATCGCAATTCGACAGCCTCGAAATCTCAGTTGGTAGTAGCTCTGCCTTTAGCGCTGTAGGCCGTGGGTTCGATGCTATCTGAAAACAAAACATTTGTGTAATCATTATAGATGTTTGTTTATATTAACATGTATTTGGTTTCCATAGTTCTTTGCTCAGATTTTTTTATTTCTTAGATCTTTGCTAAGTTTGGGGCTGGATAGTGCTGTGTGGAATATCAACCAATAGTTATATTTAATAATAATAATTTATTCATTGTTTCATGTTGTATACATGTTCTTAGGGGGTAACAATATGTCCAGGACATGAGCCCCTTTGGGCATTACTATGATTTTGATGCCCATTTAATGGGTATCTTAAGGTAAGTAGGTATCTAAGTAAGTTATATAAGTAAATAAAAAACTTATCACTAATGCTAAAAATCACTTTTGCTTCACTAACAAATAAAATTAGGACGGCTACATTTGAGAATGCTTAGAGGTAATTAAGGTTGAAAGTTTAGGGAGGAGGTAAAAGTTGGAAAGATAATTTACTTGTTTAATCCGTCCAACACCTGACAAAAGGGTATTTATATAACATTTATATTTAATTCATCTAGCCTAGCAGGGTTAACTTAAATTCGAAAACCAATCGGAGCCGTACCTATTGCTTTCACCAAGTTCATCTTCTATAGAAAGCGTTGGGCTGTATTAATTGGTATATAACTTTTATTGTGATTGAACGCTGTAAAATGGATATGTGCAGTCGATGGAGAAATTTCGCGTTTCCATGGAGCAGTGGCAGGACTGACGAGCGTAATATGAAAAAAAAAAAAAAAAAATTGCACACAATACAATACATAAGAAAAAGGCAGAAATAGAAAACTTGTACTAAGGCGAGCTTAACTGAGCTAGAGAAAGGTAACTGTAGTGGTAGGTTTGTGTACATACAAAAGGTAGACTAACATAATACTAAAGTATAAATGAAAATTATGGTACATAAATACTAAATATCTATGTTAAAATACCACTCCCGAAAACTTCAGGGGGTTAAAGTACCCATCAATATGAATAACTTTTTCTAAGGAACCAACACTGTGGACGCCAAAAAAACAGCTGTTCCATACATATTAGCCAAGCCAGGTAGGTATTGAAATTTTGCGTGAAACAGCTGTTTTTTTCGCGTTCACAGTGTTGGTTCCTTAAAGTCAAAGTCAAAGTCAAAATGTATTTATTCAATAAAATCACAAGGATCACTTTGAAACGTCTTAAAGCTAGGTGACTCTAGGTGCCAGTTCCACGCGACCAAAGCCTAGAAGAACAGGCAACAAACTTACGGCTTGGTTCCTACCGTTCTTCTGTATGATCCTTTTACAATGTAATAATATAATATGTTATTGAAGTTTAGTGAGGCGTAGGCATACAGAAAAAGGTAAACATAATCAAATTCATAAGACAGCACACGCTACGCCTCAAACTAATAATACCTTAGAAAAAACTTAGAAAAAGTTATTCATATTGATGGGTACTTCAGCCCCCTGAAGTTTTCAGGAGTGGTATTTTTACACCTTGTTCATACAATACATAAATAACAATACTTAACACACTTCACAGAGACACATAAAAACTGAAACAACATTACGACTTTGATCACCAGTCAAAGTCGAGGTACACGTTCCCTCAGATCTCTTAGTACCAAAGTCAAAGTCAAAAGGTATTTATTCAATAGAATCTTAGGGATCACTTTAAAATCTTAAAACTGGGTGAATTTAGGTGCCATTTCCACGCGACCAAAGCCTAGAAGAAAAGGCAACAAACTTACGGCTTGGTCCCTACCGTTCCAACTCAAGATTTTTTGAGGATGTCTCAGGGTGGTAGTCAGAGGTACGTCCAAATATTACATTTGCAGTAGTTGGTATTCCACACGTAATAGGTTGCTGATACTGCCGACCGCTTCTCAGGAAGACATAAATTACATTTAAGGTGTGGGTATAGCAGGTTTAACGGTAGAGTTATTATCCAAGGTATTTAGGTAATCTTCAGATAGTTTTAGCACGGTTATTTGTTATGAATTACCTATTAATTCGATTTCTTTAGTGGTAGTACTTGAGTGACGCAGTCAACGGACTGAGATGTGTTCTTCTAGAATTGGATGGGTGGACCTAGATTCACCTATCTTTGAGACGTTTCAAAGTGATCCTTATTATTATTTTATTAGGGTTCCGTACCCAAAGGGGACCCTAAAACGGGACCCTATCACTAAGACTCCGCTGTCCGTACGTCTGTCTGTTTGTCTGCCCGTCTGTCACCAGGCTGTCTCATGAACCGTGTTAGTTTGACAGTTGATACATTTTCACAGATGATGTATTTCTGCTGCCGCTTTATCAACGAATACTAAAAAACAGATTAAAATATATACTCCCATACAACAAACGTGATTTTTTTGCCGTTTTTATAGATAATGGTACGAAACGCGAGTCCGACTCGCACTTGGCTGGTTTTTTTCTTTGAGCTTATTGACCGCGATGAGACAAAAAAGTTTGATCTGGAAATATTTAAACTGGATCAAATCATCGTTTTTACTTCAGGCGAAGACTAATGCTAATTACCACTGACGCTGACGCATTTCAACATTTCAACATAAAAACAATCATCATCTTCCTGCCCTTATCCCACGTGTGTAACCCCTAAGTGGAGTCGGCACAACAGATTTATTATCACTGAACTTATTTAAGAAAAATCGCAATCAAGCAATTTTGTGTACGAAAACTAGATAAAAAACTTTTTAGTATGAGAACTTATTTGGATCAATATGATAATTTTGCTGGCCTGAGCGCAATGTGATTGCACACAACTTAGTTGGTTGCAATTTTTCATAAGTAAT
The DNA here is from genome assembly GCA_932294275.1 of Chloroclysta siterata. NCBI lineage: Eukaryota > Metazoa > Arthropoda > Insecta > Lepidoptera > Geometridae > Chloroclysta > Chloroclysta siterata. The sequence goes on along the minus strand of OW028590.1, from coordinate 28,613,376 downwards.
CTCAGTCTTCTAATTGGTGATTAGTATTTTAATTAATCTCAGTATTATATAATGTAACACTGTTTGTTTTCTTTCGGAAATCAGGGCCGCTACTACTAGACCACCAGTGTTCTTCGGGTGTCAGCCCTTTAAGGCGATGACAAGAGTTTTCTTACTCAAAAGTTTGCTTGACTAGTTTTCGTTCTTATGTAAACTATTTAGTAAGAAAACATGTTCGGATCAAAATAATAATTTTGCTTAACTGAGCGCAATGTTGCACACAACTTAGTTGTTTGCGGTTTTTTGAAAATGAGTTAAGTGATTATCTTTCAACATGTCGAAACGTGCGAGCAAGAGATACATTAGCTCTTGTCATCGCCTTAAACAAGTTGATCATGTCATTGGGGTTACCAAGGATATCTTGGTCTACGAAGGGACATTGAAAGTCCAACTAATTACAGCACAGCACTAGTCCAGTTCGGGTTGGCTCGCGTCGGCGTGGGAACGCGTGCGCAATCTCCCGCCATCTCATCTGATAGCCGCTATCTAGCGCGATCTGCGCACGAGCTTTCTGTGCTGCGGTGACCATGAATACTCGTTTTGATAAATACAAAGGTCTGTATTATGTAAAACTAGTTTTGCACCAGAAGCAGTTGATGCGCAAGCCGTTGTAGTGGGTCTTATAATTAACCCAAGCAATTCAAATCGTGTTAGATTTTTTTGTATGTGTTCTGGTAATGTGTACGTGACCTTGATACATACGCTATATGCGTTTACAAATTGGTGGTAGTTCTGTTACCTATTTTATCTACAGTTCACAATAAAAGGTCAAAAAACAGCTGTAAATAGGGGTGCGTCATGTTGTGTTAGTTTCATTTTCCCGGAAAGTTTAAGAGGCATTTCATGAATGAAAAACTTCAAAATTTCGTCTTATTATCAATAGTTGTACGCCATGACCTGTAGAATACCCTGCTTCCGGGGTTATAGGGGTATTATATTACACGTTGTATGTGTTATAATAAAATTAAAAGTATGTATTTGTAGTTTAATTGTCAGCATTCTGGTTCCCATAAAACATGTTTTTGGTATTTTGTTGACAATATTTTTCAATTCTTATAAATAGTATAAAGTCATGGTCACTCCAGTCAGGGGCATTCACGCGACTCTAGCGCCTTCGTCGCGGTGTTTAATCGTGATTTTAGATTCTGAAGCCACAAGGAGACTTATTGCTCCCAATGCTACAGAAATACTTTACAGAATGCTTACTACGCTTACGAATAAAATATTCCACGTTTTCTAATGAGAACGGACCGAGCAACGATCACGTTTTAAAAAAAGCATTTTAAATGATATTGATCATAAAAATGTGGGTATGTGCCAAATATAATAATTGGACATAGCTCTGACTACCACCTTTAGACATCTTCAAAGTAACTCAAGTAAGTACTAGGTATTGAGGGTTCTGACAGGCTATCAACTGTGCTTGGGTGTTAAAGTAAAGCCGTTTTTTTTCTTCGCTAAAAGCGATTTCTTACAGGCAACAAATAATGTTTATCTTGATGAGCCTAGGTTTGGTGGTGTGATACTTCCTGGCACATCATAAGCTTTTATTTCAATATGATTTAGTCTCCTGTGAAACCCTGACTCTTATGAGACTTGTGTTTTCAGGAGAACCCTCAAAAACACACGTGCACATCTCCCCCCCCCCCGCTCTCCCCCAACATACAAAGCTCTGCCGTGAGAACCATTTATCTTACCTACTTACTTTAACATCTTTGTTTTGATTTTTGTTTTGTAGGATTATTATTAAGTTTAACCTAGAGAGACCTATAATTGGCTGTTCTAATGTTTTTGATATATTCTGTTTTATACTATTTTTTGTGCTGTTGGTCTTTTCAATAAATAAAATAAAAAAATAAAAACAAATGTACGTAAAGTTCAAAATCACTAGATCTTGGCATTTTGAATAATATACATAGACAAATAAATTAAAGGGCAAAAAGGTGATATAATGATACATTTTGAATTGAGGTACATTACACATTTTAATGATCTAAATAACAACTATTTAAAATAGTTAATATCAAAATAATAATTGTTGTAATATCAAATATAAATAGGACAGCTATTAAAAATAAATCAAAGTCTTTAAAGCTCCAAGATTAATTAAACACTTCCAACAAAACATTTACCATTTATAAATTGGATCATAAAAGCAACATTTTATCCTCTTTAGGTCAACTCAATGATTGTAAAATCTCACTGACCTTTTAAACAACCTATTCACAGAACAAGTCTCAAAAAACCGAATCGAATTCAATACAAAAACTAAACTAATTATTCGAATAAGCGTTACTGCGAGCAAGAATCGAAACAATCAAATCTATACATTGATAATACAAAATCAATAAAATCATTGCCACATTAAAGGTGATAAAAAATCAAGATGGCCGCTTTTGATCTCCCCCGCTTTCGGCGGCTTTGATGTTCTGATAAAGCGACCAAATTAAGTCAAACGCTAAAAGTGTGACGAATTGAGTTATCAAAGTATTGGTCGGAGATGACAGGCTAGAGGTTGTTGCAATGTTATATTTTGCTGTCTACATGCGGATGTTACCATACGAGGATAAATTTAATAAAAATGTGTGAAATATTAATTCGCTAGATGACCATAGAATAATTAAGTACAATCTAGAAAAGTGAATCCTCATATAAAATGCAAATAATAATTAGGTGACTCAGTGATGTAATTACTGGATTAAAAACATTATGCAAACAATATTTTAACAATAACAACATAAAAAATGCCTATTTCTGCCGCCAAGCTGTGTTTCGGTTTGAAGGGTGTGGTTGCCGGTGAAATTACAGGCACATGAGGCTTACCATCTATATGCCTGAAGTTGATGGACGCACGGCAATGTGTAGGGCACGTTACTATCGTGCGCGGTTTGAGAGACAATGCTTATGTGGAGATTTTGGCCCACTTTGTATTATTAATTATAATTAAAATATTCAAAGTTCATAGTGACAATCATTTGAAACACCCTGTAGAGAATGGACACCAAAATGTCGAGGTCAGAGTACAACGTTACTTGCAATTATTATTGTTCTTGTCATTTATTTATTTAGCTGTACTTTGCACTTAAGTTATCAGGTATAGAAGGATACTTAATTAAAAGTTGATAACCATTAAACAAGAATTTGAAGATCTACATTATTCCCTTTATCAAGATCGTCTGTGTTTTCTACCCTGTTCCAAGTAATTTTTCAGGATAACAAGTAGCTTAGGTATGTGTTAATCGTTAAACCATATTTATGTATTAGTAGAAAATAGTAAAGGTCCAGTACTACTTACCGACTAAATTAAAAAAAAAATCCGATAACATAGGATTTTTAATAACCATTGTGCCAATAATATTATATTATAATGATACCTCAAGGTTTCTATGCCTTACATTCTACGTTTGTGCATAGTTCTCACGAAAACCACATACGTGAAGTGTACCCTACATTTAGTTAAACAATAGATTTGTCTAACAATAGAGGTTTAAGAGAAGCTATGGGTTTTGCTTGAACCCAGTGCCATATTATAACCTCTTATTAAAAACCTCTTAATAAAAGAGAAGAAAAATCAACAAAACTACATGCAAATGCTGACACTATTGATCTATTATTTTACACTATGACCTTCTTACTAGCCAAGCCTGTATCGTGAAGACCATGAAATCCCAAGGCACGGTAGGTATTCCCTCTCTTAGTACCAAATACCTAGTATACTATTATGAAAGAGCAGTAGAACTCTTTGTAAAGAGCTCGTCCGGGGAAGTACTACCGCCACGCATTTTTCTGCCGCCAAACAGCGTTGCTGTGCTTCGGTTTGAAGAGTGTGGTTGACGGTAAAATTACAGGTACATGAGGCTTAACATCTGTATGCCTCAAGTTGATAAACGCAGGGCAGTGCATCGTAGGGCACTATCGTGCGTGACGTATATAGGTGACGGTGGATGACTTGAAATCAGGTGGGCCATCTGCTTGTTCGATCAGCAAATTGTATTAAAAAAATTTAAAAATGTTGAAGTAATTAATGATAGCCATATAAAACGTTTCAAATTAGATTCATGGATCGAAAACTTCAACATTACACAGAGAGTGGCCACGACAGATCAGCGCGCGCGCAGCCTCTAATAATGATGAATGATCGAGCCGCGTAGAAATGCCAAATATTCCATACATCATCGTAGTACTGGATATTGACAGCCGGGTGATTTGGTGAACATGGATCAGGATCATTTGGAAGTGATTGTTACAAGCTCAATAGGCATCGACAAAATAATGAACTTGCCAGCGAATACCAAAAAACTCATCGTGTCACTAGTGTGGTGAAAGGATTTTAAGAACGCCTCTAAGAGGCTCCTTTTGAGTACTTGATACATGTTTTTTGTTATACAACTAGCTGATGAAACAAGCAGATGGCCCACCTGATGTTAAGTGGTAACCATCACCTATAACAAAGCAGTCTCGTAAGTCACGCACGATAGGAACATGCACGACGATGCACTGCCCTGCGTCCATCAACTTAAGGCATACAGATGTTAAGCCTCATGTGCCTGTAAAGACACCGGCAACCACACTCTTCAAACCGAAACACAGCGTTGCTGCTTGGCGGCAGAAAAAGGCAAGGTGATAGTTCTTCCCCGGACGAGCCCTTCACATAGAGCTCTACTACTCTCTACTCTTTTTAGAACTTTTTAGTTTCTACCAAAAAACTTATTGGCAGTATTTTGTTTGTTTGTTTTTACTCCGGCTTAATAACTGTATCTATGTTTTCTTTATAGAAATAATAAAAAAGTTATCACCAATTAAATAAATAATTGTAGGAGCTGTGTTTCGACGGTTTTATATCATAAATATTTTATAACCTAAAAACGGATTCACTGATTCCACGAATTCTCTGCAGCATACTCCGCAGTGCCACGATGTCTCGCTGGCGACCATGGAAGCATTTGTAGACACCTTATAGCTAAACTTCTGCATTTATAAAGGTCGAAAGACGAACAGTTGGCACTCTCATAGTAAAAGACTTAAAGCTCATGTTTTGATAACATTCAAACTACACAACCCTCATGATGAGCTTGGCCTTCCGCTTTTTTTTTAATTTATTTATTTTACAAAGTCAATAATTACAGTATTCATTTTACAACATCGTGAAACCTGGTAAGGTTTGTGTCGATGTTGGCACTGACTCGAGCTGTTACACTTTTTAAACACAGAAATTTTAGTAGGTTTTATTTGGTAAGTAAACTTCTCAAAATTAATATATATAGATAAGGGCAGGAATATGATGATGATGATGATTTTGCATCTTTCATGTATGAAGTGCTAGCGAGAAGTACCTGCATTAGCGGTAGTTCTCCTTTCATATGTGGGATGAGTTGGCCGTCAGCCGTCACGTTTGACAAGCGATAAACTAACTAGAACAAAGTGCATGCTGGGGATTCATTTTCTGACATTTTTGGAAGCAACATAGCTTTTTCATTTTATTTGTTTTTCTAGTGTTATTTTGAGTTGTGTTGTGTTATTTCGGTGGTATTTTAACCAACATTACTTGAGGTCTTAGCACAAAGTGTAAACATTTGAAATGAAAGTGTATTATGTGATATCCTGATTCGACCGAAAATGTTTCCAATGTTTTAATGAAAACCGCCACCATTTTCTTTAAAACAAAATGACGGCCGACTTCTATGGACTGACTTGACTAAAAAGTATTCAATACAAATCACTTGACACTGGCAAGATTGTCTGTCGAATGACGGACAGGAGCCATAAATTGAGAGAAGAAGAAGTGCATGCTGCCGAAATGTCACGTTTTCTCTGATATAGTTCTATAGACTATCGGCCGGTTTCTGATAGCTCGATCAAAACTAATCGGATGTCAAGTCACTCGCCATTTCAGCTATTACATCGAATTAGATAGAGATAGCAAGTGATTTGACATCCGATTAGTTTTGATCGGGCTTTCAAATCGGCCGTAAGGATATTATGTATGTAAATTGTTTAATATTATTTTGCTGCATTAAGATTAAGAGTCGGACACAATTTGTAAATGAGTCGAAATAGAAATAATGCATTTTATTATAAAACAGCTAATCATCTAATGGACTATCTACTTGTTCCGTTATAATTTCTATAAAACCATCTAATATTGGAAAAGTTTCTAGTCTCTTCCTTCCATTTTAACTCCCCAAAGCGAAAGGTCAAATACATAAACTTAAAAAATCGTCCGTAACATGAGAACATTTGATTACTATTTGTAACGTGTGTATTAATCCAATTGAATGCAAGTTTGTCTGTCTGATTGACGTAGCGTATAACGAGTCTATTTCACCGTGTTAGAAATGAGGATAATGAGCATAGAGTGAATGAGGAGTACAGAAGGGATGCAGATGGGCTCTTTCTAGCTTATGTTTAATAGACAATGCAATAGCATTCTATTAATATTGTCGTAGACTGCACAAATACACTGACACTAAATTGTAAAAGCAAAATAAACAACTTTTTATTTTTTATTTCCTTTTTACTTTTAAAAGTCAAAGTTATTTGTTCAGTTGAATCGCAAGGATCACTTAGAATAAGACGAAGACAAGAGCTAATGTGACTCTCGCTCGCACGTTTCGACATGTTGAAAGATATAAAATCACTAAACTCATTTTCGAAAAATCGCAATCAACCATTTTGTGTGCAATCACATTGCACACAGTTTAGTAAAAATTTCATTTTAATCGATACAAGTTTTCCTTCTTAAAAGTTTGCTTATGTACGAAAACTAGTAAAGCAAACTTTTGAGTAGGAAAACATGCATCGATCAAAATGAAATTTTTACTAAACTGTGTGCAATGTGATTGCACACAAAATGGTTGATTGCGATTTTTCGAAAATGAGTTTAGTGATTTTATATCTTTCAAGATGTCGAAACGTGCGAGCGAGAAGTTGTTTGATGGTTGTCAGCCCCTTAAAGCAAGTCGAATAAGTGCCAGCTCCACGCGAAAAAAAGTGTTCTCTATACTTATCCTTAAAGTTTTTCAAGGGTTAAATGTCACTTGTTGTTGCTTTAATCCATGCTTTCTTTCTACCTTTCACTTGATGATTTTTTTACTGACTATCAATACCTTTGTGCTTAAGACTATTTTCGGACTTCCTCATTTGTTTCTTTTTCCAGCTAATCGTTTCCTCCAAGCTTTTTAGTTAGTTCTATTAAAATTTAATACCTATATTTTGTTTTAGTCTACGTACCTATTTGTGCACTTATCTATGCTCGTTCAATTGACAGTGTATCAAAGCCGCCAAAGCGCTTGAGTTCGCGACCTTTGCCGCGTTTTTGTAATCGATGCTCGCTCATTACTGGTTAATGATAATAGGCAACGCTTTCTCACGAAAGGAATCATCTGTGACCATGCTCTTTGAGAAATTGTCACATTTCATAATGCTTCAGTTCGGTTATGGGTTAATGAGGCCGATTGATTGAACATTTACATGTCATTTAATGTGTTGCACACTTTTTTTAGTGCTGAGCCAATCGGTGTTGCGAGTTTTTATCTCGTTTAAATGCCTCCAAGAAAAGCCGGATTTAGCAATTATTTTCAGGTATAATTTTGATCTTTTAAATTATAAAAGAATTTTTATTTATTTATTTATTTAAACTTACAATTATGTAGTAGCTTATATTCTATTCCCAGGACATTTGATCCAAAATGGTGTAATTGAGCCACAGATATATAAACATTCGCATTTTTATTAAATAAAAACATAGTTTTTAGGGGCAGAAACACGTATTAACTTAATTTGTCGTAAAACTTATTTACTTTTGCTGCTGAATATTGCCGTTAATGCTGAACCTAACCGACCCATTCAACATTTCCAAAAACAAACAATAACACCCCGTGCACGTCCCCTGAGCAGTGATTATCACCATGACATAGGATTTGGGAACTATAAAAAAAGGAGTCACAACATTGAGCTTCTAAGAAGATCGTCTTGTTTTGTTTTTGGAAGTTTGTAAATTTTAGGAACGCATCCTAAAATTGTACATGTACAGGATGTTGTTTTAATTTAGACAATATTTTTACAGACAATCGTTATTATTTATTTACTTTACGTAAAATTCTCTAACGGCTGGTTTTGGAAAGCCCGATCAAAACTAATCGCGTGTCAAGTCACTTACTATCTCTATCTATCTATCGATTTAATAGCTGAAATGGCGAGTGATTTGATTATTTTATGACGAGATTTACCAGTTGTCGATTAGCAAATTCAAAAACATAATAAAAAGAAAACTTTGTACAAAAGCTTACTATAAAATATCTGATTATATAGATGACAAAAAAGCTTGGGACTGATCTATACTCCAACTCATTAAAAACACTAAACAATTAAGTAGGTACCATAATAAAATTGTAAAAAGGATCATACAAAAAAACGCTAGGAACCAAGCCGTTAGTTTCTTGCCCGTTCTTCTAGGCTTTGGTCGCGAGGAACTGGCGATAGATTCACCTAGTATATAAGACGTTTCAAAGTGATCCTTGTGATTGTACTGAATAAAGACCGTTTTGATTTTGATTTTGATAGGTCGGTGTTTCTAATTCTAATTCGTGGTGGGGGAATGAGATCTGCACGGACGTCCTGCAATGGGGTGTATTGTGCATTGTCCCCCTGCTAACCTCACCCCAGCCAGCCCAACTCCTTAAAATAGCAAAGAAGGACCTTGGGTTGGTAGCAGCAATGTTCAAGCATCCCCGGTGGTGATTTGGATGCAGATGAGAGGAATGACCCGATCAGCTTCTGCAGTCCAGTTTCGGACCTGGCTTCGTTAGTTGCGGAGCAGTGCAGTACCACATGCTCCACCGTTTCTTTTTCCTGAATACATCCACGACATAGGTCGCTGTCTGTCGCTCCGATCTTAAAAAGATGGTAGTTGAGGTCGCAGTGGCCCGTGAGTCAGGTCGGTGTTTAATTTTGGGGAAAAAAACCTAGTAAACCTAGCGGGTCTATTTAAAAAAGACGTCGTACTCATTTAACTTTTATTCAGCCTGTTGGACAATAAACTAACGAATTAATATTTATAGTAAATTTAAATTACGTCAATTAATGAAGTCAAAATAAACTGTAACATAGTAAAACATAGTAAACTTTAAAATAGTAAATTTAGTATTTTCTTATTTGAGACAATGCAATAGATCACCCTGTGCCTAAAAATCGATGTTTTGTATTTCAACATTGTGAACGCCATGCTGCGCCTCCTAGCCAACTCAAAACCACATAATGAGTCATAAATATTCCATAATCTGTCAAAAATAGTAGCTCAAAGCTGTCATGATCTTACCATATTTTTGGAAAAAAAATCTTGTGCCTTGTTACAAACGATCTGATTTGATACCTAAGGTTTTTAAAGTTACCTAATTCGTTATGAAACTGTTACTTTTCAAACTGGCAATTTATCTATATGTATATTTTATATCTGTGTGTTTGTCGTTTATCCCTACTATAGATCTCCTGTCAGATATTTTAGTACCAAGTACTCAACATTGTTTGGATGTCTGAGGTAATAATGATAATTCATTTTTTGTAATATAGGTACATAGGTTGATGTAATACTATGGATATTTTAAGAGTTTTAAAGAGTAGTAGGGCTCCTTGTGAAGGGGTCGTCCAGGGCAGTGCCACCACCACGCCTTTTTCAGCCGCCAAGCAGCGTTGCTGTGTTTCGGTTCGCAGAGTGTGGTTGATGGTCAAATTACAGGCACATGAGGCTTAACATCTGTTGCCTCAAGTTGATGGACGCAGGGCAGTGCATCGTAGGGCACGTTCCTATCGTACGTGACTTACGAGGCAATACTTTGTTATAGGTAATGGTTACCACTTAATATCAGGTTGGCCATCATGTTCCATCAGTTAATAAATTGTACAAGTCATGCCTAAAATTAACGACTTTTTTTATTATTAAGGGTCAGAGGTAGTCAGATCAGTCAGCCTAAGATATACCCTTGAGTAGGTAAGTATAACCTTTTGTGTTACAAAAAAATATTCACTCAATTTCTGACTTTAAAATTGCTCGTCTGTGTATTTAAGGTCTTCTCTCCATTCTCCATTAAGAATAACTAAGTTTCTTCTTGTTTCCACAAAATGCGTTAGTGCAATTGCTACGGGTAAGTTAATTTATTTTTAACGGTACGAGGTGCGCAGGTATTTGTGTAACCAGTCTGTGGTTAGTTGACAACAAACTGTTCAACTAATCTGAAGGAACCGAGTGGTTTGATACTTTCGGATGATTGAAAGAAACAAAATGACAATTTTTCTGTCATTTTCAAGATCATTGAAGCAAGGTATAAATGACGTTTCAGTTATTATATTCACGTAGGAGAAGTTCCGAATTCATAATTGTGATAGAACTGCATAAAGACCGTTCTGATTTTTATTTTGCTTGGTTTGGGACTAGTTATTGCTGTGTGGAACGACTACCAATTCCTTTTTTTTTAATTAATTTGTTTTTTAATTTAATTTAATTTTCAAAGTACCAAAACGACTCGAACCCATACAAAACTAATCTCATTGCGGCTACATTAGCCTGCCACCGCGGAAGTGTAAAAATATAATCTATTTTAAACATTTGTCGTGCCTCTCTGCCTACCCCTTGCAGCGTAATGACACAGAACTAGATGCTGCGGTTTAGCGGTTTGTCTAGTCAACTTGCTGCTTGCTATTGTACAACAGAATGTGTTTTCTATTTAAAGGAAGCACTTTGGAATTATAAATTATTTGTTTCCTAGAAGTTTACCTATATTATACAAAGTGGTCCAATACTTGTGCTTAAAACTTCAGGGGCTAAAGTACCTTATTTTGATTGGGTTCACATCCTTTATCGGTTAACTTGCCAATTTATAATAAAAAAAGAATGTATATAATTTTGATTGAGATATTGGTAAATTATTATAAACAAGCTGGTGCTCGCGACCTTGTCTGCGCAGGATTAGTCACACAATATCTTTATAAATTATAGCCTATGTGTTATTCTGATGTATACGCTATATTATTGTAAAGTTTCATTAAAATTCATTCAGTCGTTTTTACGTGAAAGAGTAACAAACATCCATCCATACTAAGAATCTTTCGCGTTTATTAATATTAGTAGGATTGTAATAAAATAAAGCCAACTTCATTCTTCATAATATAATTGGTCATAAAAATATACAATGAAAATTACATAGAATTAAATTTGTGGCATGGAACGTATCTTTTTCTCTATCCAAAGATAGAGAAAAAAATACAGCCCCGTCAGAAATTTAGTAGAATTCTCTTTGAGCGACTAGTTTAAAGCAAATACAACTGCTAATGTACCAATCGCTTCGCACATTTCAACATTTTAAAAGAAAAAAAAATCACTAAATTCGTTTTTGTTTCAGTGTCAAAATTAGTTTAGTGATCCAAAAAGGGACGAATTGCTACCAACGTAAACGTCATCTCAATATCTCGAGGTCCGAATCGCCCATATACCATTTTATATCTTGCGAGCGAGATAAACTCTTGCAGTTGTAATGGTCATAAGGGTCATAACGTTGTATTTTGACGTCGCTATGCCTATTTTTATAAGTTTTCCTTGAAACTACTAGTCACGACGGACTCGCTACCGACTCGGTAACGTTTAAACTAGTGCTAGAGGCACAGTAGCCATAACTCCACCTATGCGGGGTCAGGAAGCGTGATTGCCACCGCGCATGCGCGTGCAATTAGCTGCGTCAAAGATCGTGGGACGCCGATCGATATCGCTTTTCACCTGTTCTTATGGCAGAATTAATTTCTTATACATTTAGATAATATTAACGTTTTCGTATAGACTCTGATCGAATGGTGGCCTAGGGGACACAGAAGAGGTATTGGCAGACCAACTCAGTGGATAGATAACATGTTTCCGTACAGGGAAGTCCTTTTTATCGTGTCACTAGCTCTTTCGAAACAGTGTGGTGAAAGAATTCGAAGTGCGTCACAAAGAGGCTTAATTCGAGCAATTGACATGTTTTAGAACTTTTATGTTCGACAACATGCTAGTTTCCTCACGATGCTTTCCTTCGCCATTTGAGAATACTGCCAATAATATACCTATAATATTAGTACATAATTTTTTTGAACGGAAAAACTTTTTGGTGCACGATTACTGCTGAGCTCTTAAACCCACCATGCAAGCTACGGTAGCGTTTAAAAGCTTAACATCTCAATCCGGCCGAATTCTCGACGTGCTAACCCCGTTGACAGCGCTCACACGGGAAAACTGTGGTGCTAACCAGATTAATGGCAGACAGAGCGATACATTTGTTAGCACTATGACTATATAACCAAAATACAAAGACCCTACAGGTCAAGCTAGATAACATCACACACTGCCGTTATAAACAGTAAAAACTGCAACTGAATCAAGCCAAAAGGTTCATGACAGTTATTTCTAAAGTAATCAGCGTCAAAAATACGTTTAATTTTTATAGTCAAAAAGTATTTATTTAATTGAATCACAAGGATCACTTTCAAACGTCTAAAAGCTGAAGAATGTAGGTGCTAGTTCCACGCGAAATAGATAGTTACAGTGATAACTAGTTTAAAGTTTTTTCTTAGACCAGTGCATTTTGGTCAATTTTACTGCTCAACTATATTTGCAGTCAAGCAACATTGCTGTCTTTCGTTTGAGACTTGACATCTGAATGCCCCAAGTTCATGGACGCAGGGCAGTGCATCGCAGGGGACAACCAAATACCTAGTATACTATTATGAAAAAGCAGTAGAGCTCTTTGTGAAGGGCTTGTCCGGGGAAGTACTACCACCATGCCTTTTTCAACCGCCAAGCAGCGTTGCTATGTTTCGGTTTGAGGAGTGTGGTTGATGGTCTAATTACAGGCACATGAGGCTTAACATTTGTATGCCTCAAGTTTATGGACGCAGGGCAGTGCATCGTAGGGTACGTTCCTATCGTGCGTGAATTACGAGGCAATGCTTTGTTTTAGTTATGGTTACCACTTAACATCAGGTGAGCCATCTGCTTGTTCTATCAGCAAGTACCTCGTATAAAAATTGTTTTATGATCCGCTTCGGGATAAAACCATTTAATTTTGAAAATTGTGCTATAGTCTTAGCAAAGGATACTAGAACTTGAACCCACCCCTTGTATCAAAAGGTAAGGTTCCACTACGCCACCAGTGCTCCAAGACCCCAAGATGATTTTTTGGATTGACATGTGCTCGAAGAGTAGAGTTCTAGTTAAAGTGGTAGATTCTCAGCTAAGGAAGTAGTAAAAACCATTGATGCTCTATGAGAGAATTTCGATGTTACAAAGTTAACAGTTCATTGAACATTTCCTATATTGGAAAATATTTTGATTGTTTTTTATGGGAACAAGTGGCAGAATAAGCCGAATGCCCGACTTGATGTTGGGCGGTAACTTCTGCCTATAACATTGCCTCACACGTCTACTGAGGACGCGTTATGAGTTTAAGCAACATGATTATATTATATTGTAACAAGGATCATACAAAAGAACGGTATGAACCAAACCGTTTATTGCGCGTACTTATTAATTGAATAAATACCTTTTGACTTCGACTATGAGTTTGAACCACACAACGCTGGTCTTCCTTTGGAACCAACAATGAGTGCACTGCTTGACAGCATTAATAGGCAGGTAGATAGATGTGACGATACAATAATTAAATGTTGATGAGAGCACTGGTGGTCTAGTGGTAGCGGCCTCGGCTTCCGATCATAAAGTAGTGAGTTCCAAACCCGTCGTGCACTAATAAGCTTTTCTGTTCCAAAATGTATATGCCAGAACTCTCAATCGGTGAAGGAAAACATCTTAAGAAATCCGGCATACCTAAAAAAGTCCTAAAAAAATATTTTTTCATACAATTAGGTGATGGAACAAGCAGAAGGTCTAACTGATGTTAACCATCACCTATAACAAAGCATTTTCCCGTAAGTCACGCACGATAGGGACGTGCCCTACGATGGACTGCCCTGCGTCCATCAACTTGAGGCATACAGATGTTAAGCCTCATGTGCCTGTAATTACACCGGCAACCACACTCTTCGAACCGAAACACAGCGTTGCTGCTTTTTGGCAGAAAAAGGCGTGGTGGTAGTAATTCCCCGGACGAGCCCTTCGCAAAGAGTTCTACTACTCTTAAACATGTTTCAAGTACGCACCAGAAGCCTCTTTGAAGCACACTTAAAATCCTTTCACCACACTGTTTTGAAATAAACTAGTGACACGACAAGAAGAAGAAGATTGCTTGCAGAAATAGGTAGGTAGATAATAGATGTGATGATTTTATTAGATGTTGATTACTGACTCATCGGCTCTTAGGTCAAATTGTGGCAAAAACACAAATAAGGCTCTGCTGATCAACTTCCGTTTGTAATGTAGGTTCTTCAAGCCCACGCGTTTAGATCCAAATTAAAGGTCCAATTTGACCTATTTTGATTACATCTGACATCATCATTCGATTCGCGACCGCTGTTAACTTAGGAGGGGCTTCTTCTTTTTATCGTATCACTAGTTTTTTTATAACAATGTGCTGAAAGGTAGTAGTAGTAAGGGGAAGTACTACCACCACGCCATTTGCCGCCAAGCAACGTTGCTGTGTTTCGGTTTGAAGAGTGTGGTTGTCGGTGTAATTACAGGCACATGAGGCTTAACATCTGCATGCCTGAAGTTGATGGACGCAGGGCAGTGCATCATCGTAGGACACGTACCTATCGTGCGTGACTTACGAGGCAATGCTTTGTTATAGCTTATGATTACCACTTAACATCAGGTAGGACATCTGCTTGTTCCGTCATCAAGTCGTATGTAAAATAGTGTAACTTAGGTTCGGCAAGATAAACAGGCAAATTTGCGGCTTAGTTTTGTTTTGAAAAAAACACACAAAAACATTGGGAGACCGCTTGTGATAAACCAAGTCGTCAAAGGCTCAGCCTAATTGAGAGGCTCCGAATCGGGTGAATCCAAATTACTAAGAAGTCGTTCGAAATCATGACAACCCAAACATTTAGGTCTAATTACAAAATCACGAAAAGTTCAAAAATAAATAGCAATTAGTTTTTTGTCGGCTGCAGACGGATTGAGCGAAAAAATCAATTTAGACGGACTCGTGCCAAATCGAAAAGGTTGAGGTTTTTTGGGTCAAAAGAAAAAATGGCGAATATAACTAACATCTGCAGAAATAATTTTAAATGGTTTTATCGATATATTTTTGGTAAATAAACATTTTTGTATTTTATATTTATCATAAATGTTTTATTCATTTTTGTACCTACCTCATTTTTTACCTACTTACCTATGTAATTCATCATTATAGACTATGTTAGTCCACTGCTGGACGTAGGTCTCTCCCAAGATGTGCCACTCTCTCTTCGGTCTTCTCATCCAGTGTTTGCCAGCAACATATCCCATATTAACTTTATACTTTAACCTCGTTTTATATTGTGAGGTCTTGTGGACAATAAATAATTGTCAATAAGTATCTAACAATTACGATGAAACCATAGCAGCGTATTATCACTTTAATTTTTACATATTAATTAAAAAAATATTCGAGCTTATTTCTTCAATCTAATTATCACACATTTTATACAATGTTAGTTTTTTCAGTCAAACTCTCTCTCTCTCTTGTCGTGTTACTAGTTTCTTTCGAAACAGTGTGGTGAAAGGATTTTAAGTTCGCCTCAAAGAAGCTCCTTTCGAGCATACTTGACACACGTTATAGAACTTTTTAGGTTAACTTTTCAGTCAAACCAAAAGTTTAATTCAATAAACCCACAAAAAATTATAAAATGTAAAAAAACAAAAAAATATTAATTCTATTAACTTCCTAGATCTCATAATTACCTACATAAATATTATAACCAAAAAAATGGTTCATTTCGCTAATGTTAGGTTCGACTAAATTACGGTAGCGGAAAATCACCTTCAGACCCAAAATAAAATAAAAACAATAAAATTATAACTCGATCAAGTAATTACGGATCTGATGGAGCCAAAAAGATGTTTATAATTTGTATTATTATGTTCTTGCTGTCTTGCTACCGGTCTGTGGTGATGTTTTTGCAAAAGTCATATCGAAGTCATGCGAGCTACTTTTTTGTCTGTAACACTTCCTAGGTTTTTAGAGATTGTATAATTTGATTTGTTTATCTTTATTTCTGCCATAAATAAAAATATATTTAATATTTTCTGCCTTAAATAAAAATATATTTAATATAATATATCTGTACACTTTTTTACATCTAACTGAAGGTAGTTATGAAAAATTGCCAACAACAATGTTTCGGATACCATTACAAATATATCAGATAATTCCGAACAAATTTTTCTTACCAAAAAAAATTTAAGTACTACTTTTTGTACCTAATCAAGCAATTAAACAATTAAACTTGTGTGAGCGAGGAGTCGTTTGACCGTTGTCTGCTCCTTAAAACAAGAACCTTGTGTCAAAACATCAATTTTGCAGCAATTCGTCAACAGCATACTATTGGAACAAGCCAACTGTGCCCCGAGCTCTGGACTTCGCTCCATCCATCATAGAAAATCATCTTGTGCTAAGGAGGCTTTCACACAAAACTTGATCGAAACGAATTACTGTGGTCTGGTCTTAGAATTAACTTTAACTTAAAATATGGTAAGGTGCTTTGATATATTTTTAAAAATTTCAGAGCTCAGAACCTTGTAGTTTCAGAGATTTTGTGATGATTTCTCTTGTATGAATACCTATAGATTTTATCTGATAATTCAATCATTTCCAAAAAAGAACGATTTTGAGCTTTGTTAATCCATTGACTTCCCGCGTTCTTAATAATGTCTGAAATGTAAGGAGAAAGTCTAAAATAATAAAAAAATACTGTATTCAGGACTGTACGGGTAAGGTTACAACCTGTTAATAATAAAATAAAAATAATAAAAAATGTTTATTGCATAGTCTTAAACACTAACATTATAGTTAAAATAGCAGTTAGCTACCTGTGATTTATTACAATGTATAATATTTTGTAATGTCGTGGGTAAAGACCTTAGGATAGACATTGGATGGAGTTCCTCGCTCTAACTAAGCTTAAGCTTGTATGTAGAAGCGAGGGCTCTTCTTCTGGCTAGCTCCAAGGAGTTTTAATGACATCTAGGTGTGCACATTTTTCAACTTATACTAGAAAAAAAACTAACTAGTAGTTCGCCCCGAACTGAGATCTCGTGATGCGACCCGACGAACGCATCAAAACTTTGAGACGGTAATAGTCAGAGGCAAGTCCAAACATTATCTTTGGACTTTTTTCTGACTACCGCCTACTAACTTGGTATGGTTACCAAGTTTCAGCTCTATTGGCCTATTTATTGAAGAGTTCCGTTGACAGACCTTGGCTCCATCATCAGACCTGGTAGTCGTCACCATTTTATGAGAACTGATTACCTCCTTAATTTATTTCAAGAAAAAAAAATAAGAAAAATCAAAGGAACTGGCCGACCAGTAGAAAAACCTTGCTGTCAACGAAACTCTTAGAGATGGGAGCTCTTGCATCGCTGGTTATATTAATTTAACTTTTTAAATTTTATCTCGAAAACCGAGCGTCCCAAAAAAAAAGTAAAAATTGTTTTGGAATGTCCAAATAAAGCCCTTTCATATGACATGTAACTTGATTTTTTTTTGTAACATTTTTAATTTTTGCCCTCTTAAAAAAACCCATATCTTAAAAACCCTTCATCCGATTTTACTCATATACTTACCAGTAAATTTCTCAAGTACAAGCTATCGACATATTAAATTTCATGCAGATCGGATCAACGGTTCTAAAGTTATCGCCAGACAAACATACATACATACATACATACATACATACATACATAAAATGCCAAATCGCCCAAGTTGAAACTAAGATCTTCGTTCGCTTCGCTCACTCGATCAATAATAAGAAAACAACGGGACAGAATTCAGTTATACAAAAAAAAAGTAAAGAAAAAAAGGAGGGTACTAAACTAAGATTAATCTAACGTAAGTATATATTAGTTTAAGGAAAAATAAAAAAAAAGAGACATAAATGAAATTATAATGTAAGTATGCTCAAAGGAAAATACAAATAAATTATTTATATAGTTTAGGGGATTTTTGGTTATGTCAGTAGTGTGAAAGGGAGTGTTTTGAGTGTGTGTGTGAAGGTGGGCTATCCTACTACTACCAGTCTCTTAAGAGTTGTAACTATATACTTAGTCAATGGTTACAACAGTAAAAGTAGATAGATAGAAAAGTCTTTATTGCACACCACGAGGACATTTAACACATTCAAAACAAAAATAAAGTACAAAAGTTTCAGTGAAGTACAATGGGCGGTCTTATCGCTGAGAGCGATCTCTTCCAGACAACCTTTGGATGGACAGGATTATAACTATATCAAATATAACAAAAACATATGCATACAATATATACATAATGCAACTAAATAAATTATTAAGAACCTAAAGTACAGTAGGTACGTCCAACAATCGGTCTTATCGCAGGTAGGAATCTCTTCTATATCCAGCATTAGACTTGTTCAGAGTAATGGTAATACAAAAGTATATGGTGCGTACTTGCGTAGTGAATAAGGGCCCCAAATGGCTCGGTGAACCGATTTACATAGGTTATTGAGTGCTTGAGCAGTATTGATGGTGTGGCCAGTTCACACGCCTTCTTACTTCCTCGTGCAGCGCTCGCCGTAATAGTGTGGCAACATTATTTGTCATCCACTTTGCATATTGACTTGGCAAAAGGGCTAGAACCCAGCGCCAGAATAAAATTTATGAAATATTAAAAGATTTAAGTCTTTGGGTCTAGTCTGAAAAACATGAGCGGAATGCCAGTGCTCTAAATTGGTGATGGGAAATATCGTTAGGAAACCTGTTAGTTTACAAAAGCAGCAGCTATAATGCTTGTCATGTTTGGAATATACTGCAAAATGCCATTATATTTGGACATCTTCTAACCTCCTTAGACATTCTCAAGTAATCTTGAGTTGGTAAGTACTAAAAGATCTGTATCAATGGAAAATACTAATAAACAAATGACACACGCACATCTACATACCTATTACCATTTACCACCAAATAGGTACCAATAAAAAACCAGAGTGGACAAATGTCAGTGCCTACATCCCGCGTTCGAATCCCATTCCAAATTCGAAATTCGAAATCGTATCGCGTCCTGACGTTTCCGTTACGTGCCGTTTCCGCCCGGCGCATGCGTACAACGAATCAGTAATCGCGCGCTTTTACATTCGTTTTTTTACTTTTTTTTTCTAAAAGTATATGTATCCTGTGTTTTGATTGATGGTAGAGAGATAGCCCGACGATGGGACCATTATGCAGTCCCACCTCATAGGGCACCGTTGATAAATGGGTTACTTGTATTCTGAACGCACAGCGGCCATTTTTGTTTTGTGATGTTCGCAATCGGTTTTTTGACACGGCCGTATTTTTATTTTTGATTTTGTTTGTGTAACGGGTAAAATACAAATTGGAATATTATTCTGATGGTATTTTTCAAGATTGTTCATTTAAGACTGAAGTAACAAATAATTTAATTAATTAAATATCTATATGAATATTTTCACCATCTACATTTTTGCCAGTATTTTTTTTTTTTAAGAGAAGTAGAGTTCTTTGTGAAGGGCTCGTCCGGGGAAGTACTACCACCACGCCTTTTTCTGCCGCCAAGCAGCAACGCTGTGTTTCGGTTTGAAGAGTGTGGTTGCCGGTGTAATTACAGGCACATGAAGCTTAACATCTGTATGACTCAAGTTGATGGACGCAGGGTAGTGCATTGTAGGGCACGTTCCTATCGTGCGTGACTTACGAGGCAATGCTTTGTTGTGGTGATGGTTACCACTTAACATCAGGTGAGCCATCTGCCTGATCCATCAGTATTAAAAAAAAGGAAAATAAATTGAAGCCAGTAGGTAATAAAATAATATTCCGTAGTCTTACTAAAAATTCAGGCAGTATTGGTAGGATTTAAGTAATATTATAAATATTTTTTTAAATCTTTGATTATCGAATTTTTAACATAATAAAATATGTGATTTGATTCAAGTAATTAAATAAATACTACCCCTATGTTCTACTACTACTTGTGTATAATTTGAGATATAAATCCAGTAAGTATTCTGCGTGGACGCACTGATTGATTTACAAGCCACTTGTGGATATGGATCACGTGCGTGATTGGCCGTTGGCAGGTGACTTCATCGCTTGGAACGTGCCGGCTGCTGCCAATGTCTACTACTCGTAAAGCTATACTTATGGAGAAAATATTGAACTACCTAAGAGTATTTGAACTTGGCTCTGATTACTGTAAATACGCAAGAGTTTATAAAAACTAAGATACAAATGATTTTTTATGGTCATAAGAAAAATATGAGATATCTACTGAGAGGATACCTACCGTACCTGAGGATTAAAATCGTAAAGCTGTTTTAGGTAAAAGTGCAGGTCTTTTTGTTTTACAAGGGTACCTATAGAATATCGAAAGCATAAACTTGTATTGACCTAAAAGTACCAACTTAGAAGTACCAACCACTTAAAAAAAAAACAAAAAAAAAACTTTTTATACTTAGTACAAAATATGATTACAGGCCTCACATACAAACACAAAAAAAATATTTTACCGTTTTATAAAATAAAATATTATTATAGGCCAAACAAAACATAAGTGTAACATCTTTATTCAACTATCTCTGAAATTCTCAACCTGCCTTTTTATATTTTTTATTTCTAAATAAGCAACGACATTATACAAATATTCAAACAAAAAAACCTATTACCAAAACACAATTACTGCCTTATTCTAATTCACGGGCGATGCTAAGGCGAGGTAGTTGCGATGCAGCGCCAGCCTCGCCGGCGATACAGGGCGTACGTTAAATACAGAACAATACGATGATCTATATACGAGCCGTACACGAGCGGCGGTACGGTTATTGAATTATAAGTAGGGGGCATAGAAAAAGGATGATAGAATGGAACAAGAAGGTGAAACGATACATTAGAAATATGT
Source organism: Chloroclysta siterata (assembly GCA_932294275.1). NCBI lineage: Eukaryota > Metazoa > Arthropoda > Insecta > Lepidoptera > Geometridae > Chloroclysta > Chloroclysta siterata. Next base: position 28,592,290 of record OW028590.1, on the reverse strand, counting down.
AAGATAGTAACAAAAAATATTCCTTCATCTACTATCATCGTTATTATCATCATCATCATGACAGCCTTCACAGCTCAGTTGGTAGTAGCTCTGCCTTCTGCGCCGTAGGCCGTGGGTTCGATCCCCACCGAGAACAAACATTTGTGTGATGAACATAGATGTTTGTTCTCTGTCTGGGTGTTATTATTAATTACAAGTATGTATTTACAAAAAAAAAGTATGTTTTGTATTATATCAGCTATCTGGTTCCCATATTACAAGCTTTGGCTTAGTTTGGGGCTAGATAGTGCTGTGTGGAAATTCCAACAATGTTTATTTATTGTTTGTTTATCATTAACCTATGTACGTAGACACACTGGACGTAGGCCTTTCCCAAGACATGCCACTGAGCCCGGTCTTCGGATCTTCTCATCCAGCTCATCCAGCTTGCTAGCTACATTTCAAAGTTAAAGTCAAAGTCAAAAGGTATTTATTCAATAAAATCACAAGGATCACTTTGAAACGTCTTAATTTCGCAGAACGTGCCCAATCATTCCGGAATTACTCTTACCAAAGTTTATTTTAAAACGAAATTAATTATCCCTGAACTAACTTTTAACTGAATTTGGTTTTAATATAAATATTAAAAAAACATGTTATTTTCAGTGTAAAGTCAGATCGATAATACATTAAAAATTTGCTATAAATTATGGAATTTATAGCAAATTATTGAACCAATAAGTATAAAATAAAAAGGGCATTTCTGTGTGGAGCGCGTTGATATCTTTCCTATAGAAATTTCATTACTTTTGTACAATAAATATTTGTTGTATTTTTTGTTATGTAGGCACAATTTTAAATTGTTAATGTCGCTTCTGTAATAGAAACTCATGGTTAAATAAAAATCTAAAACTTATTTAAATGTAGAATCACAGTAAAAGATGGGATCTTTATGTACGGGATTTCCGGCGTCTGCTTTATTGTCCTATCGCTAATTTCTACGGAACTCTGATTCACATTTACGCGGGATGAAATAATTACTATAAAGTAGATATCTTTCATTACATTAAAAGTTTTTTAATTTGAATTTTTATGCGGCTTGTGAAGACAGTTTTATCAAAAAACTCTTAAAATATCAGGTGGACCATAAGCTTGTGCCATTAGCAAGTACCTACATACAAGTAGGTAGATGTATTTTCTAGTTACAATTCTGTAAAGTCTTCTTCGTGTTATTCTTTTTCAGTCACTAGTGTCTAGAAACAGTGTGGTGAAAGGATTTTAAGTGCGCCTCAAGAGGCTCCTTTCGAGCAGTTGACACATGATAAAGAACTTTTTAGGTTCTACGACATGCCGGTTTCCTCACGATGTTTTCCTTCACCGTTTGAGAGTATGGCATTGTGCACATACATTTTTGAACAGAATAACTCATAGGTGCGCGACCGGGGTTGTACCCACGACCTTAGGATCGGAAGAGCCGCTACCACTAGACCACCAGAGCTTTCACCAGTGTTCTGTATGTACTTATCGTCTGTAATTACAGGTATGTGGATTTTTACAAGAACAATAAAAAATAAGCATTAACACTAATTATTTCACTTCAATTGTTCAAATTGACATACCATACCTATTGCCACTGCAAGAATAGTAACTGGTTTCCATACGATGTTTTCCTTCACCATACCTACTAATCATGTTGGTTTTCATTAGAGATTTCGTTGGTATTTGTTATTTTCTTTTGACATAAACAATACTTAGTTTGATTCAATTCTATTTTCAAAATTTGTATTCCCTTTTATATTCAAAATTGTATTTGTTTATTATTTGCTTGTTTTGTGTAATTTACATAATGTAATTGTAATTTACATAATCATTTAATGGGAGATCCACTGGCGCCTGAAACACAGCTTCTTAACTAGTTCGGGAGCCCATAGATTCAATATATAATACTGTAACTAATTATGTCAATAAAACACATTTTTACTTTACTTTACCGTTGGAGTGCACTGGCAATCACTAAGATTACTTCGAATCCTACGTTCCAATAATAGATCTTTCATCAGGCACCTTCTAACCCAAGATCTTTTAATGCAAGTAAATATATGCAATAGGTGTAGTCACAAGAAAGCGCATGTAAGCAGCTCTGCTCATTAGAGAGCCATTAACATTTTAAATTATCCCTGTGATCCAAATCGACTGATTAGTATTACGGTTAGCACGCTCTAGGGTGTCTATAATATTGATTGTTACAGGATAGTCTTAACGGTGACGAAAAACACTGTGAAGCCTACTGCGAAGTCAAAGTCAAAAGGTCTTTATGCAATAAAATCACAAGAACCACTTTGAAACGTCTTATAACTAGGTGAATCTAGGTGCCAGTTCCTCGCGACCAAAGCCTAGAAGGACAGGCAACAAACTTACGGCTTGGTTCACAGAAATATATCATCATCTATGAAAATGTCAACTGTCTAACTATCACGGTTCATAAGATACAGCCTGGTGACATACAGGCAGACAGACGGGCGGACAGCGGAGTCTTAGTAATAGGGTCCCGTTTTACCCTTTGGGTACGGAACCCTAACATCCTTAAAAAAAAATCCACAAAATATCCTGAGTTTTTCACACAAAGTTGGCGACCCTACCGTGGCCGATCTACAAGTATAGTTCGGTTTCCTGCGCATTTGATTTGGATCGAGTGTTCTATTCTGGGAAACGTGTCATCGAGTCATAGTTTAAACAATGAGGCATAGAGTAAGTGGCAATCTTTTTGTTGCAGATAGGAGAATCGATGATCTATAGTCGAAGTATGTTCAGCCGTAATTGAACTTAAAATTGTTTATTTTTTTTTAATATTTACCTAACTGTTTATTAATATTCATAATTATTATTAAAATTAATATTTTTTATTAATATTTTAATAATTATTATTAAAATTAATCATTGTTTATTAATATTAATATTTTCTAATTCGTGTTTTTTTTCCATTAATTTATTTTTTACGTTCGTGAAGCCTCTGTAAGTAGCACCTTATCTACAATCCGGGGAACATAATCATTCTGCACCTACTTACTCCATAGCATTTTTATCTGTTTCTTTTTTTGCTTGTTTTTTTGGTAGATGTAAATACGTATTTATGAAATACTTACGTAAGAATAAAACTAATTTTCTTTATACATCTCTTAGGTATAAAAACATACAACTTTTCAGTAAACTATTAAAATTAAAAAAACTTACTCGTATAAATTTACTCATAGAAGCTCACCCTGAGTAGGCAAAAGGTTCCAATCTTCTCTAATTCTATAATTGTTTAATGTATCATCTGTACAGGCGTGGGCGCCGTAGGGACGTGCCGCGCATTTGTATCGATCGTAATCTAACTAGTGTTATGACGTAATTACAAGTGTAACGATAGCGATAACGATAAAACTTATAATTACTAAACATCATCAGCCTGAAGAAGTCCACTACTGGAAATAGGCATCCTGAGAATGATTTAGAGCTTTCTCTTTGCACCGTCTTTCCGTGATCTTTATAATGTTTTTTTTTATATACAACTAGCTCATGGGACAAGTAGATGGCTCACCTGATGTTAAGTGGTAACCATCACCAACAAATATAACAAAGCATTGCCTCGTAAGTCAGTACGATAAGAGCGTGCCTACGATGAACTGCCCTGCGTCCATCAACTTGAGGCATACAAATATTAAGCCTCATGTGCCTGTAATTACACCGGCAACCACACTCTTCAAAACGAAACACAGCGTTGCTGCTTGGCGGCAGAAAAAGGCGTGGTGGTAGTACTTCCCCGGACGAGCCACACACAAAGAGCTCTACTGCTCATCATTGGTCCTTCTTCCTTTGGTTCCTGGTCGTCATTCAAGAACCGTTATTCTCGCAACGGTTATCGGTTCTACAAACTGAAATTGAAACTGCAAAACACGCTTATGTAACTAGCTATAATTCTGCGACTTATGTGCACAACGCTAGTACTCTCAAACGGTGAAGGAAAACATCGTGAGGAAACCGGCATATCATAGAACCTAAAAAGTTCTATAACATGTGTCAAGTGCTCGAAAGGAGCCTCTTGAGGCGCACTTTAAAACCTTTCACCACTGTTTCGAAAGATACTAGTGACACGACAAAAGAAGAGTCTGCGACTGGCGTAACAAGGCAATAATTGCTATTGAATATACATTTTGTTTGTATTTTTTTTGCATTTTTTTTAGTATCTCCATACGTTATGTATACAGTTGCTGAGCTTATGTTATATTGTTTAAGAAATCATAGCTCGCTTTGCTCGCTCGATCAATAAATGGAGATTTACAATTAGAATGAATCATGCAATATTATCGTGCTTAATTCAAGTAACGATGATCTAATTTAATAGACATGGCCATTTATTCTGTGCCATCATGACCTATGTAGGTAGAGATACAAATATTTAGACAAGACTTTAATTATATTTAAACGAGCTGTCAGTCGTTTCTGAAATCACTGCAATAAAATAATATAATTTGTGATCTGATCTATCATTTACGATTTCCTGATTATATTCCAATATTGAACAAAATTTTTTCTACAACATCTAACAATCTCCTGAATTTCTAGAAAGTAATAGACTGCAGTACCTATTATTATTTAGAAATTTTCATAGATTATAGAATTGATAAAAGTAAAGCTAATTGTAATAAAAATATTTACTGTTTGTACCTATGGGAACCTTATTTTTGTACCTTTGTCACCTTGTTATTTAGATCTTGTAGGAATACTTTTTTCATATTTTATTTAACAATTTCTGTTGGCTGAGGCTTGCATTTTGTGTGTTGAATTTTTTTGGATCGATTTTCTGTGTAGACGGAAACACCTTACCGGGATAAGTTGTAGCAAGCTGTCGTGTGGTTCAAATTACTACTCTTCTTCTTTTTTAATTTTTGAACAGAAGGCTTCACCAATAGTGGACGACCAGTAGTGGTTTTGAGCGGATCTGATGGCGAGGCCGAGACCACTAGACCGCTAGTGCTCTCTAATTACTCTAAGCTCTATGGTCGATACAAAAGGAAGTGTGAGAAACGGCCCAAGTGAAGCCTGCGCACGATTCTATATTAATCACCTACATACTTTACTAGAAACATCACCTATTCAAAGATTCTTGGGTTATTCAACAAATAAACTACATAATGAAATCATCTTTTTATGAGAAAAAGTGGTAGGACATGAACTATTTAATTATTACTAGCTGTCGGCTGTGTCTTCACTCGTGTATTAGTATTGATTGTTAACATTTTAGAGAAAGGCCTGATCAACTGGTTACTGGTGTCACGGAAGACCAGCGTTATAGTAGCGTATGCTGATAGCATTTATGCTGAGTGACGGCCAATTTGTGTCACTTACTTTTAATGTCTTTTCTTATATTTTTTATAAACTGTGTACGTGTGGTATGAATAAATGATTTTGTATTGTATTGTATTGTATTGTCAAGAGTAAGTACCCTAAACCAAATGTTATGTAGTCACATTTAAACATTTAATTTAATAATAAAAAATAGAGCACCGGTGGTCTAGTGGACTACCGGTGGTACCCCGCCTTCCGATCGTAAGGTCGCAGGTTCGAATCCGGTCGTGCACCAATGGATTTTTCCTATCGAAAAATTTATGTGCGCAATGCCAGTGCTCTTTAACGGTGAAGGAAAACATCGTGAGGAAACCAGTTAGTACTCTAACAGCAGCGATGGGCTTGCAACCTGTCACGTATATGGAATACCAACTACTGCAAAATGTGGGTATGTGCCAAATGTATTGTTTGGACGTACCTCAGACTACCCCCCTTAGACATCCTCAAAAGAATCTGGAGTTAGTACTTGGTACTAAGAGATTTGAGGCAATGCTAGTGCTCTCAAACGGTGAAGGAAAACATCGTGAGGGGATCCTCACGTTAGTCAGATGACTACCCCAAAAAATCTTTCTTTAGACATCCCTAAAAAGTCTTGAGTAGGTACTTGGTACTAAGAGATATGAGGGGATATCGACCGTGCCTGGGGATAACTGTCGTGAAGCCGTTTCTGTTAATTTTTATCGTTTCAATCGACAGCACCGTAAGCACGAATTAACTATTTATTTTGATAATAACAGTAAATTAATATTTTATGGCCGCTTAGATCCATATCTGGATCATAGACAATGATGTCTAATAACTGGATCAAAAAATAACCCAAATTGATTGGAATGGTTCGAAGGAGGTTATAATATCGCGGACAAAGGTCAAAGTCAAATGGTTTTAGTAACTTAAAATGTGCTTGCAATAAATCTTATCCTATCCTACTTACTGTTACACTTCCTAATTTTTTGAAGAGTAGTAGAGCTCTTTGTGTGTGGCTCGTCCGGGAAAGTACTACCACCACGCCTTTTTCTGCCGCCAAGCAGCAACGCTGTGTTTCGGTTTGAAGAGTGTGGTTGCCGATGTAATTACAGGCACATGAGGCTTAACATCTGTATGCCTCTAGTTGATGGATGCAGGGCAGTGCATCGTAGGGCACGTTCCTATCGTGCGTGACTTGCGAGGCAATGCTTTGTTATAGGTGATGGTTACCACTTAACATCAGGTGGGCCATCTGCTTGTTCCGTCAGATAGATGTATAAAAATATATATATATATGTATGTTATGTGGCTCATTTGCCAAGTGCTAGGATGGATGCTATGGAAGCCTATCGGGATAAAACTTAGACCAAATATAGTTCGTAACTGAGATTGGAGTAGCCTAGGTATATGACTTGTTTTTTTTTTTTGAAAAATGAGATGAATACTCAGTAGCAAACATTGCAGTAACATATGAAATTATGTTAATGAATGATATTTTCAATAATTTCTGGTCGGATAATTAAAAAATTCAGCAATCAAAACTATTAACTATAAAGCCGCGGGCAGCAACTAGTACCTACATAATAAGTATGATAAAAATTATGCAAGGAATAAATTAATTTCCTAAATAAGTATGGTACTTATCAAAATAACTTTTACTTTCGCACAACACTTTTTTCCTATCTTCATAAAACAAAGCTCTTACCTAATCCGTTGCTACCAAACGCAAATAGTTCAGTAATAATCAAGTTGGTAAAGCTGCAGTTCCTTAAAAGCGGCTGTCGCTATAACACGACCGCTGCACACTGAAAATGGTCACTTAGATGATTAGTAGTATAAACTTTTAGAACGCTTTCCAATTAGCTATCCAAGGGATTTATGTCCGAAAGCTCAGTAAAAGTTTTTACGAAATTACGAAAATCTTGAGGAAAGTTAAAGGCCACAGGTATTTATTCAATTGTATCACAAGAATCACTTTGAAACTTATTAAACCTAGGTAATTCTTTTTTTAAATTTGTATACAACTTGCTGATGGAACAAGCAGATGGCCCACTTAATGTTAAGTGGTAACCATCACTATACTATAACAAAGCATTGCCTCGCAAGTCACGCACGTTAGGAACGTGCCCCATGATGCACTGCCCTGCGCTTGTCAACTTGAGGTATATAGATGTTACGCCTCATGTGCCTGTAACTACACCGACAACCACACTCTTCAAACCGAAACACAGCAATACTGCTTGGCGGCAGAAAAAGGCGTGGTGGTAGTACTTCCCCGGACGTGCCCTTTACAAAGAGCTTTACTACTCTAGGTGCCAGTTCCACGCAAACAAGCCTAGAAGTACAGGCAACAAATTTACGCGCCGCCAGCTTTGGCATCTTGGTGTACACCGCTTTATGCCGGAGACTGTCTCTCAAAAGCGTTACTCCAAAACTCAACTCTACTCCAAGTACTTTAAGACGATTTTCGGAAACGAACAGAGCGGAGATGCGGTCGAGTGCCCTCAAATCACGAGTGTGCGATAGGCAAACAAGTCAATATTCCTTGGATTACGGTACCAGAATGTTGTAAAGTTTGGATAAGACATTATTTTTAACCAACCCTAAGAAAGTTCTCAATTTGTATGTATTATAATTTTTATAAGGGATTTGGCTGTATTAATGTTGACATAAACATACGCGAATGCTGTTTAGAAGTTAAGAAGCATTCTAGATCAAAAACAGTTTTGTAAGGTATTTTTTCACATGCTACATATCCATACCTTATTATGATTTTTTTCTACACTTTGTTGTTAAAATATTCATATAAGTTGTTTCAATAGATTACTTATTTTATTCCTCGATGTTGCAGTTTTTGGAGAAAGGGGTTAGTTCCTTGATTATTATTATTGCTACCTATATTATCTGTTATTTTTAAGTTTATATGGATCTATGACATCTGAATACAATAAATTTTAATTTAATTTTAATTTTAGACAGGATCCATTTTCTTCGGGAAAATAAATTGTAGGTATATATATTCTTAATATTATTTTATATAGTCTGGAAATATTGGGAGGCTGATGATTATGTTGATGAATCACCTAAGGCACCTAAATTCAACTAGCTTTAAGACGTTTCAAAATGATTGTTGTGGTTCAATTGAATAAATACCTTTATTGACTTTGACTCGTTTTCACAGGCGTGATTCTAAAACAGAGAGTAAATCTGAAATATACGTTTTGCAATACCCTAAAACAATGAATAGCGGCCGGTTTCTGAAAGCCCGATCAAAACTAATCGGATGTCAAGTCACTTGCTATCTCTATCAAATTCGATGTAATAGCTGAAATGGCGAGTGACTTGACATCCGATTAGTTTTGATCGGACTTTCAGCAACCGGCCGTAGGTCTCCGAGACCGATCGAAATAACCCAGGACCTTAAAATGCCGTATCCAGCTTTCCGCCGTGAAGGTCCGAAATAAATTCGGTAAGCACCCGCGTGGGCACTGTCATCATAGAAAGCAGATTGGAATGCGGCCTGTGCGCGTGTTACACCGGAATTCTTATAATAAACAAAATTATACGGTCCACTGTCTGTTTGTTCTGTGACAATTCTAATCTGTAGATTGAAATGTGCCGTTTGCTGTCAACTCCATGTCAAATTGATGTTGATTTTTTATCAATTTGGATTCGAAATTTATGTTGATAACCTTACAAAATTATGGCGAAAATTATGTCAACTAGGTAGTACTTTAAAAGAAATATAGCTGCCCGTGGCTCCACTCGCATGTAAAATAGATACATTAATATATTATCATAAACATTATTAGTAATATATTTTTACAATTATATTTCACAAATCCAGTTTAACTTTATACTAAGTCTTATTACTAAGTTTTTTTTTTTTTTTTTTTTTTTTTTTTAATATTGGTGGACATTCCACACAGCACTATCTCGCCCCAAACTAAGCCAAAGCTTGTGATATGGGAACCAGATAGCTGATATACTACTTATATACTTTTTTTTTTTGTAAATACATACTTATAATATTATACAACGTGTAAACGACTGTACGACATTAAATTAATACACGTGTAGTACTACTATCTAGTATTGATTTAAAAAAGGTTTTATTAACATTCATTCATAATTGAGATTTTTTTATTTTCAAACAAACTAAATATCAGAATAAGCATAAAATTATTGAACATTCTGTATAAACACACAAACAAAGCAACGTACGTTCATTCAATGCCGCGCCCCGCGCGCAGAAACCGCACATACATACCTACTAAGACTAAACCTAAACTGTGCCGCGCGCCCGTGCCTAAAGGTGAACACCCTTTCAGCGCGGGCGCGCGGCCGACGGCGCGGCGGCGTCTTTGATTCGCCGATATAGTAGAGCAACGTTAGCATGTAGGAAAAATAAAACTAGTTAGGTACCTCAAATCCGTGCGTTTCCAATATGCTCACGTTGTTGCATGTTGCACATACAAATGAATGCACTGAAGAGCTCCTTCAACTGTTCTAGAGTTTGTTTTGTATGCCTAGTTTCACAATTATCTTTCCCTTCATAATACAAGTTCTGCATTTTGATGACATTAACAAGACACACACACTCACACAAAAAGTCTATTTCGCGGTACCAAATCTAGGCACTAGTCACGAGTAATAACACGAATTTACAATTTTCAAAATTAGATATGTCAAGGTCGCTACCAAGGCGATTGTTTACTAAATAATAATGTCTTTCACTGGCCACCGGGCGGCAGCGTGGCACATAGTGGGGCGCGCTACGTACCTATCTGTCTCTATCACACACGTAAGCGGAATGATATCTGTCCTTGTCGCACAGCGAAATTTTACAATGTGAGCGCACAAATATGTTTCATGCGGTCTAACGCGTATAAATATGATATCTCTGTCCTTTTTTTCGTTTGATTGATGAGTCACATGACTTCATGACCCCGGAAATTTGACCTCATCACCGGCGATTAGAGATACAGGTTGCATAGAAATTATTTATTGGAAAAGTATCGATATCTCGATAAATATTCAGGCTTTTTTGATAAAACCAACTGCTAAAATCTAAAAATGCAATTAGGAGTACGTGTTTCAATTTAATGTCGTACATGACTTTACACCTTGTATAACACCCAGACAGAGAACAAACATCTATGTTCATCACACAAATGTTTGTTCTCGGTGGGGATCGAACCCACGGCCTACGGCGCAGAAGGCAGAGCTACTACCAACTGAGCTGTGAAGGCTGTCGAAGTTGTCTTTAATTATTGTAATTGGTGTCTTAAACCGTTGTAATTAAAGTAAATAAATAAATAAATACAAATATATTAGGTAAGAAAACAGTGCATTTTTATTATATTATTCCTATCGAAGAATTAAGTAACCGAGTTTAAAAACATTATAGCTCAACTTATTTGAATTGCATAGAAAAACTCATTGGTGCTCGACCGGTTTCGAACCCTTAAGATCGAAAGGCGGGGCAGCTTCCACTAAGCCACCAATGCTCTAAAGACAGTCAAAAGGTATTTATTCAAGAAAATGACAAGGATCACTTTAAAACGTCTTAAAACTGACTCTAGGGTCACCTAGTTTTAAGATGTTTCAAGGTACCAGTTCCACGCGACCAAAGCTTGGAGCTTCTCATGTTAGTTTGCACCCAAGTGGTTATTAAAAACAGGAGATTTACGCTAAAAGGGTTAACTGACCAACATAATAAGCTATCAAAAGGCTATCACAGAAACCTTAGCACCTTCACCTTGAGCTATCAATATCTGCAACAATACACATTCTGCTCCACTCGGTACCATAGACAATAAGTACCACAGACAATACTGCACTAGAGACAATGCAGATGAGCGGTCAGCGCCGCTGGGTAGGAACGAGTGCAGCATCCATAGAGAGGGGATTGTTACTTATATTTAAAGAAAATTTCAATGAATACAAGTATTTACAAAATACATATGAAACAGTTGCAAAACGCAAATGAAACGTTAAGAAATATAATAATCTATTTCATATTAAAATAAATATAATTTGGCACTTTCTTATAAAAGTTATCTATAAAGTATGAGTATTACAAAAGAACGAGTGGTGACTTTATCAGAAGCCTGCTTCACTCCCCTATATTTTCCAGAAAACACAATTATGTGCCTTCTCTATTCACCGACTTTGGAATAAATCATGAATAGCGTAGTTACTACATATTATATTATCCTACTAAATGTTATGGTGAATTTAAATAGCCAGTACCTAAGGTTAAAATTAAAATACTTGACACCTTTTATCTCTATAATAAAAACACAATTTATTATATAGAAACGTAGATATTTTTTTTTTATAACATCCGTAAAGTAAAGTCTACTATCTTAATTTTTCTAATAATTAAATAAGTTTTTTGACTAGGTAGATAAAAAAAATGTTTATCAGAATAACCTCAAAATTTGTTTATAGTAAAAACATTGCTAGTAAATCGGAAATCCCCTACAATCCCATCCCAGGGTCTCGGCGACTACCTGCCCACCCCATGCATTGTGCCTCGACTACGCATGCGCTACATTTATCATGCATTATGCGCCATGAATATTCTACTGTTAACGTACCACCTTAATTTATTAATTGTACCTTGTGACCCCAACCTTGCGATTTATGGACCAAACTTGTTATTGTACCCTCTGTACAGTGATGCAGGGTTAAGGGACGTTTTCATACTTGCGACTTATAATAACCTGCAACTTATAATTACTTGCAACTTATAATTGCTGGCAACAGACTTTTTTAATGAGTAAAACTCAAATATTTAGTTCATCTCAAGTTGATGGACGTATGGCTGTGTAGGGCATGCTCCTAATACGCATGACCTGCGATGCATTGCTTCATTTTTTCTGCCGCCAAGCAGCGTTGCTGTGTTTCGGTTTGAAGAGTGTGGTTGCCGGTGTGATTGAGGCTTAACATCTGTATGCCTCATATTGATGGACGCAGGGCAGTGCATCGTAGGACACTTTTCTATCATGCGTGACTTACGAGGCAATGCTTTGTTATAGGTGTTGGTTACCACTTAACATCAGGAAACCACAAACTAAAACGTCATCTGTGTATATATTTTTTGTTATTGATGATATTTCTAGTGCTGAATCCATTCATTTGTAACATGGTGACAAACATAAAAAAAACCGTTGAATTGAGAACCTCCTCTTTTTAAAGTCGGTTAAAAATAGATTGCAACATTTTTAGTGCTGTCAAATCAATTGTGGGCCATCTACTTGTTCTACCACATACTTAGTTGTATTAAAAAGAATCCCCTGTGTGTGATTTTGAATAGGTAGAATTATGTGACATTGTTGGTATGCCAATTTCGCAACTACATATTTTCGCAAGTATTAAAACCCCACCTTAACCTGCAGATGTGATAGCGACCTTAGGAATCGTAAATACTATCATGAATTCAGAAAAGCAATTACAGAATGACTTACTCGGCTAATGTTTAGTGGAACCCTCTGCCACTTCATCTTGGCTGCTTGTTATTACTCTTGCTGGCTTCCTGATGCATGAGTTAGTGTAAGATGACCAGTTGACCGGCCTTGGGGTCAGAGACTGGGTTCGTAGGCCGCCCTTTGGCCATGTATTTGGACCTTTACTCTTTTATGAGATAAAGTGGGGACGAGCAGTTGGGCCACCTGATGTTAAGCGGTTGCTTCTGTATATAGCAATATTGCATTACTTCTGCGTCTGTTTTTTACAAAAATCAGGTACAGATAAACAACACTATCAACTAGTTTTTTTTTTATAATATGACAGCAGCTATCAGTTGAAACCGATTCTCCCTAGGGCTGCAATGTATTACTTCCAACCCCCTCCTCAGGCAACTTCAGACCTACTTTCCGAGTATGAGTAATGAAAAATAATTTTACAGTACGGAACTGTTTTGACGAGAGTCTAACTCGCAATTTTGATTTTTTAGTAATTTCGTTTGAGCTAGATAGCCAGTGTTTTAAGGCTGCTTGGAAAACTCATTTATTTTCCTTTCTGTTTTTATTACCATAAGGTTCTAAACCCTTTCCATCCTCAAACGTCCACATTCCTCATACTGTCATCAGTCCATTGGTTACAGGACAACAGGACTATCGTTAAAACCCCACTATTCAAAGGCATACTTAAACCACAACTCATTGAAAGCGTTACAATGATCTAAGTGAAATAACTGATCGCTTGACACGTGCTTGGCACATTCCGGAGATGTTTGAGCTTATACTAAAAGCATCCTCATAATTATGTTCACGCTGAGTACAGTCAAACACACAGGAATTTAAGAATATTTTCATTTTTTTCATATTTTTTTTCACTAGATACTTATAAATGTAAACTCTACTTGCACTAAACTAACAAAACCAGACAAAATCTCCTAGAAAGGGTAAAAAATATATTTGTTTGATATAATAATTAAAATATAAAAGTTATTTATGAGAAATAATATGAATTTATGGGTAAAATATTAAATAACATAATGTCTCCTGATACTAAGAGATAATGCAGTCGACGATGTGGCACGCTTTTCTCGGAGATACGTCATCACTCTACTCTTGAAACATCCAAATTATAGGTATTTGGAAAATTGAACGCCGCCGGTCGGTAGAAATTCTAATCCTCGGCTGTTCTTTTTTTTTTACAATGAATAGACCGTCCTTTGACTACAATCTCACCTGATGGTAAGCGACGATGTAGCCGACGTTAAAGCAGAACGGTCTAGAAGACACCTATTCACTTTTGCCTTGAAGAGACTGATATTGTAGTGGTCAGGAAAAAAAGACGACGGTAATGAGTTCCACTCCTTAGCGGTTCACATTATAAAAGTTGAAGCAAAGCGCTTGGTGCGGTAGATATGTCAACCATGAATGACTCCGTACATCTGGTGGTCCGATGGTAGAATGGATGAGGGAACTAAGTTGTACTTTTTAACTATCTTCAAAAAAGGAGGAGGTTTCAATTCAACTATATGTTTTTTTTACGCCATTACTATGCCACCTATGAATTGATGATTATCAAATTCGTCAAAGCTATATAAATTTTATCGAAATCGATTATACGCTTTTTGAAAGATCAAATAAGATACACACATTTTCAATATCAAATAAAATTTTATTAAAAAAATTATTTTGTGTCACAAAAACATAGGCGAAATATAAAGAACAATATTGTGACAACAAAATCGGTCGTCACTCGTGTTTCCCTTCAACAAAAATGTTGTTTCATGTTTTTCAGTGTATTCGGTGCGTAGTCAGTTTTTTTTTCAAAAAACTTAATTTATTCTAAAACCTTTTGTCGTCGACGACATCAAGTAAGGCATCCGGAGCTAGCGGTACTGATGTTACGACCTTGTACCTTCAGCTTCATGTTGCTGTGCAATTGTGTGAACACAACCTTTGTGAGAACTACTTTATTTGAGAAGTGGGAGGGGCTACTTAAAAGTATTGATTTATGTTTTAAAATAAAAAACAAGAATTCAAGTTTTGTATGGGAGTTTATTTATTTTATTTTATTTATTTTTGAACAAAATCTACAGCTCTTATGATAAAATGTAAATACTTAGGTTTCTAACATACAACCAATAACGGATTTACATTTTTAGAACAAGAAATGTAGGTAACATGAAATCGAAAAAACATTTTTTTTTTAAATGAAAATGTATGAATATACAAGGTGTTCCATAAGTTGTGTATATAAACTTCAGGGGGCTGTTCATATTGATGGGTACTTTAGCCCCCTGAAGTTTATATACACAACTTATGGAACACCTTGTATATACTATATAACACTGGATGAACTTTTTCTAATGGTTTTTCTTTACTTGTCATCATTTTCCTGCCCATATCCCACTAGGGGTTGGCACATTTTTTTTTCTTTATCAATCCGTAGTAGAGCTCTTTGTGAAGGGCTCGTCCGGGGAAGTACTACCTACCACCATGCCACTGTGTTTCGGTTTGAAAGCTATGGTTGCCAGTGAAATTACAGGCACATGAAGCTTAACATCTGTATACCTCAAGTCGATGGACGCAGGGCAGTGCAACTTAGGCCACGTTCTTACGTGACTTAGGCAATGCTTTGTTGTAGGTGATGGTTACCACATAACATCAGGTGCTTGTTCCATCAGCAGGATTATAAACAAAACTTCTTTTTAGGAAGTCAGCTAAAACATTATCATCATCTTGATGTGATTTCGTCATACCATCGATTTTAATATCGATTGTCCGTCTAAATATCTCATTATAATCACAATCGAACGGCTCGCCGAGTCGAGAGCTGAGCAAACTCGCATGTATATTGTATAATTAATTCATAGCTTACGAAATTGTGTTTGTTTTATAATCTTTGCCGGTGACACAGTCGCGTTGGGAATGGCTATATCACTATTTATTAGTATCATATTACAGTTGTGTGAATGAAAGACATTTTTCATAGTTTATAAGATTTATTCGCGTATTTTCATCATTCACTTTGGTATTTAAGTTTTATTCGTTTTATAGTGTTAACTACCCAGCAGTGGGTGCTCGAGGCTGTTTAGATAGATGGTGTTAACCTACATTTTGGGGGAGGGTCATCATCATCATCATCATCCTACCCTTCTTCAGTGAGGTCGGCATAACAGGTAGTAGGTTTAAATTCCATTTAATAGTCTCAATAATATTGTTAAAGAAAAAGGGATATTCACAGATATACAGAAAAGTTTAAGAATAGTAGAGCTCTTTGTGTAAGGCTTGTCTGGGGAAGGCTCTTTGTGTAAGGCTTGTCTGGGGAAGTACTACCACCACACCTTTTTCTGCCGCCAAGCAGCAACGCTGTGTTTCGGTTTGAAGAGTGCGGTTGCCGGTGTAATTACAGGCACACGAGGCTTGATATCTGTATGCCTCAAGTTGATGAACGTAGGGCCGTGCATCGTTGGGCGCGTTCCTATCGTGCGAGACGAGGTAATGCTTGTTATAGGTGAAGGTTACCACTTAACATCAGGTGGGCCATCTGCTTGTTCCATCAGCTAGTTGTATAAAAAAACAAAAACAAAAACTAATAATATGTGGCTAGCAAGAAATGGTCGGATGGCTGTGAACCTCTTACCTAACTCGATTGATTAATAATGATGCGAGCTACGTCATAAGCGCTTCATGAAGTGATCTAACTGTTATCTTATGAGCTGGTTAGTGATGTTACTCGACCCATTACTAACGGTGTTTTATCTTTTATTCAATTGTTTATGGTGGTTACCTTTGAATGTTATATGACACTGTTCGTTTAGTGCTGGGCCCATTCGAAGAAATAATATTTGACTTACAGTACACATACACATCAGATTATACCCTATATATGCTTATAGCTACGCTACATAAATACAGAGAATGGTAGAAGATGCACGGTGCTGTGGCAGGCAGTACTAAAAAGAATCACAAGGATCACTTTGAGAGCACTACATACATTGTATTTTGAAGTCCTTCATTTATTTGATCGGGACATTCAAATAATTAATTTTAATAAATATGATATCTGAATTTTAATAATTGTACTAACACATTTGACATGTTTAATTAAGTTCTACTAACAAATTATGGATCAGTGACATCTGAAATAAATGAATTGAATTGAATTGAATTGAATTGAATTGTTCCTTGACAATATAATTAGTTAAGCTTATTATATTGTCGATTAGTTATAAACAATAATCATATTTTTTATAATACCTTTATATTTTGCACCCTTTGAAAAAACCACACTGTAAAGATTTTGGTAGTCTATGAAAGGAGAAAACCAGAATCTGAACTTCTTCAGGTAGATGTTGATGATGACCAACTGAAACAATTTTCAGGCGTGTTTTGAGTACCTACTACACAATATTATATGCACATTGAAATAATGAATATAATATTAAAAGTATGTAAGTAGTTAAGTACTAAAAAAAAACTGGTTCCCATAGTACAAGATTTGGCTTAGTTTGGAGCGAGATAGTGCTGTGTATAATGTCCACTAATATTTATCTAATTATTTTATGAAAACATAGTGATGTTGTTCTTCGAAAAGGGACGAGTCGCTCTCGAGAATTCGTTGCAAAGAATAATATTGATTTAATAGTTTTGTTATACACCAGGCTTATTAGTTTATTGTTACAGCCTTTCTTTTAGATTATTTTGACCTAAATAAAGTACTTTTAGATAATTCATTGTTACAACATTACGTATTAACTTTACATCAAATATTGCTTAAAATATCCCTGTCACAATTTTTTACTATTTATTGGTAAGAGGTAGCAATAATTTGAGCAGGTTATTCTTTTGTAAATTTTATAATACGAGTAACATGTGATTGGTTTATTTTTTTTCCTATTACAATAGTTTTAAAAAGAAAGAAATTGAAAATTTTATTCTGGCGCTGGATCCAAGTCATTTTGCAAAATCAGTGTCAAGTGTCAGATATATTTTAAGTCTTAAAATTTCAGTTATTTTATGGTTTTGTATGAAGTTAACGACAAATTCATTCTTTAAGACCGTATTACAAAATAATAAATACAATTATTTTCAGACTGTCCATTTCAGTAATACCATCTTAGTCATTAGTTCAGTAATCTTAAGGCACGGTACACATTTTTCAAATTTCATGGTCCCAAGATCATTGAGAATATTTAAGGGATGATATCAGGGGCATGTCTAATAAGCTATTTTGCAGCCTTAAAAAAGTCCTCTGCTGGACTTCCTCTGTCGACTTCCCATTAGATGCACCACTTCCCAAGACCATCAATGTCATCGGTCCATCAAGTGGGGGCCGTCTTCCGGATATAAATCTGTTTTTAACATGTAATTTACAGAAATGGTCAATAAAAACGTCACTAGTAAAAATTACAAGTCATTGACCATGGGAAAGTATGATGAAAAAATGTGACAAGTGCGAGTAGGACACGTGATAAATAAATTAGAAAGAAGCTTAAGAATTAGGGGTCATTTGACCAAGTCAAAGCGTCTCAAAGAAGCTTCTTAGACATTGAGCATCCTTGAAGCACTTGACACATGTTTTTTGGACCTTTCAGGTTATTTTAAGACCTTTGTCGTTAGAGAGTACTGGCACTGTGCACATGCATTTTTGATAGAAAAACTCATTGGTGCAGGACCGGATTTGAACCCACGACCTTAGGGTCAGAAGGCAGGGCTGCTACCACTTGTCAACCAGTGCTCTCAAGAAAATATTGTCAGTCCATCCGTTAGGCGGCCGTTAAACACTTTATCATCCGGAACCCTAAATAATGATATTAAAAAGAAACGTATGGAACCCAGTCGTCGAATCATGCAAGGTACTAAAAGATACAATAACATAATTATCCGTTACAAAACATTTAACTCTCGAGTCACGCACGCTAAAAGAAGTCATTACAAGAGTGTTATAAACACTCTTACCACAAGACACTGTATCTACAAACACTACGGTGATTTGCGTAATGTGTAAGATATAAGTGAAAGAAAAAAAATGCTTTCCAATCAATATCCTACTAAAAGTTTGTAAGTATGGATGGATGTATGGATAGATGTTTGTTACTCTTTCACATAAAAACTACTGAATGGATTTTAATGAAACTTTACAATAATATAGCTTATACATCAGAATAACACATAGCAAAAATTTATAAAGATATTGTGTGACTAATCCTGCGCAGACGAAGTCGCGGGCACCAGCTTGTAGAATATAAAATTAATAGTAGTAGAGCTCTTTGTGTGGCTCGTCCGGGGAAGTACTACCACCACGCCTTTTTCTGCCGCCAAGCAGCGATGAAGAGTGTGGTTGCCGGTGAAATTACAGGCCTAACCTCAAGTTGATGGACGCAGGGCACTGCGTCGTAGGACACGATTATAGACACGTTTAATGCTAGTTGCATAAAAAAAGATGGTAAGATGAAAAGTTAAAAGGAAAAGATGAAAATTGATGAAGTTAAGTAATCCAATAAGAATGCATACAATATGTACTGCATGCACTACTTAAATATTAAAATTATCCGACGGACAACGTTAAGTAGTGCTTCTAGCAGACGTTAAAAATAGTTAGTGTCTTCTGGTAAGGCAGAAGTGTTTAATTTTATGTCAAGTATAATTTGTTTTTAAGAGAAAGTGCATGAAACAAAAAAAAAAACAAAAGAACATGTTAATTTATACAGGTGTATCGATAAATGATTTATCTATAGTTTAAAAGCTTTTTATATCATAGCAATTATTTAAGGGTTCCGTTTTAAAGATAAAGAAAAAACCCATGTGACTTCACTGTTTTTTTGGCTGTAAATCCATATTGTGATTTGCATATTTAGTGAATCTAACCATTGAATTCATCATCATAATCATTAAACCAAGTAGTTGTTCATTATTGTGGTAGTTTAAGAGCAGAAAATATGAATAAAATCACAAGGATCTGTCCTATAATCTATTAATATCTACAGGAGTGATTCACAGGCACATCCTTACATTTGCCACTGGCTAATTTTTTTGGGAACTTGATTCTAATGAAGGAAGCCTAATTGATCCTATATACTAAATAGTTTCCTCAGTGTTTACCTTCACTAAGAGCACAGACATAATAAAATGGGCGGTAATTAAAAAATACACCTACTTTTTCTCTATATAAATCTTATTTTTATGACATTTATGAAAAAGAATGAAGCAAAAAAAAAGGATATCAAGGTTTTTTTTTTTACAGATTTTGAACATATGTACTAGGAATGTATGTATGCGGAGTATCAAATACATAAAATAATTTAAACTAAACAAATGCTGAGGAATTCTTCATTAAAATCCTCCTGTGAAACCTTGGCTCTCAAGAGACTCGTGTTATCAGGAGAACCCACACATACCCTCACCTACACACTCACAAACACCTACACTACACTAACAAATAAACTCACAATAGGTACACACACAACACACACACGCTACTAGCATGCATGTATGTCATTGAATGTGAGAACAAGCTTAAATTTTATTTTGTGTTTTTATTTTTATTTTTATTTTACTTTTATATTTTGTTGGACTTGGCTGAATCCGAATCCATGAACACAGTTTTGCATCAGCAATGCTTGGGACGATTAAGGGAGAAACAGTCCCCTGAAACACAGTTTTTAACTAGTTTGGGGGGCTGTGGATACCAAATCAGCTCAACTACGCAGTCAACGATGCAAAACATTTGTCCTAAGTTTTGATTAAAATAACGGTTGTCTGGAAGAGATCGCTACTTGCGATAAGACCGCCGATTGTAGGACAAACCTAATGTACATTTACGTTTATAACTTTCTCTATTCTGTCCTCAATAAAGTTATTATTATTATCATGGTTTTTTTTTTCTCAAAATATAAATATTTTGGTAATAATGAAGCTCACGGGCCTAAGCCAAGTGCGAATCATGATTAATTGTTTGAGCATTTGTGTCATCTTGCAGGATATTATTATTCCTTTCCCACATCCTTGTCCCGCGTTATGTACAATCGCGATCAAAAGATATCAAGTAAAAATAGATGTGAGTCACTTTTGTTTTCGCTGACATCATAAAAATGGACAAGTGATCGCACACGTGACCTTTAAGTGATGAATGTGGTCGGGTACAGAGGTCGGGGTGAGTTGTGGTTATAGATCTAGCGAGTTTCTTTTAAGCCTAATCCTTAGACATAGACATAGGCATAAACAGACATTTTATTTGCTACTAAAATACACACATTACAAATTATTTAAAAAACTAAACCTAAAATATTAAATTAATAAAAGAATTAATAGATTAATAGGGAAACAATAGCAAAAAAATAATATAAATATCATCATCTTCCTGCCCATAACCCACACTAAGTGGGGTCGGCACAACAGGTTTTCTTCTTCCACTCTCCTCTATCATCCGTCATCTCAGTACTCACTCCTTTCTTACTCATATCATCTTTCACACAATCCATCCATCTATTCTTTGGCCTGCCTCTCCTTCTAAAACCATCCACCTCCATTTCCAACACTCTTCTCGTAATAATTGACTTTCTTCCTTCCTCATGACATACCCATACAAAAAAATAATATAAATATATGGAAAAAAAATAATGGACAAATCCTTCTTTTATCCTATCTGAGTTATTGAATAAATGTCTAAAATACGAAGTTCGGACGTTTATAGCTCAATCCCTAGCCACTGGTTAAGTCGGAACTATATTTCTTATAAGTTTCATCCCGATCGATTTAGTGCTATGGGCGTGATTGAGCCACAAACATCCAAACATCGTGCCTTTTCCTTTTATATTTTAAGAAGTATGTAAAATTACTATCATCTTTTATATATTTTGTACATCCATGTTCGCATACAAATACAAAAATTATTTTATTCGAGACTTCATTTTAACAAGTTTTAAAATATGCAATGGACCCCGCACTAGGACTAAGCCTGTATCGCGGGAGACCTATAAAGGTTTACAAAAATTGTTAATATGTGGCGAACAACAATGACGTGATTTATATAGTACCTATAAATATAAAAGCTAAAGACACATATCCATAAACACACTTTTTTGTCTTTTAATTTTTGACTTGTGTGACCTCTATAACTAGGAACGTACCCCAAAATCCCATATCAGTAAAATAATATCGATATCTGGTGAGGGCGGGCCGCCCCGCCCTACACGAATAAATATTTAATTAAACTTATGAGAGCGCACGAATTTGTGTTCTGTTTGTTCGTGTTTTTTTATCGATAGATTGTTTTTATATTTTATCTGTGTTCGATTCGTGTCGAAATCGATATATCGAATGAAACGAATAAGAGCCCAAATTGCGCTATATTCATATAATTCTGTTTTGTAATTAGAACGTTTCGCATGAATTCATGATTTTAATTTTATTTTATAAATTTAATTTGTTATTTTTTTTTTGTTTTGTGCGTACCTATAGTTTATGAAGTTTATTTTTGTAAATTTCCTTTTGCTCTCTGTGTCGTTGTTTCTGTGTGTATGTAATGTAACGTTTCATTGCTATCATTTAATGAAACTGTGCAAATTTTAAGAAAGTTAAGAATTATTTATTTATTTTCTTTTACAATCGAAATTGAAAAACAATAATTAATTTATAAAAAAATACCCTTTATTAAAAAAACTTTATTAAAAACCAATTTTCTTAGTGCTGATATCAAGACCAATGACTTACTTTTTCTAAATAGTTTTTTATAATTAGACAGAAAGATAGAAGTGTACTAACTTACTGGCGCACCAAAATGTGACATGCATTTTTGCTATAAAATTGTGTATCAAATATAGCACCAGAAACTAGGAAAGTGCAACTTTAAAGCAAATTTCGTATAAATAGTTTTCCCAAACAATAACCAACAAGGAAGTCTAGCATCGAATAAATTCTCCGCAACAAAATTACGCTCACACGTCGAACATCGATAAATGTGGGCGTGTATTAATTACGATGGTACAACCCTATGGGTGCATGGGAATACGACACGCTGAGAGAGGGGTGTTCACTTACGTGAGGCAAAACTTTGAACAATTTTATTTAAAAAAAAAACAAGCAAAATGGCAAATGCACCAAAAGTGCGACGCCAAAAAAAAAAAAAAAAAAAAAAAAAAAAAAAAAAACTTTGAACAGGTTACGAACAAGCTGATGGTTCATAGTGAGCGAAAAGCTCTTCCAATACAAATTTTTCGTAGAGTAAGTTAGCTGAGAATGATGTGCCTTATGACAATTCACTTCTTCTTCTTGTGTTTCTACTTCTTTCAAAACAGTGTGGTGGCAGGATTTTAAATGCACCTCAAAGAGGCTCTTTTTGAGCTCTTGAAACATGTTTCAGAACTGCTTAGGCTATACTATATGCTGGTTTCCTTCACCGTTTGAGAGAACTGGCATTTCAAACTATATATTTTAAACAGAAAAACTCATTGGCGCACGACTGGTTTTGAACCCACGACCTAAGGATCGGAGGGCCGCTACCACTAGACTATCAGTATTCACTGCGTCCAACACTCAGAGGATAAAAGTTTTGTATCTTAAATTCTTTATTGAATACTTTTTTAGTTCTTTATTCATAATAGAATACCATTCGTGACAGGTTTCAAGCCCATCGCCGCTGCTAAAATATAAACTGGTTTCCTCACAATGTTCCCATCACCATTTGAGAGCCAGTGCTCTTAAGGATACGAACACTTGGGCTAAAAAAAATTAATATTAGTTTTCGTAAAATTAGATAATATGTTGCTTTTTTTACCAATATTATGTGCGTAATGCACTGGCATTACGCACATAATATTGGTAAAAAAAGCAACATATTATCTAATTTTACGAAAACTAATATTAATTTTTTTTAGCCCAAGTGTTCGTACCCTTAATCAATGGCTAGCTCTATAGCATGCTCATTGTTACTCCAAGAGGGTATAACAGCGAATTTAGCTGTACTAGAGTTATGTTTAATTATGTAATTAGCACAGTGAGCCTTTATTTCGTTTGTAATTACTTAGGTATTGCTGTGGGATTGTAATTAGTAATTATTAAGTTCATTGCTGGATAATAATTGAATTTCAGTGTGGAGATTGGTGAAGTTGAGTTGCTTTTACACTTAAAGCTATACGATATTAAAAAAGGAACGTACAAAAAAGTTTTTCAGTGTAGAAAAACAGTAAGTAAAATTTATTTTTTATTTTTCATATAACTTGTTGATGAAACATGCAGATGGCCCACCTGATGTTGAGTTGCAGCCTAAGCGAACAGAACAGTCCACTTGGTGGAAAGGTTATTGACTAAACACCAATGGGGGAGGCCTACTTTTTCAGTTTTATTTTCGGCAGCTATTTCAGTAAAGTGTCATTGTCATTTTACTTTATTAAAAAACAAGAAAAATCAAATAATTAACAATACATTCCAGAAACAAGGGTTCCAGCAGAGGAAAACAAAAAGATATTTTACAATATTCTGACGTCTAATCCCCGCAGTCTGCAGACTTTCTATCGGCCGATAGTTTTAACGAGTACTTGGTACTCTCTCTCTTGTCGTGTCACTAGTATTTTTCGAAACAGTGTGGTGAAAGGATTTTAAGTGCGCCTGAAGAGGCTCTTTTCGAGCACATAACACATGTTATAGAACTTTTTAGGTTCCACGACATGCCGTTTTCCTCACAGGTTTTCCTTCACTGTTTGAGAGTACTGGCACTGTGTACATAATTTTCCTAACAGAAAAACTCATTGGTGCACGACCGGTTTCGAACCCACAACCTTAGGATCGGAAGACGGGGCCGCTACCACTAGACCACCAGTGATCTCTTGGTACTAAGAGATCTGAGGAGATATCTACTGCCTGGGAATCAAAGTCACGAAGTTGTTTTTTTTATCGGTCATAAAGTTTATGCGACATACGTATAATAAAGTATCAAAGTCATTTCAATTAAATTACAAAGATCACGTTACAAAGCTAGGTGAATCTAGGTGCCAGTTCCACGCGACCAAGCCTATAGAAGAACAGGCAACAAACTTACGGCTTGGTTCCTACCATTATTTTGTATGCATAGTTGTCATATAATTATTTTCACATATTTTTGTGCTGCAAAAAACTGTGCTTCTCCATTCTTGATATTTCAACGTCAATGTTTCAGTTAATCCACAGTAGAAGAGCATATAAATCAATTTTCATTATTATATGAATCAGAGCTACTGTGCAATCTAAGACCGCACTGATTCGCGAAATAAAACGAGACCGAAGTACAGACGGCGCCGAGGTAATGGAATAGGGATGGGACATGGCGTCCGTAGATGTCGATATAATGATCGATAAAGGATACCGCTTGTCGATGGTCGACGTCGTAAAATTATATCGACATTGTGATTCCATGTGGATCGATGTTGCTAAATATATGTCGATAATGCAATTACTGTGTATAACAAAGTAAAATAGGCCACGACTAGTTCAACCTATATTTGGTGATATTGATAGAAAATAACATTTTCGCAAGTAAATCTAAGAGATCTTTTTTATAATAAATTCACAAGGCATTATTATTATTTTTTATATATTGAACTTGCTGACGTAAAAGCTGCTTAGCTGAAATGGGACTAGGCCGGCCACATCTGCCACATGCCTGACTTACTGTGGTCCAAAATCTCCACACTATAGAGTCTTGAGAAAACGAAGCGGGCGTCGCGGTAGATCACGCAGACGATGCCGGGACGAGCTGAACGCTTGTGAGATGGACTGCGAACCCCTGGCACTACATCGTAAAGAGTGGTGGGATTGGAGGCAGGCCTTTGCCTAGCGATGGAATGATGCGAGCTGATAGTAAAAGTAATAATATTTAAAGAAATAGACAGCCAGCTCAGGGTGGAATACCAGGTTTTCTCACAGGTACAAAATTATAAAGTGTTGCATAAAATACAGTACCTAGCAATAATTTTTGTCATTTTTAAAACTATCGATTCTTTTATAGTGCATCACACCCCTAGCCAAGGGGATTCCGCACAAGGTAATCATTTTGTCTACTTGACTAAACTGAATTATATTATTTTTTATTATTATTTAATAATGACCGCAATAATTGGGACGGCGGCTTCTGTTCTAACATCCAATTGCTTTGAGCTTATTCGAATCATCTGTGTTAAGGGGAGGACATCTTATTTATCTGTTTTATTAAGTATCTAAGTATATTTTAAGTATGTAACTGTTGACTGCTCGTTATATATGTATATAACGAGAAACTTAGAAAGTATGCATACTTTCTAAGTTTTTATTTTATTTCATACATTACGTGTAAGCCCAAGACATCTTTTGTATTGAAGTACTCAGGGTATAATTTTGAAAACTTACTTGAAAACAAGCAATAATAAATTTAAAGAAAATAAGTTATAGGCCTTTTTTTTAATAAAAAAAAATTCTAGACTAGAAATAAAATATAATCAATATATAAAATTCATTTACATTATCCCTTTTGCTGGTACAGCACACAAACACACAGATATTGTATATCTGTTTATCCATTTCCTTGTTTTTTTTTAGGATTAAAAAAAACATTGTTATTATTTTGTTAGCTAAAAAAACAGACACACATTTCAATGTATGTCTCTTTTCAAATACAATGTATTTCTAAGTCTATAACCACATCGCCACATAGTTGATACTACAAAGTTGTAACTCACTTGCCTCCCCTTAAGTCATCGTTATTAGATTACGCTGTATAATACAGCCGAGATGATACGGCCGGTTCGCACGATATTTACTTATTACACCGTGACTTGGCGATCGAGAACAAATAGTAAAAACAAACGTAATTACTGTTGGTGGAAACAAATTCACAGAATACGTACGTCTTTTGAATCAAACAGTCATAATAAAAAAAATGTTATGTGACAATAATATGGTACACGAGGAGTAAGAGCAGTAGAGCTCTTTGTGAAGGGCTCGTCCGGGGAAGTACTACCACCACACCTTTTTCTGCCGCCAAGCAGCAACGCTGTGTTTCGGTTTGTAGAGTGTGGTTGCCGTGTGTGTAATTACAGGCACATGAGGCTTAACATCTGTATGCCTCAAGTTGATGGACAGTGCAGCGTAGGGCACGTTCCTATCGTGCGTGACTTACGAGGTAATGCTAGGTAATGCTAGTTTGTTATAGGTGATGACCCACAACATGAGGTGGGCCATCTGCTTGTTTCATCAGATATTTGTATAAAAAAGGTAAAAGTATGATTTTTGGAAGTTTTTCAAAGTGATCCTTGTGATTGTACTGAATAAAGACCGTTTTGATTTTGATTTTGATTTAGAGCAAAAAAAATCAACCAGAACCAAAATATACTTAAGAGGCTGACAACCGCCAAACAATTTCTCGCTCGCACATTTATGAAGATCTAAAATTACTGAAAGTATTTATGTAAAGTCGGAAACGATAAAGTTTCACGATTCCCAGCCTATTATTGATAGAATCCCGAGCATGGGCGAGGGTCTAGTTTACAACTATTTTGATTTGGAGGTACTATTATAGAGATTTTTTTAATGATTATTATATTCACAGACTTATTTTCTTTTAATATTAATAATATTTGATTTTGCTAGAAGTTTTAAGTCAAATTAAATAACTTTTATTGAATGTTTCCTAGCCTCTCTGTCTGTAATTACAAATTGCGCTAATTTTATATATTGGTCATATTTATTAACTTCGGAAGCGAGAGAGGTCGAGGGCAAAGGTCAAGCTCAACGTGTTAAGGTGTGTACATATTTATATTACTATGATTTTGAATGATAAAATGGGATATCTTTTTAAGTCCAGGGATAGTTTGTTGAGGTATGATTTTCCTTTCTTTAACGTTTATCGTCTCACTGCTGGGCAAAGGTCTCCCACAAAAGCTTTCAGATATCCCTATCCTGAGCCTGTAAAAGTATCCAGATTTTCTTGTTTTTCTACAGGTAGTATGAGTTCATACTTTAGAAGGGGTTTTCGAATCTTGGTCATTTTAAGTTTAAAATGACCAAAATTTGAGAACCATTTCCTTCTTTTGCAACAAGAGATCACCAAAAAGTGACACATTGAATTGTATACGCTCTTGATTTTTGTCGAAATTATGTCAAAGAATTATGTGACAGGCCACATCACATTTCGATTTCATATGTCAACTCTATTAATTCTAAAAACAATTTTGGTATCTTTGTGACAAGCCTGATAAAAAAATCGGCCAAGTGTGAGGACTCGCGGACAAAGGGTTCCGTACCATTATCTATAAAAATGGCAAAAAAATGACGACGTTGTATGGGAGCCCCCTTACATTTATTTTATTCTGTGTTTAAGTTGTTACATTTTGTTATAGCGGCAACAGAAATACATCATCTGTGAAAATTTTCATTGTCTAACTATGACTACTACCGTGTCACGGTTCATGAGATACAGCCTGGAGACAGACGGACAGACAGATAGACAGACAGGCGGACAGACGGACAGCGGAGTCTTAGTAAAAGGGTCCCGTTTTACCCTTTGGGTACGGAACCCTAAAAACCATACCTACAAAAATACGTATGCTGTATTTTTTCGTATACTTTATGAACACAGCTTTATCTTTCAGCGCTAATCTGCACATACCCTAAGTAATGGCCTGTGAAATCTTAAATCAATTTAAAAACAGTTATTACTACGTCGAACCTCTTATTGTTTTAATGGTATTTTGTAGCCAGGATTTATGTGTTGGTAATTTGCAAAACTGATTTTGAAAATACTTGTTCCGTCATGATGATCCATGTCTTTTTGGTCACTTTTGCAAAAGGTGAATAAATAGATAGCTTTACTCATTATTGTTCACCTCACAAACATATTATAGGATTGTGTATATTTTGGCAAAACAATATTGTGTCTTAAATATGTCTTTTTCTACTTAACATCAGGTGGGCCATCTGCTTGTTCCATCAGATAGTTGTATAAAAAAAAGAGAGTAAAAGGTTAAGAGCTGATTCACAATGCTCTCTTAGTTACTAATAAAGGATTAACAGGTCGTTAAATGTAACCTTACACGTAAAACGCGTACATTTTGACATATTTAACGGCCCTTTAATCCTTGGTTAATCTAATACAGCATGGTGAAATCAGAGCTAAACCCTTCAAAGCCGAAACAAACAGATGGCCCATCTGGCGTTGAGCTGTGTTTCGGTTTGAAGCTTGTGGTTGCCGGTGAAATTACAGAAACATGAGGCTTAACATTTGTATGTCTCAAGTTGATTGACGCAGGGTAGTGCATCGTAGGGCACGTCCCTATCGTGCGTAATTTGCGTTTGTTATAGGTGATGGTTACCACTTCCATTACCACATCAAGTGAGCCATCTGCTTACATATTCCATTATCAAGTAATATAAAAAAATATCTCCTAAGAAATCTTAGTACCAAGTACTACAAATTCATGATTCCTTGACGTTGTAGCAG
Organism: Chloroclysta siterata; assembly: GCA_932294275.1. Classification (NCBI taxonomy): domain Eukaryota; kingdom Metazoa; phylum Arthropoda; class Insecta; order Lepidoptera; family Geometridae; genus Chloroclysta; species Chloroclysta siterata. Next base: position 28,563,046 of record OW028590.1, on the reverse strand, counting down.
GTTTTAAACTGAGTCAGAGATAAATTCACAAAAACCAATTATATATTGACGAATGCGTATCATTTGTATTGTCATGCACATCGGCGCTAATTGTAGGTATTTGTACCACACCTTAAGTAGTTGTAGTGTTATTGGACCACCTGTGGAGAGACATTAATATTTCTCTAGATTATAAGATTCGAAATGTTTAATTATTTTAATGCATTAAAAAATAGATAAATAGATTTGTCATGATCATTTAGTATTGGTTATTGTCAGCAAACGAGACCAAACTGAAATATCCATTGTCACTTGTACCTACGTTTTTAAGTTGTTCACCTATTTTTTATAACATACATTTTAGAAGGAATTATATTAAAATTAATATAAAAAAAAATTTAAAAAAAAATTATAAGTTAAAAAAAACAACAAAAAAAGACATATTTATGTTTTTTCAGAATAAAACAAATTATCAGATATACAACGTGTTTATTAAGAGTTGTAGGGATCCGAAAGCAGGATATTCTACCGGTCATAACGAACAACTTTTGTTCTACGACTTTTAAAATTTCAAAGTTTTTCATTCATCAAATGCCTCTTAAACTTTTATCTAAAATGAATCTAAACGCATCATGAGGCAGCCCTATTTACAGCTGTTCTTTGACCTCTAGTTGTCAATTGTAGATAAAATAGGTAACAGAACTGCCACCAATTACCTAGTAATGTGCCTACCTAATAATGATGTTGCTGTTTTTAAAGATCTTGGTATGTAAAAGAAATATTTTCGCGACTGTAATCCCTAGTCACGGTAAACATTCTCTGAGATCTTTGGTACTAATACCTATTCAGTAACTAGGTACCTACGTGGCTACGTACTCAATATTTAATAGAATATTTATTTTTGTTTGAATACTAGATGTCGTAAAGCAATGTTTATGATATTCATAGTTCTTTAAATTGTAACATGTTACTTTACCACCATGGTTCATTGACACCACAAAATTATTCAACTGCAATTTTGGGAAGTGTCTAGTCTGTCCTATTTAATCTTTGACATACCTATCTGTCATTGGTTGCATTTAAAAACGCATATCCAATCAGGACGGCCGACGGCCGCCGATCAGTGTTACCATTTGTGGCAGATTTCTACTATTTGGCAGATTTTAAATATTTCAAGAAAAATCTTATTAGTTTGAATTTTTAATTAAATAATATTTATAATTTATTTATTTTTTACCGAACTGGAAACTTCTTATTCTTTTTTACCTTTATTGATTTGGTTTCTAAACAACTTCTATCTCGTTTTAGATAACTGCAAACCGTTACAAACGATCAAAAGATAGTAACTGAATGTAATGTAGGTATTTAATTTATTCCGTAGCCACGAAGGATTTTTATTTAGGTATTTTTATCGTCAAGCTTGGTAGATTTTGACAGATTTTTTGGCAGATGTGTGGTAGAACCGCCACTTTCGAGATGGTCACCCTGTTTGTGTTTACATGCGTTGTTGTACATTGTTTTGTTGAGAAAATGTCATCAAACGTGTTAAAATGGTGATTGTTATGTAAAAAGCCGTCGTCAGTCAGTGTGTGTATGAGCAGTGCCTACGAGGTAATGGTTTAGTGTGAAGTTTGAAGCCTGTGTCGTGCGAAATCTCGCAAACTTACCAAAATCCAGTTTTATCCAGTGTTATTATAGCCAGTAAATAATGACAAAATCCATAGGAACCAGTAAAAATATCGTGTCAGGGGATTGGCGGCGTACCTACCTACCTACCGAAAGGTAAGTATTTCAAATTATCTCGTAGGTTATCGTTGTTTTTTTCTTTCCTAGATAGAAGCGCGCGTGCGTGTGACCTTGACACGTACACAGACAGGGCTGTTGCAAATTTCTGAGAAAATATTAATTTTACTTTTCTATGGGAATTTCGAAAACGATGTATCCAACCGTTGCACACGTCAAAGTATTCCAGTGCTTGGTCTAAATACACGCTATTTGTTTTCCTACATAACTTCATCAACACGTTGTATATTTATTAAGCATAAAAAAAAATACATTTATCATAACCAGTCATCACATCACCGATTGAGTCAAACACGTCATAACAGTTTACTTACAAAAAGGGAGTGCAACAAACACATATCTAAGGCCATGTTATACAATATTACTTCACATTTTTTGCACAATAAAACTCAATAAACGAACACGCTGTGCGTACAGTCGCGCACAAAAACAAACATCGTCGTAACCACTTCACTTTGACCGCAGCTATCTCCACAAACGCACCAATAATGTCAGCGCAAAAACTTTTGAGACGAGCCGTGGAGGTACGAAAGTACGCTTACCAACCACAAGTGCGTTATTTTGAAATAGCTTCACGACTTTGATCCCCAGGCACGGTAGCTATCCCCTCAGATCTTTTGATACCAAGAACGAACTTCAGATTCTTTGAGGACATCTAAGGGAGGTAGTCAGAGGTACGTCCAAACATTACGTACCGATGTTCCTTCACCGTTTAAGAGCACTGGCATTGTGCACATAAATTAGACCTTTTGCAACCCCCTAGTTGGGAATCAAAGTCATGAAAGTGTTTTATATTGGGCATGGTTATTCATAAATCTTCCCCGGATCTTAGAATAGAAGAATAGAATATTTATTAATTTCTTCTTCCTCCTAAACGATGGACAGATGATGACATCGCATCCTAAGGATCGCGGGAAGTCAGTTAATGGATGCTTAGAATCGTTCTTCCTGGAAATGTATTAGGGAGGCCTATGTCCATCAGTGGACGTCTTCAGGCTGATGAAGATGATGAGGCCTATGTCCAGCAGTGGCCTTTGATGATAATGATGATAAATATATATTCGTAACTCCAGGACAAGCGAACTGCGGTGAGAATAACGCAAATGCCGAGTGCAGCGATGGGACGACCGCGCCGTAATGCGCAATAATCTTTGAAACGTACTTGTAATGTACGCAAATTTGGTACACGTTTACGGGGCTCGGGACTAAAATAAAACATGCATTTGCACTAGCAGAACGCCGCGAATTCGTTTGCGTGATAAGATAAGATAAGATACATTTTCATTACAAACTTTACTGAATGAAATTACATCAGGTTAGCCTATATGAATAAAATACAATCCTAAGTTGATGACGTAGATAAAATTGAAAAATCTTCACGACTTTGATCCCCAGGCACGGTAGATATTCCCTCAGATCTCTTAGTACCAAGTACTAACTTAAGATTCTTTGAGGATGTCTAAGGGGGGTAGTCAGACTTACATCCAAGTATTACATTTTTAGCACATATTTAATTTTAGCAGTAGTTGGTATTATGTATTAGGACCAGGTGGCAAGTCCATCGCCACAGGCATAAAATAAGATAAGATACATTTTCATCACAAAATTGAGCACTGGTGGTCAAGTGGTAGCGGCCTCGCCTTCCGGTCGTGGGTTCGAAACCTGTCGTGCACTAATGAGTTTTTCTTTTCAAAAATGTATGTGCACAATGCCAGTACTCTCAAACGGTGAAGGAAAACATCGTGAGAAAAGTTCTTTGTCATGTGTCAACTGCTCGAAAGGAGCCTCTTGAGGCGCACTTAAAATCCTTTCACCACACTGTTAAAACTGTAATTTACAAAATACATGTATGTCACGTGAAATACATGAACATGACATAGGTACCCAAGCTAGGAAGACCTATAAAGCAGGCGTACCTGTACGTGGAACACTTAGCAATCAGCATTCCATATGTGTCTGGTTGCAAGCCAGTCACTGTTTTAACATTGGTTTCTTCACGATGTTTTCCTTCACTGACTAAGAGCTTCGGCAAATATTTTTTAAATTAATAAATTAACAAGAGAATCCGTTACAATTTAGCGATCTTTGAAACGATCATGACCTTTGGCCATCGATCGAGCATTAAAATTTTCATTGCACCTCTAAATATCAATTGAAACTAAATTATAGTTTCCGGTCTCACGACTTTAATATAAAATCATTATAACTATTAGATAGTCATTCGACAGTTGAAATACAAGGAATGGGCGTGTCTTCTGCTGCGTCTGCTCAGGCTTACAAAGTATGCTCTAGTTCTGTAATTGTTCTGTTTTTTGCACTTTTTAAAGGTCATCTACCTTTGCTTTAATGAGTGCTTTTTTTTTTAATATTCAACTGGATGGGACAAACAGGTGGCCCAAATAATGTTCATCTCCAATAACATTACCTCGTTGATTTCGAACCTACGGGCACACTGTATGCTTCAAGTTGATGGACGCAGGGTAGTGCATCGTAGCGCACGTTTTTATAGTGCGTGACTTACGACCGGGTTCTGAAAGCCCGATCAAAACTAATCGCATGTCAATTCATTTGCTATCTCTATCTAATTCGGTGTAATAGCTGAAATGGCGAGTGACTTGTCATCCGATTAGTTTTGATCGAGTTTTCAGAAACCGGCCGTTATGAGGCAATGCTTTGTTATAGTTGATGGTTACTACTTAACATAAGGTGAGCCTTTTGCTTGTTTAATCAGCATGTAGCATGATAAAAAAAACATATTTTATTGTCGGAAAATTTATTACGATCAAAATTTTATTAAGTGAACGTAGTAAGTTTTACCTTCGTAAGTTGTTTCCCGAAATATGGTTGTTTCCGATTTTGAACTACCTATAGTAATTTTATCTCTAGAAGAAGTTATTTGACGGTTGTCTGCGTCTTAATATAATATTATAATTTATTCAACTGTACAAAATGTAATAATTATTTTCAAGAAGCACCAATAATAAGTGAAGAAAACGTGATCTGAGTACTTCGTTTTAACATGTCAGAAATTTAAAATTACAGTCATACACATATACAAACAATTAAGCAATCATCGAAATTTTGAAAACCGTTACAGTTACATACAAAACGGTGCTTGTTCACATTAAAATTAAAACCACACACACATTTTACAAAATCACTCTTCAATATTAAACCTTATTCTTAACAACATATGGTTTAAAATAAAAAAATTAATAATATGTAGCACTGTCGTTGTAAACGAGATAATTATTTGCATTTCGAATACAAGACTTTAAACAACTTTCCTTGCGGTGCGTTTCAATAAACGTATTATTTGTAGAAGTTTTTTCTTTTCAACAAACATGTCGGTTTCCAACGCAATTATCCTTTTGCAAATATTAAACTTTGATTTTTACTTATTTATAATTTATTGTTTTAATAGGCTACTGTCAACTACTCACTCAACTACAATACTCAAAAAAAAAACACCGAGAGTCAATGTGGTATTGAAAAAAACTATTGTTCTTATAGGTATACATAGATTAATAGATTGATTGAAGCTCTTGACAGTGTTAAATAATGAGTACTAATTAATATTTGTATAATTTTAAAATACAAATTTGCACGCCTTAAGTCAAGGCAAAATATAATGATACATATGATACAAAATATAATATACACACAGAGTGCAGTATATTACCTACTTTAATACCTGAATGCAACTACTCTACTTATGTTTTGCAAATAAAATGTCTTTATCTTTATCTTTGTGAAGGGCTCTTCCGGGGAGTACTACCACCACGCCTTTTTCTGCCGCCAAGCAGCAACGCTGTGTTTTGGTTTGAAGAGTGTGGATGCCGGTGTAATTACAGGCACATAAAGCTTAACATCTGTATGCCTCAAGTTGATGGACGTAGGGCAGTGCATCGTAGGGCACGTTCCTATCGTGCATGACTTACTAGGCAATGCTTTGTTATAGGTGGTGTTACCACTTAACATCAGGTGGGCCATCTGCTTGTTACATCAGCTAGTTGTATAAAAAAAAAATGATTTTATTTGTTGTTAACCAACTTCAAAAGAAAGATGAGGTTCTCAATTCGACTATATGTTTTTTTAATACCTACTAAGTACTTGCTGAAAAGACAAGGATTTTGCCCACTTGATGTACGTGGTAACCATCACCTACAACAATGTATTGGCTCACAAGTCACGCACGATAGGAATGTGCCCTATGCACTGTCCTGCGTCCATCAACCCGAGGCATACAGATGTTAAGCTTCATGCTCCTGTAATTTCTTCAAGAAATTCCAGAGCACTGGTGGTCAAGTTGTAGCGGCCTCGCCTTCCGATCCTAAGGTCGTGGGTTCGAAACCGGTCGTGCACCAATGAGTTTTTCTGTTCAAATATTTATGTGCACAATGCCAGTACTCTCAAATGGTGAAGGAAAACATCTTGAAGAAACCGGCATGTCGTAGAACCTAAAAAGTTCTTTAACATGTGTCAAGTGCTCGAAAGGAGCCTCTTGAGACGCACTTCAAATCCTTTCACCACACTGTTTCGAAAAAAACTAGTGACACGACAAAAGAGAATTCTAAGGTACTATTCTGTTACCTATTTTGCTCATATTTATTTCCTTGTCTCATAAAATTACCACTTCCACTTCTCCATTCATCACAAACTTAAACTTGAAACTTGAAACTCCATTCACAGGCTTTGACAGCCATCACAGCTCAGTTGGTAGTAGCTCTGCCTTCTGCGCCGTAGGCCGTGGGTTCGATCCCCACCAAGAACAAAAATGTGTGTGATGAACATTGATAATTGTTCTCTGTCTGGGTATTATTATATATTATAAGTAGAGATCGGGTATTCGGATGCATATTTACCTAAAGTTGAGATGTTGGCTATTACGGAAAGCACTTTTTATCGAAAAATCCCGGGGTCTCGTGAAATTAAAATTTTGTTTTTGTTTAAAAAATACTGGGATCCCAGGAAATTCAAATTAAAGTGACACGAATGACAATAATTGTCATTCATGTAATTGTAATTCAGGGCAATTATTGCCCTGTTACAACGTAATATGCCCCTCGGGGCCCAGAATCACCCCCTTTCGGCTTAGTACACATGTAAAGAGGCACCCTGTATACATCAGATTATTTATGCAATCCCGGGAGTTTAATTTTAATAAAAGTATCCTAAGAAGCCGCTTCCATAATTTGTTAGCCAAAAATTTACTTTAGGTAAATTTGCATCCGATTATCCGATCTCTAAATATAAGTATGTATTTACAAAAATAAGTATATCTGTAATATATCAGCTATCTAGTACCCATATTACAAGCTTTGGCTTAGTTTGGGGCTAGATAGTGTGTGGAAAGTCCTCCGATATTTATTTATATCAACAAAAAATATCAGACATAACCTACACAATAAACCTCGACGTATACACTTAAATAAATAAAAATACAAATAAACCCTGCACAAAATATAATTGTAACTTCATTATCTTGATCTTAGGCGTTGATTTAAAAAAACAATACGAATAATCTCCGTAAGGCCATCATACAATCACTTTGCAAAAACAATGTATGAATCACTGCGCCTACCTCATTGAGCTCATTACTTTACTAATCAGTGCGCTGAGCGAAGGCTAACGTGATGTGTGAAACATGGATTTTTCCCCCTGTCACCTGGTCCTTCTTCTTCTTTATCTTTGTTTATGGTACTTGTCCGTCATATTCGACAGACAAGCTTGCCAGTGTCAAGTGATACAGATAAAATACTATAGTCAAGTCAGTCCAGTTCTAATTTTATTTATTTTCATAAAACTAAGTAAAATCTGAATTTGAGTAAACAATTATGAACAAAGGTGGAATGCGCGTTTCACGTGTTTTTGTTTATTTTTATTTAGTTCAGGCGCTTTTTTTTTAATCATTAAGCCTGCTTGTTCATACAGTGTTCGTGATCTCTTTGGTGATTGGAACTTTTACTCAATAAGCACATTCCAAATTCAAATCACATTACCGCCCTTGGGCGGTAAAGTACTTTACCGCCCTTGGGATCAAAGTGCTATTTTGCTACCTGTTTTGGAAGAGCAAACTATCTATTTTCGAATTTATGTGATAAAAATACACTTTCACAAATGGATAGAGGCAAACGTAGTTTTTTTACAACTAGCTTATGGAAGCATGGCCCACCTGATGTTAAGTTGTAACCATCACCTATAACGAAGCATTGCCTCGTAATTCACGCACAATAGAAACGTGCCCTACGATGCACTGCCCTGCGTCCATCAACTTGAGGCATACAGATGTTAAGCCTCATGTGCCTGTAATTACACCGGCAACCACACTCTTCAAACCGAAACACAGCAACGCTGCTTGGCGGCAGAAAAAGGCGCGAAGATGAACTGGTTTTGTATCTATAAAATTGCTTTTCTGTATTCTCTGGTAAGTACAGACAAATAAATACTATTCGCCACCGTAGACGCCCCGGTTCAGAAAGGTAATGATTATTAAATATGAGGTAACCTCTCAACGTCAGGTAGATCATCAGCTTGTGCCATCACTTGCACAAAAAAGCATTTTGCTACATTTTAATTGCCAACAAATCGCACTTGCCTAGCTTTGTCCTTAGAAGGTTGCCCACACTTAAAGCACTCCCACACGTAACTCAGACGTAAGCACCTTTTGAGAGCTCTTTGTAAATGTAGGGTAGTCTTTTTGACATTTTGGTCAAGTTACGAGAACAATTTGAAATAAAAGGTTCCGTAGGTTTTATACGTGGTTAGTGGTTTTGGCTCAAAGCAATATGTTTATGTCAGACTAAAATTTTCCAATTTCTTAGTACCTTAGTACCTACACATAAATATAATCTTAAAAAACCAATGTTAGTAAACAAAGACAATGCAAAATCTTATCTCATTTCCTATCTTATCTTCATCATCATCCAGCCTATAGAAGTCCACTGCTGGACATAGGACTCCCCCATACATTTCCAGGAAGCACGATTCTAAGCCATCTCCATCCACCAACTTTATCCTATCTTACCTATCCTATCCTATTTTACTTCCTACTTGATATATAAATGCGAAAGCTACGGCGTTCGGATGTTTGTGGCTCATTCACCCCCTAACCACTGACGCGAAAATAAACGAACCCAATATATTTCAATTTTCATGATTTGTTCAATTTATTTATTTAACGAAACATGGGTTACAGAAAGATATTGTGTTGGTAATAAAAGGAAAACGTCTTAAATTGTATTAATGATATGATTGCTATCATTAATACAATTTAAGACGTTTTCCTTCCTTCCTACCTACTTATACGCGAGTGAAGCCACTGGCGGCGCTTAGTATACCATAGAAGCTGAAAACATTATGAATAAAAATATTCATTTCGATCATTCTAACGTAACCCTAAAACGTCTATAGGTTGTGACAGGCCCCACAGTGGTTCCAAATCAAAAATAAGTGGACATAGGGTCGAAAGTCGGAATTTCGATCTGATTTTTTTATACAGAATAGATCTCAGCTATCCTGACAACTTTTGTTCTATGAAAAATCTGTAAGAAGCGTAGTTTACGAGAAAAAAAAATAATCAATTATTTTTTGTATGGAGAAAAACATACTTAATTTTTTTTCTCGAATTGGATCCATTTGGCCCGTGTTTGGTTGGTACTGTATCATAGCCCAGGTGATATACTAACATAAAAAAAATATAACACGCGCAGTCACTTGCAGCAACGGGAGAAAATTGAATCTAAATAAAAAAAAAATTTTTTGCTTGTTTTGAGAAGAGTTCTTATTTCTTCATATCTTTTCATGGATCTTCGTGTACTGTAGTATATTTTAATTGACTCCGTGAAGAGAAAGTAATAAAAAACTACATTTTAGTAATTTTTGCTAAGGTACAAGAGACTGTACATATTTAATTGAAAGTGAAGATCTGAAATTAAATTGTAAAATAACAACGCAATTTCAGTTGTTGACAAGGGTTCAGTCCAGTACCCGAGCTAGGTGCAGGTAGTTTATTATTTGCAGGTGGCTAAGTGATTAGTGGTAAAGAGATTATATTATTTACGATTTACGATAAGGGCCAAGTATCTGAAATGGCTCATTCTTTCGTACAGGTAAAAATAAGTTTGTTTGTGTTTAAGGAATTAGTGGTAAAGATAATTAATCCTGATCTACTAATAAATGATTCATTCCTATACTGGGCTATAATTAGCAGTTAACAATGTGTACCGTACGTACACATTGTTTACGTACGGTAACCGTGCTTACTACTGTACGTATTTAATTCCAAATGATCTGAAATTACGTTGTTAAATGACTATTACGGATAAAAAAATTCCATAGTTTTATATAAATTAATAATAATAGAAGAGTATTTTTTTGTGAGCGCCCTTGATTCGTTTCTATCTGCTGTTGTTTTATCAAGAGTCAAGTACCCAAGCCGGATGACGCATTAATTCGTGCAGGTATTAGCAGCCTCCAAAAAGGTTAGACTAATTATTTTTATAGTTGACTTATTCATTGAAAAATACTATGTACGTACTCTGCGACTACAATCTATCCTGAAAGTCGTGTATGGCGTTTGTCATTTATAGTTCTCAGAAACAAGAGATTTATTTGTAGCTCTGAAAAGAGCTGTTCAAGATGTAGATAGTTCTTAAAAATATCTGTTTATTCTGGTTTCTACGACAAAGGATTGACGATGTTTTCTGCTTCTTGAGACATGTTCTCTTCTTCAAAGCGTGTCCACTCCGGGTCTGCCTCGAGCAGTGGAACTGCCTCTGGGAGTAAATCATGATGGATTATCTTCGAAAACTTAGGCCTGATTCGGGAAATGTGTGGATCTGAGCTTATTAAAAGGCCATGCAGAATGTCAATATTGTTTTCGATTCGTCCTGTTTTTCTTGTGGTTTTCTCCCTTATATTGCTGAAGTCCTTGTTACGAGCTTCCGAAGCTTCTTCTGATAAGAACCCTAAGATAATAAAACATGGTTAATTATTACAGAAACCTCTTTTTAGCGCACAAAAGCTTCCGATAAGACTGAAGAGTACTGGAACAATTTTCTTCTTTGAGGAACGTTCTTAGCGATTTGTACTGCCACTTGGACAGTTTAAGGGATGTGCAGAGTGCCAATGATTTATCTTCAGAAATTTATTCTGGTTTAATTTCTTTAAAAAGCTGTTTTGACAAATCTGACACAATGCCAGGATTCTTGCTTAGATGATCCACAATCTTCGCCAAAGCTAACTTTCCCGTTTCTTTTAACTTTGATATATAACAATATTCCAGTTCTTCTTCAGAATTGTCATTTGTAATGGAGCCAGAACGCCTTTTCTTCTGCTTGTTGCTCAAATCCGCGAATGGCATTTTTTTCTCCTTCTCTGTAGAGGTTCCAGCTTCTGAAGTGCAGACATTTAGAATAGGTTCCGGCAAATGTTCTGGCACTTCTGGCGCATCAACTAAGTCCTCAGGAATTGCCATTACGGTAACTAAATCAACCGTATCACAAGTAGGCCATTTGATATTTGTCTCCAGCCATTTGCTATTAGCTTCCCGATTCAGAAATGTCTTTAAGCATCTGCTTGACTCTGCCCATTTCGTTATTACTCGTTTGGCGAACAAACGGCAAAACTCAATGATTTTCCTACGGTCTTCTTCAGATATTTCACTTGGAATTTTAGAAATTATAACTTCACTTAGATGATTGTAATTATTAAGATCTCCACTCCCCCTAAGACTCAGAAACAAATCGAGATAAGAGCCGAAACCAGCCATTTTAGATTAAAAAACGTTATTCCGAGATCTTTCACAGTTAAGTGTTGAAAATAGAATGAAATGAAATTAATCATTGCAATATATTTGTAGTCTTGCAGCTGTGCCCGTAATGAGTTTGTCTATTAACGACCAATCACAGCCCAGTACCGGAATGACCAATTTGCTAGTAGATCAGGATTATCTTTACCACTCATCCCTTAAACACAAACAAACTTATTATTACCTGTACGAAAGAATGAGCCATTTCAGATACTTGGCCCTTATCGTAAATCGTAAATATAATCTCTTTACCACTAATCACTTAGCCACCTGCAAATAATAAACTACCTGCACCTAGCTTAGGTACTGGACTAAACCCTTGTCAACAACTGAAATTGCGTTGTTATTTTACAATTTAATTTCAGATCTTCACTTTCAATTAAATATGTACAGTCTCTTGTACCTTAGCAAAAATTTTAAATATGGCAGAAAAATATAACTAAAATGTAGTTTTTTATTACTTTCTCTTCACGGAGTCAATTAAAATATACTACAGTACTCGAAAATCCATGAAAAGATATGAAGAAATAAGAACTCTTCGTAAAACAAGCATAAACATTTTTTTTAATTTAGAGTCAATTTTCTCCCGTGGCTGCAAGTGACTGCGCGTGTTATATTTTTTTTATGTTAGTATATCACCTGGGCTATGACACAGTACCAACCAAACACGGGCCAAATTGATCCAATTCGAGAAAAAAAATAAAGTATGTTTTTCTCCATACAAAAAATAATTGATTATTTTTTTTCTCGAAAACTACGCTTCTTACAGATTTTTCATAGAACAAAAGTTGTCAGGATAGCTGAGATCTATTCTGTATAAAAAAATCAGATCGAAATTCCGACTTTCGACCCTATGTCCACTTATTTTTGATTTGGAACCACTGTGGGCCCGTCCGACTTGTTTTATTAGATTAAACAATTACAAATATAAATATGCATTTAATCTCAACCTTATTTCATACACACTAAGACTTAATTTCGAAAGCCTTGTCTGTAAATTAACTTTGTACAATAGTGTTCCATCTACAATAGCAATAATTAATCTGAAATCAGAATGTACGAAGGTTAAGTATTTAGTAATAATTTAATTGGTACATCTGTTCGTTTGTACAAAGCGTTTGATGGCAGTGGGTGGTTTTGTACTAGTTCTTATGTCAGGTGAAACTCGTTGAATGTAGATGTCAATGTCACATGTCAAGGCTTAAATAAAAGAAATAAATTTTGGTGTTAATTGGTAGAAAATGTCATTTAAGTGACTTTTTATGACTAGGCTTATCGATCGGCTGTCGTTGCATACTATAGGTACAATCGTATTTATGTATTGACGGATGCAAAACGTCGTAACTAATGAATGGAATAACTACATGATGGGTTCGATTCCAATCCTAGACAAACTTTTGCAGGAAGTTTGTTCTAAAGAAATAAATTAATAATGTATTAAGGATTTACTCGTGCAAGACGAACAATATTTTGAAGTGATTATTGGTTTTTTTATATAATTATTACCTATCTGAGCCTTACCATAGATAAAAGCTTTGTTTAGTTTAGTTAGAAAGCGCCGAGTTAATATTTATTTATGTATAATAATGTTGTAAATGTATAATAATACAGATTTCTAAAATAATTTAAGTAAAGCTAAACGGTCTGCTATTTTGCTATTGTCTGTGAGAAATTATAAGTGAACCTCATACTGTTCTTAAAATGAACACATTCACAGGGACATTATTGCACCATGGGTCACTTGACCAACACGTTAACGAGCGGTTAAAAAGTGCTAGTAGCATAGATTGTAATATTATTGTTGTACGTGATATTTTCAGAAAACAAAAACAACGTCACGATTTTTATCCACTAACACGGTAGATGTTCTATCAAATATCTGTACCAAGTACCAACTTAAGACTCTTTGAGGATCTCCAAGGGGGATAGTCAGAGGTATGTCCATTTGGTACATACATTTTGCAGTGGTTTACTTTTACATATAAGCACTAGACTACACTAGATAGCAATATTAGGTGTTATATTTAGATATTTTTTTAATTTCAAATATAATATTAAATTCAAAATACATTCAATTACTGCCGCCGTATTGGAATTTTTGTCATTTTAGAATGTTTTATCTTGTCCATGCAAGACATTTCAATCATAAAAACCCATCAAGCCATATTTTGCCCATAAATGAAACATACACACATACAAATACATTATTCACTACCTAGAAAATATTAGCCCTAGGCGTGATGCGCTCATAGCAAATCTTAAGACTAAGTACCTTCCGCCTAAACGGCTCTTAGACGGCTGGTTAAAGTGCTGATAAACAGCGGCCCACACGAGATAATTCCACAAATCTCGCAGTGGGCAATCAGCACAGATCCAAATGCCTTTTCCCTACTTCACTCTCAAAATCATTTCTCCATTTACGCACATGTAAATTTTCGCATACACATCTAAATAATACCGCAGTCTTGGATGGGTTTATGCGTTAATTGCCACGCGCTAGGATCTGTTATTATTGCATACCACCATCCAATTTAAATCTCGATATTTATGAACCCTATTAGACTGTAATAAGGGTTATAATGGACTGGTTTAGGGATCTGTGTGTGGTGGGTTATGGCGAGGGCAGCTATTGTGAGTTTGTGAAATATTTTGTATTACCTCACGTGACCTGCGGATCGCTGGATAGTTAGGTTTTACAATGTACTCGTACGTTATGGCGAGGTGTAGGCAATAATTAAAGTTGCCTTGTAATTTGGTATAGGTACAGTCGTCAACATTAAGATGCTTATAGAAATATGCAAATATATATCATTGGAAATTTTCATAAAGAAAATTTGACTTGTTTTAAGTTTGTTTCTTTATACTACTAGCTAATGGAACAAGCAGATGACCCACCCGATGTTAAGTGGTAACCATCACCTAAAGCAAAGCATTGCCTCGTAAGTCACGCTCGAAGGGAACGTGCCGTACGATGCGAGATGCGAGATTGATGAAGACAAAAATATATTTTTAAAAATTAAATTAAGAAAAAAAAAGAAAATTTGTCTTTTGACATAATGACATAATTCCCCATACACGGTATATATCCTCTTAAATGTTTTAATACCAAATACCCACATGAGATTCGTTGAGAATGTAGAATGGTAGACGTTCAAATATTATATTTATCACATACCCAAATTGTGACTGGTTGCAAGCCCATTACCGCTGCTAAAATACTAACTGGTTTGCTCACGTTGTTTTCCTTCACTGTTCGAGAGCAGGCATCGCGGACATGATTTTTTCGAAAAGAAAAATGCATTTAGCACGACCGGTTTCGAACCCGCGACCTCACGATCACAACCCACTAAGCCACAATATGTCTTATTTTATTTCTAGATAAAACTAGAGAAGCAACAAAAATGTTGCAAAATAAAGTCCATATTCAAAAACGTTGCACGCTTCTCGTTCTATCGTCTCTCAACATTACATTTTTACTTAAAACGTGACTTCAGTATTTGTTATATGTAAATTAGCGATTTGTCCGTTTGTCCGTTGGCTCTTCTCATGGACTGTTGATGCTCAATTTTTAATATATCATTGTTTTGGTTCAAGGTGTTTTGAGTTTTATTGTAAGGGAATAAGGTTGGGTATGCATATCCTGTTTTTGAAATAAAATACTGGAGCTCATTTTGTAGGTTTGAGAGTTCGTTTTTAGTGTGACAAGTACCATTTGCGTGTGTTTTTTTAAACACATCATGTATATTAGTGATTTGTCTGCCAATAATATACATTTATTTTCTCAAGTATTTTTCTACATAATTAAGCTATAAGTATCTCTCAAATTATCAGTAAATTCCGTATTACATAGGTCGTCCCAAGACTATGCGACATGAGGGAAAAGTACCTAAAATATTGTAGATAGGCTATTTAGCTGAAAGGAGACTTATTTTATTTTTAAAACTTAGTAATATTGCATTCAAAGATTTTCTAAAAAATACATGCTTCGTCTGGAAATCGAACCAACTCCAATGTAAAAAAAAACACCCGGTATTTTTATCGAAAGAATGGATAAAAATTAATAATTCCTCATAAGTAACATAGTATCTTAAAACGAAGGAATATGTATAGCCTCTCTTTGTTTTTTACACAAATTTTGCCATGGATGTATTACATACAAATTAATAATAAAAATGTCATCATAAATGATAGTAATCAATTAATACGAATATTAAGACGAGAATTGAGTCAGTATAAATCAATAATAGTTGTATCAGCTCTATAGCATACTAGTGGCTTCCCGCGGCTTCGCACGCGTTGAAGTGGTGAACCGTGATTGAGCCACAAACATCAAAACATCGTAACTTTCGCATTGATTTGTATATTATTAGGGTAAGATTTTAAATACCTACGTAGGTATATGGGATACCTATAGGCGTACATTACCTATATTAGGTAGGTAGGTATAGGTACTGACTGAGTTTGGCACAAACATGACAAATACAACAAAGACAACCTTACACGGAAAATATGTACTTATTTGTTCCTAGTTTCTACCTCAAAAACAAACGAAACGACTTTGATCCCCAATCACGGTAGATACCCTCATATCTCTTCGTACCAACTCAAGATTCCCGTTTTTAGAATATCCCATATATAACACAGAATATAACATTGACGCTTCGTTGTATCCTTTTTACTCGAGCGCAACGAAGGAGGGTAACGTTTCAGGGGTTTGTTTTCGAAAATCAAACTGTTTTTTTGTTATTTATCCACAGAACACATTTTCTTTTAGTTTGAAGTTAATTACACTACGCGTTAAAAATCTCCCATACAAACCTTGGGACTTTGGCAGTCTTTTGCACCCTTTGCAGGGGTAGTTTTAAAATAGTGAAAACGTGATTTTAATCTATTTATTGTGGAGTATATTTACTTCAAGTTTGAAATCAATCGCACTATGCGTTAAAAATCTCCCATACTAACTTTTACAGTCATTTGCACCCTTTGCGGGGGTAATTATCAAAACTTCAAAGTGTTATTCTTAATTATTTATTTCTTAGTATATTTACCTCAAGTTTTAAGTCAATCGCACCACGCGTTAAAAAACTCCCATACAAACTTCGACATCCCTTTGCATACTTATTAAGGGTAGTTTTAAAAAACCAAAAATGTTATTCCTATTTTTTTAGCCTTGAAGTAAATCTACTTCAAGTTTCAAGTTTGTAGATTCAAGGAATAAAATTTTTCATACCAACGTTTTCAACCCTTTTTACACCCTTAGGGGTTGAATTTCCAAAAATCCCTTCTTAGTACACCTCTACGCCATAAGACCTATGTACTCTTCAAATTTCAAGTCTCTCTAGGACCAGCGGTCAAAACACTCCCATTCAAACTTTTACATCCCTTTGCACACTTATTAAGGGTAGTTTTAAAAAACTAAAAATGCCTTTCCTTTTTTTTTGCCTTGAAGTATATGTACTCCAAGTTTCAAGTTTGTAGGTTCAAGGAATACTATTTTTCATACAAACGTTTTCAACCCTTTTTACACTCTTAGGGGTTGAATTTCCAAAAATCCCTTCTTAGTACACCTCTACGCCATACTACCTATGTACTCCTCAAATTTCAAGTCTCTAGGACCAGCGGTCAAAAAACTCCCATACAAACTTTTACATCCCTTTGCACCCTTATTAAGGGTAGTTTTAAAAAACTAACAATGCCTTTCCTTTTTTTTTGCCTTGAAGTATATGTACTCCAAGTTTCAAGTTTGTAGGTTCAAGGAATACTATTTTTCATACAAACGTTTTCAACCCTTTTTACACCCTTAGGAGTTGAATTTCCAAAAATACCTTCTTAGTGCACCTCTACGCCATAAGACCTATGTACTCCTCAAATTTCAAGTCTCTAGGACCAGCGGTCAAAAAACTCCCATACAAACTTTTACATCCCTTTGCACCCTTATTAAGGGTAGTTTTAAAAAAACTAACAATGCCTTTCCTTTTTTTTTGCCTTGAAGTATATGTACTCCAAGTTTCGAGTTTGTAGGTTCAAGGAATACTATTTTTCATACAAACGTTTTCAACCCTTTTTACACCCTTAGGAGTTGAATTTCCAAAAATCCCTTCTTAGTGCACCTCTACGCCATAAGACCTATGTACTCCTCAAATTTCAAGTCTCTAGGACCAGCGGTCAAAAAACTCCCATACAAACTTTTACATCCCTTTGCACCCTTATTAAGGGTAGTTTAAAAAAAACTAACAATGCCTTTCCTTTTTTTTTGCCTTGAAGTATATGTACTCCAAGTTTCAAGTTTGTAGGTTCAAGGAATACTATTTTTCATACAAACGTTTTCAACCCTTTTTACACCCTTAGGGGTTGAATTTCCAAAAATCCCTTCTTAGTGCACCTCTACGCCATAAGACCTATGTACTCCTCAAATTTCAAGTCTCTAGGACCAGCGGTTTAGGCTGTGCGTTGTCTATATGTCAGTCAGTCAGTCAGTCAGTCAGTCAGGACTTTGAGTCTTATAGTATTAGAGATTTTCAAAGGTAGCTTCAGCTTCTATCTTTACATTCCACCCTATGAAGGTAGACATGCAGTGCAATGTTTATTCCGAATGGGTGACTATTTAGCAGCTTCCATTCAAAGGGCTTAAGGCGTAAAAGTATTGAAGCTCTTTGTGAAGGGCTCGTCCGGGGAAGTACTACCACCTTGCCCTTTTCTGCCGCCAAGCAGCAACGCTGTGTTTCAGTTTGAAGAGTGTGGTTGCCGGTGTAATTACAGGCACATGAGGCTTAACATCTGTATGCCTCAAGTTGATGGACGCAGGGCAGTGCATCCTATCGTGCGTCGCTTACGAGGCAATGCTTTTTTATAGGTGATTGTTACCATTTAACATCAGGTGAACCAGCTTATCAGCTAGTTGTGTAAAAAAAAACTAAACGAATTTATGAAAAATCGCATTCAACCAAGTTGTGTGCAATCACATTGCACGCAGTTCAGCAAAAACATACATTTTCTGCAAACAAATTTTCCTACTAAAAAGTTTACTAGTTTTCGTACTTATACAAACTTTTTAGTTGAAAAACTTGTTTGGCATTCAATCATATTTTTGCTAGGTTACCAACATGATTATCATATTTAGACTTTCATAATCTTCATAACGCTCATCAGTTGTCGATTAGCAAATTCAAAAACATAATAAAAAGAAAACTTTTTACAAAAGCTTACTATAAAATATACTGATTATATAGATGACTCTATGCTCCAACTCATTAAAAACACTAAACAATTAAATACCATAATTAATTATAAAAAGGATCATACAAAAAAACGCTTGGAACCGAGCCGTAAGTTTCTTGCCTGTTCTTCTAGGCTTTGGTCGCGAGGAACTGGCGATAGATTCGCCTAGTATATAGGACGTTTCAAAGTGATCCTTGTGATTTTGATTTTGATTTTGATTTGCTCCAAGTTTCATCCAAATCGGCGCAGCCGGAAATTAGGAGAAACAACTACACACACTCACTGTAACATTTTATTATTTTTTAAGTGAGATTACGGAACTTTTATACACGAGATTCTTCTAGCCTATCTAATAGGGGTAGTCAGTCAACACCTACATTATAATGAATAAGGAGTATTTCATTGACAGAACGCCTTGAAACAAATAAATCCGTGATCATTGTGTTACCGTGACTCACTACGAGCTGAATCCCACGATAATGCACCTGAGTACGTGGTAATAGAACTAGCACGCATAGAAGGATACTTTAAAAGTTAAACTTATTTATAAAAACAATTACAATGAATATAATAAGAACAAGCAATACTATACTAGTAGATATCGTTGTGACGGGACAAACTAAGTAAAGCTGGGAACCAGATAGCTGTTAAAATACATATATACTTTTTTTGTAAATACATACTAATGAGTTTATACAACGTGTAACATAATACCCCTGTAAGGCCAAATACCAAGAGATCAGACAAAGCACTGGAATACTTTGACGTGTGCACAGTTTAATAGGTACTTATTTTTACGAAATTCCCATAGAAAAGTAAAATTAATATTGTTTCAGAAATTTGCAACAACCCTGTGTACGTGTCCTTGGTACAAACGCTATTTGCGTTTACTTATTGTTGGCAGTTCTGTTACCTATTTTATCTACAGTTCACAATTATGGTCAAAAAACAGCTGTAAATAGGGCTGCGTCATGTTGTGTTAGTTTCATTTTGGAGGAAAGTTTAAGAAGCATTTCATGAATGAAAATCTACGAAATTTCAATAGTCTTAGAACGAAAAGCTATTCGCCATGACCTGTGTAGAATACCGTGCAATGCGAGGTGCAATACGTGGTGTACTCTAGTCCTTATATGTTTGATGAAACCATTACACCTAGATATCATCTGATCGAAGCGGAATGAATGGTCCGACGAGAATTATGTGACCTATAACAGATGCACTCAAAGTTTATTATCAACGTATATGATTGTAATATTATATAAATGTAATATTCAATGTGAATTATATAAAATTGTGATGAAAGAGAATGCAATTTTTTTTAAATGGTCTACATAGAGACCATACATTAATTTTTAAAATATTTTGAACTACATTCACAGATTTTGGAAAAAAATGTGCAGTCAGCGAAAAAAACTGTCCCGTATATTATAGAAAATACTTAATTGCACACAACTTATAGATATAACATAAAAACAAACTTAAAACTTAAGTACAATTACCAGCGATCTCCACCAGACAACCATTGGATGAAGTGGACTCATGATCTTGTGTGCGTGGAGATTGATATTTTTTTTTGAATATAATTGATATTCAGTTTTAGTCATTCAGTATTCACTTATCTATGCCCAAACGAACCCATTAAAAAGGTTATACTCGTCTACTAAGAAGCTTTTACTATAGCTAAAGTTTCCTTTGGTATAAAATAAATAAAGATAAAGATATTTATTGTCTATGGAAACTAGGTACAATATTGGTGTTAGGGTAAGTATTTAGGCTTCGCTAGTCCAGCTTGACGGCATAATTATAGACATTTACAGAAATAAGAAAAATAATAAAAATTAGAAGCATAAAAACATAAAATATCATGTCAAATTAAATAAATTCTAATTAAATATGTAATCAAACAAATGTAGGTAGGGAATAAAATATTAAAATGTAAAAAAAGAGCAATGTCAATTAAAACTAAAGTGTCAATATGTAATAATATATCAACAAGTAAAATATAAATAATGTATTTTTTAAAGTTATCTTTTAGAAATTCATCGACCGTATAATTTAGGTGATGGTTACCGCTTAACATCAGGTTGGTTTCACCAGCTAGTTGTACAAAAAATACGGAACAACCATCTATGTTCACCACACAAATGTTTGTCCTTGGTGGATATCGAACCTACAACCCACTACGCAGAAAGCAGAGACACTAAATACTACGTGCTACTACCAACTAAGCGGAGAAGTCTGAAAACAACCGAATTTAGGAAAATCATCTTTGCAACACAATGCTTCTTACTTTTTAATTCAAAAAATATTATTCAGAGTAAAAAGAAGTGGATATCCGGGATCGATGTATATAAATTAATCATAATAGTTATTTTATAACCGTCATTACAAGATTCATAAAATTTTCCAGTAAATCTACTCACTGAGTCATCCCAAATTAATATTTCCAGAAATTCTCGAATCAACTACAATAGGATCGTAGATTCGGGCACAGGGAAACTAGAACAGTTAGTTCACTACAAATCACCGAAGAAAAATAACGAAAAGTGAAAATTGCACCAGTAGCTTTGAAGAAAATAATGACCTCCCTTCTCATGTCACGTGGCACACGGGGCACTTCAAATCTTTGCACGTGTAATATAATTTTATTGGTAATATTCACATTCTTTACGAATCATTTTTCGCTAAAAACCGCTAGAATCCTGAATTTATTGGCAAAGGTTTGTTTTTTCAACACATCGCTTTCGCGTTACCTATTCATTACCTTACGCTAATAAAGCCAAAGTTATAGAGCATATTATTCAGTGATAGTAATAAAAAAATCGTCAAAAATGGTGTAAAAACTAGGAAAATCTAGGTATGTATTAGTTTTATTAATACTATTTGCTAATTGAAGAGGCACATGGCCCACCTGATGTTAAGTGATAACCGTCACCCTCTAACAAAGCATTCCCTCTAATAGGATCGTGCCCGACGATGTATTGCACTGCGCCAATTAACTAGAGACGCACAAGTACGCGTAGGTCCACGTGACCGCGAAATTTGACATTGACTTCTTCCTGCTCCGGTGTTTGTAGTAGTCCAGCTCCGTTGGCCACACTGTGTCCACGCGTGGGCGTGGGTACGGTGCAGCAAGAGCAGAGTTCGCGATGCGATGCCTTATCTAGTTCACTGTTATATCGTAGCTATAAATCGTTTGTTGGGCCGTGCCGTGTGGGTGCCCGAAATTAATTGCTTAGATCCATATCGGCTTAATAAGTGATATAATTTCGAGATTTTTAGGGCGGATAATATAGAGCGGAAATTTTCGATTTCAAAGGTGATGGTGGTCTCGTAGACCCGCCTTCTGATCTTAGGATTGTGGGTTTGAATCCGTGTGGCGAATGATTTTTCTATACCTACTAAATGTTGGATGTTAGTTATCAAATAAATTTACAAAATCATAAATCAAAACGGTCTATACTCAGTACAATCACAAGGATCACTTTGAAACGTCCTATATCTATCGCCAGTTCCTCGCGACCAAAGCCTAGAAGAACAGGCAAGAAACTTACGGCTTGGTTTCTAGCGTTTTTTTGTATGATCCTTTTTACAATTTTATTATGGTAAGTACTTAATTGTTTAGTGTTTGTGATGAGTTGGAGCATAGTTCAGTCCCAACAGAATTGACTATTAATATTTCAAGTCATAGTAATGGGCATTTTTTGGGCCTTCATGGCTATATGGCATTCTATGAGGTATCTCATAATCATCATTATCAGCCCGAAGAAGTCCACTGCTGGACATTTGACTCTTTATACATTTCCTGTAGGAATGATTCCGTGCCCTCTCCATCCACCGACTTCCCAAGATCGTTACGATGTCATCGGTCCATCAGCCAGTACTTGCGGCATGAACCAGATTTGCGGCTTATTATACTTTAGATAGCTATATTGTTGATAAAAATGCGTGGCCCGATGTCCCGGTCGCTCTGCCCATCGGCAGCTAACATGTCTGCAATGTCTGTACTGTACCTACTATTGTGTGTTTTTTTTTTTTTCTCTGATTTAATAGATTGTATTAATGCATTAGGTATTATTAGTTTGAGGCGTAGCGTGTGCTGTCTTATAAATTTGATTATGTTTACCTTTTTCTGTATGCCTACGCCTCACTAAACTTCAATAATATATTATATTATTACATTGTAAAAGGATCATACAAAAGAACGGTAGGAACCAAGCCGTAAGTTTGTTGCCTGTTCTTCTAGGCTTTGGTCGCGTGGAACTGGCACCTAGAGTCACCTAGCTTTAAGACGTTTCAAAGTGATCCTTGTGATTTTATTGAATAAATACTTTGAACCAATATTTTAAAGATATATTTTTAAATTTGAAAGCCTTCACAGCTCAGTTGGTAGTAGTTGGTGGCCTTCTGTGCCGGCCGTGGGTTCGATCCCCATCGAGAACAAACATTTGTGTGATGAACATAGATGTTTGTTCTCTGTCTGAGTGTTATATAATGTAGTATGAATTACAAACTAGTATGAAAAAAAAGTATATAAGGTAAGTAGTATATCAGCTATCTGGTTCCCATATCACAAGCTTTGTCTTAGTTTGGGGCGAGATGTGTGCGTGGAATGTCCACCAATATTTATTTTATTATTAATGCAGGTTTATAGAACACTGTGGTATTTTATAACTGTCAAATAATAAAAGTTTTTTTTAGTTATAGCATAGATTTGTGATGTGATGCGAGCTAATGTGAAGAGCAATAAAATGTATTTGCAAGAGGCATGCACAACGCGCCCTGATAGATTGCTATCTACCTCACGGTATATGGACCACGAGAGGTTTCTGTGGATACGACTAACAATTTATTTATTAAGTCTTCACAGCTCAGTTAGTCAGTGTAGTTTTGCTTTTGCGGAGGTCGTGGGTTCGATCCCCACCGAGACAAACATTTTTGTGTAATGAACGTAGATTTTTTCTCCGTCTGGGTATTTTTATGTTATGAGTATTAATTTAACGTTGATAGTTTTCACAGCTCAGTAGGTCTGCCTTATTCGCAGACCATGGGTTCGCTCCCCACCGAGGAAAAAAAAAATATACAACGTGTTGATGAAGTTATGTAGGGAAACAAAGAGCGTGTATTTAGACCAAGCACTGGAATACTTTGACGTGTGCAACGGTTGAATACATCGTTTTCGAAATTTCCATAGAAAAGTAAAATTAATATTTTCTCAGAAATTTGCAACAGCCCTGTCTGTGTACGTGTCAAGGTCACACGCACGCGCGCTTCTATCTAGGAAAGAGAAAAACAACGATAACCTACGAGATAATTTGAAATACTTACCTTTCGGTAGGTAGGTAGGTACGCCGCCAATCCCCTGACACGATATTTTTACTGGTTCCTATGGATTTTGTCATTATTTACTGGCTATAATAACACTGGATAAAACTGGATTTTGGTAAGTTTGCGAGATTTCGCACGACACAGGCTTCAAACTTCACACTAAACCATTACCTCGTAGGCACTGCTCATACACACACTGACTGACGACGGCTTTTTACATAACAATCACCATTTTTTCACGTTTGATGACATTTTCTCAACAAAACAATGTACAACAACGCATGTAAACACAAACAGGGTGACCATCTCAAAAGTGGCGGTTCTACCACACACCTGCCAAAAAATCTGTCAAAATCTACCAAGCTTGACGATAAAAATACCAAAAATATGACTTCATACCATCTCCTTCGTGGCTACGGAATAAATTAAATACCTACATTACATTCAGTTACTATCTTTTGATCGTTTGTAACGGTTTGCAGTTATCTAAAACGAGATAGAAGTTGTTTAGAAACCAAATCAATAAAGGTAAAAAAGAATAAGAAGTTTCCAGTTCGGTAAAAAATAAATAAATTATAAATATTATTTCATTAAAAATTCAAACTAATAAGATTTTTCTTGAAATATTTAAAATCTGCCAAATGGCAGAAATCTGCCACAAATGGTAACACTGATCGGCGGCCGTCGGCCGTCCTGATTGGATATGCGTATTTAAATGCAACCAATGACAGACAGGTTAGTCAAAGATTAAATAGGACAGACTAGATACTTCCCAAAATTGCAGTTGAATAATTTTGTCGTGTCAATGAACCATGGTGGTAAAGTAACATGTTACAATTTAAAGAACTATGAATATCATAAACATTGGTTTACGACATCTAGTAATTAAACAAAAATAAATATTCTATTAAATATTGAGTACGTAGCCACGTAGGTACCTAGTTACTGAATAGGTATTAGTACTAAAGATCTCAGAGAATGTTTACCGTGACTAGGGATTACAGTCGCGAAAATATTTCTTTTACATACCAAGATCTTTAAAAACAGCAACATCATTATTAGGTAGGCACATTACTAGGTAATTGGTGGCAGTTCTGTTACCTATTTTATCTAAGGTTAACAACTAGAGGTCAAAGAACAGCTGTAAATAGGGCTGCCTCATGATGCGTTTAGATTCATTTTAGATAAAAGTTTAAGAGGCATTTCATGAATGAAAAACTTTGAAATTTTAAAAGTCGTAGAACAAAAGTTGTTCGTTATGACCGGTAGAATATCCTGCTTTCGGATCCCTACAATTCTTAATAAACACGTTGTATATTATTATTTAGATTTTTTTCTCTAGCTGTAATTAATTTGCTAATTCAAATTCTTAATGTGATTTACCCATTTTTTTATCTGTTTATATAAATTGCTGACGGAACAAGCAAATGGCCCACCTCATGTTAAGTGGTAACCATCACCTTTAACAAAGCAAAACCTATAAATCTATATATCTGTACATCCATGCAACTCTGTCGTGGTAAGCTGCGTGGGCGCGATACGCTCGCGTCTGCGCATCTGCGCACGACGCGAACGCGCAGCTCCCATTGCGACTGATAGCATTGTCATGGGAACTGCGAGCCATATCCGGTGCAAGTACCTTACCTTTAGGGCCATCCTTCTTTGAGACTACGGATCAAAGTCAAAGTCAAGAGGTATTCAGTTAAATCACAAGAACCACTTTGAAACGTCTTAAAGCTAGGTGACTCTAGGTGCCAGTACCACGCGACCAAGCCTAGAAGAACAGGCAACAAACTTATGGCTTGGTTCCTACCGTTCTTTTGTATGATCTCTGAGGGAGAAGAATAGTAGAGCTCTTGTGAAGGGCTCGTCCGGGGAAGTACTAATATCTATTATCTTTTTGTGCTGCCAAGCAGCGTTGCTGTGCTTCCAAGGGATAACCAGTTCTGAGGGGATATCTACCGTGCCTGGGGATAAAAGTCGTAAAGCTGCTTCGGTTTTGTAACGTACATTTAGCTACAATAGTTGATTATTTTGATGATTTAGAATCTCTCCGGAAATAGCTAACCCCAAACTAAGCAAATTTTAAAGGTAAAAGTTTTATAGTTAGTTTTAAGAGTAGTAGAGCTCTTTGTGTGTGGCTCGTCCGGGGAAGTACTACCACCACGCCTTTTTCTGCCGCCAAGTAGCAACGCTGTGTTTCGGTTTGAAGAGTGTGGTTGCCGGTGTAATTACAGGCACATGAGGCTTAATATCTGTATGCCTCAAGTTGATGGACGCGGGGTAGTGCATCGTAGGGCACGTTCCTATCGTGCGTGACTTACGAGGCAATGCTTTGTTATAGGTGATGGTTACCACTTAACATCAGGTGGGCCATCTGCTTGTTTCATCAACTAGTTGTATAAAAAAAAAAAAAAAAATTTGGAGGCTGTCTGTAAATTATGTCACCAACCGTGTTGCCTGTTCTTCTATGCTTGGTCACGTGGAACCTAGATTCACTTAGTTTTATGACGTTTCAAAGTGATCCTTGTGATTCAATTGAATAAATACCTTTTGAATGTAACTTTGACTTGGCCGTTTGCAAAAAAATGATGATTTCGGTTTGAAGAAACAAAAACCGGACGTACTGGAGTTTTGATACCGCAAGTGATGTTCCCATGACGGTGCTAATGACAGTGACATTTCATTGCTCCTAAATCACCTGCCAAATTATCGGGCAAGCGGGACTAGCCGAATTATTTTTGGGTTCCACTGTACTTGTACACAATGTGTTGTGGAGTGGCTTTAGGCTGAGATGGGACCAAGTTTGACCCACAGACGCACAGGGGCAACTTGTTGGCACGACCTATTTTCTATTTTAATTTAATTTTTATCTACTTACTGTGTTTTTATTATCTTTTTATGCATAGTTATATCAGTTCTTTATAAATTTTAGTTTATATCTGTGTCAGTCGTTTTCTCTGTGTAAGTATGTGTTAAATAAAAATTCATTCATTCATTCATTCAAACTTTATTTTCTAAAACAAATTATAGTTATTTCCAGAAATTGATAATTGGGTAATCTACGTTTCCTATACAATAATAATAAGTTGTAAAAAATATATTGCGTAGTATGGCAGTCTGTCAGTCTCGGGTGTGTCTGGCTTGTGTCAGTAGTTGTGTGAGTGAGTTACTCTAATCCCGAAGCACGCTAGATACCTCAGATTGATTTGTACCAAAAACCCCAAGAGTAATGTTTTATTTAATAAGTAAGGTTTGATAATATAGAAAATCATGTTGAACCCTAAAATCCGCCAGGTGTCATCGCTAACAATCGTCATTGACCCCCTTCCGGCTTCACACCATCAACCCGCAATGATGAGTTTATAACTGATGACCGTGCTATCATTACTAAAGTTAATATACGAGTACACACACAGTACGGGGACATTATTTTTTTCTGGTGCAAGTATTTGTTAATAAGAGACTGATAGAGCAACTCCCATTTTCTTATGTTTTGACAGTTAGAATAATTAATTGTTATAATAAATAATAATAATTTGAATATTGGTGGACTTTCCACACCTCATTATCTAGCCCTAAACTAAGCAAAGCTTTTAATATAGGATCCAAAAACTTATATTATACTTAAATAACTACTTTTTTTATACATAGTCATAATATTTTATAACAGCCAGACAAAACAAAAATCTATAGTCATCACACTAATGTTTGTTCTCGGTGAGGACTGAATCCACTAAGTTATTGGTAAGACTGGTATAGCAACAACAGAAACAGCTTGTCGACTTTGGCTACCAGGCACGGTAGATATCCAAGTCTCTCAGTACAAAGTACCAGCTTAAGATTATTTGCTGATGTTTCTTTAAACTGGCAACCGCTGCGAGTTAGATTAAATTAGAAAATTATTTTTTGCTCAAAATGAAGTACAAAGGTGAACTTAATGCTAGTTAGCATTTTCTTCCAGTTAACCTTTGAGTAATGTGTTGATGGTACTCGAGCAGTAACCACGAATTGGAAGACGAGACGCTTGAGACGCTCTCCACCCGATGGATCAACGATATTTGGGGGGAAGTAAATAATTAAGTCTGTGGAAAAAAAGCTCAAAATATTTTTTTTGTACAACAAGCTGATGTTATAAGCGGATTACCCACCTGGTGTTAAGTTGTAACATCACCTATAATAAAGCATTGCCTGGCAAGTCACGCACGATAGGAACGGGCCCTACGATGCACTGCCCTGCGTACATCAACTTTAGGCATACAGGTATTGAGCCTCATGTGCCTGTAATTTTAACAGCAACAACACTCTTCGAACCGAAGCACAGCAACGCTGCTTGGAGGCAGAAAAAGGCGTGGTGGTAGTATTTCCCCGGACGAGCCCTTCACATAGAGCTCTACTACTTTTAACTTACCTTCTTCCTGGATATATTGTATGCGCTGTGCCTATGTCTAGGTGTCCTTATATGATTATGATAATGTAGAATGACGCCGGCAAAGGTAAGCCTTGATTAAACATGAATATAAAAAAACATTTATCATAAAAGCCCTGGACAAACGCAGCGAAATGACTCCCATTTCATTCTCGCGACAAACGGAAGGTAAATAAATTACGTCTGTTACCGTATTCAAACATTCATGAGTTATAACGCGGACCGCGGGATGTTGCCACGATTCCCGTCGCTATCTGAGGCGGCACGACACTTTTGTAAGGATGGCGGCAGACGTGGCGTTTTATTAGCGTTTTTAACTATAAAAACTGAAACAGCTCACGACTTTGATCCTCGCTGTCCGTCAGTCTGTTTGTCTGTATGTCCGTCTGTCACCAGGCTGTATCTGATGAACCGTGATAGTTAGGCAGTTGAAAATTTCACAAATGCTATAAAATAGAATAAAATTAATATTTAAGGGGGCTCCCATACAACAAATGTGACTTTTTTAGATAATGGTATGGAACCAGAGGTAGTGCGCGTGTCAGACTCGAACTTGGCCGGTTTTTTTATTTTACTATAGGAGATTTGAACTGTTTCATTTTTCAGTTTTCTACTTGCTAATGGAAAAAGTAGATGTTAAGTGGTAACCAACACCTATAACAATGCATTGCCTCGTAGCTCACGTAAACTTGCACAATGATCTGATTTAATTGTATTTCAAAAAATACGATTAGCAGCCCACTAAACATGTTTAGTGATCATCGTGCAAGCGGTGTCATGTATGCTACGTGGATCCATCCTAAATATTTTTTCTTTTAATGTACCTCTAATACTTGACTACATAACTCTTTAATGGAATCCCAATTTTTACGCGATTTTCTGATAAATCTGAGCATTGGGAGTAAGTCCTTATTTTTGTAGAAATTCATCCAACTATTTCAGTGTGGTCATTTGAACTATAAACCATCACTCGGGTAAGGAGCCACAGGGACGTTAAATTTCAATCCCTTCACCCCAAATACATACAAACCTTACATCACAAAAAAAAGATAGAACATAATTATGTATGTCTGTTGTATAACATTGAACGCGCGTGTAAAACCTCTGTGTGAAACGCGCCTAAAATTCCTATGCTTGCGTTGACAGAGCGACGTTCAAATATCGAATTCAAATTACGATGAGAACTCGAAGGGATGCGGAACACTTCATCGTAAGGGCTAGTTCATGCAGTAGTACCAAAAATAAACAAATAAGAAATATATTTAATTTTTTTTTTTTTTTTTTTTTTTTGGGTTTGAAGAGTGTGGTTGCCGGTGTAATTACAGACACATGAGGCTTACCATCTGTATGCCTCAAGTTAATGGACGCAGGGCAGTGCATCGTAGGGCACGTTCCTATCGTGCGTGACTTACGAGGCAATGCTTTGTTTTAGGTGATGGTTACCACATAACATCAGGTGGGCCATCTGCTTGTTCAATCAGCTAGTCGTTTAAAAAAAAGTTTTCTTCTTTACGCTTTGAGTTCAATTCCCAATAGTAATGAAATTGTTAAGACAACCGTCAAAAAACTTCTCGCTCGCACGTTTTTCTTTTATAATATAAAACACTGAATTTTGTTGTGAAAAATTACGACAGAAGTCGTTTGATGGTCGTCAGCCTCTTAAAGACGGTAACCGCTCAACATCTAGTTGATCACGCAGCAAGCTAAGTTGGATATTTATTTTGTTGACATATAAATATTTTACGACAGATTAGATTTTTATTTCAGTATTTTTCGTTCCTACTGAATTAAATTCGGATAAAACAATAACTTTAGTGGTCATATGGCGAGTGGTTCCCATTGCCTGAGGAAAAGTAATTAAATTAATGAATCAGGCTATAGGGACCGCGGTCCATTTTTCTTGTGGTCCCAAACGCCTACTTTCTTCCAAGTACGAACACAAGATTTTCTGAGGACGTCTAAAGGGAGTAATATATGACTGATGTTTTTTTTATGTCGTCATATATTTATCAATTAAAACAAATAAATACTTCTGACTTTTTAATAATAAAACATTTATTCTTTCCATCTTTAATTAGCTTATACCGTCACTTTTTTTATTCTTAGAGCAGTGTGCATTCGCCTCTAGAATCGTGATAACGCGAGTCGCACCTTCACGAACGTCTTATTAAGCGAATATTATTATTTTTGAAAAATTGCAAACCAATATTATAGTAGTGACATTGTTTTGTATTCTGGCTATGGGTCGACGTAATTGGATCCACGTTTCACGGTTTCCATGTTGAGATTGGTTATGGGCATGACTGTATCTAAATGACTAGGGTTTTGTATTATAATTGAGTTTTGTGTACCTCTGACTACCCTTATTTACAATGATTTTTTTGACTATAACCTCAAGATATATGACTATAACCTCAAGGTAAGTGACGATGGTCCGACGTTGGAAATGTGTCTAAAGAGATTCAGATGTGTCTAAGAGAAATTTTGACCGTTTCCGACTCGTCCGGTTATTTTATTTACCATTGTTTATACCATACTAGCTATTACCCGCGGCTTCGCTCGCGCAAAATTATAAAAAGTAAAAAAAGTCGGCATAAAAAGTATCTTATGTCCGTCTCCTGGTTCTAAGCTACCTCCCCACCAATTTTCAGCCAAATCGGTTCAGCCGTTCTTGTGTTATAAATAGTGTAACTAACACAACTTTCTTTTATATATATATATATATATTAATAAATATAATAAAAATAAAGCACAATTATTTTTATATAGTATATTATATATTATTCTTATCCTCACGATCTTTGAAAACTATCTTAGATAAAAACTGGGCACCTTATTTATCTTAATGCCAACTGAACGAAATACCTACGTAATAAATGAAATGGATAGCACTTACCTACCCTGTCAAGATATTACTATAAAAAGTAAGTATTCTGACTGACTGTCAAAACGAACCAGATTGCAATCAAATGTTTTATTTGTAAAAAGGCTTTTTTGATCAAAAGTGTCGGTACAAAGATATTCCCTATATAATTGAGTGGTTACCTCTACTTATATAAATTGTATGTATGTTGATGTATGTTATTGTATTACGTCACACAGTAGTAAGTACTACTGTGAGGTAATACAATTTCCGCACAGTGCCTCACAGAGCATAGTAGTTTCAGTTATAGGCATTATTATTATAATAATATCTACATGGATAATCTAAACTAGCGAGTAGTGGTCACCCATCCAAATGGTGATCCATTAAAACGTCGTAATTTAATTAATAATCTTTAGCTTTCTCTGCCCATTGACTTTCGATTGACTACAACGTCATCGGTCCATATTATACCACAGATATTGAATCCCGGTTAATGTTTGTGAAGAAACAAGCGGACAAAGTCGCGGGCAATCGCTTAGCTTTAAAAATGGCGACAAACAAATCTAGCTGATAGTCTATCTAGAACTGTTCTAAAGCATTTACTAGGAATGAGATATTTTTTACCAGCAAGTGGGACACACTGCTATGATATATCAAGAACATGGTTAGCTCTAAGAGCATGGTTTTAAGAGTAGTAGAGCTCTTTGTGAAGGGCTCGTCCAGGGAAGTACTACCATCACGCTATTTTCTGCTTCCAAGCAGCAACGCTGTGTTTCGGTTTGAAGAGTGTGGTTGCCGGTGTAATTACAGGCACATGAGGCTTAACATCTGTATGCCTCAAGTTGATGGACGCAGGGCAGTGCATCGTGGGGCACGTTCCTATAGTGACTTGCGAGGCCATGCTTTGTTATAGGTGATGGTCACCACTTAACATCAAGTGGGCCATCTGCTTGTTCCATCAGCTAGTTGTATAAAAAAAACCTACAAATAAGAAAACTGAATAAACTACCTATTATAAAATAAATATATTTTGTAATAATTTTCTGTTAATCATTTCCATCCACAAGTTGCCTGGAAGAGATCATGATGCCTAACTGTGTTTCTAAATGAATTTCTGTATGGTGCATGTACCATCAAGTATTTTACATAATAACACCCAGACAGAGCACAAACATTAATGTTCATATTTATGTATATTTATGTTTCATCACACAAATGTTTGTTCTCGGTGGGGATCGAACCCACGGCCTACAGCGCAGAAGGCAGAGTTACTACAAGTCCAACAATATTTATTTATAATAATATTATATTATATATATACATATTATAATACATATTATATAATGCTGCATAATTCATTTCGCCGTGTGTAGTCACTTACAGGTGGTTGATTATCTGAAAATAAAGACCAACCATTTTCTAAAAGCTTTTTTCCCCTACCTATAACTCTAACTCCTTTGCAATAAAGCTCAAATTTGCTTACCATACTCCTTTTTTGAGTCCTATATAATTTGGTTTAGCATCTCTGAACTCATATTTTTCATAGTCTGTTTAACTTTAGCTTGAGAAAGCTACTGCCGTCAAATAACGGCAAAATACAAAATATGTTTTGTCTAATTTTGTTAATAAAAATAAAAAGTAGGAGGGTATAATATAGGTAATTTAGGGATGCACTGAGAACGAAATTTCTTTTTAGGGGTGGATTTTAGTCCCTTGATTTCTCGTAGCTTGAAATCATCTGTGGTTTTTGTCTGTCCCCTGAAAGAGTGTTAGAGAAAAAGGCACAAAGTATGAGAATAATATAATTATATAAATTAATAAGAGCTCCATTACGTAGTATCTCAATAGGTTAATATGAAATCAGTGCTTTGCTAACGGACAATTTTTGTCTAACTGCAACACACACACATAGACCTACATGCTTATTATTTAAAATGTTTGTTTTATTTGTTGTTTTAATTCTGTTGTTTTTTTATTTTGATTTTGTATTTTTATGTCTGTGTGTATTAGTTAGACAAATAAATGTGTTATCTATCTAATATCATTTTCCAATACGACCATTATTAGACGGTGGTCTATTTATAAGAAACTTAAGGCGAACAGTCAGACACTATCACCTATTTAAATTATACGTAATCGTTAGTTTTAATTGGTGAAACAGTTTTTTGCACTTAGTACAACAAATATAAAACGTTTCTTTAAAAAAGGTGTATGAAAATAAATTGGCACGCTATGATACTTTAATAGACAATTTATATTGATTTAAGTGCTGCAGAAATGGTGGCCTGGTGGTAACAGCGACATTGATTCGTGGGCTCGAATATCAATCATGCACTGGATAAGATAAATATATTATGCATAAAAAAACATGTGTTCAACACATCATCATATCTTGATTATCACCGTCACCTATAACAAAGCATTGCCTCGCAAGTCATATCCATATAAACGTGCCGTTCGATACTCTGCCCTACGTCCATCAACTTGAGGTATACATATTGAAAGATATAAAATCACTAAACCCATTTTCGAAAAATCGCAATCAACTAAATATCATAAGGCATCTAAATCGTAAGAAATAATATAAATATAAATATAAATAATATAAAATAACCGAAAAAAGTAAGCGTTGAAGAAATATGGCGATCGTTTCTCTATCCGAATATTAGATCTATCTATGGGGACAGTCAATAAATAACCGTAGCGTAACGCTCCGGTGGGCGCTTTTTATTTTATTTCTGCATTCGCAAGTTTTCCTTCCATGTCCCGAGTTTTCGTACTTATGCATACTTTTGAGTAGAAAAATTATATCGATTAAAATAATTTTTTTACTAAACTGTGTGCAATGTGATTGCACACAAAACGATTGATTGCGATTTTTCGAGAATGGGTTTACTGATTTAATATCTTTCAACGTGTTGAAACGTGCGAGCTAGAAGTACATTAGCTCTTGTCTTTGCCTTAAGCCTAATGAGCCTGCTATTTCACCAGCAACCACACCCTTCAAGCCGAAACACACAACGCTGCTTGGCGACTAACTGAATAATTATGAAAGTAGTATTGAATCTAGGTGGCTGTTATCGCGAGATGTACTTATCGCACCCATTAAGGATAGTCCTTTGCAAGGATTGAAGCTATTTATTATTAGAATGGCCACGCATTTTTATTTTAAAGGATAAACATTTATAAAGTTCCAGCTCCTTGAGATTGTACAATCTAAAGATAAAGGTACTAGTTACTGGCTCACAAAAATATCCACATTCTTTTTATTAACTCGGTACTCAGAGATTTAACAATTGACTTTTAATTGACCTTGACATTGTTCGTAGGTGCCGAATTGACAGCCCTCAAAGCTCAGTTGATAGTGGTGGTAGCCTTTTGTGGTGTAGGATGTAGGTTCGATTCCCACCGAGAACAAACTTGTGTAATGAACATTGTTTTCTGTCTGACTGTTTTAAAGTATGTTGCAAGTATATATTGCCAAAAAAGTATGTATAAGACAATCAGGTATTTGGTTTCCACTGTGAAAAAAAAAGTTCTATAAGCTTTGCTTAGTTTGGAGCTAAATAGTACTGTGTGGAATGTACACAAAAAAAAATTGTATAACCGAGAGATAACTTTCAGAAATAGTTTTTTTATATTATCCTTAATTCATGACACGCCATGGGCACCCTACACAAAGGACTCCCGCAAGAAAGAGCTGGGTGGGTGACAATAATGCGTGTGTTCAATTGGAGACCCCATCAATTTGACCCAGTGCTGTAAGTGTTATACTGTGTACTCTTTCAATGGCATTTGTTACTGTACTTTGTATAAAATGTATGTGAAGGTGGTGTTATTTATATAGTTTGACATCCTTCACAGCTCAGTTGGTTCAGCCTTCTGAGCTGTAGGTCGTGGGTTTGATCCCCACACAGAACAAACATTTGTCTGATGAACATAGATGTTTTTTCTCTGTGTGTTATAAAATATTGTGAGTATGTATTTACAAAAAAACAAAAGTATATTAGTATTATATCAGCTATCTGTTTCCCATATCCACATTCCCATAGATATCTCATTGATGTTGAATATTTATTTGTTTATTGTTAATTTATAGTTAATTGGTTAATTTTAATCAATGTTAGTGTTTAGAATAGTGTTAAATTGTATTTAATGGGATTTCTTTTGGCGTAATGCTGTGTAGTTTTGGTAATACAAATCATTAATGGTAATCATGTCAAATTAACAGATTTTCTTTTCGCCACACTCGTTGTTTTATCAGCACCAGTCTACCACCAACTGTGAATATCGCAGGAGACAATTAAGAGTTGCATTAGGGAGAACTACCATGCCTTTTTCTGCCAAACAGCGCTGTAGTGTTCCGGCTTGAAAGGTGGTTGCCAGTGAAATTACAGGCATATGAGGTTTAACATCTGTATGCCTTAAGTTGGAATGGACGCAGGGCAGTGCATCGGTAGGGCACGTTTCTATCGTGCGTGACTAACGAGGCAATGCTATGGTGATGGTTACCACTTAACATCAGGTGGGCCTTCACCTCGTTCCATCAGCTAGTTGTATAAAATAACTTCAATATGCCAAGTGTGTTGTCTATGACAACCCTCATAATATGGATAAAGCTTATGAGGCCCAGCAGTGGGCTCATCCAAGCCAGTTGATGATGATAAAGAACCCTCAAAGTCATCAAAGTATTCCAAAGTCGAGATACATATCAGTACGGTAATCAGGAAACACCGAGCTGTGTAGAGGGCGTGCAGTTCGCATCACAGTGCCCTTTCTCAGCGCGGCGCGTGGGTAGGTCTTGCCGTACATAATACTACATGGAGCTAGGAAGAACAAGTAGAGATTAATGCAAACGCGACCCCATCTCGCCATACCTCTTTTTTTATACAACTATTTGATGGAACAAGCAGATGGCCCACCTGATGTTAAGTGGTAACATCAGCTATAACAAAGCATTGCCTCGTAAGTCACGCACGATAGGAACGTGCCCTACGATGCACTGCCCTGCGTCCATCAACTTGAGGCATACAGATGTTAAGCCTTATGTGCTTGTAATTACACCGGCAACCACACTCTTCAAACCGAAACAGCGTTGCTGCTTGGCGGCAGAAAAAGGCGTGGTGGTAGTACTTCCCCGGACGAGCCCTTCACAAAGAGCTCTACTACTCTTACCTTTGCGGAGGATGGCTCACAGGGGGGTTTTTAGTGGGTTCGAGCCCCACATACCCCGTTCCGTCACCCTCATGGCGGAAGGGAAATGCGACGGCATATTCCCCCCTTAACAAAAAAAAGGAATAAATAGTAGTGCTATTATTTAAGAACAAAGTCGTAGCGACAACAGCAGTAGCGAATAAATGAGTCGTTGATTGTCCGTAAAAAAAACATAAATATTAGTAGACTATCCACACAGCCCTATATTATAAGTTGTAAAAAAAAAAGCCCTATATTACTAATATTCCCCAAACTAAGCAAAGCTTGTAATATGGGAACAAGGTAGCTGATACAATACTTGAATACTTATTTTTTGTAAATATAAATAAAAAAAATTATGTGAACTTTCCACACAACACTATCTAGCCCCAAATTTAGCTAAAGCTTGTAATATGGGAACCAGATAGCTGATATAATACATAACATACTTTTTTTTTTATTTTAAACCCAGAAAGAAAGAAAGAAAACTAGATTTAATCCATCAGAGTGGCAAAGTAAACGGATATTTCAAGGCTGACAGTTTTGCTTATAATATTCTATAAGCTTTTGATTATAAATATTATTTAACTCGTAGCTCGATGTTGAGTGTTCAGAATGTGAACTCAAAATAGGTTCGGTGTATTCTAGATACTCGCACCGACGAAATTGTAGATGACTGATAAATTGCGCGTGCGCAGAATAAGATTTAACGTTAGTGTGGTTCATCAAACAGTAAATTAAAGTTCGATGCATTGCGAGCAGTGTATAGCCCGTTGCGTGTACAACACAAAATAAATAACTAACTGTAATAAAATATATCAGAATCACGTTAGAAATTTCAAAACATGTCGTGGTACATCATCATCATCTCAGCCTGATGTTACCCACTGCTGGGTCAATACCCAGCAGTGGGTAGTATCAATGGTATGGTAATGGTAAGGTCTATACCTTCCTCATGTTTTGCCAGCCTACTCTGTCTTGTGTGTCTCTGGTCCCAGTTTATACATAACTAGCGACCCGCCCCGGCTTCGCACGGTTATTGTGGGTTATCCCTAAGAGATTATGCTTGTATTATGCATATAAACCTTCCTCTTGAATCACTCTTTCTATAAAAAAAAACCTCATCAAAATCCGTTGCGTAGTTTTAAAGATTTAAGCATACCTACATAGGGATATAGGGACTGAGAAAGCGACTTTGTTTTATACTATGTAATGATAGTCATACACATAAAAAATAAAGACAATCTAAAGTTGATGGAGTTTAAAGTACCTTTAAAGTTTCACTAAATAAAGTTTATGATTGTATAGTCTATAAATTTTTCATCGCTACAAAGGTTCGCATTAATGATTAGGACACTTATGGCCAGAGTGTCTCAATTCTTAAAACCTCTGTTTTGATCTCCATATCACGCCAATCAAACAATTACCTCCCTAATTAATTCAACACTTATTACCTATTACCTCAACAATATCAGCCGATTCGTGATGATCTCAAAAGTCCGTGATGGTCGCATTTTCCGCACATCACTCACATCACATCACACGTCAATGTGCTTGACCTTTCTATTAGCTGAACGCAGGTCAGGATTGGACCCCGGGACCCTTAGCACCAGTTACAATAGCATCACGAACGACTCCGTAAAGATTTTTAAAAATCCCAAATGTTA
Source organism: Chloroclysta siterata (assembly GCA_932294275.1). Taxonomy (NCBI): domain Eukaryota; kingdom Metazoa; phylum Arthropoda; class Insecta; order Lepidoptera; family Geometridae; genus Chloroclysta; species Chloroclysta siterata. The sequence continues at coordinate 28,524,752 of OW028590.1, read as the reverse complement.
TTTTCCGAAGGGATTTGAACCCTCCCCTTGATACGGGATCCCACCTGCGTAACGCATAATGATATGTTTTAATAGGTATCTCTGTTTGTTTGTATTGTAGCTGTCCGTTTTGTATTTTGTGTGTATGTCAAATAAATGTATTTTATTTATTTATTTCAGAAACAGTTTAGAACAGAAGAGAAGCTTATGAACAGAAGAGTAGTAGAGCTCTTTGTGTAGGGCTCGTCTGAGGAATGCAGGTCTTGTAGGTTAGAGAGAATACAACAGCGAAAAAAGAAAAGCTTCACGACTCCGGTCTTCAGGCACGGTAGATATCCTTTCAGATATCTTAGTACCAAGCACCCACTCCAGATTCTTTGAGGATGTCTAATAGGGTTGTCAGGGGTATGCCGATGTAATTATAGGCACATGAGGCTTAACATCTGTATTCCTCAAGTTAATGGACGCAGGGCAGTGCATCGGAGGGCACGTTCCTATCGTGCGTGACTTACGTGGCAATGCTTTGTTATAGGTGATTTACCACTTAACATCAGGTGGGCCATCTGCTTGTTCCATCAGCTATTTGTAAAAAAAAAGTTTACGATATTGATTCCCAGATACGGTAGGCACGGTAGGCCTCTAAGATCTTTTAGTAACATGTACCTACCGACTCAAGATGATGTCTTATTTAGCACATTACATATAGCACATACCCACATTTTGTAGTAGTTGGAATTTCATCAGTTATCTGGTAAAAGCTTTGCTTTTGTTTAGGAGTAAATAGCACTGTGTTACAATATCCATGAATACTCCATCGATATATTTAATTTATCTATATCATGGCATCTTGTTCAATCACCATCAATCCACAACAATTACCTACCTACTACATTAATTAAACCACCAAAACCGAAGCTCAGCTTACACTGGTCAAAAGCACGAAGGCCGAACAATGTGGCCTGCGCCGCGCTCGCCTCCCACGATCCCCCGACCCCAGGTCCCATTCACATGGGCACATGGACCCAGACGCATCAATCATACGTGAGGACGGCTCGGTCGGATTGTTTCTTGCAATTTGCCGAGGTTGGAGATCATTGTTGTACTAGCTCGTGACTTTTTATGTAAAGCTCTATTTACACTGGGCACTGCTGATCGTGGTAGATGCCTCAAACTAAGGGAGGCAGTAAACAAGGCAGAGGTTAAAAACAGACAGTAAACAAGGCAGATGCAGAAGGCAGGCACCCAGTCGGTGAGGTCGAGCTGTGGGTGATGATGATGGTTTTTTTTGTGACTCTAAATAAATGTTATGTTTGGACGTACCCTGACTACTTCCCTTAGACGTCCTCAAATAATCTGCAGTTCGTACTTGGTACCAAAAGATGTGTATCTACCGTGCCATGTTGTGACAGTTTTCAGTTTTTTCTATTTACACTGAGCACTGCTGATCGTGGGTGAGATCAGTCGACCCAGCAGTGGGTATCCTCGGGCTGAGGATGATGATGATGATTTCTTGTGACAGAAAATAAAGGTTATTTAATTTTTTTCATTTTAAGGCATGTTGACTTTGTGACCCAAGCTTTTTTGCCCGTCACTGACACTTTGTGCTGTGGCGCACGATGTCAAAATCAAAATCAAACTCAAAACGGTCTTTATTCAGTAAAATCACAAGGATCACTTTGAAACGTCTTATATACTAGGTGAATCTATCGCCAGTTCCTCGCAACCAGGTCCAGGTAGCAGGTAGAAAAGGTGAGCTTAATACTATGAGCATTTTCTACCTGCCAACCTTAAAGGTAGGTAATGATGTTGGCGTATGAATGAATTTTCACCACAATGTTTCGAAAGAACTAGTGTTACGACAAGAAGACGAAGAATACCTACTTTTATACCAACGTATAAAATTTATTAAAACGAACATTGTACAGGTTTATTTTTATATCAAATCTAAAAAACAAAACCAATCCAAGCCGAGATTGCGCATCGCCGTAATGACAGTAATGACAGCTAGATGCGGTATTATGTCAAATTATTTCATACCGATAGGGAAAAGTCAAGGTGACCGATTGTAAGCGAAGCTGTAATGATTGTCTTGTCTTGCTGCGACGAATACCGTGGATATGGTACAAAATTAAGGTGGTTTTTAGTCTTGATATACGTTTGACTGCTATCCCACTTGGTGGAAAGTACAAACTTAAGATTGTAGTCTCGAAACTATTTATTATACTGCCAAACTGGCATAGGAATTTCTGCCATACTATGATAATCCAGGTCTGTAAAACGACTTGAATCTACAGCAGACGGATCATTCAAAATGTTGATCATATTGAATTTGTAATATAGTAATTATAGATCATTTACTTTAAATGCCTGAAGTAGTGGGGCGTTTTCTCTAGGAAGTAAGGATTTCTTCTTATCGTGCCACTAGTTTCTTTCGAAACAGTGTGGTGAAAGATTTTAAGTGCGCCTACTATGCTCATTTTGAGCACTTGACACTTTTTCCGTGAGGTAGAACTTGACAGCATAAATTTACCAATTATATTGCTTCAATATACCGTATCCATAAATAATCATAGTTCACATTTCGTACCTCTTCTGGTCCATTGAAACTATAATAGTGATATAAAAAAACACAATCTCCGGTAAAGCAACTAGATGTGTCCTTAATATTAATGCCGACATTAGCGGTGCGATGTCATTGGTGCGGTGACCATCATTTTACTATATTTTATGTCATCCACATTCTACAAGTCGAGAGCCCTCATAGATCAGTTGCCAGTACTCTCAAACGGTGAAGGAAAACATCGTGAGGAACCGGCATGTCGTAGAACCTAAAAGTTCTATAACATGTGTCAAGTGCTCGAAAGGAGCCTCTTGAGGCGCACTTAAAATCCTTTCAACACACTGTTTCGAAAGAAACTAGTGACACGACAAGAGAGAGAGAAAGACAGCTCAGTTGGTAGAAGCTCTGCCTTCTGTGCTGTAGGTCGTGGGTTTGATCCCCGCTGAGAATAAAACAAAACAAACATTTGTGTAATGTACATTGACGTTTATTCTCTGTTTTAACAAAAAAAGTACATTATGTAAGTAAGTATTTTAATAGCTATCTAGTATCTATCTCTCAAATATTTAGTTTAATGGATTTAGTTTAATGAATGAATTTCCAAAAAATAGCTCAAACAACAATTTAAAAAAAAGCTTTGCTGATTATTTTAAACAGAAAAGCTACATAACTTTGATCACCAGGTAACATAAATTGTTTGAGGATGTCTAAGGGGGTAGTCAGAGGTATGTCCAATTATTACATCTATCGAACACCCAAAGTTTGCAGTAGTTGGTATTCCATACGTGACAGTTTGCAAGCTCATCGCCACTGTTAGAATACTAACTGGTTTCCTCAAGATGTTTTCCTTCACCGATTATGAGCATTGCGCAAACACACTTTTCGAAGAGAAAAATCTATCGGTGTACGACCGGATTCAAACCTTAGGATCAGCTCAAAGACCAATTTTAAAAAGGCTTATTTAGTATTTTATTTATTAAAATCATGGTATACCGATCAGTACCTAACTCATTAACCGATGTACTTGCGGTGTTGCCATGATGTAAGTGTTATGATTCCTCGATTAGACGAGCCTTGATCTGTGGTGGATAGGATTGAGTGATCTATCAGATATCCTTGATAAAGATTGATTCTATAAACTACTCAAATGCCCGCATTTTTTTAATACTTCTTTCTAAATGAGCATTTATAACATAAGGCCCAACTAAGTTAAGTGGGTTACACCTATAACAAAGCATTGCCTCGTAAGTCACGCACGATAAGAACGTGCCCTACGATGCACTGCCCTGCGTCCATCAACTTGAGGCATACAGATGTACAGCCTCATGTGCCTGTAATTTCACCGGCAACCACACTCTTCAAACCGAAACATAGCAACGCTGCTTGGCGGCAGAACTAGGCACGGACGAGCCCTTCACAAAAAGCTCTGCTACTCTTAAGATTACCTACTTGCTGATGGAACAAGAAAATGGCTCGCCTGATGTTAAGAGTGGTTACTCTTAACATCAGGTGATGGTTATAACCCATAACAAACCATTGCCTCGTTAGTCTAGCAAGATAAGAACGAGCCCTTCGATGCACTGCCCTATGTTCATTTTAAGCACATTATCATCTAGTCCCAACCTTAACAAAGCTTGTATTATGGGAACCAGATACCATTTCAGAAGGTTGGTCCTGCCTTTAGGGACTAGCACGCACGTACTTGCTTGGAACATACATATGTGGGGCTACACGCATCAGTACTCACTCAGTGAGAGCACTGGTGGTCTAGTGGTAGCGGCCCCGCCTTTCAATCCTAAGGTCGTGAGTTCAAAACCGGTCGTACACCAATGAGTATTTCTGTCCAAAAAAATTATGTGCACAATGCCAGTACTCTCAAACGGTGAAGGAAAACATCGTGAGGAAACATAGGTCGTAGAACCTAAAAAGTTTTTAAACATGTGTCGAGTGCTCGTAAGGAGCCTCTTGAGGCGCCCTTAAAATCCTTTCACCGCACTGTTTCGAAAGAAACTAGTGACACGACAAGAGAAAAGAAGAGTACTCAGTATCTACATCAGTATATAACATAAAATGTGAAATTATTAACCATATTATGAACTCACGGAAACCCCCTGAAATCGCGTGCAAACAATACCACCAAATACAGCCTATTGTCTCAAAAATCATAAAAAGTTTCTCTAATACCCAACAATCAAAACTTAATAGAGTAAAGACCAAACCACAATAACTTTGCCGTCCAACAAGGTGTCAAAATACCAAAAATACGATCAAATCAACACAAAAAACCGTGTTTTTATTTTTACCGCGCGAAGAACTAACCCGGTAAGCGAGTACTAGTTTTGTACCGTGACATTGCTTGCTATAAAGGGATATAATTGTCTTCGCTATAGAGATTCGTGGAAAATTGATTTGTCTCTGCGTGTTTATGGTCTGTTAATTGTTCTAATAAAATTGTGAAAGCATATTTTGTTTACTCAACACCTGTCACCGTAACTGTACTCCGCAAAACGGACATGGTTTCTTAAAAGTGTAGTAATACAGATTCAAATATTAAAAAAATTAAGGGCCTTGTAGAAGTAGGCACAATTATGCAATAATGATGGAAATAGGCATCATCTTTTATATTTTTACATTATTATCGTCGTCATACATTATCATCATGAACGAAACCTCTGTTCGTGTGTATGTGCGAAAGATCATCCTTCCTTTCAGAGAGAACTATTTGGAGCCTTCACCATTTTTGACGGTTAACCTTTATGAAAATAAGCTTTATAACTTTCGCACTATGAGCATTTCAAGTTTCAAAATAGTATTCAAATAGCAATGACTTATTATTTTTCAGTAAAAACCTTTTCAAGCCGTGATGCATTTCTGTCATTCGCATTATGAAGGTGTTTAGATTATTATATCATCATCATCATCAGCCCAAACAAGTCCGCTGCTGGACATAGGCCTCCCCTATACATTTCTAGGAAGAACGATTCCGAGCCCTCTCCATCCGCCGACTTCCCGCGTTCCTAACAATGTCGTCAGTCCTGACGACATCGGGCGTCCCACGCTTCGTTTTCCTGTTCGTGGTCGCCATTAGAGAACCTTTATTCCCCAACGGTTATCATTATTATATATAAATCGCGTATTACCACATTTTTTTGTATCAAGAAGTACATTAGCACCTTCTTTATTGCTAAATGTCAGGGAGATCTTTTTGTCCACGATTTGGTTGCGGACCAATTGTGTTTTTATTGAGGCAGTAAAGCACAGCAGTAAAGCCTTCGAATGGCCAATTTTGTTGAAAGTTTATAGGAAACAAATCTGAACAACTCACTGTTTAGCGTTTTACGTAATAGCATGTGTAGTATAAGTAAGTCGAATCGCTTTCTGGAGTTGGCAAATGTTATTTCAAATTGTCTTTTGAATATGACTGCGTTGTCGATATTATATACTTTTAATAAATACTTAATACTAAAACGAATACACCGGGAAATGGGCAGCAGCATTTCCAGAGTAAGCACCACCAACACTGCGGTCACCAATCCGCCTGCCAAGCGTGGTGACTATGGCAACCCCCCCCCCCAATGATGAACACGACAGATAGACGGCCCCCAGTCCCCGGCAGTTCCGTTATTCCTGGCACAGGTGGCGGTCATGGTAACGGCGGAACAGGGGGTGCTAAGAATCTCCGGCAGAGACCCAGCTACCACTCCCAACAACGACCCTTGGCCCTGGCAACATATAACGCACGCACGTTGAGGTCTGACGAGAAGTTGATAGAGCTGGAAGAAGTAGTTAGTAAGTTGCGCTGGGATATAATAGGATTATCAGAAGTCCGAAGAGAGGGGGAGGACACGATAATTCTGAATTCCGGCAACTTATTTTACTACCGGGAGGGAGATCGACTGTCCCAGCACGGTGTCGGGTTTCTCGTCCACAAGTCCCTTGTCAACAACATTGTAAAGGTCGAAAGCGTTTCGAGCAGGGTGATATACCTTATACTCAGAATCACCAAACGGTATTCGCTTAAGGTCATACAGGTATACGCCCCTCACTCAAAACGCCCGGACGAGGAAGTGGAGGCTATGTATGATGACATTTCAAATGCCATGCAAGCCTCGAAAACACACTTTACGGTTGTGATGGGGGACTTCAACGCGCGGCTAGGCGTGAGGAACGGCGATGAACTGAGAGTGGGGCAATTTCGATTTGGACAGCGGAACCAACGGGGTCAGCGATTGGCTGACTTTATGGAAAAAGAAGGACTCTTCATGATGAACTCTTTTTTCAAAAAGCGGTCGTCCAGGAAATGGACGTGGCTTCACCCCGGTGGACACAAACGCGAGATAGACTTCATTTTGACGACCAAGAAGCATATATTCAATGATGTCTCTGTGATCAACAGGGTGAAAACCGGAAGTGATCACCGCATGGTAAGAGGCTCATTGAATATCAACGTTAAGCTTGAACGGTCCCGTCTGATGAAGTCTACTCTTCGCCCAAGTCCTGTTCAAATCCAAAACCCCGAGAGCTTTCAGTTGGAACTCGAAAATCGCTTCCAATGCCTCACCGAATGCGAAACTGTGGACGATTTAAACAACGGGCTGGTGGAAATTGTCCAAGATGTTGGGTCTGAGTACTATAAGACTCAGCGCAATAACAGACCCCAAAAACCCTCTGAGCACACTCTGAAACTCCTGGCAGATCGCAGCGAAATGAGACTGCAGTCTTCAGTGGATATGTCGATATACGGCGTGCTCAATAAACAGATCTCCAAGTCCATGCGACACGACTTGCGCCTTTTTAATACAGATTGTATTAAAAAAGCGATAGAGCGCAATAAAGGCTCGAAAGTGTTCGCAAGAGATCTGTCTATTGGGCAAAGTCAGTTGACAAAACTGAAGACTGATAGTGGCAGTATCGTTTCCTCGAAGCCGGAAGTTTTAAGAGAGCTCGAGAAGTTCTATGGACAATTATACACCTCATCGCAAAGTCCTGCTGCAAGCACGACTAGTGATGCAAGAGCCCGTTTAACCCGACACTACACGGAAGATATCCCGGACGTCAGCCTATACGAGATCCGAACGGCTCTCAAGCAGCTTAAGAACAACAAGGCACCGGGAGAAGACGGAATAACGACAGAGCTTCTGAAAGCGGGCGGAACGCCGTTACTTAAAGTCCTTCAGAAGCTATTCAATTCTGTTATCTCCGAGGGTACGACGCCAGAGGCTTGGGGCAGGAGCGTGGTGGTACTTTTCTTTAAGAAAGGTGATAACACCTTCTTAAAGAATTATAGGCCCATCTCGCTGCTGAGCCATGTCTATAAGCTGTTTTCGAGAGTAGTTACCAATCGTCTCGCTCGTAGGTTTGACGACTTCCAGCCTCCCGAACAAGCCGGGTTCCGAAAAGGCTTTAGCACCATAGACCACATCCACACGCTCCGGCAGGTTATACAGAAAACCGAAGAGTATAACCAGCCACTTTGTTTAGCGTTTGTGGACTATGAGAAAGCCTTTGATTCAGTCGAAACCTGGGCAGTCCTAAGGTCACTCCAGCGATGTCAAATTGACTATCGGTATATCGAAGTGTTGAAATGTCTTTACAGTAAAGCCACAATGTCTATCCGACTCCAGGACCAAAGCACGGATCCTATCCAATTGCAAAAAGGGGTGAGACAGGGAGATGTGATTTCTCCGAAACTGTTCACCTCGGCACTGGAGGATGTTTTCAAGCTGCTGTCCTGGAATAGGTATGGCATCAACGTCAATGGCGAATACATCACTCACCTTCGATTTGCCGACGATATAGTCATAATGGCGGAATCGCTGGAAGATCTAGGCACGATGCTCAGAGACCTCGATATTGTCTCCCAACAGGTGGGTCTTAAGATGAACATGAGCAAGACGAAAATCATGTCTAATGCTCATGTCGCACCCGTGCCGGTACATGTTGGGAGCGATATCATCGAAGTTGTAGACCACTATGTGTATCTGGGTCAGACGATCCAACTAGGTAGGTCCAACTTCGATAAAGAGGTCAGCCGACGAATCCAACTCGGATGGGCAGCGTTCGGGAAGTTACGCCACATCTTCTCGTCACAGATACCGCAGAGCCTCAAGACGAAAGTCTTCAACCAGTGTGTGTTGCCAGTGATGACGTACGGAACTGAGACGTGGTCGCTTACTATTGGCCTCATCAACAAGCTCAAAGTCGCTCAGCGGGCTATGGAGAGAGCTATGCTGGGAGTTTCACTACGGGATAGAATCAGAAATGAGGAAATCCGTAGGAGAACCAAAGTAGCCGACATAGCTCGCAGAATCAGCAAGTTGAAGTGGCAATGGGCAGGTCATATAGCTCGAAGGACTGATAACCGTTGGGGAATAAAGGTTCTCGAATGGCGACCACGAACAGGAAAACGAAGCGTGGGACGCCCTCCTACCCGATGGACTGACGACATTGTCAGGATCGCGGGAAGTCGGTGGATGGAGAGGGCTCGGAATCGTTCTTCCTGGAAATTTATAGGGGAGGCCTATGTCCAGCATTGGACTTCTTTAGGCTGATGATGATGAAAACGAATACTAAACTTTTAATTGCCATTGTCAATATAAATAATTTCTCATTTCTATTGACAATGGCAAGATTGGCTGTCATACTATATAAGTAAAACTTACATAAATATTGGTGGACATATTTTTTTTATGATAGAGACAAACGGGCTAACGGCCCACCTGATGTTAAGTGGTCACCGTCGCCCATATACACCAACAACACTTGGGGTGTTGACGTGGACATTCCACACAGCACTATCTAGCCGCAAACTAAGAAAAGCTTGTAATAGGGGAACCAGATAGCTGATATACATAATAAATAATATATAAATACATATAAATAAATAAATGCTATAAATAAATACATACATATCAATAAATATAACACTAATATAATATTTCTTTCAAACAAATCTACTATCCAGACAGAGAACACACATGTGCATCACACAAATATTTGTTTACGTTGGGATCGAACCCACTAGCGCAAAATGCAGAGCCAACTACTAACTGAGCTATGACTAACTAACAACTGACAGATTTGACTAAAAACATTGTAATACGAGTTAGTAATTTGACAGTTATTCCGTTCCGTTATTTTGACAGAAAAGTCTTCTTCTTCTTCTCTCAATTTATGGCTTCTGTCCGTTATTCGACAAACAATCTTGCCAGTGTCAAATGATTTGTATTGAATACTTTTTAGTCAAGTCAGTCCATAGTCAAGTCGGCCGTCATTTTGTTTTAAAGAAAATGGTGGCGGTTTTCTTCAAAACATTGGAAACATTTTCGGTCAAATCAGGATATCACATAATACACTTTCATTTCAAATGTTTACACTTTGTGCTAAGACCTCAAGTAATGTTAGTTAAAATACCACCGAAATTACACAACACAACTCAAAATAACACTAGAAAAACGAATAAAATGAAAAAGCTATGTTGCTTCCAAAAATGTCAGAAAATGAATCGACAGAAAAGTCAGTGAGTGTTAAGTGAACACTGACAAGACTTTTTGTCAAAATAACGGACAAGAGCTATAAATATAAGCGATGAAGAAGAAAATTTACTATAAAATGTGGGTATTATTTATAAAAATGTTTCTTAGCTATGTTTAATTCATTATTGTCATTTATTCGTTGAGATTGCTTAATTATTAAATAAAAACAAATAAATAATTATTAAATTATAATAAAAGAAAGTCCGAAAACGTATTCTGTGCTGTCTTATAAATTTGATTATGTTTACCTTTTTCTGTATGCCTACGCCTCACTAAACTTCAATAATATATTATATTATTACATTTTAAAAGGATCATACAAAAGAGCGGTAGGAACCAAGCCGTAAGTTTGTTGCCTGATCTTCTAGGCTTTGGTCGCGTGGAACTGGCACCTAGAGTCACCTAGCTTTAAGACGTTTCAAAGTGATCCTTGTGATTTTATTGAATAAATACATATTGACTTTGACTTTGACTTTGACTTTGACTTTATTGAATTGACATAATTATAATTATTGAAAGTCACGTGGATTATTAAAAAACTCCTTTGAACCATTTCAGTACGTACCTACTTAGATTATAATCACTACTGTAATTTGTTATATTGAAAAACCAAGGTTGATTTTGAATGAGATAAGTGTACATAGTGCACTTCCTATAATTTACTTATAATGTAACTTATATTACTTTATATTATAACGTACAATCTCCTACATACTAAATTATACAATAAAATCAAATAAACTTACCGAATGCCTTCAAATAAATAAATACTATATAAAATTATTTTATTATTACATGTAAATTCAAATTGAGAAAAAAAAGCTCTGTTAATTTGATCTGATTGCAATTTGCCCAATGTTCAAAGTCAAAGTCAAAGTCAAAATGTATTTATTCAATAAAATCACAAGGATCACTTTGAAACGTCTTAAAGCTAGGTGACTCTAGGTGCCAGTTCCACGCGACCAAAGCCTAGAAGAACAGGCAACAAACTTACGGCTTGGTTCCTACCGTTCTTTTGTATGATCCTTTTACAATGTAATAATATAATATATTATTGAAGTTTAGTGAGGCGTAGGCATACAGAAAAAGGTAAACATAATCAAATTTATAAGACAGCACACGCTACGCCTCAAACTAATAATACCTAATGCATAAATACAATCTATTAAATCAGAGAAAAATAAAAAAAAAACACAAAATAGTAGGTACAGTACAGACATTGCAGACATGTTAGCTGCCGATGGGCAGAGCGACCGGGACATCGGGCCACGCATTTTTATCAACAATATAGCTATCTAAAGTATAATAAGCTTTCCTTATTAGATTATTCTTAATGTACACTTTAAATTTTCTAATAGGAAGCCCAGTGGCACTTTCTGGAAGTTTATTATAGAAGCGAATACCGTTCCCCATAAACGAGCCATTTACCTTTTGAAGTCGAAATTTAGGTATACATAATTTGTTTTTATTTCTAGTGTTAACGTTATGTGCATCACTCTTTTTCTTAAAGCTATCTATGTGTTTATGAGTGTATAATAGATTTTCATAAATATACTGTGAAATTACTGTGAGAATATTAATTTCTTTAAATCGCTCCCTTAATGAGTCACGTGGTTTCATTTTATAAATGGCACGTATCGCCCGTTTTTGAAGTACAAATATACTTTGCATATCAGCAGCTTTCCCCCAGAGCAAAATACCATAAGACATTACACTATGGAAGTAGCTAAAATATACTAGTCTAGCTGTAGCTTCATCTGTAAGCCATCTTATTGTGCATCAATATTAAGTCCTAAAAAAATAGTAGAATTGACAAGGGTAAGTGATTCACCATTTAATTCAATATTGGTTGGTCGTTGAACCACATTTGGCAAAGTAAATTTAATGCATTTCGTTTTCCCAGCATTGAGCAAAAGATTATTAACAGTAAACCAGTTAAGTACTTGCGACAGAGATGCATTAACGTCATCGAAGTTAGTCTTCAATCTGTCGACTTTAAAAATTAAAGAGGTATCGTCAGCAAATAGAACTATTTCACATAAATCTTTTACAAAAGGTGGAAGGTCATTTACGTAAACTAGAAATAAGAAAGGACCCAATATCGAACCCTGAGGCACCCCTATATCGATGACCGATCCAGAAGACCTCTCACCGCCAACATCAACTTTTTGGATTCTATTGGTTAAGTAAGACTGTATAAGATCAATAGCCCGGTTTAGGATGCCGTAGTGTTTAAGTTTAGATAATAAAGTGGCATGACTTACACAGTCAAAAGCTTTGGACAGATCGCAGAATACCCCGATCGCATCTTGTGAGTGTTCTTAAACGGTGAAGGAAAACATCTTGAGGAAACCAGTTGTGTGAGTAACCATTCTTACGGCAGCAATGGGCTTGCAAGCTGACACGTATGGAATACCAACTACGGCAAAGTGTGGCCAAATTTAATGTTAGGACGTATCTCTGACTACCCCCCTCAGACGTTCTCAAGGAACCTGAAGTTCGTAATTGGTACTAAGAGATCGGAGGGGATATCTACCGTGCCTGAGGATCAAAGTCGTGAAGCTGTTTCAGTTTGAAATAAATACTTTTTTTATAATTTCCGAGAGACTAAATTCTCCATCGGTCATCGTCTACACTTGCACAATCAAATTTGAATAAGCTATCAAGTATCAAGCACCAATAACTTTAATAAATTTAATGAGCCGTCTCAACGATCAAGACATTTTTTCTTCCAGACCTTCAATCTATTACCGACCCTATATCTTTCAACCTAGGGTTTAGATTAGTGTAATTTTTGATTGAGCTTTAGTGTATTAATCATTTGCTTGATTGACATCGCTGTGAACATTATAGAACTTTTAGAAAACTCCGCTTGACCTACGATTTGACCTCTTATTTGTAAAATATGTACCTACTCGAGACTATTTAGTTGTGATTGTATGGTGCATTAGAGCTTTGTAGGTAATGAAGGAAATTGTTACTTATTTTACTGATATATAAAATCTTATTTATATTGAATTTATTACGGAGGTTGGTATAAAAAAATTATAAACAAGAATTCCACACAAATCACTGACTTACACAAGTTACCAAAATTACAGGAACTAGAACAAAAAGCTCTTAGAAATGATTAGGGAAAATAAAAAATAGATGTCGTGTTTGGCTCTTTTTTTTAAGGTTCCGTACCCAAAGGATAAAACGGGACCCTATTACTAAGACTCCGCTGTCCGTCTGTCCGTCTGTCACCAGGCTGTATTTAAGGGGGCTACCATACAAAAAACGTGATTTTTTTGCCGTTTTTATAGATAATGGTACGGAACCCTTCGTGCGCGAGTCTGACTCGCACTTGGTCGGTTTTTATGACACATTTATAATCCTCAGGCAAGATAGATCTCACAGTTAATCCAGTACTTACCAAGAACAAGCTCAACATATTTTAGACAGTGGTACGTCCAAATATTACCTAACCTACATTTGGCACATACGTGACAGGTTGCAAGCCCATCACCGATGTTCTCCCTTCGCTGTTTGAGAGCCAGTATTCCGTACATTATATCTTTTTAAAGTATTTATTTATTTATTTGTAGTCAACAACATAATTACTAATATTTACACATTACATTATACAATTATACTACCAATGTCACAGAGCAAACAATAAATTCAATCAAATAAGTAAGTAAGTAATTAAATTTGTTCTTGTATTGTACCAATTTGAATCTTTAATTTATTTCTATGCTTAAAAAAGAAGCAATAATGTTTAAGGCGAAGACAAGAGCTAATGTGACTCTCGCTCGCACGTTTCGACATGTTAAAAGATATAAAATCACTAAACTCATGTTTTCCTACTCAAAAGTTTCCTTTACTAGTTTTCGTACATGAGCAAACTTTTAAGCAGGAAAACTTGTATCGATCAAAATGAATTTTTTTACTAAACTGTATGCAATGTGATTGCACACAGTTTAGTAAAAAAGTTTAATAAAAAAACAAAATGGTTGATTGCGATTTATCGAAAATGAGTTTAGTGATTTTATATCTTTCAACATGTCGAAACGTGCGAGCGAGAAGTTGTTTGATAGTTGTCAGCCCCTTAATATTGTATAATAGGAAACATTTAAAAGGTAGATCAAAATAACAAACCTAAAATGCTTGGTTTGAATCATTAGGACGGCTTTACCTGCACTTCCTAGGTCAAAGTCGTGACCGTCTTAGCCTCAGATAACAATCTTGAACGATATATTAATTAGAAACACGATCATTGTGATTTACATACTATATCGCCATTTATTTTGTTAATTAATAGTTAGAACTGATTCAATTCAGGTTTTTTGTTACAAACATCTGATGTAACATAAATGACTTTTATGATATTAAGTGGTAACTGTTACCTATAACAAAGCATTGCTTCGAAAATCACGCACGATAGGAACGTGCCCTACAATGCACTGCGTACTGCCCTGCGTCCATCCACTTGAGGCATACAGATGTTAACCCTCATGTGCTTGTAATTTCACGGGCAACCACACCCTTCGAACCGAAACAACGCTGCTTGACTGCTAAAATAGACACTATACCTAATGTATTAATAATTATTGTTTATAAAAAAGCGATTTTGTTATTTTTAGCAGTCGCCGTTTAAAAAAGTATTTCTGTAATAGTTTAATTATATCAATCTTTCAATTATTATGTACATAATGGTTTTTTTTATTAATGTACCTACTACAAAAAATGGTGCACGATGTCATAAATAGAATAATAGTGGTAATTTTATCCAGCGCAATATAATCTCGACTCGAGCCACGTAGTTTGTCCTTATTGGGAATCGTACCCACAACCTAGAACACAAATTACTGACCAGTTTGACAAACGGCCGGTTTCTGAAAGCTCGATCAAAACTAATCGGATGTCAAGTTACTCGCCATTTCTGCTATTACATCGAAATAGATAGAGATAGCAAGTGACTTGACATCCGACTAGTTTTAATCGGGCTTTCAGAAACCGGCCGTAAGTCTATCAAAATGTTGACTTTATTATCCAAAACTTTTTTGCTACTCCCAAGCGCAAGTATTTTTGAGTTGTAAAAGCTACTTTTGACTGTGTATGTATTCGTTCAACGTGAAGCTATTTTTGACAGTGACATTTGGCCCGGGCCGACCAAAGCGTACATAAAATGGTCTAAATAGACCAGTAAAGATACCGTGCATTAGTGTAAGTCAATGGAGTAAATCGGTCAGACGCCCACACGGTCGTGTGGCCATAGATTAAGCGGAAAGCTGTGGCGCATTGTATGTAGCTTTGTTGCATCATCATCATCATCCGCAGCCTGACTTAGCCTACAGCTAGGCATAGCCATTCCATGCTCTTGCTATTCTACACGAAGTTTACCCTCATGAGGGTAACCCAAGAGATGGATGCATCCATCTACGGCCTCCAAAGCCAACAATATCGTCGACCCAACGATTTACTATACGTCAGACGCTTCTATTCCAATCAGTCTTCTTCTTCTTAATTAATAACTTTTTGTCACAATTTTGCCAGTGTCCGTTTTAGTCAGCCTCTAACTTAGTTTTAATCAGTTGCAATCGGTTTCTATTTGACAATGGTAAATTTGACGGCTTTGCAGTGACGTTAGCTTTTAGCTGCTAATAATCAAAGTAATCATCGAAAAAAAAACAATTTACATTTAGCTAGCGCCTGGTGACCACTTTCCACTTCTCCAAGATACCTGCTTCCACTCTGATTTTTTAGGTATTGATTAGGTTCAATTTAGCTATATATAAATAGTTTGCAATGGTCTGTGAATAGCTCAACTGTTTCATATGCATGATATGATATGATGTTTCTTGATTGTATTTTTTTCCCTAAACACGGTACCCTCGAACTCTTGATCTCTCAAACAGATGGCGCTTGTACCAGACAAATACCATAAACGCTTTCGCTTCCTCATTTATCGCTAGTACTATAACCATGTATAAGACAAATATCTAAAACGCTCCCGTTATCGCTAGCTCTATGCCCAAACCCTCTGTTAGAAATCGATGTTACAACAGCATCGTATAAACCACCTCTCGAGATGCGTTGACATGCTCTAAAAGCTTACACAAGAGTTATTTCCGATGACCTTTCAACTCCTAATAATATAGATTATGTACGAAACTGTACCGGTGCTGTTGTGGGAACGTTTTTGATTGTGTTTTACGCGATTAAAGTTTACTGCTTATATTATTTTGTTACAGGCATTTTTTAATGCAAAAGCTGGCAGATACCCACCTGGTGGTAAGTGGTCACCGTCACCTAAAACACCAGAGGCGATGCTGATGCGCTGCCGGTCTTTTAAGAAAAGATATACCCGCCTTTTGAAAGACCCGTAATTTTGTCATAACTCCGAGGGAAAACTAGTAAATATTTGAGTGACTTACAACCTGTCACGTATGGAATATCAACTTTTTTATACTACCTGTTGATGGCACAAGTTGCCCACCTGATGTTAAATGGTAAACATCATCTATAACAAAGCATGGCCTGGCTAGTCACTCACAAGGGGAACGTGCCCTTGCACTGCCCTGCATCCATCAAATTGAGGTGTACATAATGTTAAGCCTCATGTGCCTGTAATTTCACTAGCAACCACACTCTTCAAATCAAAACACAGCAACGCTGCTTGGCGGCAGAAAAAGGCGTGGTGGTAGTACTTCCCCGGTACTTCCTTCACAAAGAGCTCTATCACTCTTAAAACCCTTGAAAAACCTCAGAGTTGGTAATTGGTACTAAAACATCTGAGTGGATATCTGCCGTGACTGAGGATCAAATATTTGAGGCTATTTCGGTTATGTTTTGTTTATTATGTAAGCGAACACATTAAAAATAATATTCATTTAAATTAAACGATTTGTGTAATACGTCCAAGAAGATGAGGCCATACGATCAGTTAAAATTAATTGTTATAAAAAATATATAGGTACATAGTTTTTGGGTAGCTGACTGTCTGACAATCAACGTACAGCCTAAGCTACAAACACATACAGCCATATACGCCTAGCAACAAATAAATAACCATATTGAGAGGTGCAGAGGGGTTAGGTTGAAGGGGGTGCTTTAAGATGTAGTTTTTTTTATGGTTAACATTTCTTACTTACTTCTTTTTCGTGACTACTTGAGATGAAACATGCAGATGACCCACCTGATGTTAAATGGAAACTATCACCTAACAAAGCATTTCCTCGCAAGTCACACTCGATAGGAACGTGCCCTACGATGAACTGCCCTGCGTCTATCAACTTGAGGCATACAGACTTGACAGTTATACCTAGAACTGTTTCGAGTCAAAAGTTCAGTTCAATGACAAGGATCACTTTGAAGACAAACACTGCGCGAGCAAAGCTGCAATCAAGACCTAGTCAAGCATAAGCGAACACTTAAGTAAAGTAGGTATGCTTTTGAAGAGTCCACGAATTCAGACATTTAATAAACTAATTGACCAATACGCTCTCCAATACCGGATCTTATAGAACTCATAAAAAAACAGTAACTTAACACGTACTTATGAGTCTTCAATCGCAAAAAATGCCTTCAATTGCTTATTTATGATTTATTTTGCGCCGCGTTATTGTCGAAATATGAAAAAGTAACCTTTATTTTTGATCGTATCATTTTTTGTTGCGTCGGAATTTTGTTTACTAATTAAAGATTTATTTTTGCACCAATGCTTGTCAAGGTTTTATGCGGTGTGAAAAAGTTCATTGAGGTTTTTTCAAAGGTAAATTCAATACGATCGATTTGATGTTGATATTTTGCTTTGATTTTCCTGTAATCTTGTATAAGCAACTTTGGAGACCGAATACCAAATTACCAATATTACATAATAAAATGTAATCGTTATAACTGTACAAACAGATACGCATCAGACTATACAATACACTGCTCGCTTTTATGTTTTTTTGTACACAACTAGCTGATGGAACAAGCAGATGGCCTGCCTGCTGTTAAGTGGTAACCATCACCTATAACAAAGCATTACATCGAAAGTAACGCACCATAGGAACGTGCCCTACGATGCACTGCCTTGCGTCCATCAACTTGAGGCATACAGATGTTAAGGCTCATGTGCCTGTAATTACACCGGCAACCAGACTCTTCAAACCGAAACACAGCAACGCTGCTTGGCGGCAGAAAAAGGCGTGGTGGTAGTACTTCTCTAGACGAGCCCTTGACAAAGAGCTCTACTACTCTTAAACATTCCATTATTTCAGACAACTTAAAAATGTAAATTAAATTAAAAATATGAATTAATTTTAAATTAATTAGCTCGGTTGGTCGGCGCCGTATTTCACGGTATCACGGTGTCTCACAGACACCAACGAAAGCGACTGTAGGGAACACCTTTCGGCCAGAACTCTGCTACTATAAAGGTTCACATGGAGGCCTATCCCATGTAGCGGGTGCAGTCAGACTGCGAATTATAATGATGACTATAAGTCAGCTTATCAATGGTATGTCCATACAAAACAGTTGGCTTGTAAAAAGGATACAATATTTAATATTCCATTCGTGACAGGTTGCAAGCCCATCACCGCTGCTAGTAAGTTCTTACTCTGCTGATGACGTTTTGAGTTCCTCATTCTCTATCATACTAATCTAATCCATAATACCAATTATTATATTGTACGTTAACGTTGCAAACATTGCAAGCCCCAAGATCGCGCCATTTGAAAGCTCCCTCAAGTTAATCTAAACAGTCAAATCCTTAAGATAAAAACGTGCAAAACCCAGTACCCGGCTATCTTAAGCAATATTAATCGTATTTATTCACAAATAAACCATTCTGGTATCAATATCTCACGCCGAGGGCGATATTAGTCTGCGCCTATCGCTCGTGTCGTGATGATGAAACGGTAACACAGACCACCCATTTGCGGCCGACGCACCGGCCCTGTTCGACGTACAGTGGTACATTAGTGTGGACATGCCGGGATTCGATATCATCAGCGATTTGTCCGCAATAGCAAAGCTTTTATTTCTCTCTGTCTCTGTGTTATCATAAGTATGTATTTACAAAAAAAAGTACTTATACTATATCAGCTCTGGTTTCCATAGTTAAAGGTTTACTTAGTTTGGGGCTAGATAGTGCTGTGTGGGATGTCTACCAATATTTATTCATTTATTTATTTACTAGAGGAAGTGTTTTATAGTCTACTATAAAACATTGAAATATTACTTCCTAAATAAATGATAAACAGAAAAAAAAAAGCTGAAACAGTTTCATGATTTTCATACCCATCAGTCGCGGCAGATATTTCAGATCTTCAGATCTCTTAGTATTTAGTAGTTAGTATTCTTCGTGTTTAGTCTTAGTTTCTATATCTTAGTGTTTAGTACTTAGTATTTAGTCATAAACTTAAGACTTTTTGAGTCTGTCTGAGAGGGGTAGTCAGAGTTAATACGTTACGAATACGATACGTACACATATCACATTTGGGATATACCTACATTATGCAGTAGTTGGTACTCCATACGTGACAGGTTGCAAGCCCATCGCCGCTGTTGGAATACAGGATTCCTCACGATGTCTTCATTCACCGTTTGAGCACTGGCATTAATTTTATTTGAGGAAATAATCCATTGGTGCGCGAGAGGATTTGAACCCACATATTGTAGGTAGGTTGGGCTATAATCAGCAGTGGACGTCCAATAACTGAGTGTAAAATTAACTACAAAGCTATGCGAAGTAGACGTGATATAGAGATCATGATATTAGTATCTTGATATTAAATATTGCTTATCCACACTAAGCGATCACCTGCTCCCATGTATATCATTGTAATTGGATTAAACGATTTCTTTCTGTCATTGTTTCTGCGTCCATTGTTCAAGGTTTTTGTCTGTTTGTTTGGAACAGCTCGTGTGCTAATAAGGTTTAATGTGATTCAATAACTCATTGAGATACGGCTGATGCAGTGTGTTTATAACCAATATTGTGTTTTTTAGGGTTCCTGTGGCAACTGGCAATGTTGGAACCCTTTTTCGAGGAATGTTTGATTGTTCAAATAACGTTCTACCCGTAGCTTAGATAAAAGTTTTTTCAAAGCTATGATGATAACTATATTATACTATTTTATTGAATAAATATCACTCAAGCTTGCCTGTTTTACCAAAGCTCTGAACTAAAAGATTGAGATTGAACTAACTCCACATCGAAAATACACTCAAAGAAATTCACCGAACCGTAGACCAAGGGCCATAATTATGAAGGCTTATGTGATCAAGGGATTTATGGCATTCCTGATGTTAAGTGGTAACCATAACCTACGATGCACTGCCCTGCGTTCATCAACTTAAGGCATACAGATGTTAAACTCATGTGCCTGTAATTTCACCGGCAACCACACTCTTAAAATAAAACGCAGCAACGCTGCTTAGCGGCAGAAATAGTACTTCCCCGGACGAGTCTTCAAAAAAAGGTTTACTGCTCTCAAATAAGGCCCTGCTTTTGTCGTCTGCAAAATCAAGCTTTAAACTATAAAGATATTAACGTATGACTCCATAACCTTAGAGTAGATCAAGATAAAGTAAAACATCACTGTTACAAAACATGGCCGTGCTTACATCTGCCCCACGAGATAAATATCGTACAATTATGTTATATTGTGGAAACATTCGCGGTCGGTTGGACTGTGGGGTAGGTCATGGGTGAGATACAGGGGGATCCCAAAGGTTACATAGTACAGATTTTAAAACAAAGTGAAGGAGGTCCAGCGGACGGGACGTGGACCGACCAGATTGTAAATAGGTATGTCGTGGGAAGATTACATTTTATCTTGTAAATATTATTTTCTCGTAGTTACACTTGTGCTAGCTGGTGGCTTACTTTAAGAGTAAGCACAGTATTAGTATTGTTAAATTATTTTGTAAGAAATGTGTATTACGCACTGGAAGCCCTGAATAAATATACATAGGGTTTTTTTATGCAACTAGCTGATGGAACAAACAGATGACCTACCTTATGTTAAGTGGAAACCATCCCCTATAACAAAGCATTTCCTCGCAAGTCACGCACTATAGGAACATGCCCTACGAGGCACTGCCCTGCGTCTATCAATTTGAGGCAAACCTTCAGATGCTAAGCCTCATGTGCCTGTTATTTCATTGGCAACCACACTCTTCAACTAAAATACAGCAACGCTGCTTGGCGGCAGAAAAGGGCATAGTGGTAGAATTTCTCTGGACGAGCCCTTCACAAAGAGCTCTACTATTAGGTATAAGAATATTGCTAGATTTTATTTTAAAGAATGGAACACCCTATACCCCAACCGTTTTTCAACAGTTTAGTCACAGAGTGCACAGTGCGGCAAGAACAGTAAGCTATAAATCGTGCGTCTCTGCAGGCAGCCATTGTCGTTGTATTGAGGAGCGCATTGTTGGTAGCACTTCGATTTTGCTCGGATTTGTTGCACTGTGGTGAAATATGGGAGGGATAGCGATAATAATACAGTGTAGATAAAGTTAAAAAAATATGTGTCATAGAACTAAGTTATACGTTCAAATCCAAATTTTAAAGGCTCAATATTGTTGTAAAAGCTGGACTAATTTGGATGAAACTTATACATCACACGCCTCAAAACGAAATTTCATCCACACCATCTGGATTGCTCATTCTCCTCAACCACTCGTTTTTCACGAGCGTCTTTATTTGTACAAGGAAGTTGTGGACGGACTCCGTCTTACGTTTTCCCTCGTTACGACATGGGGTCCTTCAAAAGGGTTTATCTCTTCTTGAAAAGCCGGCAGCGCATCAGCAACGCCTCTGGTGGTGCAGGTGTCTATGGGCGAGGGTGACCACTTTCCATCAGCTTAGTAGGCTCGTCTGCCAGATTTGCCATAAAAAATATAGTTGACCTTGAACTGGTATCATCTTCCTCCTGAAAATTTTATCAGCTGGACATCAAACCTTTACATTTCCATGATAAATGATACTACAGACGGTTACGATAGACGGAACTGATTATGGTTGTATTTTGGGGGTAGTCAGAAGCTTAACCAAACGTTAGTTTTGGCACATGCATAAATTCTGTAATAGTTAGTGTAGAATAGAATAGAATAAGTTTATTTGAAGTAAAAAAAAACTTGAAAAAACTATTAAAGAATGGGTAAATTACATCTTGCGTGGTTACCGGTGTAATTACAGGCACATGAGGCTTTAGTTATGCCTCAAGTTGATGGACGCAGGGCAGTGCATCGTAGGTCGCGTGCGTGACTGACGAGGCAATGCTTTGATATAGGTGATGGTTACCATTTATCAGGTGGGCCATCTGCTTGTTCCACCAGCTAGTGGTATAAAAAAAACGAATATGACGACGAAATAGGTACCAAGCATTTGCTACAGGGGCACAGTAGCCTTTGCAGCGCTGGTTTACTTGTGTACTCTTCATTTTCTGGATCACAAGTCAAGCACGAACGGAATTTGAACCCTAGAATAGCTTCTAGCTCGCTACAACCTTTACCTTACAAACCCTACATACCTACTCGTAGCGGGTTCGATTCTGCTAAGATCCATTGAGCAACAATGCTGCTTCGTTAGCATGCGCTTGCGCACTTATGTGCTTTCTTACGCAGGGTACGCCTCGGTGCGTTTTACAACGCACTGAAGTTTATGTCACCGTTTGACATCTGTCAAGATGGCGGGCGCTTAAAAAGTTTTTTCTAGATATTCAAAGCATCACTCGTTTCTGACGGTGGTTTGACTTCTGTGGTGCCTACCTGGTTAATAGGTAGATTATATTTAAATTCTAGGTTTAAAACTATATAACTATGATAAATTCATCCAAATCATTGAATATTTGTTTTTCTCAGTTTTTACTTATTCTGTACCTACCTACTCTTGTTTTTATTCATATCCCCTTCTACCTGTTAGTATAAAACATTCAAGATAACTCAAGATTCATCGAGGATGTCTCAGGGTTGAAAGGGTAATCAGAGCTACGTCCAAATTTACAATATACATTTGGGATTATCCACATTTTGTAGTAGTTGGTATTCCGTGATTAAGTCCATCGCCGCTGTAAAAATACTTATATTAGATTCATTTCGATGTTTTTCTTCACCGTTTGAGAGTACTGGTATTACACATAAATTACTGACAATTAGAGTCTTCTTTTCTCCCCTTGTGAGGCAGAAGAGGGTAGTGCCTCGATATGACATCTTTACCCTGGCTTTGAAGTCGCCTTTCGGCGGTATATTACTGATACTGATGCACTACTGGATTCGAAACCACGGCACTACTCTTACAAGGCCAACCTTGGCCCAGCAAGAATTTACTTTAGTATAATATTTACATAATATTCATATTTTCAATGACTAATCTCCTTAACACGCAATGTTTGTTTACTGAGAGTTTATATTCAAATCAATCAATATGGCCAAGCACGAAGGACCTTTGCTAGACTGTTGCAAATCGTTATAAATTAGAATTATCTAAGACCTTGCAGCTTCATAGTCGCTTATTCGGATCTAAAATAAATTAAAAAAACTGTAAAAACTATTGTGATAGATACTTAGATACATTTCGATTATTGGAATCAAAACTCGAAATGGTCATTATTCGGTTCGACCAAACGGATCACATTGAAACTTCTTAAAAATAGGTGATTCTAGCGCTAGTTCCTCACGAGCAAAACCTTAGAAGAATAGAGAAGACGTAAGCTTTAAAAGGCATTTCATGAATAAAAAACGAAAATGAAATCGAAATGTCTAAAGTTATAGAACAAGCTTTGCCATGGCGTGTGGACCCCCAGTTTGAGTTTATAAGATTACAGGTATAATGTTACACATAATATTTGAAATCATTTTCAAGGTACAAAGAAATTTAAAGAAGCTATGATTTAAACAAATTCAAGTAAGTAAGGGTAGCCAGGTACTAAAAGTCGATGGGTGTCTATTAAACTCTTATTTAAGACCCCGGATCCAATTGTCAATAGATTTGTCGAGCCCCGCAATAATATACGACTCTTAAATCGGGCGATTGTTACACTTTTGAAGCAAACGTTAATTTATTAGGTAATTCAAATGCTTTCAATACAAAATCTCCACAATGACAAATGCACTCTATTCCAAAGAATATAGAGTTCATTTTACTTTGATTTGTGGGAAATGGGATGTGTTTGACGTTTAAAAGTGTTTTTTTAATTTGAAATAGGAACATCACGGCTCATAAATAAAATTAAACAGAAAATGCCCTACAAAACGGCTGCTACCCTAGTTACCCCATAATAGGGAGGGTAAAAATATTTTGACATTTTATTAAGTCCCCTGTCAATGATGTTCCTTTGATCTAGAAGCGTCAATTGCTTTTTGATATTGTCAAAGAGACCGCGATGTTTTTTTTTCGGCTTAATCTTTTAATGTTTTCAAGGAATCTGATTCTGCTTCTAAAATATTCTTGGTAAGGTAAGCATAATCAATTTAATAGTTAAAGCAGTATTCTCTATCACTTGTCGTGTCACTAGTTTCGGTCACCACACGAAACAGTGTGGTGACAGGATTTTAAGTGCGCCTCGAGGGGCCCTTTCGAGCACTTGACACATGTTATAGAACTTTTTAGGTTCTACAAAATGCCGGTTACCTTCACCGTTTGAGAGTACTGGCATTGTGCACATACATTTTTGAACAGAAAAACTCATTGGTGCA
Source organism: Chloroclysta siterata (assembly GCA_932294275.1). Taxonomy (NCBI): domain Eukaryota; kingdom Metazoa; phylum Arthropoda; class Insecta; order Lepidoptera; family Geometridae; genus Chloroclysta; species Chloroclysta siterata. Next base: position 28,499,999 of record OW028590.1, on the reverse strand, counting down.
CGACCGGTTTCGAACCCACGACCTGAGGATCGGAAGGTGGGACCACTACCATTAGGCCACTAGTGGTCTAATGGTAGTGCTCTCAAAGCTGTATTGAAAATGTATAATTATCTCGTTACATTAAAACATGGTGGGGCTGAGGTTATGTAGGTATTTATTTTTTACATCATCTTAATCAACCTGATAAACTCCACTGCTGGACATTATTTATAGCAAAATCTATATCGTCCTTCCTGACTATAGACATATTTACAGGATTTGACTGAGATATTTTTCCAGGAAGAACGATTTTGAGGATTTTGAACACCAACTTTCCTCAATCTCCACAACGTTATCGGTCCATCGGGTGTTGGGCGTCCTACGCTTCGTCTTCTGGTTTGTATTAATATTTATTAAACGTGTATTTCACTTTCATTTTTTTTTGCAAATAACAATTATCTCGGCTATCTTCTATATCTATAAAATCAATGCCACTTTTCGTTGTAATTTTATAACTCAAGAACGGGCTCACCTATCCAAACCAAATGTTTAGGCTTTGATCGGACTATTTAGTAGATGGTTTATGTGAAGTTTGCACAAAATCGGTAGAGCTTTTAATATCACATTTTTTGGAACAATTATTTTATGGGATGAGTGTACAATGGCGAATAAAAAATCACTAGAAGCATTTAATCGAACTATGCAAGATTTACGTGGTAATCAACAGCTTTTTAAAATAGCTAGGAATTAATAAAATATTTTTTTTGAATAAATGAATTTGATGTTCGTATTTTGTTTCACTTTATACGTAGCGAAGCACGTAACGGGCCGCTAGTTGGTATTAAATTTCACTGTAGATTATACTAATCTAACGGGTAGCTGTAATACGTTTATCCTTGTGATTATTTGACCTCTACTTACAACAAATTGCAAGCAATAATGATTTTATTTAAGCCAAAAAGGTCATCTTCTTCTTTGATAATGAACGCTAAACATTATTCTACATACCTTTAAAACTACGCCATTCCTACCCTTAGTTTTGCGACAATGTCACATTCACAAAACATTTTTCTCTACCACATAAATAAATCTTAACACATCGTCGACTTTCAATACAAAATCAGAATTAATGTTACACAAAAGCCATGATTTGTAGCAAGCAAACTGGGTATATTGAACCCCATAAAAAAGGTACGTAGATAATGTGTTATGGTAGAAAAAAGCTATTATTTATGGCGACTTATGGGAGATCGAAATCTGAAGAACAACATGAGTCATAAATTATAAAATTTTGTCAACAAGTTTTATATAAAATAATAATTGGTAGCTTTGTATATCATCATCATCATCAGCCCGAAGAAGTCCACTGGTAGACGTAGGCTTCCCTTGGACATTTCCAGAGCGAACGGTTCTGAGGAGTCTCATCCACCAACTTCCCGTGATCTTCGTGATGTCGTCGATCCATTAGATAGGAGGGCAACTCACGCGTTGTATATTTTTATTTATTTTATTTATTTATCATCATTATCCTTACCCTATAATCTATACAGGCTAACCTAATACAATAGAGTAAATATATAGAGATATAGAGTACTAAACAATCCAATTATTAACATATTAAATCATACATAACATAACAATCGTAATAACATAAAAAAATAACATAAAAATAAAAATTATCAATTATATTCTAAAATATGCAAAGAAGTCTATGCGAATTCGCTCAAAGAACACTGAAAAACATCAATACTCTCTGCTACCAGATTTAGCGTCCGAATGGTCCGTGTCAGGGGTGCCTTATTATGAAGTATTAATGCCAGGGTGTTTTTTTTTTTTTTTTTTTTTAAGCTCACTTATTAACTAAATTGAAGATCTGTATGCCTTGTGCATCAGATATATTCTTTAGTTTTAATAGTACCTAGTAGAGTTCTTTGTGAAGGGCTCGTCCGGGGAAGAAATACCACCATGCCTATTTCTACCGCCAAGCATCGCAGCGTTGTTGTGTTTTGGTTTAAAGGGTGTTGGTGACATTACAGGAAGCTTAGAGCTGGTTTCACCATGCTCTGTTAGTTACTAATGATTAACAGGCCGTTAAATCTAACCTTAGATGTCAAACACGTACATTTTGACATATTTAACGGCCCTTTAATCCTTTAATCTAACAGAGTATGGTGAAATCAGCTCTTAACATCTGTAATCTGCATGCCTAAGTTGATGGACGTAGGGCAGTGTATCGTAGAGCATGGTTTTTTGCGCGTGACTTGCTAGGCAAAGCTTTGTTATAGATGATGATTACTTCTAAGCATCAAGCCCATCTGCCTGTTTTATCAGCAAGTAGAATAAATACGTAGGTCCTACACAAAGGTCACAAACCAAGCATAGGAACCAAGCCGTAAGTTTGTTGCCTGTTCTTCTAGGCTTTGGTCGCGTGGAACTGGCACCTAGAATCACGTAAGCTTTAAAACGTTTCGAAGTGGTCCTTGTGATTTTATCGAATAAATACCTTTTGACTTTGACCCTCAGCAATGTAGATATCAAGATATAAGATATTTTATTTTTGAATCGTTGATTATCTTTATTATCTGTGTACTCATAAGTTAAAATTACTTATAATTTTGACTACGGTATACCTTTTGTATATTTTTTTAACACTATCCATATTATTCTATTTGTTTCTATTTAATATTGTTTCATGGTTGTTTGTTTAATTATTTTAATTTTCCTGTACATATATCTGTATGACTTTGTATGTGTGCCTAATTCGACGCGTTTTATAACTTTTGGGCGCTGTGCTTTGTCACAATTTGAACTTACAGCCTTTTTTCAGCGCCTTTACAGCCTTTGCAGCTACAGTTTATAAGTAAATAAAATTAAATAAGTCAGTTGACAAACTAGAGCACGTCGAATTTTACATCCACAGCAAGTTTACTTGTCGAATTATGTTAATGTACACCGATAGCTAACGATACTATTGTACGTACCACTATTGTCATGCTATGACTAACTACGACTTACCGAATTCATTTACTGCCAAAGATTAGAAGAGTTGAGATAGGATATTAATTTATCCTCACTTTTTAAAAACAGTATGTAAGTATTTTACCAGCTATCTGGTTCCCATATTACAAGCTTTGCTTAGTTTGGGGCTAGGTAGTGCTGTGTGGAAAGTCCACCAATATTTAATTATTTTTTTCCGGTTAATATTATTAGCTTCCACACGCGGCTTCGCTAGCATTCTAGTACTAATCATAATCATAATCTTTATTACTCGTTTGAAATAACTTTACTAGATAAGTTGCACTGAATAATCAATACAAAAATCTTTCAAATTCTGATGACTGATTAGTAATTTCTAACGTTAATATTTGGATGATTAAGGCAAAAGATAGAGACGCTTGGAGCAAAATGAAGGAGGCCTTTACTCGTTGAGAGGTCCTTATAAATTAACATTAGGTACTTATAGTTTTATACAAATTCTATTAATAATGCATGTTTTAATTTAAGTAAAGGAATTCAATAATAATAATGTAAATATATTTCATAAATATAATCAAAAATCTTATCTAAAAATATATCGTAATTTAATTTAATTGTATTCATTTATTGAATTATACCAAATGACTATATCAAATTTTGTTAATATTTTATTTTAGTTAATAAGGAAACAAAAGAGGTTTATTATTCATATTGGAAGGGGTTTAAGGCCCTTTATTGAATTTGGGTTTGTGCGTTTTTGATACCCAATCCCGGGAACTTTCCGGGATACAAATACGTGGTGACGATTTCGTGGTGCTGTTTTCAATAAACATCATTATCATAACTAATACCTAAAGCTGGAGACCTTTAGAACTTATTATAACAATTTGTCCCTTCTCCATAAACTTATCTCCAATTCCACACCTCATTACAAATTCTCTATTAATAATTTATCTGGAGCCGGCGTGGGCGCGACTAGACAATGCAATGTACCGATTTTATTGAAGCCTCACAATTGGGCAACCTCCGCCATTGTTGATGGGACTTTGACAACTCCATAGAGGCTGTGACTTGGATTCTAATGATTTAGGTTATTACAGACCTACAGTACAGACTATAAACTATAAAATTATTTTTGTACTACAGTTATACAATAAATAATTTCTGATTTCAGGCTCCTCTCCATCCAAAGCTTGTCTGGAAGAGATCGCTTTTTAGCGATAAGACCGCCCATTGTACATTTTGTTTTTCTATAATTGTTATAATTTGTCCTATTTTGTTAGTTTGTAAGGTGTGCAATAAATAATTCTCATTCATTCATTCATTCATTCATTCATTCATTCAGGCAGCGGAGAAAGTAGATTCAGTCTTGTCCATCTTCCTTCTTGTATCTCTTCCATACCTACAGTTTTGTGTATTCTAGAATGTCCGATAGATAGACTTCGACAGGCTGATGATAAGATGATCGCGCGATCGTTCATCGACTAAATTTGGTTTACTACTACTATTTAACCCGTTGGCACCCACTGCTGGGTATAGGTCTCCCCTCTATTACGCCACTCTTTCCGGTCCTGTGCCAGTCGTATCCACTGTGGTCCGACCACTCCGACGATGTCATCCGACCAACGGGCTGGTGGTCTGCCTCGCGGTCGTCGTGCATCCCTTGGCCACCATTCCGTTACCGACTTAGTCCATCGCCCGTCTTCCCTTCTAGCCAAGTGTCCCGCCCAGCTCCACTTCAGGTGTGCGATCCTCATACCTACGTCTACGACTTTTGTGCGGCGTCGTATATCCACGTTGGGTATGATGGCAAGTAGAGAGATCCCGAGCATGGCACGCTCCATTGCTCTTTGCGCTACGCGTATTTTCTGCATGTTTTCCTTTGTGAGCGGCCATGTCTCGGATCCGTAAGTAAGAAAGGGCAGGACGCATTGATTGAACACCTTGGTCTTCAGGTTTTGTGGGATTTTAGATCGAAGAACGTCTTCTAAATTGCTGAAGGCAGCCCACCCAAGTTTTATTTTCTATTACATATGTATTTAATTAATATTATGAATAATATTATATGTTAATACTAACTTATTAAACACCCAAAATGTTTAAGTTCAACCCGAATAAAAAAACCTATCATCCGATGTAGAATATCAAATGTTTTTTCTTTTTTACTTGGTTTTCCAGTAAGTTAGTCCAGTAGTAAAGACCTCCAGCCAAAACCTACTACATAACTAATAACACACGCAACGATTGTCTCGCGATTCGCGTCGGTATCGAGATTGATCGATATAGTCCGACCGATTGAATCGATTGATCGATTTCGGGCGAAGATGATTTATTTATGGTAATACCGAATGATGAAGCGATCGCATTCGAATTATTTATTTGAATAAGTGAGAGCTTTTTTTCTTTTGAATTAGAAAGTGATTATTGATATGTGATTCTGCACAAAGCTGAGTAACGACAAATTTTGTTGTCTCAACCAATATTGTTCTTTTTATTTCACCTATATACGTATAAAATAAAAGATTCGAAAACTATTGTTTTATTTTTTAATATTTTTGATTTGATTTAATATCTACGTTGCAGGATGTTTATAAAAACTATTTGTCACTTTAAAAGTTAAGTCAATCAGTATTATAGCTTATATGGTTATCTGATGTTAAGTGGTAACCCTCACCTATAAACAAAGTGATGCCTTGTTTAAATTTAAATTGGTGCAGCCGTTACGGTGTGTCATAGATTTAACATCCATTTTCATATCAGTTTAATTAATTGAACTTTGAAAACATACATTTATAACAATTTTCTTGTGGTGTCACTAGTTTTTTTCGAAACAGTGTTGTGAAAGGATTTTTATTGCGCCTCGAAGAGGCTCCTTTGTTTTAGAGCTTTTGAGGCTCTACGACATGTTGGTTTACTCACGATGTTTTCCTTCATCGTTTGAGAGTAGTGGCACAGTGTTCATACATTTTTAGTGGGTCAGTCACCTACCTCATGGACCGACTACATCGTGAGGATCAAGGAAGTCGGTGGATGGAGTCTCTGGAATCGTTCTTTCTGGAAATATATAGGGCAGGCCTATGTCCAGCAGTGGACTTCTCCAAGCTGATAATGATGATAAGTAGATAAACTTATTAAAGCGAAACTCGTGGTCATATACGGGCGCTTTATGACAGCAACCGCTACTTTGGAAGCGATGCAACCAGACTCGAAATCTCGATCTTTGACACATACGATTTATCCTCTCCATCAGCATTCCACCGATCATCGACATTACGAGTTACATACACTGCCATAAAGGCAGGTCGCGGCACAGCGACTTCGCGACTATGCGACCTCGTGAGTACGCGACTACTCCAACCAAAGCAATGGAACTTTATGAGAATAAGGCTGGATCCGACCAAACCTTAGCCTGATAAAAAAAACAATAACTCTTTTTATTCGTAAACAAAATAATAAGTATGTAATAGGTACGATATTATACATCCTGATGTTAGGTGGTCTCTCTCTCTTGCCGTGTCACTAGTTTCTTTCGAAACAGTGTGGTGAAAGGATTATTAAGTGCGCCTTAAGAGGCTCCTTTCGAGCACTTGATACATGTTATGTTAGGTGGTAACCACCACCTATAACAAAGCATTGCCTCGCAAGTCACGCATGATTGAACGTGCACTGCTATGCGTCCTTCAACTTGATACATACAGTATTGTTAAGCCTGGTAATTTCACCGGCACTCACACCCTTCAAACCGGAACACAGCAACACTGTTTGGCGGCAGAAATAGGCCCATGCCTATACCACCATTACCACTATTTAATAATAAAATAAAGTAAATAATCCTAAGTATCATTAACATATGTCTATAGTGTCATAATTTTAAGTCTTGCGTAAATCGTAATAAGTTCAGTAGGTACATACCTACTAGTTTATATCTTATCGCTTTCATAGAACGGGGGCTTAATCAAAATATTTCGATATCGTAACCCGAATACAAAATATCGATTACAGATATAAAATATAATACTTATCGATATGGATCGAATCGAATACCTGTTTAAATTAATGATCGATACTTACACAATCGAGTAATGAAGATGGCATCCGATTATCATAATGCCAAGAGAGAGTTCGCCTTTTGCGCAGACAAAAATAATTATCCGTGAAATTGTTTATACGCCGTTTTGTAAGTTATTGTATGTGTTTACCGCGCTTTAAATGTTATGTAAGCTTTAAATTATTAAATTAAATTATACTTTTTAAAGATAATACGTTGGAGAAATAAAAAATGGCGCTTACGTCTATGACATAAGATTGCGAATTGGGGTCACCATTTTTATTGCCTAAAAAAGTACACTTCTGTTTGAAAGTTATTATTCCACTTGCTGGATCAAAGTCAAACTCAAAAGGTATTTCAATTGAATCACAAGGATCACATTAAATCGTCTTTAAGGTGAATCTAGGAGCCAGTTCCTCGCGACTAAGCCTAGAAGAACAGGCAACAAACTTCAAGCCGATACCAATGAGACAAATCAGGCTACGGATGATGATGATGATGATTACAATTTGAATCAAATAAATTTAATAATCATTACAGCTGACAGCCCTCACAGTTCAGTTGGTTGTAGCTCTGCCTTCTGCGCTGAAGGCCGTGGGTTCGATCCCTGCTGACAACAAATATTTGTGTGATGAACATAGATGTTTGTTCTCGGTCTAGGTATATGATATTATACGTATTTATATATAAGTATATCAGCTATCTAGTTCCCATATTACAAGCTTTGCTTAGTTTGGGGCTAGATAGTGCGGTGTGGAAAGTCCACCAATATTTATTTATTATTTACAAGCTGGTGCCCGCGACTTCGTCTGCGCAGGATTAGTCACACAATATCTTTATAAATTGTAGCCTATGTGTTATTATAAATAAATAAATATTGTAAAGTTTCATTAAAATCCATTCAGCAGTTTTTACGTGAAAGAGTAACAAACATCCATCCATCCATCCATCCATCCATGCTTACAAACTTTCGCGTTTATAATATTAGTAGGATTATTTTTTTCTAAAGATCCGGCCGCTTTTCAGTTTGCATACAAATGTTTTTAAATATTTCCGAAAACTTTCGATTCTCACTCCATAAACTTTACCATTGTTGTAAAGTTTAAGCAATTTGCAATAAATTCGTATCTCAAGAACCGCTGTAATGGCTACATGGTCCATTATTGGCCATACATTGGCCCATTATGGCCCAAATTGGCTGTATTAACAAGTGAATCGATCCAATTTAGCATAAAATTAACACGTTTTAGTAACTAACACTTTAATAAATATTCAGTTACTATTGAACTCGATTAAATTAAACGGTATAAGAATATTCATAACAAAATTGGTTCTTATTTCTCGTTCCCAGGTGAACGAAGCAACGTTCGCTAAGAAAAGCAAGCAGATTTTTATAAGCTTTTTGTACTTATAGAGGGATATTAATTCTGAATTGAAGATCAAAAAGGATCACTTTGAATCATCGTTATTATGAACTATGTGAAGTGCAGGCGTCAGTTCCATGCGACTAAATCTAGAAGATCTGCCGAGGAACTTTCTGGTCTCATAGCTAAGTCAGCTTTGTCTTTCGCGCTGTAGGTAGGTTGCGGGTTCGATTCCCACCAGCCAGTTAAAAGTGGTTACCATCGCCCACTTATCTATAATCTAGTTAATCAAAGTAAAAAATAGTCATCTAACGGCCGGTTTCTGAAAGCTCGGTCAAACGTTATCAGATGTTAAATCACTCGCCATTTCAGCTATTACACCGAATTAGATAGAGACAGCAAGTGACTTGAAATCCGATTAATATTGATCGAGCTTTCAGAAACCGGCCGTCAATGTCTACTAACAAATTCAGAGGCTTTTTGTCAGTGCGTTGCCTTTTTTTGGAGCTCGATGGCGTTTTGTGAAATTAATTCGTAAAAAGTGAAAATTATTAATATATTAAAGGTTAGTCCCGTTGCCCACAAAGAAAAAATCAACGGCGGTTTTTATCAAACCCAGACCCTCACCACATCGTATAATTCACACGAAATTACGAGTAAATTCAAAAAAACACCGTCATTTAGACAACTAGGTCGATCGAACCTTCCGTACATCATCAACTTGGTGTTATAAATTACAGATCACAAAGGTGGCACAGTATTCATCTGTGCAGTACGTCAACTTACCTTAAACATACATTGAATTGGATTGATTGTATCCAACGGTATCTAGTTGTTAGATTACTGCCTGATAAAAAAACAATAACTCTTTTTATTCGTAAACAAAATAATTAGTATGTAATAGGTACGATATTATACAGCCTGATGTTAGATGGTCTCTCTCTCTTGCCGTGTCACTAATTTCTTTCGATACAGTGTGGTGAAAGCATTTTGAGTGCGCCTCAAGAGGCTCCTTTCAAGTGCTTGACACAATGTTATAGAACTTTTTAGGTTCCACGACATGCCGGTTTCCTCACGATGTTTTCATTCACCGTTTGAGAGTACTGGCATTGTGCACATACATTTTTGAACAGAAAAACTCATTGCTGCACTACCGGTTTCGAACCTACGACCTTAGGAACGGAAGGCAGGGCCGCTACCACTAGACCGCCAGTGCTCTGTAGGAATTAACTAATTGGGCACTTAAAGGTACCTACTGGTGCACTTCATTGAACATATACCAAAAAGACATAACTTGGTCTGGTACTTTTTTTCGTACCAGAATAAGTTATGTACCTATAAATGGCAGCTATTCAGGTTATTCGTCTGTTACAAATATTACTAAAATTATTTATAAATCAAATATAAAGTGCACAAAAGTAGCTCACTCGTATCTTTAATTCACCAAATTGTTTCCTAAATTCTGTATAATCAAAGTATTCGCACAACACTTCAATGCTACTGCATAATTTGACTTAATACTCTAAAAACAATAAATGCGAATCAACCTAGTAACACATATTTCACGTCAGTCTTCATACTATACTTACCGTTGTAATTAAAGTAAAATAAATAAATACAAATACAAAATACAAATTCATCCATCGCCGATACTACAAGTTGAGCTACTGCAGAATATACTGTGCCCCCGATCGGTGTTATGAATTACAGATCACAAAAATAATGAGAGTATAAAGACGGGCTACTCCGCGCCAAGCGTGCGTAATGTCTACAATCAGAGGTTTGCAACGCCAGGCCTTAATAGCCGAATTTACGAGCCGAACCAATTTCGCAAAATTTATATTCTGTTGAGAGGAGCGTGATTTTTTAATGCGCTTAAATTGTATATTTAGGATGCTATCGGTATTTTATAGGATATTAAAGACCTTTAAATGTAATTAGGGACAGGACGTGAATGAATTTTGTTATATTATATTTATCGGATGTAAGAAATCGGTTGACATTATCATCATCATCAAGCTATATTAGTACATGTATTAGTTGAGAGTACAGTGCCAGTACTCTCAAACGGTAAAAGAAAACATTGTTAGGAGACCGGCAAGCGGTAAAACATAAAAAAAATTAATTTTGTAACAAACGAATACAAGTAACTTTAAGCAATTTTCGTAAATCTATATACAGTAGGATGTACCTACCTACTAAAGGCACCGCCGTCTATTGCTCTCCCAATCTAGTATTTTCCCGCTACATTGATAGTCATTGTATCTTGGATCGACGCTAGACAATTTTAAGAATAAAAAAACGTAGAAAAGTCATGTTTGATTATCGAAATAATCAATATCAGTGTATTGTTTATGGAACCACTCCACTCGACCAAAAGCCACAAATAAATCATAGAGCAATAAAATAACAGATAAACATCGTCACCTGGCCACAGTATACAGATAAACAGATGCTACACAACAATGTGTTAATGCCACAATGGGGTATATTTGGTAGGCGGTGACGGCAAACTGGCCGACAGAAGTGGTAGTAGTTTTTCAATGGCTATGATAGTGTGGATATGAGTATTTATAAATAATGTTGCATGAAAGATATTTTATAAATCTATAAATATCTTTCATGCAATATTTCAGAAACCGAGAAAGAAAATTATATTTTAATGCATAGTTGAAAGGATTTTTTTAATTAAAAACATATAGCGAACAGTGTTATTCTGACATCTTTGGCTACAAGATCTCCTGATGCTAAGCGACGATGAAGCCGACGATGGTCTAGAAGACACCTATTCACTTTTGCTCTGATAAATTGTAGAGATCAGGAAAAACAGACGACGGCTAAGAGCATCCACTCCTTGGCGGTTTGCATAATGGAGGTAGAGGCTGAACGCTTAGTGCGAACGGGTAGTATATATTTTTTGTAGTTGATTCGTTACTTATTGATTATACAAATCTGCTATTCAATTACTGTTAGACGTGCTGTCAAAAAAGATTTATTTTTAATATATCGATCTTCAACAAAAACCAATTTTTATGATTTATTTTTTAAGTAAGTTCTGGTCATATCCACACTATTCCTCTCCAGGACTAATCCCAACAAATTATCCTACATTATACGAATAGCAATAGTAATTTATCTTCGCCGGCCACAATGCAACGAGACATTGTTCGAATCATTGACACGTTTTTGTTCACTGGGGTCTGTAGGACCCCCCACTTATCATTGCAGTGTCGATTTAATGCGAGCATTGTGGATGGTGGTGCAAGCTATGAAATTACCCAAACAGAATAAAATCTATTTAGACATTAGGAAAATATTTGTTATTCTTAAATTAATTTCAAAAGTCAATCTTTTAATTAATCTGACTCAATTCGGTTGTAGTTTTTGTAAATTATAAGTAAATTTTGTTTTGACAGATACACAGTTGCATGAAATTGATTTTAAATGTCACTTGCAATCGCTTTTATTCTAAAAAGGAAAAAAAAAAATTTTATATTCGTCACAAAAACCATAACTTTCGTTAGGAAAAATACCTATGTATATTTTTAGTTAAACTAGGTACTTACTTTTAAAATTTATTGGTAGAATATTTACTAATTGTAAGTTTATGGATACTATTGTTTTTAAATCTACTTTTTTATTTATTCTTTTGAATGTCCTGTGCATTTTGCATTCATCATATCTAAGCAAGTTACCTACAAGTAAAAATACTTAATAAAAATCGCTACCGCTTCAAACTTGAATGGCGCTAGAATTTGCACATTTTGCCCTACAATATTGTGAAAGATCATGTCAAATGATTGCATTATTTGCTATTCAGTCAATAACGTACGCAATGGTTCATAACTCAACAATTACACCAAAACCACCTATTTTAAATCTTAGCTCTATTGTAATAAAGACTAGTTTGTCAAATATATCGGTGGTTTTCGGAAAGTGATTTTGATCGTACAGTACTTACTAAAATTTGAAAATAGAATAGACCACGTATTGCTTCTAATTCGTCAAGGTACTTTACTTCATTGTAAACCTTAGTCCTTTGATAATAAAGCATAGTTTGACACCCATTTACGTATTTGGTACATGATTTTGATCTTATTGTAGCTACTTTAGTTTGAAAATGGAATAACGTATTGGTTGCTCATTCGTCAAGGTACTTTACTTCATTGTTACCATCGACTTATGTCAGATATTTATGGTTGGAAGTGTTTGTGTGCGAAATTTTGCTTTCTTTTTAATACAATTGTATTTGGCGTTGAAAATTTGAGATCATTAATAAGATCTATTTAAGTCGTTACTTATTGGAAACAGCTGTAGAAGTGGCAGTTTTAGAAATAGTTCTATAATGTTTTTTTTATTAAGTACTTATTATGTTTTTTATTTTTATTATTTTTGATCTCGTAGTTATCATTACATAATAGGCTCACAACAACTTTGTCAACAGTAAATATCTTCTCAGATTGCTTGAGTAGGTACTTATACAAAATCCTCGACAGCATACCAAAGAGGTGGTCAGAGGTGACATTTTACATTTTTAATACAGTGTTACACTGTTATCACAAATACTTTTTCACAAATCTATTTTCATGTGAAATCTTTTGCTTAAAATAAACGGCAACACTGAAGTGCAAAAACTTCGTCCGACATTAAAGGGATGGACCAAAAACGATAAAACGCAAAGCCATGAGCATTAATCAAAATATGGATCGCAAAAAATGTGATGCCGCGTGGGTGGATTTCTCGGAGATATGACTTCGGTCAAGTTAGTTTCGAAATAAGCGAAAGTGTTCCGTAGAACAGCATGGAGAAATGAGGAAAAGCTTGCTTGTTGGACAGGCTAATCCCGATTTGGACGAAAGTGTTTGTTGTAACTTTAGAATTAAATAGCCACCAGTTTTTTTTAAACAAATGTCAGCCAACTTTACCATGGATACTGACTTGACTTAAATTATTATAACCACTTGATACTGGCAATATCATCTATCCATATGACAAACAGGAGACCATATTATGAATAAATAATGATTAGTTTTCTGACATTTTGGGAAGCAACGTAGCTTTTTCATTTTAATTGTTTTTCTTGTGTTATTTTGAGTTATGTTGTGTAATTTCGGTGGTATTTTAACCAACATTCCTTGAGGTCTTAGCAAAAAGTGTAAACATTTGGAATGAAAGTGTAATAAGTGATATCCTGATTTGACCGAAAATGTTTCGAATGTTTTGAAGAAAACCATTTTCTTCAAAACAAATGACGGCCGACTTGACTATGGACAGACTTGACCATGGAGGTACTATCATACTTAGTCTGATATGATACTTAGTACTATAGTCAAAGTCAAAGTCAAAGTCAAAATGTATTTATTCAATAAAATCACAAGGATCACTTTGAAACGTCTTAAAGCTAGGTGACTCTAGGTGCCAGTTCCACGCGACCAAAGCCTAGAAGAACAGGCAAGAAACTTACGGCTTGGTTCCTACCGTTCTTTTGTATGATCCTTTTGCAATGTAATAATATAAATCCAATTATTGAAGTTTAGTGAGGCGTAGGCATACAGAAAAAGGTAAACATAATCAAATTTATAAGACAGCACACGCTACGCCTCAAATTAATAATACTTCAAACATAGTAAGTACTTCATATGATACTTAGTCTAAGGACTTGACTATAAAGTATTTTATTCAATTCACTTGACACTGGCAGGATTGTTTGTCGAATGACGGACAGGTGCCATAAACGGAGAAAAGAAGAATCAATGAAGAAGAAAAGATAGGTACTCTGATATTGTAAGCACGTAAGCACAAAAATTACAAGCACGTCTGATCAAAGATAGATCAAAGATTACTTTGGTAGGCGCACGTTTAAGAATACCAAAGTCTCTCGATAAGAACATTCGCGTCAGTGGAAAAATAAAATTGTATGAAAATTACATGCAGGTAAATTACCTACTCTTTTGTGACTTACTTACCAATATTTATTAAACAAAATTAAAAAAAAAATTAAAGATAAACGGAGTTTGTTTAAAAATCACAATGATCACTTTGCAACGGTTTTTATAAAAGATTTACAGAACTCTTAAAGTGTCAACAATGCCTTTTTATAATTTTTGTCCATTCTATACCCGCATTGAGTAGGACAACAATAAAATATAGAGCGAATATTTTAGATATAATTAATGATTCGCTACAGAAATTCAACTAAATTATAATAAAACAAGGTGTGTGGATTCTGGGTAGACAGCTGTGGGTTAGATTCTTTTGAATGTATTTTTATTGGTTTATTCTTCTAATGTATTAATACTAGTGTAATTCCACGTGACTTTGTTCGCGTGAAGTTATTTCCATACAAACTTTGACACCATTTTCAGCTCATTCAAATACAGTTTATGAAAATTGACGGCACAAATTTTTCAATATTTTTTTGTATGAGCTCCTTCATAGCTCAAGGAGAGCATAGGTATTTCAAAAAACCTCCTGGTTTTTGGTGTTTGGTACTAAGAGATCTGAGGATATATCGACAGTGCCTGGGGATCGCAATCGTGAATCTGTTTCTTTTTTATATCGTCTTTATTCTTAGCTATTATTTTTGATAACAAAATGAAACAACTTTATGAGTTTGATCCCCGGGCACGGTAGAAATCCTTAGATCAGTTAGTACCTACCAAAAAGTAACTTATGATTCTCTAAAAGGATCTCTACTGAGATGTGAGCTCAAGTTTTTTTTGCTTTCCACACAGTACCTACTATCTAGCCCCAAACTAAGCCAAAGCTTATAATATGGGAGCCAGATAGCTGATATAATACATATATACATTTTTTTTGTGCATACATATCTACTTAGGTATAATCTACACTAATATTATAAAGAGTAAAGATTTGTATTTTTGTATGTAACGAATAGGCTCAAAAACTACTGCTCCGATTTCAACAATTCTTTCACCATTAGAATGCTACATTATCCTTGAGTAACATAGGCTATATTATATTTTCAAAAAAATCAGGGATCCTTACTAAAACTCCAATAATGAAACCCTAGGTGGATAACAAAAACCTTACATTGCGTGCGCTGCGAAAACTATTGATGATAGAACAAAATAATTTACTACGATTTTGCAGAACACGTCATTTACTACAAAAAATGTCGCGACAGCATATATCTAGCTATTATAGTTATGTCACAATAAGTGTTCTTTTATTATAAAAATTGATGCCGCCGCTAGAAAAGGCTCTTTATTTGTACCTTGGTATTAATCCTTATCCAAATAAATCTTTTCATATTCAAGACTGGTTCAATACCTATACATTACTTCTTGAATTTTTCAAATCGGACATTCCATTCAAAATATTTTAAAAATATAAGGTCACGGGGCGCGTTCTCACCCAGCGCGGGCCCGGGCGGGCAAGGCACGAGGTAGAAGGGCGTGCAAATGACTCGAACCCACCACGGTCTAAGTTTATCCTAAAACATTGAAAAAATGTATGTCCACCCATGCGAAGCTAGGACAGGCCGCTAGTATTATATAAAACCCAGATAGAGAACAAACATCAATGTTCATCACACAAATGTTTGTTATCGGTGGGGATCGAACCCATGGCCTACACGGCGCAGAAGGCAGAGCTACTACCAACTGAGCTCGGAAGGTTGTCGATTAAACATTTCCATTGAATGTTATTACATTTGGCACATTCCCAAATTTTGCGGAAGTTTGTAGTTGCTATTTTAATAAGACCTTTTAATATCTTTAATACTAATGTCAAGAATATAGCAAAAGCTCTGAGATTGTGATAAAAAGGACATAAAACTTAAAAGGAAATGTAATAACTTCATCAGAGTTTATGAGGTTCTTAAAAGTGCTCAAAGCAATAACATTTAAACGTGCCCGCAAACGGTGAAGGAAAACATCGGAGAAGCATGCATCTAGACACAACAAAATACAAAGTCTGAGAATTTCAAGTTTCAAGTATTTTTCCACCATGCCTTTCTGACGCGAAGCAGCGTTGCTGTGTTTTGGTTTGAAGGTTGCTGGTGAAATTACAGGTAGGTACATGAAGCTTAACAATTATGTATACCTCAAGTTGATGGACGCAGGGCAGTGCATTGTAAGGCACGTTCCTATCGTGCGTGACTTGCGAAGCAATGCTTTGTTATAGGTGATGGTTACCACTTATCATCAGGTGGGCTTGTTCTATCAGCTAGTTGTATAAAAAAATGACTACAGACAAATTCGTCGGTAGTTATGAAAATTTATGGGCGAGATCTTTTTACTTCTTTAAGCTGCTGATGATGATGCTAATGACAGTTTAAGGTACATAAGTACCACAGCGTTATAATATTTTACCTCTAAAGGAAACATTCATAACCCACAAACGTAATAAACTCAGAAAACACTGAAAGCGCAGTTAAGACACAAAAGCAGCGATTAAATTCCGTATTTTGAGTTACGAGTGTTGATTTTATCATTTCGAATAATGTAGTTAGTGCCTACGAGTACATTATTAAATTATACGAGATCTTTTTGTCATCATATAGGCCCGTATTTATGAAACAAACTTGAATCAACTTCCTCAGGAAAAATATAAGAAAATAGCTTTTTGAATTTCCTATTATACCTACAATTCTACAAGTTAATTTAAGCTAATAGGGCCCCAAAAATATTGTAAGACGAGAAATGTACCTAATAATATTGTAGAGACGAGGCAAAGCAGAGTCCTTCCCAAGTCATTTTAAAACTTGACTCAAAACGAGGTCTAGGTCTAGGCCTAGTACAGTACGTATCTAAGTACTTTTACTAAATTATCATAATTCCCGCCAATTCGTATCCAAGCGGTCTTTATTCTTTTTTAAACGTTTGCAAATAATGCACATCACTCGCTCGCTTAAGACTTACCATAATAAAAAAAAATGAGCAATTTATAAAACTAACGTGTTAGAAATAGCTGCCGAGTTACTTCATTTTGAATCAAAACGAGCCGATTGGTGTATTTTTTTTAATTAATTAAGCAATATCTTAGCAGAAGGGAGAAAAAGTACATAATTAATTTAGTAACTTAGTCGAGGAGGTTAATGTGTCTCCGAAATGTTGCCATAACTGAAAATTTTGTCGCTGCCTATTGATGATTTTTAAGAATAAATAATAAAAACGTATGTAAAAATAGCTGACGTTCTTTCAAAATAATACAAAAATCAAAACTCGACTTTGAGGCTACCACTAACGCCATCTATCAATGCGCGCCAGAACTTTTATGATAGCAAGTTAGTGAATGACGGCTTGACAGCGCACGTGCTAACTGTGACCGGAGTTCGTTTGTCAATCGATTTATTGGTCAATGAAATACGAATAGGAATTTTAGAAATGTGGTTGTGTTTTATCATTATTTGAAAAGCTTAATATTTGAGACTGGTTGTAAATACCTACTCTAATATAAGTAGATAGGCACATACTTACCCACCTACTTAGTATCTGTTTTTGATACTAGATTGTATCAATAAAATTAGGTTCCTACCATAATACCTTACACAATTATAAGTATTAAAAAGTAAAAAGATAGAAGTAATTAAAAGTAAGAAGAAGTAGATTTTTAAAACTGACCTGCAAAATAGATTTTCTGGCCACGGGATTCGAACCGAATTTCGTAGTACAGAAAATCAATTTAATTTTACTCAGGAAATTCTTCATCTAAAAATCAGACGATTAGTCAAAGAGGTCACCAATGACTTACTCCATAAATCTAATACCTACCGCAGACTTATCTTATTAGACTCTAAAATAAAACGCATATTTTGTAGAAAACGTTACAAATAAGGCCCGTAATCTGTCTTACTGTTAAGGCTTTACTGCGGCGACACCAGCCGAGCCACTCAATAAAATGGTCGTAAAAAGGTTTAAACATACAGAATATTCACTCTGATCATACTCAAATAAATAACGTATGAAATAAAATGGGACTTGGCCAAAGGACAAGAATCCAGTGCTAGAGTAAAATAAAACGCGTGTGTGTGCGTGTGTATGTATCAGCCGAACAGATTGAAACGTTTTTTTTTTTATTTTTCTCCAGCACTGAGTTGCCAATTATTATTTCTACTGAAGCAAAATGATTGCGCAAGAAGTAAAAAAATATTAAGAGCTGATTTCACCATGCTCTGTTAGTTACTAATAAAGGATTAACAGGCCGTTAAATCTAACCTTAGATGTCAAACGCGTACATTTTGATATATTTAACGGCCATTTTAATTTGTAGACCCAGGCGAAATAATTTCCAGACGTTTTACTAGTAGGTCATTTTACTTTTATGACGTTCCCACAAGGGCGTTAGGCAAGATTGTCCTTCTGATACAGACCGAGCTTAATTTCTTTATCTATAAAATAGCTAGCGAAAGTTTTATAAAAACCTGAATATGACACCGTTGAATTTTACGTCTCCCAGCAAAGAGTTTGCATCCTGTAACGAATAAAAAACTACATGTGACGAAGCTTTAATAAGTTTCAGTTTAAATAGTAAATGCAAATCGTCATTCATAGACCCTTGGAGTAAATTAAGTGTCAACTGAAATCCGGGCGGAGTGAGGTCAAGTCAAATTGATGAGACAAGTGAGTGACCATTCTGTAAGCTAGCATTATTATTCTGTGCCCGACGTACAAATTGTGGTTGGTTTCTTATTGGATCCCAGTTTGGGATGAACGGATATCGAAAAGGGCGAGATTGGAAAGCGTTTGGCATGGCGGTCCAGTTTTGGAACTTATTGGAACATTTTCTTGTTGGCATTTTAAGTTTTTTAACTGACATCCGAATGTGGTTGTCTCGATTTGGCGCTTTAGTTTACTTTTATTTTATTTCCTTTAGCATAGCATTAATATCACTTGAAGTGATTCTTGTGATTCTACTGAATAATTACCGTTTTTATTTGACTTTGGAGTCAAGGCTGGCTCAGCCCAGTCGATATTAATTTGATCTGCATTCTGCTGTGTAGGTTGGAGGTTTGAGTTCCACGATTTGATTCAATAAAATGTTACTATAAACTACTAATATAGTAGTAACTATTGTTTGTTCTTTTTGTAGTAAGTGCAAGTCTTATCACTACGACTGCTAACTCAAACGATGAAAGAAAACATCGCAAAGAAAACCAGTTCGGAAAGTGTCGTAAAATTTGCAACTGAACCGGCACCAACTTGCCAGCTTCACCCTCACGCAGTCGAGGTGGTCATCATTTTGAAATCAATGCCTAGAAACATTTAAATCTACCATCCCGACCGCACCGATGCAATGGCTACAGGTTTGTCTCGTCTCCTGAAAAAGCGGCAACCGTAAGCGTCCGTTGAAACTCCAACTCGTGGCAAAAGTATTTTTATTTCATCATCGGCCTGAAGGAGTTCACTGCTGGATATATCCAGCAGGCATAAAAATATAGGCATAAAAATTAGCAGGAAGAACAATTCTCTCCACCGAATTCCCGCGATTATCAAAACATCGTCAGGGGCGTCTGTATCTTCGTCTTCCAGATTGTGGTCGCGATTCGAGAACCTTTATTCCGCAGTGATTGTCAGTTCGTCGAGGTTTTTTTATACAATAAATTGTTAATGTTTGAAATCTTTGGCTTTAAATGGTTCTGATTCTGCTAATATGACCTGCCCAAAAATTTTGTCTAAATAAATTGTGTTTGTATGTTATTAGTGGCTTAAAATCTTCAATAAGGTTTCAGTTATAACATTTGAGGATTAGTATCACGCCATACTACAGTTACGTCAAAAACGACTTTTTGCAATGAACTTTCGGATTATATTTATTTGATATAAAAATCATACCCATATTATGAAATGGTGTTTAAATTTAAATAATGCTTAAAATTAGCGCTGTCTCTGGTCGCCATTACGCATTGGTAAGAGATGGCAATATTTTAAGCATAGTTTGACAGATTTATTGTAGTAAGGCCGATAAAGTTTTAGCTGCTGTCTGCTGTCTCTATTCAATTACGACCGCTATTTGCCGGCCCCGGTTTGTCGTTAAACAAAGCTTTAGTTAGGCAAGGTTTCGCAATGGTTCACAGGTGACTATAGGAACACCTGAGCTAGGTAACCTAGGTTTTATAGTCGCAAACCATTTAGCATTATATGTGCGAATCATGAGGTAAGCTGTGAGGCAACTTGAGCTAGTCCTTAGCTACTAATAATAGTGGATTGTCGGTTTGTTTTGCTTTAATTTTTTATACTATTTGATAAACGAGCAGATGGGCCTTTGATGGGAAGTGACTAGAACAATTTTGATAGAATTCACAAAACGGCGAGGCAAATTTTATAGATTTTTTCACAAATCTGCAGTGCAAGTACGGAACTCATTTCTTTTTTTTTCAATTTTCGCGATAATTGTAAAATGGCAACTCGGAAACTTTCTGTTTTGAACACAGATGTCTATGCATTCGTGAAAATGATTCGTCTAATTCGCTTTTAGGCACGAATTTGACAACACGGTCGTGAAATCAAAAGTACTACCATACTCGCATTTTAGCGAAATTCGCAAAAATTTTACGAATATCACGACTTTCGTCAAAATCGCCAAACAATCGCTAAAACCCGTTTTCACGAATAGAAATGTCAAATTTAACAATCGCATAGTTCGTGAAAAGATCGGTACTTGCGGGGCTGTATTGCGGACTGCAATGCTTTGTTATAGGTTATGTTTACCACTTAACATCAAGTGGATTTTGCAAGTAGTATCAATAATAGATCCAGAAAGAAAGCTATTGTAGGAATTCTAAAGGTGTTTCCAAACTTTGTATTTGTGTATAGCAGATTAATGTCCGGTTTCTGAAAGCTCGATCAAAACGAATCGGATGTCAAGTCACTCGCCATTTTAGATATTACATCGAATTAGATAGAGATAGCAAGTGACTTAACATGCGATTAGTTTTGATCGGGCTTTCAGAAACCGGCCGTAAGTTTCAATATTATCAACATCAGTCTACATGAAGAAGTGCATTGATTTGACATAGCTCACCCCATAATGACCTACACCTAGCTTTAAGACGTTTCAAAGTAATCCCTGTGATTCAATTGAATAAATACCATTTTGCTTTGACAGAATTTTATACAGTGTATAAATTAATGAAATACTTTGTCATCATAGTTTCCCAGAATTGAATATTATGTATTGATTTTAGTAAATACTTTTATATACCCACCCTAGTTAGATATAGTTATAAGAGTAGTAGAGCTCTTTGTGAAGGGCTCGAGGAAGTACTACCACCACGCCTTATTCTGCCGCCCAACAGCGTTGCTGTGTTTCGGTTTGAAGAGTGTGGTCGCCGGTGTAATTACAGGCACATGAGGCTGAAAATCTGTATGCCTCAAGTTGATGGACACAGGGCAGTGCATCGTAGGGCACGTTCTTGTGCGTGACTTGCGAGGCAATCCTTTGTTATAGGTGATGGTTACCACTTAACATCAGGTGGGCCATCTGCTTGTTCCATCAGCTAGTTGTATAAAAAAAATATAGTTAGACAGGTAAAGCAGCGGGCAAATACTAGTAAAAATAATATCATATTTAGTACGAATGGCGAAAACAGTAAAGCTGCTGTAAGCAAACATGCCCAGGTAAAGATCTCGATACGAAAGACAGTTTAAGATAAAATCTTTGAAGATTCTCATTAGAACAGAGTTCTGCGGAAAATATTAATGTTTACCTATATTAGATCCTTACTAGGCATTTATTCTTAATAGGCAGTCATTAGGGCCCTATTTACCATTGGTGGCGTGACTGGTTTATGAGATATAGGGCTTTTAGTAGTTAATATCAACAGACCCTTATGATCAAGATTTTGAGATAACCAGGATATCTTGAACTTTTATACTACTTTTATCCTGGAGATATAGATATCAAGATAAACTCGTTCACAATGGAAAGCAGTTTTTTTCCTGTCGTATCACTAGTTCTTTCGAAAAAGTTATTTTTAAAACTGGCTGATGGATCAAGCAGATGTGTAGAAGCCCCACCTGATGTTTAGTTCGTCTTCTTGTCGTGTCACTAGTGTTGTGTGTTTCTTTCGAAACAGTGTGGTGAAAAATTTTAAGAGGCTCCATGCATGTTTTAATAGTAGGTTCTACGACATGCCAATTTCCTCACGAAGTTTACCTTCATGTTTGAGACTACTGGCACTGCAAAACTCATTGGGGCACGAACGGGTTTGAACTCACGCCCTTAGGATTGGAAGGCGGGGCCGCTACCACTAGACCATCAGTGCTCAGTACCGCAGTCTACGGCGTCTGCAACAACAGAGACATCACAGAATTACCAACCCTTTAATTAATTTAGAAGGCTCTGTTGGAAGAGCCACATTTACCTGCTAGACCTACTTAGTCTAGGGTTAACCTATAGAAGGGTTATCATTCCACAACCTAATAAGTTTCCGAGAGAAAGTTCTTCTGAAGCCTTTGCTCTTAGTTCTAGACCCTGTACCGGAAATCCAGGCTGAGGAAGATGCGAGTTCCAGACTTAATTATTTGCTTAAACTCATGCTATGACGTCAAGATTTCGATGATGTCAATTTCATCCCACGCTTTCATTCAACCAAAAAAACTTTACGAAACAATGGATTTCGAAAACTGGGTCAATATTTTTTACGCTGCTCAATAATATCGGCGGCCATATAATTTAACGGCAAATTATTATGAAAGGGCCGTATCGGCGCATTAATTAACTGGCATATGGCATATGTCACACTTCCCCCACCAACACGCATTGATCTACAAATCCCCACTTTTAGGAGGGCAGTCATTGCCCCCCTATAACGGTACAGGCGGGGCTTGCGCGAAGCACGCCAATCGTGGCAAATGCGGCGCACGCGCCGATGATCTAAGCGAATGATCTAGCTCGCTTGTCATTTCGCGACAACCTCATTGGTTGGGACCATGCCGACGAATTCGGCGCGCTCCAGTTTATTTATCGACTTTATTACCCGTAATCGGCTCATTAGCATTTTAACTTTGACCCGATCGTTTCATTCATAAAGAATCCGATATAAATCAAGTTTCGATCGATAAATCGCAGCCACCTGCGCGTCGACAAATAAATTATTCGAGACGCTCCGACAAAATAGCCGCTTACAACGCCATACGGTACGTGTTTTATGAGCCCGTACGTAGAGAAAGTAACGGGATTCGAAGCGGCCTTCCCACCCGGTGTCCATGCGCCGACTGACTGATGGGCGAAGCTTAACCTCTGATAATAACGGAGCGAGACAGCGATGCCGCCGCGGTGCGCGAGCGAGCGGGAGGGAGCACGTATCTTCTTCGGTGATCGTGAAGTGCAAGATGGGTATACAGTCACACACGGACCACATCCGAGTGAGGCTCGAGCCGCGGTTCAAAAATCAAACGCGCATGCGCATCGACGCGTGCGGTTTTCGCGATTGCAATTTTAGCGATTTTTTTTATTTGCGAACTTTGGTTTATGAAAAGTTTTGAAAACTGGTGTTTATAGTGATAACTGTGCTTGTGTAAATATGAGAAACGAATTTTAGTGACTTACTCTTTTTGCAAAATTGAGGGACTACTTTTACGCAGCTGTGAAAAATTCTTCCGAGGCATTAAGGTATGTTTTTTATTATTAATTAACTAAAAAATAATATTTATCAAATGAAAACCCGGTTTATTGATAAAATTTTTTGTTTTAGATTAATTTTAGTGCTATATTTTACTCTTATCTGTAAATAGCTCTATTATTTTGAATGAAGTGATCTTAAAACTTAGCTTTACACCGATATTCGATATTCATATCACTCTCAATTTCAAAGGTTTCAAATATAGGTCAGTAGGTTAACTGTACATATTATAATTACTATGTTAGACTTGTTCGTTCCTTATGTTTAATTTGTTACCGTAGGTATCAAAGGTTACACCAAAATCGTTCTCAAAATTTGACTTCATTGTTCTAAATGATTAACGGTACTTTAAGGCTGTTTTTTAATAAAACTTTATTTTTTTATGTTTATATTAGGGTATACAATCAAATTAAATTGGCAGTGATACTAGAATTTCAAAAATAAACTGCAGCAAAATTTTCAGTTTTGAATAGTCTCCTTAGCCTATCCGACTGTGAGTTTGGGATACATTGCCGTTTCACACTCTAGCCCTTCAAAAGTGTTTGATAATAAAGCAGCAATGGATTGCTGAAAAGCGTGCTTTCGCCTGAAAACAAACTGAAACAATCTGATAGGTTTGTTTATGTGATGTGTTCCTTATTCTACAATAGACTGATAAAATCCGGGATACAGTTTACATGTAACAATGTTGTTATTAATACATTTCTGTATTCTGTATTCCTGCGTCTACGCATAATTTGACCGTTCCATTTTCAAAACGACCATGCGTCTATTATTAAAATGTCATTGAGCTTAGGTACACAACGGCTTGAGTCAAGTTTCGGTTGAACCCTCTTGATTTAAGGCGCCTCAGAAATACATTGCATTAATTCTTATGATAAGCAATGGGAATGAGAAAAAACAGAAATAGCTCCACGAGGACCCCAGGCACGGTATACATCCCTTCAGACCTCTTACAGAAGAGTTGGTTGAAGGAAAATATCATTCGCTACATCAGGCAAGAAACTCGGATCATAAATAATCTTCCAGTCTTCAGTAGAGAGGCCACTGAAGAGAAGAGAAGACTAGAAGATTCTTTATGATTCGAGTGCCATAAAAATAACACAAAGTCTAAAACTTTGAAACTTCTTAAAAATTGGTGAATTTAACAGGCTTTACGACTTTGATCCCCAGATCTTTTAAAACCAAGTTCCAACTAAAGATTCTTTAAAGACGTCTAATGGGGTAGTCAGAGCTACGTCCAAATATTGTAATTGGTACATTCCCATTTTGCTGTAGCTCATACGTGACAGGTTGCAAGCCCATTGGTGCTACAAGAATGAAAACTGGAAAACTAGAAGAAATCTAAATAAAGTAAAGCCAGTAAAGTCTAGAAAAAAAATGGTTATTGAAAAAGTATGTCAATTTATAAAGTAGGCATATAAGCACATTACAAGTACGTTACGGTACTTACGTTTTCCGATCCTAAGGTGTTTTCAAAAGCGATCGTGCACCAATGAGTTTATCTTTACAAAAATGTATGTGCACAGTACCAGTACACTCAATTGGTGAAGGAAAACATCGTGAAGAAACAGGCATGTCGCAGAACCCTAAAAATTCTAGAAGTATGTGTCAAGTACTCGAAAAGAGCCTTTTTGAAGCGCACTCAATTATTTCACCACACGTTTAAAAATAATAATTCGTGTTACTACAAGAATAAGAAGAAGGGTTCTTCAAAGGCCGAATTATGACTTAACCTTTTATTTATCTACAAATTGTCTGTCAGCGATAAATGTTTCAAACTCACAGTTATAACGTGTAACTGATTGCGCGTTAAACAATAGGTGAGATGAAGATAGGCATGCTCTCTGAGCTTTTATCTTTTGTCTGATCTCTGTAGAGATAAGATGAGATAGATACAACTTTATTTTACATAAAATTACAAGATTTTATACGTAACTTGATAAAGTACTATAAGAGCTGTAGAGAAATTCGAAGTCAAAAGGTATTTGTTCGATTAAATAACAAGGGTCACTTTGAAACCTTAAATCTAGGCGCAGACATACAGACAGACATTGATACATACCTATACCTAGTAAGTTCTCATGAGCTAGGAGGCAAGCCTGGTGACGGTTTTTTATACCTACTACTAGCGGATGGGCCTACCTGATGTTAAATAAATAAATAAATTAAGAAATATTGGTGGACCTTCCAACATACCTTCCGAAACACGGGACCATTTGACGCCACTAATGGTTACCAATCTAAATATTGTTCGGGATGTAAGTTGCTTCACCCAGTCGATCGATTAGAAATTAGCAAGACAACTTTTTTTTTTTATACTACGAGCTGATAAAACGACCATATGACCCACCTGATGTTAAGTGGTAACCATCATAACAAAGCATTGCCTCCTAAGTCACGCACAATATGAACGTGCCTTACGTTGCACTGCCCTGCGTCCATCAACTTGAGGCATACAGATGTTAAGCCTCATGTGCCTGTAATTACACCGGCAACCACACTCTTCAAACTGAAACACAGGGTTGCTGTTTGGCGGCAGAAAAAGGCGTCGTGGTAGTACTTCCCCGGACGAGCCCTTCACAAAGAGCTCTACTACTCTTAAAACTTCAACTACGCTAAGAATAAAATTTAATTAAACCCACTGTTGAATCCTCAGATCCTTCATGCGTTTGAAGTAAAGTCTAATCAGAAAATAGTAAACACGAAGTACATTAGGTACCTGAATGGTTGTACAAGCAGGTTTTTAGGTGTGAAGTCGTGAGCAGTTCATACATTCTACACTTAGATGATTATTTTGAAGAATATGGCCAATAACTGTGCTGTAACAGGAATTACGATATATGTTATGGTTCTGTAAAAATGGCAATTAAAATGGAATAAACTATGTTTTATGTCTAGTGTTTGTGTAAAAAAATATATATAAAGCAATTATTATATTGCTATGAAGATTCTAAAGTCGTTATATATTTTTTTTATAAAACTTAAGTAACACCGAGTAACTTACGTGAAAAATTAACCAAAAATTGGCAAACTTTTAACACAGCTTTTAAAAACATATTTAGGTTTAAAAAACTTACACTAAATGTCTGTACTAGGTGGGAGTAGAACCCATTAAAATACCATAGTATATATATATATACCATTAAAATAAATAGTAGACCATTTAAAATGGTCTGTTAGTAGTAGCTCTGCAAAATACAGAGCTACTACTAACAGACCATTTTAAATGATTAACAGATCTTGAGGCTAAGTTTGTTTTTAATCAAAAATAAGAAATGCATTCAAATCCCATACCAAAATTCATGCAACACGTAGCGCGTTGATGTCTTTTGTAGGAAATGCCTTTGCAGAGTGCCACGCCTTTTTCTGCCGCCAAGCAGCGTTGCTGTGTTTCAGTTTGAAGAGTGAGGATGTCGGTGTAATTACAGGCACAACAATAATTACAGGCTTAACATCTGTATGCCTCAAGTTGATGGAAGCAGGCCAGTGCATCGTAGGGCACGTTCCTATCGTGACTTAAAAAGCAATGCTTCGTTATAGGTGATGGTTACCACTTAACATCTGCTGGCCATCTGCTTGTTCCATCAGCTAGTTGTATAAAAGAAAAATGAATCCCACTATGCCCTAAAAACAATTCTCACAGACAGTTCAAATTGATATTATTTATTTATAAAGAAAATGACAATGTACAAAATACACATGAAACAGTTGAGCTATTTGCAGACCGTTGCGAACGATCAAAAGATAGCTCGATTGATCCAAATCAGTGTTAAAGAAAATGACAATTATTACAACATGCACAAAATACACATGAAACAGTTGAGCTATTTGCAGATCGTTGCGAACGATCAAAAGATAGCTCGATTGATCCAAATCAGTGCTAATCGGAAGTGTCCCCAAAAACACTGGCTGCGCTGCATTTATTTATTAAAAAAACCCGCGAGTTCAAAATAAGATTAGTACAAAATTAGTAAAAGGATTATAAAATTACATTTCAGACGTGGTACGTTATTGCTGTACATAATCATCCATTATTATATTATATTTTGACAGCCTTCACAGCTCAG
This sequence comes from Chloroclysta siterata, assembly GCA_932294275.1. Lineage (NCBI taxonomy): Eukaryota > Metazoa > Arthropoda > Insecta > Lepidoptera > Geometridae > Chloroclysta > Chloroclysta siterata. The sequence continues at coordinate 28,471,973 of OW028590.1, read as the reverse complement.
TTGGTAGTAGCTATGCCTTCCGCGCTGTAGGCCGAGGGTTACATTCCCACCGAGAACAAACATTTGTGTGGTGAATATGGGTGTTTGTTCTCTGCCTGGGTGTTATTATATTAATAAGAATATATTTAAAAAAAAAAGTATTTAAGTATTATATCAACTATCTGGTTCCCATATTACAAGCTTTGCTTAGTTTGGGGCTAGATAGTGCTGTGTGGAAAGTCCACCAATATTTATTTATTTATTTATTATTAGTTTCTAGAGCCCAGTTATCTGTGGTAAGTAAGTTGGTAACCCAATGTCGAATTAAAAGTAATTTTTGTGATTCTAAAAAATTAAGATTTTATTTCAGTTTGACGTTTACTAGGTCTGTGCTCATTTATTTAATCCAAAATTCAATATAAAAAAATGCTAATTGTCGGTGTTTCTATTCTGAAGATCCCGTGACCCCGCGAACCTAACCGGCGCATGCGCATACATCACAATCAACTTTGATTGATCTCAGCATGTTATTGCTCAATCAAATAACTGAGATTTTGTGTCACGAATTTTAATAAACCTTGGTACTATAGCTGATTATTAAGTAATTTTAGTGTTTTTTAATTATTACTTCGTAAATTGCTTATTGATGAGCATAAAATATTTGATAATTACGTTAAATTTTAAAATGTTGTAATAAAAAATAATCAAAATATTTAGTTTGTTTGTGGTATAATGAAATAGTATAAAAAAAATACGTATTGGTCGACATTCCATACAATACTATTGATCCTATAACTAAGCAAAGTTTAGATATGGCCAGATAGTTGATCTAATAATATATTTATTTACAAAGAATATAACAATGAATACAAGTATTTACAAAATGTACAAAATACACATGAAACTGTTGAGCTATCTGCAGACCGTTGCAAACGATCTAGAGATAGCTCAACTATCGAAATCAGTGTCAATTGGAAGCGTCCCCAAGTTTATATTTGAAAAGCGTACAAGCGTAAGTAACGTGGGCATTGCGAACCGTAGGCCTCCTCGATAAATTGAATGATAAAGATAATATATTTATTGTTCATGGAAAACTGGGTACAAATTTAATGATGCTAGCAAATGACGTTTGCTAGACCCTTATGGTACATTTCAAAGCGTTAATTGTTAACCACACAGCGCTTATGACTTGCCCCAACTCACCGCACTCAACAGAACAAAGTAGAAAGTTTGAAACGAAGGTTTTACGATGGGGTGTGACCGCAGTCCGACCATTTCACCTTCTGTTATAGTTGTTGACAAGCGCTCAGCTAGATATGCACAGTCACAGTTGGATACACATCAAGTTATACACTATACTAGCTGACCCGTGCCCACTTTGTTAGGCGGTGTCAAATTTGCAATAAAATAATTGCATTGCGGCTATAAATTGAGATGAAGGCTATCCTATCTTTTAAGTTAGATCAAACTGCACACGGTGCGCAAATTTGATTGAAATCGGTTAAGTAGTTTAGGAGTCCATAGCGGACAAACAACGTGACGCGTAATTTATCAAGTTAAACACTATATAGATTTAGATTTATTTATTGCCAACACAGTCATACACACAAGATAGTGTACTCTCCTGATAGCTACTTAAACATTAGGTCTGTACCTAATGTATACAACTGATGTTCCTATGTAGGTACATACCTACATATTGGTGGACTTTCCACATATCACTATCTAGCTCCAAACTACGAACCAAATAGCTGATATAATACATAAATACTTTTATGAACAATAATTCAACCAGACAGAGAACAATGTTCATCACACAAAATATGTTTGTTCTCGGCGAGGATCGAACTCACGGCCAGCGTAGAAGGCAGAGCTACTACCAACTGAGCTGTGAATGTTACAATAGTTACAACAGGCGAGTACGTATACCCTTTAGGGCGCTGCAAATTATGTAGAAATAAGGCAGGTATATAATTCAAACTATATAATAGTTACAATTATTATTAGGCTAATACAAAAGGCAGATAGTAATACACTTGAATCGAAAATAATTAAAATTATTACACACCCATAACTATACATCATACAAAGAAACGGTGCGATTTTGATTTGATTTGATAGCGGGCGGCGCGTTAGTGGAGCGAATGTAATAACAACATGCTAACTGCACCACCATTTTGCACGAATCGCAGCGTTCAAAGTTCAAAGTTGAAACTGTTTAGCCTGATGAGTATCCGTGTGTTCTTGTCTATCTACTAGTAAACGTTACATCTAAAAATATCTTGGCAAGTGAGGCTGGGTTTGACTAAACCAGTACTAAAAGCCTTAGTATGAAATAATTCCGTCTCCACTTTAGACTTGTTTGAGGCAAAGATTCATAATCAGCAGTTTTCTGAATCTTTGTTTTTTTATAGCACCAAGTAAGCAAGCAAGCGTACGGCCCACCTGATGGGAAGCGGTTCCCGTAGCCTATAGACGTTTGCAACACGAGAGGTGTCATACGCGCGTTTCTGACCCTTTAAATGTTTTAGAACGCCTTTGTAATGTTATTATCGAAATTAATTAAGTCTAATCTTCAAAAATGTTGAAATGTAAGAGTGATTAGTCGTCTGACGGTTGCCCGCGTCTTAATGAGCTTGCAGGTTACGGCGAGGGAAATGTACAGCAAACTCCTGTTAATTTCACTTTTGTTTGTCGCACTTGAACTTTCTAACTAGCTAGAGCCTGCGGTTTTCTCGTATGTACTTTTACTATTTAAGTTTTTTCATTGTATACATCACTTTTTATAAACTTGCTTATAGAAAAAAATATCAGTAATAATAATTTAAGAGTGATTTTTGTGGATAATTAAATTGAGTATTAAGTAGGTATCTCTTCTAGATCCTCCTAGACAGATAGGCATGTTTACAAACACGTTACCTATTTTCACAAAAAAATAATATTTCTTTTAATTTCATGAGATTTTTTTATTTTAATACCTAATGGTAAGTCGTAACCATCAACTATAATAAAGCATTGCCTCGTATGACACGCACGATACTGACGTGCCCTATAATGCACTGCTTTGGAGCCAACATATTGAGGCATGCAGATGCTAAGTCTTATGTGCCTGAAATTTCGCCGGCAACCACACCCTTCAAACCATAAAGTATTATTATTAAAGAAAAAGTATTAAATCAAGATGAGAATAAAATAAAGCTTAAATTAATTTTATGTAGGCACAAGAACCATATCTAAACTTACATATATTTATGAAGTTAAGAAATTAAATTAATTTAAATTGTGCACAAGATTAACCCTCGAAAGATCACTAGCAATTTACATTCAAATATTCGAACCAACATCGAAACCGACTCACAAAGGTCACCAATCGAACCTTTATCTATCTTTTAATGTTCAAAATAACGAATGTGCTGCTTATCTCTGAAATAAACCATTTAATTTCCAAACACGTCCAATACACGTAGAACTGTATTTACGCCTTGTTTTCAAAAGAGCGGTGACGCTAGAATTAGTTGGAGCAGTGAACGCAACATACGAATTTACGTTAAAACTGAGTTTTTTTTACGCTTTCATATTTTTATTTATTCAGTTTTGGATTATGAGACCAAAACAGTTATTATTTTAGAGTAAAATTTCTAAAAAAGATCATGCAATTTGCTATACTAAATATTTAATTTTATTTACTCATTTATTTTAGGAAGACCAACAGCTTATTAAAACTTGTATTCTAATTAATATAGGTTATCAGAGAACCCAATTAGCAGATCTCACGAATGTTTACAGAGTAGATGAGAAAAATGCGCAAACAAACATTAACGCCCTTTGTTATAAAATATATAAAATAGTAAAATATATAAGATTGTGTACAATAAAGGCTACATTCCAAACACAAAAAGTTCAAATACAAATAAAAAGGTTTGACTATTGTCTTTAGTTTTAAAGAAGGTTAAATATACTTTTCAACATTAATATAAAAAAAACTTTAGAAGAAAATGAAGACCTAATTTCAAAACTGGAAGCATTTTAACATAATGCTCTTGAGCCTTAGCTTTATGATCAACATAATATGACGGTAGCCTGAAATTATAAAATGCTTTAATCTGCCTATAACAGCATCTATTTTGTAATCGAAGTTAAACTTGGGACTAACGAGGAGTGATTAATTTGAAGAAGTTTCGGATAAAAATTAGAAAACCGAGCTAAAGCATCTTACAGACTATATTAAAATAAAAAAGGAACTAATTTTTGTTTTTTATACAACTAGCTGATGGAACAAGCAGATGGCCCTGATGTTAAGTAGCAACCATCACCTATAACAAAGCATTGCCTCCTAAGTCACGCACGATAGGAACGTGCCCTACAATGCACTGCCCTGCATTCATCAACTTGAGACATACAGATGTTAAGCCTCATGTGCCTGTAATTCCAACGGCAACCACACTCTTCAAACCGAAACACAGCGTTGCTGCTTGGCGGCAGAAAAAGGCGTGGTGGTAGTACTTTCCCGGACGAGCCCTTTACAAAGAGCTCTACGACTCTCAAAATTATCTCTTCTTTTCTATTGTTAGCTCGTTTACCAAACTTACAGCCCACCTACCTGTACCAAATATAATGTTTGGACGTACCTCTGACTACCCCCAATAGCCATCCTCAAAAATAATCTGCATTTCGTATTTTGTTAAGAGATCTGAGGGGATATCTACCGTGCCTACAGTTCTACAGCCCATCTGATGGTGAGCGGCTACCATCGTAAAATCTGCAATTCTGTAATTCTTGTGCACGACCGGATTCGAACCCAAGACCTTACGATCAGAAGGCGGGGTCATCTCCACTAGACCATCGGTGCTCTAAAACAATATTAGATAAATAATTAGAAAACAAAGCTCAGACACAAGAGGTGTGTTCAAAAAGCTATCAAGTTTCATAGGATCGTCTTAAAAATTGTGAAATCTTTCAGAAGTTTTGCACTTTATATCTATAGCAATAAGCTATATATTCCAACGATATTTTATCGGCATCTATTTCTCAAATGATTGATAACATTTAATTTAAAAATGTATATCAGTAATCAGAATGGTTGTAAACTTTATTAGCAACATCATAAATTCTATTTTGACATTCAATCTGGAACCACATTTTAAGGACTTTTAATTTGACCTAGGTCTTGGTAATATGATAATGACGTCATCTTTGATCCTTTAAAAGTTCCGAACACACAAGCTGTCAAAAGCCCTGTAAAAGGATCTACACCCGGCCCTAAAATCGGTGGCAATATAGTCCCTAAATCGTGGGTTCAGCCGATCCGATTTCTGAGTCTGAGTCTGAGTAATAACAAAGTCAAAGTCCAAAGGTTTTCAGTTGAATCACAAGGATCACTCTGAAACGTCTTGAAACTAGGTGAATCTAGGTGCCAGTTCCTCGCGACCAAGTTTAGAAGTACAAGCCATAAACTTACGGATTGGTCCCTACCGTTATTTTGTGTAATCCTTGTTACAATGTAGTAGTAGAGCTCTTTGCGAAGTGCTCGTCCGGGGAAGTACTACCACCACGCCTTTTTCTGCCGCCAAGCAGCAACGTTGTGTTTTGGTTTGAAGAGTGTGGTTGCCGGTGTAATTACAGGCACATGAGGCTTAACATCTGTATGCCTCAAGTTGATGGACGCAAGCAGTACATCGTACGGTACGTTCCTATCGTGCATGACTTACGACTTACGAGGCAATGCTTTGTTATAGGTGATGGTTACCACATAACATCAGGTGGGCCATTTGCTCGAAAAGAGCTTTTTGAGGCGCACTAAATCCTTTCACCACACTGTTTCGAAAGAAACTAGTGAAATGAAGAAGAAGTTCTATGAAATGTGTCTTTCTTAATGGTTTAGCGTGACGGAAGCATTGCAATGCTACATAAGGCATATTCTCAGTTGACGTGCTGTGTGAACTAATGCATTGGATATAAAAAGAAGTGACCGCTCACCATCAGGCGAGCCATCTATTAGTAACATCACATTTTCTTATAAAAAAGTAGGATACAATGTACAAGGTCTCTTACAACAGTATGGTACCATAAACGACCTTACGTTCATAATTAAATTTGTTTGTGGGAGTGTATGTTGCATGTATCTGTTGTGACTGCTATTTCAATAAGATTTATTTTTAACTTATCTTCACATAAGTAAGATAAAAAGAAAATGTATCTTAATAAAGAGTTTGAAAGCCAATGAAAGATTCCAACTGAAATGGTAAACATTAATAGTGTAATAATATTATAAGTATGTATTTACAAAAAAAAAAGTATTTTAAGTAGTATATCAGCTATCTGGTTCGCATATCACAAGCTTTGGCTTAGTTTGGGGCGAGATAGTGCTGTGTGGAATGTCCACCAATATTTATATTTATTTATTTATTTATTCTTCTTCTTGTCGTGACACTAGTTTTTTTCAAAACAGTGCGGTGAAAGGATTTCAACTGCGCCTTAAAGAGCTCCTTTCGAGCACAAAATAATAGTTGTGAAAAATATGTCTTGTTTCGAAAAATTATTTAAAAATAAATAAATATTGGTGGATATTCTACGTAGCACAATCTAGCCCCATACTAAGCATAGCTTATAATATGGGAACGAAAAAGCTGATAATAACACTTATAAATACATTTTATAAGTATACATATAAATCAAGGGTAATACAAAATGCTATTAATAAGTCTCCAAGTATGAATATTATAACACCCAGATAGAAAACAAACATCTATGTTCATTGCACAAATGTTTGTTCTCGGTGGGGGTCGAACCCACGGCCTACAGTGCAACAGGCAAAACTACTACGAACTGTGTGAGGGTTGTCAATAAAAGTAATGTTTTCTTAGTTTAAATTTGTTTATCTGGTGTTATCAAAAACACATTTTTTTTTGATTGCAACTGCATTTATAATAATTATGGAACAAGCTTTTTGTCCAACAGTGAAATTCTTTAATTCAATTCATTTATTTCAGATCAAAATAATCCAATTTGCTAGTACCACACAGACATAGAACCTTAAAAAACCAATGTGAGCTATTACAAGATATGAGACAAATAAAATTTACTGATATGTTCGATTCAAGCTTAAGCTGATGATGATGATGATGATACAATAATTTAATAATAACTAAGTAAACCTTCAGTTTTGATACTCGACTCGTAAAATTGTTAATTATAATAACAGTGTGAAATATATTATTATTTCAAAATGAGTAATAGTTGCAATTAAAACAACAGTTTTGTTTAACGACTTCACGATTCTATTCAGCTCTTCATGCACTACTTTAGAACGACCATCAAATGGTGTCTTATTATAAGAGCACGCTTCAGTGTCAGAATCAGCATAGTCCATCGAGCTTTCATACGATACGAAAATCTATAAAAAGTCGTCGATATGCGATTAATTGCATAGAAACTTTCTATAGTCGGTACTCCGCTATTACCTGTATTGAATATTTATTCAATAAAATCACAAGGATCACTTTGAAATGTCTTAAAGCTAGGTGACTCTAGGTGCCAGTTCCACGCGACCAAAGCCTAGAAGAAAAGGCAACAAACTTACGGCTTGGTTCCTACCGCTCTTTTGTATGATCCTTGTTACAATGTAGGTATTATATACAATATTGAAGCTCCAGAATGATGCCAATCGAATTTAGTGAGGCGTAGGTATAACAGAAAAAGGTAAGGATAGTAAAATTCATAAAACAGCACACGCTACGCTTCAAACTAATAATACCTAATGCATACATACAATCTATTAAAATAGAGAAAAAAAAAACACAATAAGTAGTACAAACATTGCAGACATGTTAGCAGCCGATGGGCAAAGCGATGGGCAGAGCGACCGGGACATCGGGCCACGCACTTTTATCATTAATATAGCTATCTAAAGTAAGTATAATAAGCTTTCCACTT